>JAYDZK010000169.1:57478118-57532456 GCA_034509185.1 Euphonia xanthogaster | reverse complement strand
GGGGAGCGCCCGCCCCGGCCGCGCCCCGCCGCGGGAAGCCGCTGCCCTGTCCCTCCGTGCGGCACCCACCTGCCGGCTCCCGCAGCCGGCAGGGCCCTCAGCCTCTCCCCGGGTTCGAGGTGCCTCGTAGCCGCGATGTTCTTAACGTGGAAGGGAGGAATGCCACCCAAGGGACTAATTATTATTATTTTATTTGTTAAAATTAATGCAGCGTTTTAAGCTGATGATCTGGGTTCTCCAAAGCCCGGGATGTCCTAAAGTTGCATTTTTAAACTTTTCCTTACAATGACGGCAGCAAACCTCAACAGTTCAAAGGCATGGGAGAGCACAAGAAAGGAACAAGTAATCAAAGATCCCATTTCTCAGATGCCATGTCTTATAGGAGAGCATCAGAATATCTCAATAAATTGCATCACAATTTTGTATAGGGAATGGCTTAGGGCTGTACAGCTAAAAAGTAAATACAGGAAAAGAATCGAAGAATCACAGTGATGTTCCACACTCATGTTACTCTTCTACCTCAGCCTAAAAAATTGACAAACTGTCCTGAAATTCTAAATTAAGAGTTTTTCAAAACAAAATTAATAATAATAAAGAAGAAGGTAGATGTTGAAAATAAGAGGTAAAGGGAGACTCCACAAACAGAACACTAAAAGTTTATAAAACTCTTTGCCCTGGGATGTGCTCACTCCAAAAGAGTGGGTGAGTTCAAGAATGGATAGACAAATCAATAGAAAAAAACCACCTGAGATTTAACTACACAGGCAGCATGTCTGACCTGAAATGTTCCTGTATCACAAATCCCTGTAAGCCAGGGATGGGTTGAAGCATATCCCTGAATAGTTGCTTGTTTTTTCCTTCTCATGTCATATTGCAATATTAGATAATGATAAGTGACCGGCTAACCCAGTAACCCGGACTGACCTGCGTAGACTTTGGGCACATACTCACCTTCTGACTATCTTATACTGCACTTCTGAGTGGCATGATACTATTTTATTTGTACCAGAAAACTCCAGGAACTGCTGCTCGATGGCAAGAAGAAGAACTGATTTGATTTGTAACCTAATGTGAAACATTTGGCTCTGCCAAGTACACGTATTCCATGCAAAAGTAGCACTAGGTAAACAATTGCTCATCAAGCTCTTCACCATGACAGCGTTCAAAACAGCCCCACATCCAGGCTGTGAGAGATGCAGAAAGACACAGACTCTGCTGGAACCATGGGACACTTAGGCGGAGGGCAGAGCAGACACAACATGCTGGCTTACAGGTATAGGTCACCCCAGGGTCCTGATGACTCAGAGATTGGGACATACCTGAAGTAAAGCCGGGAGGGATGTGAATTGATTTATCTTAAAGAACAAACAGCAGCTAGTCACTAGCTGCCCCTGTATTGCTCAAAGCACTTCAAAGCACATTGAGCAGTAGTTGAGCTGTGTAAATTCGTCTTCCTAAAAAAGCCTTGCTATTTGGAGGGCTTATTCCTCTGTTGTGGGCAGGCAGGTGTTAGTCCTGCCTGACACTGCTTTGGGGCACACAGAAACTTCTCCCTCTCGCCCTTCAGGAAGGTCAGAGGCTTCAGCAGCCCATATGAACCTGTGAGCTCCCTTCTGATTCTGTACTGGTCCTCATTGTCTGATTTGGAACTCAGTGCCTCAATCCTTCAGGAATTCAATTCTCTGATAGCTTCTGAACTTTGGCAATGAATTCAATGCTGAATAAATGAATTCCTGCTTACTTATCTTGCTGAATCAAGACCTTAGGATACAGCAGGTTCCTAGAATTACTTGGCTGACTCTGGAAGGAAACTTCTTCAAATTCTGCAAATATTTTCAGCAGTATTTGGCTTTGGGTTAATTAAATGAAGATGAAGTTCAGGGTTTGAACTGCAGGAACGACACAGCCCCCAACTATAGAAGACAATGGCACTCCTTAACAGCATCTGTTCTCTGAAGCAAAATTTCAGAAGCTTTTATTTTCCTCCTGTAAATCTTGAACAAAAGTCTCTGACCTTGTAATTAAGTTTTATGGGCAACAGCCAAAACTTTCAGTCAAGACCTTCATGCTGACCCCACAAATGGTGTCTTCAAACAGATAAGTAACTGAGTAACAGCTTTAATAACAACCCCAACAGAGATTTTAAATCAGGAGCTTTCAAATGCTGTCAACAGGTCTTCTAGACTTTGTGTTGACAGGAGGTTTATTGACTGAGGCCCCTATTGATCTGGAAACATCTAATTGATTTCAGTGTCATATTTTGTGAAATACAAATTTGGAACATCTTTTATTTCCCTTTTCTGATGCTTACAGAGCAGGTTTACTGCATTGTCAGTAAGAGGCTTTAGTGCCAAGGGATTATGCTCACAGGATCACAGAGTGATGCAGGGCTGTGCTGCAAAAAAAAAGTAATTCCCATCCTTGTAGAAACCAGTGGAAAATTACAGCATTCTTTAGATGAACTGACCTCTAGTTAAAATAGCTGATAAACAATGTCCTGAGCTCCATTTTAGTCCCAGCACATGGATTTGAGTCTAACACAGTTGTTGTCACTGTGACTTTATGAGTAAATGTTGCAGGTATTTCAGCCTGTAGCAGTCAGAGAGGGATGACTGCAGAAAAACTGTATTTGTATGCCTTCCTCTGAGCATGTCTTCCTGGAAGTGTGCCACCCCAAGGTTAGTAAAAGTCTTTGCAGTACTGTGTAGTCTGTCTAGTTTAGAATCCTCATAAAACCGCACGGGATGACAGATACTTAAATTCATTATTGATATTATGAAATTTAATGTGCTGTGACTGCACAGGATCCGGTCGTAGCAGAACTGAATAGTGCTAATATGGAAAAGGAGGTGAAAACATATGATGGAAAAGTGATGAAAAACGAGTCATGAGAAAAATGAACATTCTCAGTGATGCTATGAGTTCAGTCTTCTGGTTTCCTTTGGTCACAAGGCAGCCTTATGTGAGGAGCTCCAGAATGAACAGTGTAAGCCTACACTGTCATCTGACTCCTGCACTCAGACTTTTTCTTCCAAAACTAGTTTTTAAAGGATAATAGCAGAAGGGCATTTATGCATTTTCTGACAAGGGCATAATCAGAATGCATGTCTTGCATGAAATAGATGTGCTGAAGTACAAATGTCAGTTGAGCTAACCTAGCTATGAGGTCATCTCTTTTTCTCTTATCTCTTAATCTAGTGTTCCACTAGGTGTTGGCTATCACGATATCTCAATGTGCTTTATGTGTGTACAAAACCCCCATCGTCATGATTGTCATCATCATCAGTTCATTATCTTAAAAGGTCTCTTTGAGCCCATGAGTCCTCCAGCAACATTGGAGATAAGGTAATAAATGATGTAAATAGTGAGAGAATTTGTCAAAGAGAGGAATTTTTGCTAGAGATAAGTTCAGCTGGGTCCTAATTCAAAACAAGTTTGATTCTTGGCAATGTGAAAACAGAGGCCTGATAAAGGAAGACACACACTGCCAGGTGTCAATGCTTTACCTCTTGGTGATACCTTCGGGTCTCTTGCCATTACATTGAGTTTCAATATTCCTCGTAGGACGTTTTCTTTCAAGAAGTGTTTAAAGGTGTCCTGGGCAGAAGGATGCAAAATATGCACGATGAATAGGGCTTTATCTATAGTGATTTGTGTTTAGTGATTTATAATTTTAGAAGATATTGGGTCCCTTGCAGAGCCCAGATGAATGTAGGGTTATTACAGCATTTCTGAGTGTTGACTAATTAGTCTAAGATAGAGAGTAGGGGAAGAAGTGTTAATTTTGCCCTAGGTAACTGGTCCAAAATGGAGTAAAAATATTTATATATTCATTCATAATATATTTACTTTCCTTAGGTTTTGGTACTCAAGTTAGGCCACATAGTCACCAAATGTACCCTCCTTGGTCAGAAGAGACAGATAAGCACCCTGAAGGCAACTCTGTCTCTGTGGCCTGAATCAGGAAGTGTCTACTGTTTATTTGAAGGAGTTTGCTTTTGAAACCCACAGATAAGTAGTGGGCTGATTTGAATTACGGATTTTTTTTTTTTTCTTATTTCTGAAGTTTTACATGTAAAAGATGTGGAATCACTTTAGAGAGTAATTTTGTCAGCATACGCTGAGAGAGCTGGTCATTTTATTCCTGACCTATATATTCACATAGAAGAAAAAATCCTGTGTCAAGTGTAAACACCATACATGTTAGCCAGAGCCAGAGATTCTCAACCTTAGTCCAGTTTAGTTATGGACCTGAAAGAATACTTGTAACATTGTTATAACTCTCCATAGTGCTCCTCCAGGTTGGATTGCACATTGTCTTCCAACTAGCAGCCCTGTGTGGTTGTATGTTGCAGTGGATATACAAGACATACCAGTTTTCTTGTAATTAATTGACATTATCTTGCCTTGCACTGTGCCTGATATAATCTCAGAGAGATGTGAAAATATTAGTTCTATTTCACAAAGGTGGGAATTGAACCACAGGGTAGACAATGTGTCTCGTCTGAGGGAGATCTGTGGCAGAACCAAAAATTAAATGCGGAGCTAACTTTCCCATGCTAGTATCTGGATTAAGATTACTGTACAGCAATATATATTCCATATCTGCCAACCTTATTTGTAAGGTTTACATGCATTGTAAATGGAGAGTTTTGGATGGCAAGAGCCAGAGCAGGCAGTGGAGGCATTTGCTGTACCTTGGAGGAATGCCACTGAGATATCTGATATCACTATAGACCTGGTTCCCTTCCCAGCAGGAGCCACCCATCGCAGTGAAAAATGGGGGACTTGGAACACTGGCACCTAAAAGGCTGTTGTTCCAAGAAGGACCTGAATCTAGATTTGTGGGGAAGGAAGGAAGTATAACCATAATCACATTGAACTGGCAACTGGTAGCATCACCTGCCACCATCCAACATGTTGGAAATTCCAGGAAAGTGCTTTTCCCCCACAGCATACGATCACCACAAAGAATATTACAGTAAGACAAAGAAATCCCACAGCTGTTTCATAGGCATACACAGAAGGAAAAAGCCACAAACATTCCCAGCATTAATTTCTCTTTTCATTTCCAGATGCCATTTTCAAACCTGTTTAGTCATTCACTGCACCATGAATCTCTTTGTAGTGTTCCAGTTAGTCCATTTTTTAAACACCTTTACCAAAGTAAATTGGAAACCTTTGATACGGATTTTATTTACTTTGCTAGAAATTGCCTGTAGTTTTTTGTAATTTCTTTGTGTAACTCCACAAAGAAAAGCTCAGGTGTTTTGTCCATAGATTTACTAGGCTTCAAGAGCAAGAGAAGATGCTGGAACATACAACCTGGCTGTCTGTGTAACAGCTCTTGCATTTGCTGCTATAATATCATGTCCAACAAGCTTTCCTCTGACATTTCTTGTCTCTTTCTCTTAACTCATATTTGACTATCTCCAAATTTTCATTCAATTCAAGGATAATAATCAGGAGGTTTGACAAGCACAGACACCCACCCATGCACAGTCATGCAGTGGACCACAGGCTGGGAGTATATGACCTTTCCAGCCTTCAGCAAAGGCATCTGCACCCCCGTGCATCTGCATCTGCTCATCAGCACCCACATGGTGGGTGTTACCAACCCTTGGATCAGCTGGCAGATCTCCATGTGGGAGCTCCCACTGACTTGCATTAGTCAGCCAGGTGATGAGCAACTGGGCACAGCCTCTCCAGCTGGCACAGCTGAAACTGGAGGCAGACATGTCCCTGCCCACTTAGTGGGCAAGGCATAGTGTTATTGATCTTACATACCTTCACTGCATTGTTATTTTAAACTTGTTTAAAAAAAGGAATACAGATTTGCAAGTGTGTCATGCTCCAAGTAGTTGTGATATTTCTGTAATGCTCCCAGCAGAACCTTATAATATGAAATTTTTTTCAGAAAATTCTTGCATGCAGGAAAGGGGAAGAGCAGGTCTATCTTATTGGATTGCTGGTGAATGCAGTGTGGCTGGTACATAATTCTCAGTTGTGACACTAATCTCTATACCCTCGGTGAGATGACCGCAACACCTCTCTGCCAAGCTGAATATAATGCCTTGATCTTTCACACAAGACAGGCTTAATAACACTACAGAATTTTATTTTAGGGATTTTTTTTTATAAAAGAAAGAACATGAGAAAGAGAATCAACAATCTCTATATATTTTTAATAGAGTATCAGAAAAATTGAGTCCTGGAACTCTGACTTGTTGTGAACATGCCTTAGCTTGCTGCAATATAGGAAACATTACTAAGCAGTTTGTATTTTGTTGACGGTGGAGTTCTTTAGAAAAACAGATAAAGTGCCAGGTGAAGAAATAAAAACATTAAGAGATTAAGCAATGTTCAATGAGATAGGAGGTTGAAAACAAGACTTTCTGCCTTTGGTGTTCCACACTAGTGTAGACAGATGAACCACTGAGGGCAAACGTAAAGCTTGAGTGCAGAAAGGCTAAGCATAATTTAGTTGCCAATGGCATCATTTAGTCACTTGCAAAGCATAGCATTGTGGATTTCTCTATAGTTGTAGGGAACTGACTAGTGCTGTTATTCATAATTTTCACTCAGCAAAGACTTTTACTTATGCATGCTTTTATCATGAGCCCTTTAAACCTTCAAACCGGCAAATATTAACAGTGACATTTTAAAGAATGAGGAGATGGGGAAGTTGGATGACTTGGGTCACTGTCATATGATGAGCTTGAAATAGAATAAACAGTTTGTGAGACTTGTGACTTTCAATCGCATGCTCAACTCATTGGACGTATAGCCCACCTCCTACAAAGCAAAACCAGACAGCAGTTTTGCTCCTTTGGTGACTGACCCAGACTGACTGACTCAACAGAGTGGTTTAAATCACAACTGTTGGACTTGGGATCAGAGTCAAATGCTGTCTTCTTCCAAGTTTCATGAGGTTTGAAAGTAGCACTTTATTTTTTACCTGATCCACAAGTTCTTTAGTGCTTAGTGGCAGACACGGGCCACAGAAAGGAAAGACATTTCTCAGAAAGGAAGAAAAACTGTTAGTGCCAGTGTTTGAAATGTGAAAGAATGAAATACACAGTGATCTGCATATGCCAGATTCAGCTGGGTAGTAACTCTATATCTGCCTAATCCTATTTTGATTTCACTATATCTGTTTCAAAATGGATACTACATGATAGTAAAATATGCACAGCTTTGTCTGGAGATAGCATTATGAACTACTTTTTGCAGACCACAGTTTTCTCATATTTTGTATTATGTGTATATATATATATATCTCTTCTGTGACTGTGCATTTCATTTAATACATATTTAGTCTACATTGTTTAACTCTGTTGAGCAGCATACACAGAACTTTCAACTCTTTTGTGTAGTCTCAGGTCACACTGATGAAAGGTCTGTAAGTACTGAAACCCCAGAGCATTCGCCTTGATTATTTCAAATATTTTTGTCTTTATGTGCTGCAACCACAACTAGTGAACTTCCAAGCCACTTTGGCTGTGTGAGTTGAATCATAGAATAATATAAAATGACTCCTATTCATGCATTTATGCTCACTGAAATATACTTGTATGTACAGTAGTGACTAATGAACTAGTGAACATATTTTTTTTAAATAGCTTAACAAGAAAATGTGGTTTGTTCTTGGAGTAGGGAAAAGTCTATTATAAGGTTAGAAACTGTGAGAAGCAACATTATTTCATTAATGTAATGAGTGTTTTCTCTTTATACGCATTTTTATTCTCAGATGTGGTGGTTTTAAAAGTTGAAGAATATTATTAGACTGATACATCAGGTCCCACTTTGTTGTATAAGCCTATTTGTGGCTGTCAGCAAAAGGCATAAACTTCTCTGGGCATTTCTCAGTATCCTCTGCCTTTAACAGTGTCTCTCAAGTCCGAATCCCTGTTAATTTAGGGATAACTTAGTTTTTTGCAAAACCATCAATGGATCACCTTGTGCAGCACAGCTATAAGATTCAAATTCACAAAAAACGTATAATGAAGCTGAGCTTTGGGCATTCACTCACTTGCCTTTATCAAGAGTGTTTTGAGAATATTATTTCATTTATTTCCATGTTTCTTTTGCTTTACTGATTACTTAGAAAAAAAATTGCAGCTTTTGTTTTAGGTCACCAACTGATGTTCTAGCACTGTCAAAGACTCTGAGACATCTCTGAATGGTATCTAGCATGAGCTATTACTGGAGATGAGGTCCTGGACCATGAGAAGTTTTGCTTGGAACAAAGAGGCAATTCAAATGCTCTTTAAGCAATTTAAGAATGCTAAACTGATTAAAAACTATTTTATCAATGTATTACAGCTACCAACTTGTAAAAAGTCCTGTTTTGTGACACACAGTCCTTTTCACAGGAGATCTTGAAATAGATTACAAAATCCCATTTTACTCTGAATTGGCTCCACGGGAAGAAATGCAAGCTTCCGGGCTATATAATCCAGAGCATGGCTCAGCATCCTGACACTTCTGTAGGGCCAGCTTACAAGAAATGTGGAACTGCTGAGATCCTGAATTCTTTTCACAATGCAAAATGTTTAGACTGCTAAGAAAGGAAAAATAAAAAAAAAAAGGGAACTAATGTAGGAGTGTGTGGGGAACTCCATATAGAAAGAGGAAGTATCGTGTGACTGATCAGGAAATGGGTACAAAGCATGTGTTTTGGTAGTATTTTCACTTGTTTTGGGGGCATTTCCATAGAGAGCTGGAATCTGGCCCTGTGTTTAGGTATTACTTCACTCCGGAGTGAAAGGCAGGCACTAATTTGGAGTGAAACACACCAGCTGTCAGCCTTTGCACATAGCAACACGGCACAACAGCTGAAGGCAGGTCGCACAAACACAACATCCCACGGAAATAGCAGTGTTGTAGAGCCATTCTGGGCTGCAAGAATCAATAAACAATGCTCTGGCTTCTATAAAAGGAGAAAGCTATTTCCAGGCTGTATTTTCTGAGAGGAATTTGTTCTCTTTTACCTCCAAAAACTCTGGGATACATCTGTGCTACAAAAACTCCAGGGAAATATGCACAGCAGCAAGGTGCAAACACGATGAAAGCCCTTTCTGATCCTGCCTGCCAAGGCATTTCTTTACCATGCACAGATTTGACAGGGTAGAAATTTATCCCTCATCTTTCTGTAAACATTATCTAATCTGGAGTACACTGCCAACCCTCGTGTTGTCAGGGCTGTTCACTCCTTTGATTTTGTCATGTGATTTTTTTTTTTTCCAGAATCCAGAAAAAAGTCCGAAAATGTGATAGTTCTTCTTGTGTAAAGTGAAGTTCTGCTTATTCATTTTCTCTTGAGCAAGTTGCTGTTAGTCAGATGTTTGCAGACTTGTGGGGAGGGTAGTGTACTGCCCTCAACGCAATGAAGTAATTTTTAGAGGAAGTCCTTCTATGGACAATTTGTTCGTTGTTTTGGAAGACTTCAAATAGCATTTCCAGGAGGGCCAATTCAAATTCCAGATTGATTCCCCTTATTAAGTCATTCCTCGGTCAGCTGGCAGAGGCGAGTTTGGGTATGCTAGTACAAGTGCGCAGCACAGAAAGCTGAGACAAAATCCCTAACAGAGGATATTTTGGACCTTCCACTCCAAAACAGGAATGTAATTCTCCTGCAGACTTATAAAGGGACTGAAATAAATGAAAGATATATTTCAAGGGCTGTCATCGTGAAGCTCCTGAGCAGCATGCTCAATGATATACAGCAAGAAGCAAGACAATTATTTGGAGGACTCTTTTTGCCATTGGCTTTCCCTTCTCTGGAGGAGGAACTTCTTAACTTAAATGATTTCAAACTTGACCCGTCCCCATTTGCTAAGTAGATCATATTAGTCTACATTTGTCTGGATCACAGTGTAACAAAAGTGTTTCCTATACTGCTCCCTTGGTCTTTGTCATGTCTTCTTTTTCAGCTTTGTTTTTGTCCTCTGTCTTCTTTCCACCATTTCCACTACTCCCTGGAGTGATATTTTTGGCTTAATCTGCTTCTTCATTTCACCTTCTTTTCTCTCTCAGGCCTTTCTTTCTTCCTGGCTGCTTCAAGTTGGAGCCAGCTTTCTGAAAGCAACATCATCAGCTACAGTCACCTTCAGTGGGACATCATGAGACAAAGTCATCTTCAAAATAATTTGAGATCATTTCTCATGTTATTATTTCATAGGGTGAAGTCAAGTACGATGTGGAAAGTGGGACAGTTTTGGCCACCCACCTCATGAAAGATGTTGAGAAACTGGAGGGAGCCAGAGTGAAAGGCATCAAGGTTCTAGTGCACAGGACAACTGAGGAGAGGCTGAAGAGCTGAGCTTGATGCTTCTGATGAAGAGGAGCATGCATCTGAGCATCTGATGAAGAGGAGGTCAAAGGCAGTTGAACAGCAGCCTATGATTTCATGATCAAGAGCTACAATGACATCAGAACCAAGCTCTTCCCAGTGGGGACAGAAGGTGCAAGAGGGGGCAATGGCAGCAAGATGAGTGTTCAGCTTGGCCATTAGGAATCCAAATGCCCACCTGGAGCATAGAGCAGCCTGGGTACAGGTTGCTTTGAGAGCTGGAGGAAACCCTACCCGTAGAGGTTTCCAGGCCTTGACCAGAATAAATCCACATTGACCTGCTCCAGCGCTGATCATAGTCTGGACTTGGAGTGGGATGGGTGATCCACAGGGCCCCTCTAAACAACACTATAACACCAAAGCCATGTATTTGTTCCCTCAAAACACTTAATGTAGAGTTCTTTATGTTGTCCCTCATTTTGCCAATCCCTCCTGAATGGGAAGAGGAAGAATATATTTTTCTTTTTTTTAAGTGAAGGATCATATAAACCAACTAGAACAGCTAAGGTAATTCTGGAAATAAGGAGAATACCTCTAACTCTTGCTTTAAATGAAATACATCTCCTGCAGATTGCGTGCCTTCAATTTTTACTCTCTTTCAAAACTACATTTGTGCAAGTGCTGGAAGATGTGCAGGCAGAGCACAATGCTGAGAGCCCAGGAAATGTGCCCAGCAGAGCAGAACCTGTACTTTCTGTTGTTAAAACTCTGTTTGAATTCTGATACTTCTGTTATGTACTAACAGACCTAGGAGGAAAAAGTTTGTGTGCATGAAGAAATTTTTCTGTCCTCCCAGCCCGGCTGGTCTTGAGCTTAAAGAGCCCAGGCCATGGCAGGTCACTCTGTGTTAGAATGTATACTCTCAGCTCTACAAACCAGTGCAGACACTGGGTTTTATTTTCAGGTAGACAAGTAGCCTTCTTAGTTTTAGTGGGATGATTCACATCCATGTAGTGATGTATAGGTGTGCTTCTAGAATGAACCTTCTTTATTTGTTGTTTCAATATTTGTGTATTTTCTCTGAGTTACTCTAGTGAAATCTTTGTTCAATTATTTTTTCCCCTGGGGCTGTCTACAGGCATCCAATGGTTTTTTATGGTGTTTCTTTTAAAGTTTCTAATTCCTTGGTATGAATACATTTATTTATTTTTACTGGGGTGCTGTAAATACTCTGTTTAGGACAGATTGTAAGCCACAGTTTTGCATTTTCTTGTAACAGATTTACAATCTTATTTTTTGTCCAGCCATATTAAAAGCAACAGCAATTTTCCATCTGTTTTAATTTGCAGTAAATGAGTTTATGCTGCTGTGTTTTACGCAGATGAGAGCTTGTCTTCTTCAGTAATTATTTCAAGACAATGCTGTTGGAATGATGTGATAGACTAAATGAAAGTGATAGCATATCTCAGGTAAACATCAATTTTGCTAGACCATATTAGATTCTGATTACAATAAAATGTTTTTAATTCATTTCCCTCACCACTGAACAGATTTACAAATCACCTTCTGAGAAGTATAGTGACAAAGCATATAAAAGTATCTGCTTGAGACTACAGAGGGTATCAGAGAGCATTGTGATTGTTAAAACAATTTAAAATGAATGTATGCCTGTGACTGAGATCACACCCCTTAGTCCACAAATTCCTGAGAAGTGGGAAGATTTCTAAGGTTTTCCAACAATCTTAGACATCAGTCATTGCCACAGTTTATGTGGAAAAGTTTAAAATATAGTTTCTTCTCCACATGAACAGAAGTCTCTCATCTCCTGTGCAGGAGCTGAAGAAGCAGAAGGTGTCCCTGAAGAGGCTTTCAGCTCTTTCCTGAGGCAATCTGGGGACAGCCTGCTCTATCCTAGGGCCTTGAAAGGGAATCAGGGACTGGTGCTTAGCAAGCCTTAGTTAGCCCTTCTCTCTTCTGAAGTACATTTACCTCAGGGCGTTAGCATTGGTGTGAAAAGGATGAAAAGTCCCCTCAGTCAGGCTGTTCTGATACTTGATCCGTTTGTGCTGTGTGCTGCTAAGGGCTGATGGAATCCAGCATGCTGCTACATTGTGTTCTGCCTTGGTTAGGGACAAACCTTTCCTGGACAAACCTCGCGCACCCTTTGAGAAGTGCAGCCACGCTGATTTCTCTTGCAAAATGTATTGCAGAAAAATATAATACAGAGAAACTTTGTGCTACCACTACTGAAGAAAAAATTTGTATTTTTTCCCTGTAAGGAAGCAACATACACACATGCCCACTGTCAAGGTCACCTCTACAAGCAACATAAGAAGATACAGAAAATTATGGCAACTTTTCCTGTGGGATCTTCATTCAATAGGACCTTTTTAATTAGCTTATTTCAATGTCTCTAAAGTTCAAAGCAATAGTTCTCCTTGGGCAGGAGCCAATCACTAGAAATGAACAACCAGGATACCCCTGACACTCAGATTCTGTTCTGTGCCACATTTTCCTAGAGCTTTACCCTATTAATCTTGCAACAACCCATGCACTTGTGTGATTTATTGTTTAGCTGTGTCCATAATACACAAAAAGCTTGTAGATGATGGCCTCTGTACTGCTTTTCAAACATATGATACTCTCCTATAAGGCCTGAAGCTCTTGCTAAAATGTAGATTCCTGCTGGGATCTACATATTCCATAACAGGACCTCAAACATAATAAAGACAGTTTGCATACTTTCTGGAAGGGATACTGTGAAGAAAATGTTAGGGCAAGAGAAAAGGTCAGATCTGGATATGGTATCTCCTCATCACCCTGCTATTTTCTCCAGTCGTGTCTTTTTGATCCTCTTGCCTTCCCTTGCCTTCATCCCCCACAGCTGCACTAATGTACAGATCCTCTGGAAACCTCACCTAGTGCTACACTCTGGAAGAAATCATCCAGGGCTCTGGTTTGGCCAATTTGGTGCTGACCTCCTTTACCATATGGTGTGGTAGGTCAGGTGTCAGATTTATAAATCAATGAGAAAGTTACAAATTAAAAACAAATAAAGTGTTAAACCCCACGAATACTTAGTTCTATATTATATCTGCATGGGCTGTCCAAGGAAATGGACTTGGAGGATTCCCCACTACTGAATATCTCCAGGAATAAGTTAAACCCAGCTTGTCCAGCCTTCTTTCATAGTCAAGAGAGAGAAAAGGACACAGATATGGACTGATTCTTCTCCTCCTCAGCCAGTTCTCCTGTAAGTCAGAAGAACACTGTCTGTTCTTTGTCACAAGAAGCAGTGACAACTGTGACAACACCACCCCCTTTGCAGGGGTCTGAAGTCAGGGGAAATTATGGTTTTGGTTTTTATTTGAGAAAAATTATTCAGAGCTACAAGTACTGGAAGCACAATTTTTCACAAAAAATTTAAAATGAGAAGTCATCACAGATCTTCCATATTGCAGCATCTGAGTGTCCATGGAGTTCTGTTTCCTGCCTGACACCAGTGGCTGAAGGACCAGCTCAAGGTTGTCCTGCAGGTAAATCTGGAAGGACTTTCCATGCCTTCAATCCAGACTGTTACGTTTCTTTTTTAGTGCAAGTTCATTATGACACATAGAGAGCCAGGTATATGAACTGCAATTAGGCTTTATTAGACCTTTGATCTGCTACCATGTTGTAGTGTATAAATTAATGCATTAAAAGAAAAATCAAATGTAAAATAATTCTCTAAGTTGCAAAGCTGAATTTCAAGCTGTGCCTTTACAGCACTTTCATCACATTTTAAATTGAGCTAGCTTTTGTGTCAGGAAAGAGGGCTTTATTGGAAAAGATTAGGGAAAAGTAGGAAAAAAGCTGATGTTTCATTAAACTGAGAAATGCCATGGGCATGAAATTGTAATCTTTACGACTGGCAGTTCTGTTCTGGCAGAAGAGCCCCTAAATTTCAACTACTCTGGGACGAGGTCCCAGAGCCGTGAGCACTTTTTCTTCTTTAACAGAAATTAGCCTGGATACCAAATTAACATGGGTAACAAAAAGAGCAGCCAGCATCCATCTCATCACCATTGCCAAGAAGTGGTGCCTAAATACTGTATTTTTAACTGGGTCATTCCCCAGATGTGGTTTCACATGTAGCCAGCTGTGGACTTAACTGAGAAGACAATAACATGGCAGTGAAGAGAGAGCAAGAGCAAGAAAAAGACATTAAGAGCTCTTCCACTTCACACGTAGCCCATAGTGGGGTAATCACTGGTTTAGTGCACTTTAGGCAGAAGAAAACACCACAAATTTTTACAGCTATAGCTACCACTGCTTAGGAATCAGTGTAATTTGCAACCTTGACACACTACTGTGAGATCTCATGACTGACTGAGCATGTTTAGCTAATTATATATATTTCTAAACTTGTTTCATAAAAGTTTATCATCTAGATCAGGATTTAATGTCTATGCATGGAAGCCAAGACTGGTTATAGGTCAGGGGAATTAACGAAGAGCATTAAGCATTCAGAATCAAAGCAAGGAAGTGAAAGATTTCCTCCTAATGGGCACAGAGGCTTCTGGGATTTTTCCCAGAGGGACAGTTGCAAAAATGGCAAAGGAAGCAGGAAGAAAATCCCTAAAAATCCTAGTGAAATCTGCCTCAGGATCAGACATCTATTGTCATGTTAGGAGCAGTTTATGTTTACTGGGACATTTGCCCTGTGTAGTCATGGCATTTTTAGGGGTAATTTTTTTCTTGGCTTAAATGCAGTTCTGACATGTCATCTAATCACAGCACCGACACTCCAAGTTAATCTGGTATACTTTCCATTTGTAAATAATATCTAAGCTTATGATTAGGCAAAGGGAAATAAAGACAAACAAAGTACACTAAAAAAATTCCCCATCCCTCCAAAAAAGCAGAACTCCAAGACATAAAGGAGACAGAGTAAGAAGAACGCATGTGAGCTCAACATAATTTATTCTATCTATGCCAAAACTACTGAGGCTTCTCTTTGTGCACAGCTCAGTTCTCCTTCATGCAGACCAGGGGTCACTGAGTGGCCACTTTTGCCCTCAGATGCATTCACAGGACTCTTGCTGTAGCTAACAAGAGCTCTGCTCACACCACGGGTCAATGCTGAAACGTGTCTGACAGCTCATTAAACAGATCTGCTGGAATTCTGTTGTTTCTCCTCACTGTGTCATGGCATAATTCCTCTGGAGCCTGTGTGCTGCACATTGTGTGCTGCGGCCATGCACACAAGTGAGGCAGTTGTTGTTTTTTTGCCCAGCAAACGCTCAGTGGGTGAGAGCCCGCGTCGCATTTTGACATGAAAAACATCCTTCAATTAAGCTTGGCCTGGAGGCAAAGCGCTTCAGCCCAGAACCGAGGCGCATCAAAAGCAGCCCCGCTGCCCGCCCTGCGGCACACCACCCGTACCTGGGTCCTCACCACCCCAAAGGGTCCTGGGCTCCGCCTTGGGCAGCGAATCTCCTTTGCTCTGGGGCTCCTTCATCTGAAAAACACAGAGGGAATACATCAGATCATGAGAGCTTTCTATTGAGGTGGGTTTTGCTTTACAACACTTTAGACCAAAATTGTTTTCCATCTAAAGTGTGTATTTCAGGCGATAGTGCAAGGCCCCTCTCCAGCTGTTTCTACAATCAGGGGTAAAGTTATGAAGTGTGAGGTACTGTGATCTTTCAGAAAAGAAAAGGGCCCTGTGAGTCACTGTATTTTGAATTGCATTTTTCCATTCAAAGTGTGTGTGTTGATCTTACACTGTGGACCAGATGGTCCAGCCCCATTCTCCTGCCTTGGCCCTGCAGAGGTAAAGGAAGGGAAAGGAAATGGTGGGCAGGGTCCCAGAGGGTCTGTCTCCTGGCATAGAACTGTTTGCAGAGAGCTACTTTGCCCACTTTCACGGCAGGGATAGCCTTAACAGGGGAGGGATTTGGTGTAGGGGATGCACAGGTGCAATCCCTTCACATATCCTTGAGATATCACCAGTGTGGGATCTGCAGACACCTGTTCCCCTTCCTGATTAACACTTCATCCTCATCTCTGCTATTGCACTGCTTCTAACTGCTTGCCCTCTAGACTTCTCTTACTCACACATGAGATTTCAATCAGAGCCGTGGAAGAATTCTGAGAACTAGGAGTGTGACTATCCTCTGTCACCACTTTGATAAAAACTCTGACCTCAGTGGTGCTGTTTCTGGGTGATAAACTGGGTGTGAGGGTGAAGCCAGTCAACAGGATTACACCATTGCTAACTCTGTCTGCCCCGAAGTACTTCCCAGGCTCTCCATCCTACTGAAACACTGCATCCAGCATTAGCATGGGAAGCAGCAGTCAAACAGCAAATAAGGTGCTGCAGAAGAGCAAGGTATAGAATTCCCACTGGAATTTTGGCTTTTGGTAAAGAGTTCTAGTGTCCAAAGACAGAAGTTTTCTTGCTAGCATCAAAACTTAAATACTTCTTCATACATATGCACTTTTCTCAAAGTCTGCAGTCCTGACAGCAGCAACCCACCCAGCTCTGGTGGGTTGCTCATGTAGAGTTTTCAGTTGTGCTGTTTGTGTTGTTAGTTTTAGAAATACTTTCATTCAAAAGAGTCCCAACTCAAATGGCACTTCACCCCCATTACACACACTGTAAACAGGCGTGAAGCTGTCTGGAGGATGCACAGGATTGCAAAACATTGAAAAGGTGGCTCGCTCTTCGAATTGCATATTTCTCATTATCTTTATTCATATAAGCACATGATGAATAGTATGGAAGAAATAGACATCCAGGACAGCTGTTGTTCTGACTACTGTAGAACTCCTTGATTAAGGAGTCAGACTGTGGGAAAGAAGGAATAGAAAGTAGGTGCAAGATGAAGAGAGAGAAGGAGAGAAAGTTTGTTGCATTCCAGGCAGAACTGTGATAATGCCCAGAAAAACAAGATCAGAAAACACAGGGAAAAGCATTTAGGAAAAAGCAAACTCTAAACCTGGATCTAACCTTACAGAAAAGCACATCTTTTTGTATGTACAGACCAGTACATATGGGCAGAACCACCATGTTTGTTTACATAATCCAGGAAAACATATAAAAGAAACATTCTGCATACAATAACAACTGCATACTACTCCTAATTCAGTAGTTCAATTCTATAAAACAATATCCATACAATGCAGTATATAAACCAGCAGGTTTTTCATCCCACAAAGCACAACTTCTCCCTTCCCTCATTTCTTACTCCAACAATGGGACTCTGAAAGACCAACACCCCAGGTGAGAGGGATTGCTCCCACTAAGCCTTGTCCTAGGAATCAGCTGTAGAAAACTACATCCTTTGGTTTGCAAGAGGTAAACCATGTTGGAAGCTCTTTCTCTGAAGCAGAGTTTAACAGCACTAGACTATGTTTTGAGTTTTCCCCAATCGCACTGTCATTGGGAGATGATAAAGGGAAGTAGAAGTCAGAAGTTCATATGTCAGTGCAAGCAACACATAACTTGAAGTACTGATTTTGGCTAAAACTCAGTGCTTTATATATTTTGGCAAATATGTCATTAATTGCATGATCCTGCTTTTTCTTGTTTTAGAAAGTAAAAGGATGCCAGTCTTTATAAATGCTTAATAAAATAGGAACTGCATCACTTCCTTCTCTGCTCCTTTTGACCTAAGCACACAGTTCTTTTCAGCTGTGATGCCTCTTGGTGTGTCCTCAGCCTGGAGACCACCCCTAAAATAAAGGCTGGGAAAGAGACAGGGTAGGCAAACTGGCTACCCATTCTTCATGTAGGAAAAGGAATGGGAAAGGCTGTTGAAATTCAAATACTTCATGAGATAGTCTGAAAAAGCTCATCTTTCTCATGGCAGCCAGGATGGGAAAGGTTGAGAGCATCCAGACATTCATACAAGGATCTCTGTGAGTAGGCATAGTTGGGTTGTTCAGTCTGGAGAAGAGAAAGTTCTGAGGAAACCTTATAGCAGCTTTCAGTACCTAAAGGGGCCCAAGAGGAAGGCTGGAGAGGGACTTTTTGCAAGGGCATGTAGTAACAAGACAAGACGGAATGGCTTTATACTGAAAGAGGATAGATTCAATTGGATATTATCAAGAAATTCTTTTCTGTGGGGGTGTTGAGACATGGGAACAAGTTGCCTAGAGATGTTGTGGGTGCCCCATCCCTGGAAGAGTTCAAGGCCAGGTTGGCTGGGCCCCCAAGCAACCTGGTCTAGTATAAAGTATCCCTGCCCATCCCAGGGGAGTTGGAACGAAATGATTTTTTAAGGTCCATTCAAGCCCAAACCATCCTGTGATTCTGTGATTGTGGGAGCCCCAAAGGAGCTGAGACCTAGGGGAATTGCTTCCTCCTTTGCTGTGATGTGGAGTCCACATTTCTTCACTGCACACAGCAAGGTGCCAGAGGTGGAGAGCACCAAAAAAGGAAAAAAAGAAGACAGTTTAAAGACATGTTACTCTTTAAATAATAATGTTAGCAAGGTAGGTAGCACTTCTGGTCTAAAAGTGACCTGTGACTCCTATCCGTGTGCTGGTAGAGGGATTGCTGCTGTTTAGCTTTCAGCCAGTCCTCACCTGCTCTGCTGAACCAAGAGCCAGAGAAATGTGGTTTGCAAAGACAATTTAAACTCTGAAACCTAATTTACACATCAACATTGTTAATTATTTCATTGCTGAACATCTTAACAGCAAGAGCTCATTATTGGCTTCATATTCTGTTCACTTGAAAGGACATCAATACCAACAGTGGAAGCAGAATATATTATCTGGACTAAATACCAAAACGACTTTGTATTAGAAAGAAAAGATGTTGCTCTTTGATACAAAATGATACTCATTTATTAAACTGTCTGCTTTCATTGCTGTTTTCTGGAGTCCTGCAGAGGATCTACCTTATTCAGCAAGACACAACCTCAGTATCCAGCGTATTTTTGCCACTGGGATGACAATGAATATCCTGGTTTTGCTTGAGGTTCCAAATGATACAAATAAGTCACTGAATTCATTATGACAGTAATGTGTTTGGATTTACATCTTCATTCCTGTAGACAATCTCTTCCAATGAGGACAACATCAGAATGTAATAGGGCCAAGGATGCATTAGCTCTGTGGATTGTGTTTGTGAAATGCTCACCTAAACTTAAAAGAGTCATAAGGTTGGTGGCTAAAACTTCTGCAGTCAGTCATAACAGCCAGTTATCCATTGAAATGAATGGGAGCCATCCACACTTCTCTTGGCATGACTTCTTCAGTGCTGCTGAAGTCTCAGCGATATTGTCTGAGTGAAAGTCCAAAACATCTGCCAAGACCACCACCACTGGGCCTAGTGCCTAGGAAGGGCTGTCACCACTGCTGGTGGCCACAGTCATCTGCAGCTTCTGAAATGAGAATAGACCAGATGTCCCCATGCTGGTGTCCAAAGCAAGAACCCCCGGTGAGGGTGGAATCTGAGCAGAACATGGCTACAGGTGCTGCTTCTTACTAGCAGGTTCTCCCAGCCTGCCTATGAAAGAATATTCAGAAGTTTACATAGCAGTTTGAAAAAATGTGAGAAGTCGAAGTTCTTCCCCTGCGTGGAAAAAGCAGTGATGAAGATTTCCATAAACCAGACATGACTTGGGTTGGGTTTGATAGTGCTGTGTCACAGGGCCATAATCAAGTGAACTGCAAAGTTGAGAGAAAGCCATTTCATGTGCTGCAATGATGTTTCTCCAAGCTCTGTGTTTCTCCACACAGTGAAGCATCCGTGCACAGCATCTCTGCAAAGGTGCCAGTCCTGGGAGCAGCGAGCTGCAGGTGCCCATAGCTGCCAGCACAGCTCCCTGGGCTATTGCTACCATAAACACACGACACAGAGCAGCAAAGGCAGAACGTGTCTTTATTTGTCTCTCAGGAGAAGAGAGTTTTCTATTTGTGCAAAATACTTTTTTTTTGTGGGACAGCTACAATATAGATACCCCAGTGGGATCTGAAGGATGGTCTTCCATGAAGAATCACCAAGACTGAAAACAATAATGATCTTCAGCTTGTTACTGATTTATTCAAATAAATTCCTATCATATCTTTGCTGTATAACAAAAAAGCATTGAGCATGGCTGTTAGTTATTGGAAAAAGTGTCCTCATTTCATTAAAGCAATATTTTATTCAGACTCCAACTTTTATTTTCAATAAATATCATGCTTTTGCCTTGACAGTTGTCAAATTGTGAGAAACCTTTTTTATTTGTGCCAATGTTTTGTTCATCTAAGATTATCAGGGAAAGAAGAAACAGATATTATTGTGGACTAAAAACTCAGTTAAAGCAAACTACAAAGATCTAATGGCATTAGTAGATGCATAAGATATTGTAAAACTCACAGCTAATCTAAGCTATTTCCAGTAGCTCACATCTAACCTGCAAAAACATAACCACATAACCCTCTTCCAGAGGTTTCTTGACCTTTGCCAGGGACAGAAGATGCATTTTTCTGCAGAAGGACAGACTGGGCTAACTGAAATTGGCATTGGGTTAACTGTGTTTTTGAACCAAAGATGTTATCCCAGCCTAAAGCCAAGCTCAGGGTCATAACTGAACAACATTCTGTGAATCAGAGCTTTTGTGATTCATTGCCTTCAACAGTGCAAACCAGAGCTGAATTTGATGATGTTGGGAGCCAGATCAGTTTGAATGGGACTGGTTGATGTAACAGGAGAAGGACTGTGTTGTGGTTTACAGGACAGGGTCCTGGGAACAATGAAACTGCAAACCTGCAGTGCAGTGTAAATGCTGCATCAGACAGCAATTCATTATGAATGTACAGCATGCTGTAGCCATATCACCTGTTCAGTCAGTGAAAGAATCCTTCCTCTTGAGAAAACAAAGTCAAGAAACAAGCAGCAGTGAAAATCAGCACTTTTCTTACCTATACTTACATGAAATTTCACCAGTGCTTTTTCCACATCAGAACTACACTAGTTCAAATAATGCATATAAGTGTTATTTGGACTGATCATTATAAAACAGCTAACAGCTTTATTTATGTCAGATGGAGGAAATAAAAGCATTGAATAGAACATTTTTAAAAGCTACATTTTTCTCTCTTAGTTTAAAAATTCATTAAAGCAAAGAGATGAGATCCAAGCTTTCTAGCCTCAGATTTTGAAAGAGTTTGACTATGGGTTCAGATTTGTATCTGTGTTTTGTCCCATGGGACTGAATAGAAATCTTGAGACCAGATAATGCTGAATGGAGTGGAAATTCAGGTACCTAACTGTAGAGTCAGAAGTAGATGGTACAACAATCTTGTCCGATATTCCGCATAATGTGGCTACAGAATCTTGTCAGGTTTATTGCTACCTCACCACCCAACCCCCACCCCCCCCCCACCTTTGGCATTTTAAGCCTGGTTTGGACTTCAGGATTTCCAGTGATGTAAAATCCACCTTTCCTTATCTATGAGTTATTTGTTCAACCTTCTTTTCACTTTTTTCCTTATGGATTGCTTTTGCTTGATCTTCCCATCACAGGATGCTTTTATATCTTTTCTTTGAAGAGCTTTGTGTTACAAGTACCTGCTCCATCAGGAAGATATTTGTAGGCCACAGTCAAGTTGCCTCTCAAATTCGTTTTTTATGAAGTCATCGTGGCCCTCTCATCCGGGATTAAACAATCTTGCATTTGACACAAGGGAGAAACACACATATTTCCTACTAAGTTGCAAACAGAGCTATAAATTTGAGCCCTTCCAGTTGACTCACAACATTATGTACCTATATCCTAAATCAAGTTCAGAAAAAAAACTCCCATTTAATTAAAACATTCTCTGTATTTTCCAAAATAAGACAAGGTGTAATAGAAACAGAGATCATGTCTAGACTATCCAAAACTGGGACTTATTGCTATATTTCTCTTTCTATGTAGACTTAAGGAAGTCAAACTAAAGACCACAATTTAACTATCACAAAGAAACTAATGCTTTGTATGCTATAATAAAGATTATAAAAAGTGCCTGAAATAATTTTGAGCATTGAATTTAACTTTTAATTAAACAGTGGCATAAAAATGTATCTGTATGTGGAGCTGACACAACACTCACAATGAACAAGGCGTGATGAGTGAGCAGAGGTCCCAGAGCATGTTCACATGTCCCTCAGAGCTGTGGATGCCTTCCAAGGCTATATTTCCTTGTTTCCCAGGAATCAGACTGAAAGTGTCACAAGACTGTATTTTCTGGTCCTTGCCATCTCTAACCAGAGCAAAGTCATTCCCTTGCACATTATCCCACTCTCATTTACAAACAGTTAATGCAGGAAAGTGAATGTTAACTGAATTCACTGCAGGTTTGGTTAAAGATTTGGGCAAATGTTGGAGTCAGTTCCCACTCTGCCTGAACTAATTCTCTGCCGTGGTTTGTAAACCCTCCAGAAATAATCAATGAACCTTGCATACTCCCAGCTTGCTTTCAATTGCTTCTGGCCTGAGCAAGGAGCATTTTTCCATGGATGAACAAGTGAGATGTCTCAGCAACAATCACATCTGCCCACAGTGATAATTGCTCTCTGGCTGTTCAGTCACACAGCACCTATTGCCAGCGAGAAGATATGACTGGATTTTGCTTCAGATACTAAGCACGCTGATTGTGTAGTCAGTTTGCAGACTATATTCTCACTCTGTACTAGGCACTAGTATAGAAAGCTGGTTGCAATATTGTTTTGTTCAGTATTTTTCTGTATGTGGGAAGAAATAAAACCAGTGACCACTCATGCAGTGATGTATGCCTTCCATGAGACAGGGAAAATTGGTAATATGTGGCATCTTGAAGTACTGAGCCTAAGGATTAATTGGATAATTATCTCAATTTTACAGATGGAAAATCTAAATAACAAAGAGTTTGAAGATTTGTTCAAACTCAAATTTCAGTTCAAAGAATCTGGAATAGGCTTTATTTTCCAATCCTCCAATTCATTTTCATGATGAAGTGATATCCCCTAATACATTCTTACGTAAGTATGACAATCAGTTTACACATACAGTGGGGTTTATACCAACTTTGAAGTCCTTTTTTTCTGCCTATTTTCTTGATGCTCATCAAGCACTTGGGGACCCTTTTTCCAAGGCTTGTAGTTCTGCCATGTATTCAGATACAAAGGGACTGGAACTCGGTTAAGTGAGACAGTGGATCTGAAATTCTGCCAATAGGATTAACAAGCCCTCAAATCTTCATGTATATAGGATTTGCTCAGAAACAGGGGTGAATTACTCAGGAAAAGGGCTAAATTTGTTCCTGGATAATTAGTTTTGTTGTAGGACATCTCCAGGTCTTGGCAGCTTGGTGAGAGGAGGTAAAGGATAGTGGCTCTGATGTATGCAGGGTCCACACTGAGTCAGCTGAGATTTACAGCCATTGAGAAAATCAGAAGCAATTTACCTGAGGGATTCTGTAAGACCTATAAATCTTCCTGGTATTCACCAGGTTTCTTTTTCCACCACAAATGCCACCATAGCCTAAACCCTCTTATGTCCCCTAGCCCTGTGCAGTGTCTATGATGGCAGTGGAGGGGAGCTCCCTACAGTCATCTCTGTCCCTGTGTACAAGGATGCTGGCTGGCACATCCTTTAATCTTGTCTGGAGCACAAACTTATTCATACAGGGCAGATATGCTTGACTGAAGAACAGAAGGTGAGGCTGCAGGAGGAGCTGAAATGTACCTGGACCCACCAGCAGCAAGTGCACGGTGCACTCACCAACTGCCCTGCTGCATTTCCATTGCCTGAGATGTACATACCCTGAGGAAGCCAAATGTCACCTGCTCTAGGGATAGCTTCAATCTCCTACTAAGTGGAAAGTGTTGATATTTTCATAATACTGCAGTTCAGTCCTGTGACACCAAGGTCAGGAACATATTATTACCAGAAAAGATTGTCTACTGTACTTAGGTTTGACCCTTTCTTTTTCAAGTGCCTGATCATTCTCCCTTTCTTATTCCCTGTTAAGGAATCATTTGACCTGAAAATGGAAAGGAAATGAGGCTGGTTAGAAGCAAAATGGTTTTGGAGAGTCATTGTCTACCTGTGCTATACTTGAAATCATATTTCCATTAATTTCTGACAACTCAGTGACATAGTGAAGAAATAGTCTTGTTCTCTGTTTAAAACAATGAAAAATCTCACTCTACATTCAGGAGAGAGACCTCTGTTACAAATATCTACAGGGAAAGAAAGTAAATTTGCAAGATCTGTACATTTTTCTTAGGTTCATTTATGGTTGCAAAGGTTGTTGCATAAATGCTCAGAGGAAGAAATGAAGCAAAGCTGTATAGGAGATGTAAATGGATGTCTAAATAATGCCACTGTTTTATGCTCTGTGTGTGCAACACTTGAAATGGAATCATATGCAACTATGACAAGCCCATGTTATTCTACACCCATATTTTGCAAGAGGTGATGGAGGTGGAGTGATGCTGGCCTGATAATGAGGGCAGTGATTGTTATTCACCATTTGAGGTAGAGACACCGAAATTACTTAAAAGAATAGGCTACTGCTCTGTCAGAGGTGTGATTGGCTCTTATCAGTGGGTTTCTTCTGGCTTTCCTGACAGAAGACAAAAGTGGCTGGGTCATGCATGCAGTTCATAGGGTAGAATGAAGCTCTAAAATTTGTTCTACCCAAAAAATAAATTGAGGGTCTTAAGCCATAAAGTTCTGTATGAATATCATTCTTATCTAGATGGATATTTTTTTCCACTGGTCAGCCATGCAGCAGTATCCAGTTTGGCTGAAATCTGGTTTAAATCAGATTTAAACCAAATTTTGCAATCCACAATGCAGGTTCTAAGGAAGGAATTAATAGGGCCTGCATGGTCCTTGCAGTCTGGCTTTGCAATTGCAAACAGTGTTAGTTCTGAACATTTGACAGATTGATATTTGATGCTGTCATCGTTAACAAGACTTGATCTTGCACAAAAGGGCTGGCCAAAAGTTAGATGTTAAACATCCAGCTGCTTGCATGTCCACTGAGCATGTTGTTGGTCCTTAGCCTCTGCTGCTCTGAACTGTCTTTAGCCATGTGTTTTGAGGAGTAAGGAAAGAACAAGGTATATTTCACTGCTTATTTCAAATCATAAAAGCACCAAAACAGGGCTTTCTCTTCCAATTCACTTTATCTCTAGTCATAGCATCAAAAAAATGGGATTTGTTAAATAGGAAAATATTCAACAACCTGTAAGTGTCATCAATCACTGCAAGTCTGAAAAACAGTTGCTCCTGCTTTCAAAGTACAAGTATTTGCTTGCACTCAGTTGCCTAATCAGATGTGGGAATGCTGGTTCATAGCTACAGATCTCTCTGAAGAAAGTTCCCACTTGTGGTTAGAGTCAGAGATTCAGTTTTTCCATTCCTCCAAAAGATTTATTCAGCATGTAGGTCTTTTCCTTTCCAGCTGTCCAAACGACTTTAAAGCAGATGTAACATAAGCAGTAGTCCATCCTTATCATTAAGACCATCAGCAGGATTAATCGACTTATGAATTGTGGCTTTGGTCCAAGAAGAACCTGTGGTTCTCCCTCAAAGAAATTGAGGCAGCATTCTTAGTGGAATGATAGGATATGATCCCAACCCACCCAACACTGGCAACAATCATGTTAGAGCCAAACAGATTTTGAGGTTGTGACAGAATTGAGCAAGTCTGTTACTATCAGCCTCACCACAAGACTGCTGCCAATACACTGAAAATTCAAAATTAAGCATACACAGCAGCTTCACTGAAAGAAAAAATAATATTGACAAATGTTCTGTGAAGGCACCAGACCTTCCCCCCCGCCCCTAAATCTCTTTGCAAAACTTAAAGGAACAACGTCCTCTGAAGATCTGCTGACAGTTCATAAAGGAAGCTGTATAGGCTTATATATCCACAAATATTCCTACAGGTCTTATTTCCAGTCTTCTCAGTATGCTGGAATGAAATGTAAGGAAGAATCAGGCTGCTAATGGCATCCACGGCAGTGATACAATCTGAGTTTTGCAGCAACAGGCTTGGAGAGTGTCCAAATTGCCTTTTTCCTGTGCTCCTGCAGTTATAGATTGGGGCAAGCGTAGGTTCAGTACAGATTTCAGCACGTGCTAATGTGGTAAAAACACAGATTCACAGACTACTGCAGCAATTCCATAGCTGTAAGAAGACAAAGGGGCCAAAGATTGCAAACATTGCCACCACAGGCAAGTCTAAGAGGACAAGGAGGAGCCAAGTATGTGATTAGATTGTCTTCTCAATTGGGTGTGAAATGCCCCGCCAAATGCAGACAAAGCCTCGGACTGAAACCGTGGCAGTGGCTGTACCAGGAAATGACAGATTTGCAGTTGAGTTGCAGTTGAGTCCTGTAATGCATGGGACCCTGGAAGAGGCACGTTGTGATGGAGGAACTACCTGAGCATAAAAATATTTTACGGTGTATCTATGGCTTCTAGGGATGAATTCCCAGATCCTGACCATCAGAGTCCACCCCAAAACTATAGTGTAGAAAGTATTAAGCAGTGCTTTATCAGGGTGGAACTTCGGCAGTATAAATGTTCAGAATCAATCCAAATATTGATATCAAATGCTGTTTTTGAAACATTAGAAACATAAGCATAGTTAGCTGACATGCTGAATTTGAAAAACAAAAGCCACCCTCAGAGACAGCTGGAACTAAAAACCTTATAACATTTCAGTGATGCATATGAAAGCACAGCTAAACAGAAAAACCCTGGACTTCTTATTTTGAAAAAAAACCAAAAACCTGGTGATTGAAGTACACAGATGTCTGAAATTCTTCCAGTTATAGTAATCGGATTTTAAAGGTACTTTTCAGATATATGATATTTATCTTGACAGAGTTTACTCAACAGTTTCATTGTTCCATGTGTTTTCCTTTGGTGCTTTGAAAAGAAAGCTAGTTTGTTCTTTTCGTCTGTAGCCATTCCCTCAGTAGCTGTCATTTATTATGTAGAAAAAAGGATTGTGTTGCTTTTCTGTATGCATTTGGCTTAGCATGTAGCTATACTTTTCCTTCAGTAAATGTATCTTGGGGCTTGGGGAATTGTTTTGATGAAAGGACAGCTTTTTAAGCCAAAATATCTTTATCTTTCAAAGAGCTTCAATTCCTGCGGGCTAGATTAAAAATAATCCTTAAGAAACCAAACATCATCATCATCATCTTAATGAAAGCTAGCTTTTAGACATCAACCTTCTAGGGTATAGTCTGTAACTCTAGGTGAATAGGAACCTCTGCAGGTACCTCTTCAGCAGCACTGGGTGCTTCACAGTAACAACAGCCACTATCTTGACAATCGAGGGAGAAATATCAGCATCAGCTATCTAACTCCTGCCTTTTAAGAGTGGCTTCTGAAAAGTTTCTCAAGAGCATCAGTCCCTGTTTCTATCTAATAGACCAAGCCTGTCAACAAATGCTCCAGTTTTGACAGGTCCTTCCAACCTCTAGAAATCAAATCTGTTTCTCCTACTTTCCATGAGTCTGCTTGGAATAGAGCTGATGGCAAAACTTGGCCACTCTCAAGAATGAGACCTTTGGGAAGCAGGCAGGAACTGTAGCTTTCCTTCTCACCTGTACTTCATCCCACAACCCCTTACTACTCAAATAAAGGGTTTCAGGAAGGCTGCCCAGGGTTCATGCAAGCTACAAGGTTTTGTGTGTGCTCTAACAGTGATGTAGCTGCTAAAGGAGGCGTTCACAGCATCCTCCATTTTCACCTGGACAAGCTTATTACCGACTGTTAGAAGATGCTTTGGGAGTAGAAAAGGTGTTTGTCTTCCCCACCGAACAGATTTGACAGTTATCTAAATCGTAGTCCTCAGATTTCCACTTCACACTTTCAGTAATAATATGTGGGAGGTACCCCCTCTCCATCAGCTTGTCTTATCTTTCAAGGGCAAGAGTGGCTCATACCATATCCTCTTCAAGACCATTCTTAAATCTTCTTCATGGCTCAGAGAAATAAATCTAACCTCTTTTTGTCTTTTCTATTTGCTTGCTTAGCACTATTCTGAAGCGCTTGGGTGTGTGCAAAATTTAATCATGTAACTGTAGGCAATAGACTCTGCTCCAGAAAGCAGAAGTTATCAAGTGCTACCACACCACTTGTCAAATGTTTATTGGAATTAACACATTTGTATGGGGTTTTTTTGTTTTACTTTTTATGGTTTTTTTGGTTTACTTATCTGCAAAAAAATTCATTTTTAATCTGTGGAATTCCCATGGGCCTGACTCCTTCTTACTCCAGATTCATATGACTTTCATACACATCAGATGAGATGACACCTACCCCACAATTCCCCTAAGCTCTGTCTCAGGAAATTTTGATTTTTTTTTTCCCTATGAAATTAATTCTCCGACTTATGCAAAACTACCACGGGATTTTAAAAACAATAATGTCTTTTCTAGTAAGGCCCCAAAATAATTTTGAGAGAATGTGACTGTTTTGAGCCTGAGCAGAATTTCTATTTGTTTTAAAGGTAAATGTTAATATGGTGTCATACAGTATAGGCCAAACAAAGTCTTTGTGCAGCTGCACTGCTGCTTTGGAAATAATTATATTTCCATGAATGCAAATGGTCAAAAAAGTTGATTTATCATGCATCTGTCAAATCTAGAGAGTGCATTACAGAAACTCTTTTAGGACATCGTGAGCTAACTATTCAGAAGGATGAAAAGATTTCAGAAAATGGAAACTCTATAATTAAGCATAGAGCAGGCACACTGTATTAAGGGAAGAGACACTGAGGAGTCCTGGCGTGTGGATTCCATTAAATTACCTTAAATGAGCAGTAGGCACTGTATTGACTAACATAATAGCATTTACAGAACACATAAGTTTACAATGGAGTTCTTTGCCAATTTTCCTCTTTGTGCTAAGAGGAAAATTATACAGAAGAGGTTATCTGGAACTTCTAGACAGAAAAATAGTGATACCTATTTATAAACTGCAAAGGAATGCAACATCTCCAGTGCTAAGGTGAGAAAAAAAATTGTTCACTGAGTTACTAGCACTGACCAAGGCGCTTTGGGTGTCTTGTCTGGTCTGAGACTTCCAGGGGTAGACACATCGGGGCACACAGAGTAGCCAGAGGGAGAAACTAAGTTTTCTTTAAGAACCATGTTTCAGGGTCAGGGATTAATTTCTTTAGAGAGAAAGGGCATACAAGACCAGCCCTTGTCAATACTCAAAATCACAGTCTAGGGAGGCCATGCAATGTCTTTTGGTGGGGAGGGGTGGACACAAACTGCCCAGGGGACGCCCTCAGCTACTTTGCAGATCTAATCTTTAGCCGTCTGTACGTGGTTTTAACAACACATATATGAAAGAGTTTGTTTTATCTGTAGAGCTGTTACTCTTTGAGAGAGAAGTATCAATTGCCTGTCAGATTGTTTTTACGACCTTGTCACAAACGCAACAGGCTCCTTTGTTTATCTACTGTGAAGCACGGAATTATCTTCAAAATGAGCTGAAGTAATGATTACAAGATGGGCAATAAACAGATTAAAATCAAACTCTAGTTGAGGAGAGCAACTCCTGTTGCGCCTGCTAAATAGAACCTTTGTAGACCAAAGGAATCTAGGACAGCATTTGACTGACTGGGGGAAAAAAAAATTCTTTCAAACTAACTGCTTTATTTATTGGTCTTGTCCACTGTATTCCTTGATATCAGATATTAAGTATTGCCAGAAGCTGGATTCTGGAGAAATGCAGAACATTCTTCAGTTCTAGTGAGAAAATCTCTTTGCCTCATGTGGCTGACCAGTTGATAGTCAGAAATGAGCTTTGTCTGTCTTGCATGACAGAACAAAATTAAACAGAAATTTGGTCGACTGTGTTTAGCCCAGATTCCTCATACCCACTCTGCTGTGTATGTTGGGGTTACTACCACCAATGGAGAAGGAATACTTTTCTCTCATCTTGTTGACTGTCAGCAAAGTAATTTGAATCTCTGACTCAAAAAGGTGATAGATCAAAACCATATTAAAAGAAAAAAATAACTTAAGAAAGAGAGAGAAAAGGATGCCATTTCCAATTCAGGTATTATGGAAACCCCATGGAAAGAATAATAAATCATTTTCCAGCTGTAGCTATCCTCAGGGAAAACACTTGACAGTTTCTTTAAAATAAGAAATACTTTCATTATCTTCAGTAGTGTTGAACCAGCATTCAAAAAGAAGGAGAACATGTTTTTAGATTTTGATATTGACTTGTCCAATTAATTTACTAAGTCTGTGGCACTTGAACAGACCTGTGATGGATGTACAAATGACTGAGTGCCTCACTGCGTATTTGTAAAGCAGATGATTGATGTATCCCATAATTTCTTTTAGCCATGGAGCTGATTTATATGCTCTGTGCTGTATAGACATTCTCTTTGTCAGCTGGGACTGTAAAACCCCCCACAGGCAATTGTCTGCTATTCAGTCTTTCCCATTCACTGAAATTACACATAATTTTAGCCTGTGCATTTATAAACTATGCTTTGCCATTTCCATTTGAAAATGCCTTTGTGTTAAACATTTTTGACTTGTCTAAATAAATATTATCTATAATAACCCTATATCAATCCATTACAAACCCATGTAACTATGTACTGCATTTAGATTTAATCCCTGAAACAAAGCCTGTTCCCACCTTGCTTGTCTGATGCTTTCACAGCTGATACTCACAGCTGCAGAGAAATCTGAGCAACAGAGAAATCTGTGATTGTTTCATTTTGCTAAAGCTATAGGATCTGCAATAAAATAATGTTTGAGTGCCCAGTCTTCATATATACAGACGATCAAATTCCAAAAGCACAGAGACCTATTGGCAGGTAAATAAGCCCGTACTTACAGGGGGAGGTAAGTATTCAAATGAACTCAATTCCAAATTCCATCAAAACCTCATTAGTGACACATTTATATCATTAGCTGAAAGAGCTTTAGTGTAGCCAGCTAGAAACAACTATTTAGGAAATAACTATAAGCTCTGCTGGTGAAAAATGGCTTTTTCATTAGAGACTCTCAATTCACAGGATTAAGCTACAACTTTGAGTTGTGATGATCCAGAAAAGACAGACTTTCTACAAGCAAAAACTGCAGAATGAAGTACAAAATACCTTCTTTACTGTTCTAATTGCTCATCTTGAACCACTTTCTTCTCTAAAACACTCTTTAATCTTCAGACAGTGCTACAATACATTACTGGAGCAGCGTATCATGTCTGGATTTACTTGTAAATGAAAAAGGTGAGAGAAGCTGTGGAGCTCCAGTTAAGTTGTGGGTTCTGAAGTTAAAATACATGTAGTATAGAACTATTTCCTTTACTGGTTTTAACATTTTCTTCCTTAGGATTATGTTGCAAGTGTCCTCCTCAGTATAACATGGGGCACTGAAAAAGGATTATCTGATAGACTATCTCTCTGTCACTTTTATGAACACAAGGGGCAGTTTCCCAGCTCAGTGAGATAAGCCCCCATCCTCCAGTCTTAGGGGCCATAGCAAAACATACCCTGGAATCTAGAGTAACCCACTGTAGGACAGAAACATTCTATGCATGAATATATTAGACTTCAGCCAGATGCCACTAAGTTTGACTCTTCTGTTTTGGAAGACAGTTGCATATCCCTGTAGCTCTTCTTTTTAAAGTCTGCTTATATGTTAAGTCTTTTACACCACAAGTGTTTTATACAAGATTTTCTTGCTGTTTCTCTGCTTAAATGGGATTTTTTCAGTTGCTTTTAATTTTCTCTTTCCAGACCTGATTTTACTTTTCAATATTACCCTGGAGCTAGCAAATAAAGCACCATAATTTTTCTGGAATGATGTTAACAATATTTTTTTTTCTGCCAGATCCTTTTCCTGGAAGACGAACAAGAAGGGACAAAAGAGAAGCCTAAACTCATCGAGATAATCTTCATAAGTCTTTCCTAAATCACTGCATGAGGCATGCCATCAAGACAACAAAGCTCACACCAGTGTCAGTCTGAGCTATAGGCTCAGGGACCATTTGTCTCTTTGTCTGTCCTTTGCTCCTTGACAACATCTTTCCAAAGGATCCTACTCACCAGGGTCTCTGACAGACACTCCAAAGTGGAATTCATCATATAAATGAAGAAAAAAAAAAAGATGTAATTTGCTCTGCAAGGCCTTTCAGAGGCATGTGTTGCTCTGGTACTGCTGCTCTCACCCACACTGGATGTATCTATTTCACATCCTTCCCCATGTCACTCCATAAAGGACAGAAGTAGACTCAGTGGATGGAGGGCTGTACTCCTAAATGTAAGCATAGAGTGACTGCTTTGCTGAGTGCAGAACTGACCTGAGCCGAGCCACTTTCTGTGGAATCCAGGCTGCCTTCTAGAATAATCACACTTAATTCAAGACCCTACAGGGTGTACTGAGTAGTTATAATCATTCCATCAAAGTAGTTATAATTATTCCACCTGCCTCTATCAAGTGTAATCTGCCATCAGCTTATTAATTTGTCTAGGTTTGCTAGAGCCTCTCACAGTCCTCTCCAGACTTGATTTCACTGAACAATTCTGTAATTCTATTACCCAAACTTCCTTTTTTTAAATCTACTTTTCTTTTCCAAATTGTCTTTTATTGCAGCACTTTTCACATGTATTGGTTCCAGCAGTATTTTTGTCCCATACTGGGCGTTCAGGATTTTCATTTCCTCTGTTGTGCATGTGCATATGTTAGCCTATTAACTAGCACTTACCAGGGTGTAAATCACAGGGTGCCTCATTACCAAGGCAGATCATTAAATGTAGGAGGGTTATTTATCTAAAATGTGTGAGAAAACCGTATTTCCCTAAAAATCCCATTCAGATTTGTCACCAAACTCTTTCTTTATGGAGAGCTAGTCAGATTTTTTTCATCTCCACGTTTTCCTAGTCCATTAAAAGGCATTAATTTTTATGATGCCCCTTTATGCAAAGTGTTTCATCTGAAACATATTCTTACCCCATCTCAAACACAAGTTTCTAGAAGCTGTATGTTATTTGTGGGAGAGATTCCTAATTAGAACTATCTCAAATCATTGTCCAGCCTTTGGCTTGGGTATGTTTCTTTCAGCATTCCTCATCTCTGAAGCAAGACTTGAAATATGGTAAAGTGCTGAAATCTGACTGAATTCAAGAACTCTTCTATACACAGGAGCCTTGAAAGACTTTCAATAGCAAAATAAATTCCTGCTATGGATCTAATAACATGATCTAACTTCCACTAAGCTGCAAAGGACTTATCCAAAAAGGTGGCAGCACTAAATTCCCTGCAGCCTTAATTAAGATTCTCCTGGTGGTCCTTCACAGAAGACAGTGGGCATGGATGGACTTCCATGGGTGGAAGAAGACAAGGCAACTGCCTCAGGAGCCTCCATCTCTTTCCCATCACCTGCTCGACAGACATGATAAGAGAAGGTGAAGAGATCCAAACGTGGCCCCTGATGTAGGGATGGCCCCTCCTGGTGCTGCTGGGGCCGAGCATCCTGCTCAGCACCCCTGAGTGCCCTGTCACGCAACTGTGGCCGTGCTGGACACGCTCCCGGCCAGCTGAAGTCACCTTGCCTAAATGGAGTAAAGGCTTAGCTTGCCCTTTCCCTCCTCCCACCTCTTAGCTAGGGGCTGCACAGGGCTTTTGTTTGGCTGTGGAAAGAAAAGGCAGCTCTAGACATTCAAGGCTTTGGTCTACTAGATAGAGATGTGTTTGTGGTGCTTCAGGACAGATGCCAGCTGATGGATAGGGCAGCAGGAGTTTTTTTAGACAAAGAGGAGAGACAAGAACCAGCCTTGAACCTAGCTCTTGGCTCTGAGGAAAAAAAAAAAAAGAAGAAAGATATTTTGAGTTCTTTTGCATATTTAGAGAAAGGTTTGGAACAAGGGCATAACAATACAGTGCAAGTGGAATGCACAGGTCATGCAGAGCATAAAAGAATGTTATATGTGTGTGTGCGTGCCTGTGAGTATGATTTTCTTCTTATAACCCAGCTTGGTAAACCCTCACCTGAGAGATTTAAATCACACCCAGTTTTCACCATGTTTGCCTCTCCCTATTTAGCAGCCTGCAACGCAGCTCTAAGAGATGGGTTGTCTGCTCTTTCAAAACCAGCTTATTCACACGAGGTATTCATTACACAGCATGGTAATTTATTTTGAAAGCAAATTTACCCTCCTCATCAAGCCAGTGAGTTATGTGCAACCTGAACTATGCAGATAGACATGGAAAAGCAAGGTTTGCTTATTGTAAATCACTAGCCTGGCAGTGGTCCAAGCTCTTAGGGCTTCAGCTGTTACACAAGTAGAGCAGATATAAGCTCCCATATAACTAATCCACATCGGTTACGAAAAACAATAATATACCTATGTAAGCCAGTCATGTGAAAATTAGCATGATTTTCTGGCAATGCTTGATAATTATCTAGTCCACTCTAAGCAAAGCAGAAAAAATATCATAAAAATGCAGAGATTATACACTATCGTACAAATAACAGAGGAGACTTACTAGAGGTTACATCAGTAATAATTTTTATAAATTCTATCTGGCACATGCCTTAATAGAAAAGCCTGGGGAAGTGGAAATGAGAGCATATATTAAGAAAAAAAACAATATTTAAAATACTTTTAGTTTCAAAATAATCTTATTTAAGCTAAGTCAATTTTTAAAGACTCCACTACATAATTACAATCACGGTAAACAAGCAGTAATGATTTTTTCCCTTGTTCTGTACTGGAAATAAGAATAGGAATATAGACACGCATCCCCTTGGGTGATGTGTTTTAATCAGGTTGGTTTTTATAAGGCCTTTTTCAAACTGATCAGAATAGCCTGAAGCCTGTCAGAAAAAACATGTTGTCTAGAATAAGCCTTTAATAATATTTCACAGCTGATTTGTTTTTGAGTTAATTTGCCCTTGAGCAGAAGAACAGGGTCAGGAGAACCCTTGTACGGGTTGGTGTTGAGCACAGCCCAAAGGAACTATAATCATGATACCAGTAACTGGTTGCAGTACTGAAAAACAGAGAAGGAAGAGCAGTGGAGAAAAAGAAACAAAAGTTATCCAGAAGAGATGACTGGCCCAATCGAAGCTCCCTGCTGATTTAACAGAGATCACATTCTCTTCTCCTTGAAATACAGAACTGTCTGTTCAAGTTCATTGGTTTAAAGTGAGGGGAGTTATTTCACACTTAATGCAGCTTGTGCCACTTGTAACCCTCAAACAGAATCTCACCCAGAAACTCTCTTTAAACCTTGAAAAGGTCACACACAGAACTCCTTCAGCCTTTATTATTAAAAGCTTCCTCCTGGTTCTACTGTAGAGAAAAAGGCAGTGACCTTACATTTAATGACATCAAGGACTCTGTGCTTTAACTTGCTTAAAAGATTCCTTATGCAGGATAGCTTTATCCAATAAGTCTTTTGCCAGATAATGATGTTTTTAAAGCAGCGTGCAAAATATCTCTCTTGCTGCAGACTCCAGCTGCTGACTAAGCAGCCTCTCCACTGCCTGCAGAAAGTAGACAGCGAGAGAGGTCCAGGGGAATCTGCATTCAGACAAATCTACCCCACATGCATGTGAAACCTAATGGAAATCAGTTGTGAGGCCCTACAGCTCAACAGGAGTACATGTGATTTACAGCAGGGCAAAGGATTTGCAGAATCCTGCGTCTTTGGTGTTTTCATTTTTTAATGCTTCAGCCTGAGTAAAATTAATCTTCTTAATGAAGTAAAATGGAGGAGTAATTAGCTCCTTCACTTGCACATGTTTAACCACAATGCCTTTGCTGGGTTTCAGAAGTGCACAGGACTTCCATTTTTACCTGCTGCTTGGATTTTCCTGTTTAAAAATGCAGCAGATGTAGTTTGAAAAAACTGTTTCTGCTGTGAGCTGTATGCTAAGGCTCTGATAAATGCCTTGTCACATTTGCTCTGCTTTGTACTTGGAAAGATTCTTATTTGTTTGCTTTTATGTTTCTACAACTCTCTCCTTTTTTTGCACACCATTTCCAGGCAAGATATAATTCTGTCAGGGATGACAGACTCTGCATAAAACTTTCTGTTCTGCATTTGGCTTTTCTCCGCAGGGATTATGTGGAGCTGAACAACAAAAAAGGTCCAAAGTCTGCCTCAGAAATGCCCCTTCTCTATCATTTCATCTCAGCCCTCACAATTTTGCCATCTTCACATCTGTGTGTAACTGCCCAGCACTAGATGAGGAATGGCGTCGTCTATTACATACTAACATGACTTGAGGCAAAACAGAGCTTCCCTTCTGCTAGAAGACCCCCTGAATAGTTCACTCCCGTTTGGGAAAACTCCGTGAGCCAAATTTTGATTTCTTAAAAGAAAGCTAGACGTGGTTTGGGGGTAGAGAGGACGAAGGGTGGTCTCGTACTTGTTGGACAGGAGGGAAAATATGAGCGAGTCTATGTCCTTTTCATTATCTTGGAAAGATAATATCACCTATCCTCACCATAGTTTCTGTAAAACAGGGAAATAATATTTATTATTATTGCTAATCTGTTCAAATGCTATGAGAGTACATCACAGCACTTTAGTGAAGAGCCTTTGTTTTCCATGGCCACCAAATTTCAAGGTAGAAAGCAGAGCCCAGATGTGCACAACAGCCTTGGTGAGTAGAGTTTCAGGTTTTGGAACATCCTTTTTCTTCCAGGGGCACACAGTCTCTTAAATACAGGTCCATTGTAAGTACAGACCTGTTATCAGTACAAAACATGTAAACAAAGTTTGTGGGGAGGAAAGAGTGGCTTACTTTGCTGTTTCGCTGGCTCTCCCAGGAGCAGGACTCGGCCTCCTGAGGAGCAATCCCTCGCTGGAAAGGGTGGTCACTCAGGCAGGTCTGGCACAAGGGAGGCTCCAGCTCTGAATCCCCTGCAGGTAAATTCATCACAGTGGGCCCCGGGTATTTGAGGCTGGCATGTGGATGCTTCTCAACGTTGACCATTGGGCTCTTAATCCACCTTCGTACCTGCCAACACAGAAGCAGATTATGGACTCTCTTTGCTCTACAGCTGATGGGATGGCACAGCAGGGTTTCCAATGAGGACAGTAGCACAGATTGGGGTAAATAATCAGGTATGAAGATCAGGAAATTATGTAGGAAAAAGTACCAGATGAGAACACACATCATCATAGCCAGGCTCTTAATGATGAGAATTTTTTGCTGCTTTGTGCAATTCCGCCATAAGTTTATCAACAAAATAAAGACTTTATAAATATATTGAAGTATGTAGTAGACTGCTAAGAAGAGAGTGATAACTACCCAAAGCAAGTACTTCCAGCCTAAACAGCTCGACTTCCCCATGAGAAAAAGCAGACTGGTTTTGTAGGAATAGAATTGTAAGATTTGCTTTCTGCAGTCCTTTCTTTCAACAGCAATATCTCCTGTATCACCTCTGACTTCATAAACTACCTCAGCCTTTTCTGTGCCTCCTACCACTCCATTCAAGAGTCAGTTTCTCTTGCTGACCTGCCCCAAATTTTGACCCTAACTCCTCTAACCTGTCTTCCCCTGCCTTCTCCTCATCCCTGCAGCTTCCCAGCTATGACCCAGAGCGCTGCAGTAGGAAGGACACTGGTTACGAGCATAATACACTGTGCTGGCAGGGCACGGTGTCAGCCTCGTGCACTTTGTTTGCTTTTCCTTTCACTTCTGTGACTCTTTGATGTGAATCAACAGTATTGGATTTTCCGAGATGTTAAGTAAGGAGTGAGAGACCATTCTGAGCTCTTTGTCCAAGTTATTTTGCACTGTGAAAGCAAAAAGACCACTATGTGAGCTGTGGTATATTTGCAATGAATCTGATCAGAACGCTGTCGTTTGAATGCAAAGGATGGGCAGGGATGTCTCAGGACACGCTCCCCCAGCCTGGAGAGGTTAGGCTGAGACAGCCAGGGCTGACAGCCCGACTGTCCTCCTATTGACACGATGCAAACTTTCCTCTGGGATCCCTGGCTCAGCAGCTCCATTCTTCATTAAGAGATGATATTTGCCATTAGAGGATGCTTTACATCAGGAAAAAAAACCCTTTTATCTACATTAGTCATGAGCAGGATGGCAAGTGCTTGATTAACAGTGGAAATCTATATCACAGCAGCTGGTAACCAGGATCATGCATGATAAACAAACAGAATGAGACATCTCTAGCTGGCCTTCTGCTGGTGACTCCTCCATGAGCAAAGCGCCTGCTCTGCTGACCTGCCGGAAATCTCAACATTAGGAAAATTCCTCTTTCCTCTCTATGCAAACCAAGCAAATAGATTTCCTTCTGTGGGCAAATGAGCCACTTTCCAGTGCATTCCCCATTTGCATTTTTTAGTGTCAGTTCATGTGGATAATATTACCCTTTACCTCCATGCTCTGGAGCATCCCCACAAAATATCCAGACTGCTTTAGCTTGAGGTTGATGGCTTGAAATTGTAGGGGGAGGGATTATTTTTTTCAGATTTAATTTCAACAAATATATATAGAAACTGATCTTTTAACCCAGGCAGGTTTAAAAAAAAAAAAAAGTTGCTTAGCATAATTGATTCTGTGATTGCTAAGCACTTCATTAAATATATTATTCTCTCCGAATAAATACATAGTTATGTGTCGTGATCTAATTTCAGATTTTGGTGTGTTGAAAATAATAATTATATTCATGGTTAAAAATAAAAGAAAATAAAGCTTTATTTCTGGTGTAGCTTTATTACAGGAAACATTCAAAACATTTATTGCAATTCTGAAAGAAGTAAACATCTGTTGAATTTGTCCTTTTTAAGATATACCTGGTGGTCAGTTAAGTATTTTCTGACCTGGTTCTGCTGTTTTTTCCTCAACATCCTGAAACTTCAATCATTTCACTGTGGGTGCATGCAGTGTGCAGAAGTGTGCATGAATAAAGAACCAAACTGACAGCAGAAAAGGACTGGGGCTGCAATGAACTGCAGGTTCAGCCTTCCTTAAAAAATCAGGAAACATAGGCCAGTCTTTTGCTTGAGACTTCTCAATTGCATATGGAATTCACATGTAAATGTGCATCTAAGGTTTCATTAAGACCCTATGATGTTTGGTTTTGTGATATCAAATTCATGACATTTGCAGTGATACAGTTAAACAATAATTCCTATTGTAACTTCACCTGTTTTTTCACTCTCTTGTGTTTCCATTTACATATCTCTACCCTTCCTGTGGATGAAAAAGCATTCAAAATGTGACCTGGGTGCTCCTGATACACCAAAATGTGTTGGTATTGAATGATCTTGTAGCTGTACCTGTTAATGGCAATGAAATATACATTCTGCAGCATAATGATCATAAATTAAAAATTAACCACTGGTGCTTTAATGATGAGAGAGAGTAACACAGAGTGCATTTTTTGAAGCTGCACACAGCAGAATGTAGAAGACATTTCTCTCTCTAGCATCAGCAAGTGGTTCCTGAGTTCATGCTGAATTCTGAATAATTTTTCTTTATTTATTATTTATTCCAAGCTGACTCCTGATTTTAAGCCAGATACACTTTTTTTTTTTTATGGATTACTTATAGCTGTTTAAAAATGTTGGGCTAAACCAAAGTTTTCACATGAGAGGTCCATATTATTTATATATTATGGCCTGTACTGAGAGATGAAAAATGAGCATGATCATGAACACTGCTTTGGTCATATTGTTGTTCTCTTGAATGAAGCAGAGTTCTGGGGAAACTAATGAGAAAAAAATTGAGGAGAATCCAGCTTTGAGATTGAATGAACCAGCACAATTTTTGGTTTTTCTTTTTTTTTTTTTAATGGTTGGAAAAAGTTCCAGCAGGTTAGCATACCCACAAATGCACTGTCAGAGGAGTGCTTTAAAAGTAGTTTATCTTCATTAGGTCAGACAAAGTCCAGGTTCATGTACATCCAGTCCAGGACACCGTGCTGACTCAGCAAGACACGCGTAACATTTCAATAAACTTAACTGAGTCACTCTGAAAAGTAATGTACAATCAACAAACGCCAATAGAAACCCAAGGCCTGCACAGCTGAGCCCAGGGAAGTTGTTTTTCTTTTCTGTGCAGCCTTTGCCCCCAAGTGAGGCGCGGAGCCAGGCGCTCAGTGCCTGCCCAGGCGCCCAGACCTGCCGGGCAATGCCCACAGGGAGCTGTGCTGGGGCTGGGCTGTGGCGGTGCCAGGGAGCTCTGCCAGCGCCTGGCGTGCTGGGCTGCTTCTAGGGCTTGCCTACATGGATGTGCTAAAGTCTGCTCTCCAGTCACAAGTCACGTAAATGCACATGCAGCCCTTGTGTGGGCAGCTTGGTTCAGAGTTATGGGGGGTTTAAGCAGTTCTGCAGCCGTTTACTCCATTTATCTGAGTTAAAATTTCAGGTTTTATTCTGAATTGCAAGGTTCAGGAGGACTTCAGTGACTTTCAACTCCTCTAATTTCACTTCTTCAGCTAATTCAGACTAATGTCCCTCAGTATCCCTTTGCAGACAAACTCTACATTTGATTTTGAAATCACACTGAGTAAAATGCGCAGAAAGGTGTAGAAAATTCAATGATTTACCACTGACTTTCAACATATATCCATGTCCAAAGTCATTGAAAACACTGATTTGAAAGTAGGAACTGGCAGCAACTTCATAGCAGCAAGGTCAAGATCAGACTTTGGAGGAAAACCAATTTCCCTGGCTATTGCTATGCAATGGTTTCTTGGGTTTCTATTGATGCTTGTTGATTATATATTACTTTTCAGAGGGCCTCAGTTAAGTTTATTGAAATGTTATGTATACATATTAGTCACTGAATTGTAAATCTACACTATAGGCTTTTGTCTAGCTTTAACCTTAATAGACTTCAAAGATTTTTCTATGTTTTAATATTTACATTTACATTAGACAAGTGCCTTAGATCTATAGCTCTGTTTGACTTGGGCTATCTTAAATGTCACTAAGGGATTCAAAGTGCAAAGGTTCATTTCTTTTTAATTCACTTCTGCTAAAAAAAATCCTACACTGTATTGCACAAAAATTAAAAGAATTTTAAAGAAATTTCTCAGAGTTTCTTCCATGATTTGACAAATTAAGATTAACAAGTAGCAGATGATAGTTTGCTATTTAGGGCATTATGTGGCCATAGAATCATGGAATGATTTGGGTTGGAAGGGACATTAAGATCATCTAATTCTAATCTTCCTTCTGTGAGCAGGGACACCTTCCATAAGACCAGGTTGCTCCAGGCCCCATACAGCCTGGCCTTGAACTCTTCCAGAGGTGGGGCATTCATAACTTCTCTGGGCAATCTGTTCCAGAGCTTCACCACTGTCCTACTGAAAACTGTCTTGCTAATACCTAATTTAAACCTCTTTCTGTTTGAATTTGCCCCTTCTCCTGTCACTACACTGTAAAAAGCCTTTCTTTAGACTTCCTGTAGGGCCCCTTCAGGTCCTTGAAGATGCTGTAAGGTCTCCCCAGAGCTCAAATACCAATGTGGTAGGTGCACAATTCTTCGTGGCACTGTAAGGACTATTTTATTGTTCAAATATATTATTTTTTTTATTCTTATCAAGATATCCACTATCACTAAATAAACTAGAGCCTGCTCCTAACTGCGGGAAGCAATCTTCCTCTGAACTTCCTCTGACAGCTTCTGTAGTTTTGTTTCCAAGGCAAGGCCCAGCAATTTCATCCACCATTACAGAGTATAAGCAGCAGACTCTAAATGTGTCTGAGATAATCAGCTTTGCTATAACTACTCATCTGAATAATTTCTTAAAATGAAGAGTTTTGAGGTTGTCAAAGCAAATAATTTCAAGTTTTTCCAAAATCAAAAATTTCACATTTTCATGTTTATTATTGAGATAGAACAAAATATTTGGACAAATGCAGTCAATTTCACACTCACAGACTTTCATGACTGGGAGTAAACACTTCTCCACCCTGCCACATTTTAATTTTTTTTTTTTTATTGGTGGTTTTGTTGGACCACCAAAGGAGCTCTGGAACTAGTCAAAGTTGTTTAGTATTTCTGGCATTTCTTGCAAAGACAACAAACAAAATTGATGAAAATTTTCAAGAAAAGTGAGTTCTTTCAAGAAAAGTGAGTTCAAAGGAGTGTTCTGCACCCTTCTAATCTGTAGCCATGGTTTACTAATCCCAAACTAAATTGAAATGTGACTGTTAGAGAGCAGCTCTAATACCCTTTTCCCAAGCGTGGCCTGTAGCATTGCTGAAAGGTGCACAAGTATTTTTTTAACGGCTCTTTATTTTCTGAGCCTTGTTTTCTCAAGTTTCTTTGTTTGCTTTACTTTCTAAAAATATGATCTCCAACAGTGATAATCTTAGACTTGAAAATTGCCAGATGTGATTAAATGAGATTTGCCAGGTTGCAGGGTTTTTTTCACTCCTGGTTTTTCCTGTTATGTAATAGCAAACAGATAAAGCTTTTAATTTCATATGGCTCAGTTGTCAATGGCATCAGTCGACTCAGCACATTCTACACTTTAATCAGTTATCCATAAACCAGTCCCCATGAGGAATGTTTTCCATGAGAGAAACACCAGCCTGTTCCCTGGGGCCTCTGCCAATGCAGATGTGGCTGTTGCTCAGAGGAAAAAAGATGCCAGTGGCACCAGTGACCATCTTGGAGCCTCCTCCCTACCACTGGGGGCTCTGAAAAACCTGGTGCTTCACAGGACAAGATGAGCTTCTTTGCTGGCTTCACAGCTGAACACTTGACCTTCAGAACTGATGAATACACAAGAAAAGAAAAGGCAGGCTATGCAGGGACATAATGTCTTGCAAGACTAGGCCCTTTGTGGATGTGGCAGTCACTCCACTGCTCTAAGCCCCAGTGTCTGATATGGACCGTGGATTTTTGTAGGAATTGGCAATAGGGTGGGAAGATACACGTCCTGGAGAAATATTTGTGTGAAAGAAAAATGGCATAAGATTGTAGACAAATTTGATAGGCCATTAGATGTTTAAAACTGAAGACATTTGCTGAGGACTGATCATAAGCAGGATGATGGAATGGCTTGAGGAAAGCTGTGGAAAAAACTGCTTGGAGGTCCAGTATTATCAAGCAGTTCTCAATGAAACATCACACTCATCAACACAATAGTATCAAATGTAATCTGACAGCCTGTGCAACCCTGTGCTCTGTGCAGCAGCATTTTCTCCCTCTGAAACTTTGGATTGCCTTTTTTTTTCATATTTTTTGTGGAAAATTGGAATAAACCACTCTGTGCCCTTGAATTCTTCTGTACCTAAATGCCATTCTTTATGAAAGTTTGTTTGCATCAGTTATGGATTATTTTGTTTCTTAGTCAGCTCCTTTACTCTGGACGTTGAATTTCAAAGTCTCTGGATATTCTTTTCCCTACGGGACAATACCAAACGCCTGGAGTGTGATCTAGGTCGATGTATGTGCCAGTGCTTGAGTTCTGCCTCCCTCTGATATCAAATGCACATTCCTCCTTCTCCAGTTGCTGTTCATCTGATCCCTTCTTTCCTTTTCCTGACGTTATCTAATTGCACCCTGGACAAGGATTTGAATTTTCATCCATTATGTAAACCCGAGGCGACACAGAGCTCTTGGAACCATCTCCCCCGAAGTCTTGAGGGCGACTGTCAGGAAACCTATTTAAATTACAATTAGGTAGATTAGAGAATGAAAAGCTCCATTGTTCAAACTGTATACAGTCATCTACTTGAGTGGAAAGTGGTAAACGAGAGGCAGGCTGATTAATGCCCCGACTGAGATCTAGCACTACTCTCTAGCTGACTCTGACATTTAATTTGTCATGTCCCATGGGAAATGCGGCAAAGCAAAAGAATCAGTTTGTCAAATCACCTCGAGCTATTTTTTTTCCCCTGCAGATCCCTGAAACACACCACTTTGTTGATTAATAATCACGCTTATTTTAAAAGGGAAAGTGAAGGGCAACTCGCTGCATAGTCATCATTTGCTGCTTTCCCTGCAAAGCTGAGAAGCTGCTGGCTAAAAAGCAGTCAGAGGCCAAATAGCAGAGCTCTTTGTTTTTGTCCGTCTGGATGTACATGCCCTGGATTCAAGGAGAGTTTAGTCCTCCAGCTGTGCCAGGAAAAACGTTACCTGCATGTGAGGGGGATCTGGGGAAGGACAAGTTTGCCACAGCACGGGGTGGAGAATATTCTTCACAGGAGCCCCAGCACACTTCAGTTTAGCAGGGGAATATACAGCATCTGGCAGAAATCAGATCTATCCATGGATCCATGGGAAGGCACAACAAATATTTCAGTACTTCTTGTTGTCATCACTTGCAATGTTAACACATCAAGTAAAAAAGGCAGATTTTTATGATCTGAAGTGTGAATGACATGTCTCCAGGCCACAGAAGAAAGTCAGCAAAGGCAAGATTCTTAAAGAAAAAAAGTCAACCTGTGACTGCATTCAAGCACTAATCCCAAAAGTTGATGGGTACCAAAATGACTCAAGGAATTTGGGATCCTCTAAATATGGGTTTAAATATTTCTGCTGAACAAGTTGTAAATCATATAAGTCAAGGCATGAAGAGCAGCAGAAAATTTAGGCTCACCAGTATTGCAAATAACTACTGTTAATGGGCACAGTGCAAACTGGTTGATTTTCCTGTTCCAGTAAATGGGAAAGCTCTTGCCAGTTCCAGTAGTGCAGGAGAAAGTTTGTAAAACCCACACCTCACATTAATACCTAAATTAACTTTAGCTGTGCCCTCACACTGATTTTTTGTAATGTGGCACCAAAAAAATCTAAACAACAGAATAGGCACCACTTAGGATTTTCCTCTTTTGCTTCCTCCCTGTTGTCCTTGATGACAATTGTTAGTGTCACAGGATTCTTTTCTCTGTGAATAAATAAATAACTGATGTGTTGGAATCAGGTAAGAGCTCTTGGATCAATTGCAAGCACTGATGGCACTTGTTACTACACAGAGGGGACAATAGATTCATTGTCCATTCTGGGGTATAAACACCCTCTGCGTATTATGTCAAAGAGCAAAACAAAACAAAATGGGGTTTATTGTGTATGTGCAAGTGTAATCTTTCCAGGCTACCAAGTTAAAAGTGCTTTTCATCTAGATCAACACAAACAATACAACCCGAAATCCTGTCCAAACAGTCTGAGGCTGCTCGCTGGTACCTTCTCTTCTCTATTCTATGCTTTATGTGAGCAATGCCAATTGTCAGTAAACCTAGGCAACATTTATTTTAACTCCTGCTTTGATAAACACCACATCCCACATCTATTAGTCAAGGCCTCAAATCCGTCTGCAGGGTACTGTGAGCATCTGATCCAGGCACAGGAGCTAGGGAATGCATGCTTGGATGTGAAGGGCAGCAAAGGTAGGTGAATGAAAAAATTCCAGGCATAACAAAGATACCTCAGTGTACATTTTCTCCATCTCAGTTTCCTGATGCAATGGTTATTTTGCATCCTTCAGTAATTTGGACTGAAATAGCCCAGCATTATAAAGTTTAACTGCAGTGCAAGAGTAATGACTGCAGTGGCAGAACATTGTGGGTGACTGGTTACAGCACCAAGTCCCATTCAGTAGTCATCCTTAGCTATTCAAAACCTTCATACTGTCAGAGCAGGAAAGCATATTTTGTGTGGCCTGAAATTAATAACTTTCCTATTTCAAATTTGAGCCTAGCTCTACACTTCACTAATCTCCTTTAGATTTGGCAGAAGGTGACCCTTCTAATTTGTTATATAACCTTGCACAGCATCCTAATTTTTTGTCAATCTTTAAAGCAACCAGGACCACTAGACGAGATGATTTAGGATGCCTGGTCCTTCTGGCCCTGTGAATGAGACATGCCAAAATATTCACAGAGCTGTGAGACAGACCATACACCTTAGAAAGCTGCAGTATTCCCAGAGGGGCTCCTGATGAAAGATGACAGTAATTTTTTACAGATCAGCTCCTTTGACAGGTCCCTGGGACCTGGCAGCAGGGATTTCTGCTGTGCAGGCCCATGTGTAGTATGGCATGGCAGTGCCATGGGGGACTTGCCACAGTCTTGGCCAAGCCCCACTTGAGCACTCTGGGGTGGTCCTGTCATCTATCAGACTGGGTAACACAGACAAGGCAAATGTCTTTGCTTTTCTGCTCCAAGTCAAAGGAGGTATTGAGTAGTGGAATCTCAGAATCAAAGATCCTCTAGTTCTCAGCCCTCTGCCATGGGCAGGGACACCTTCCAGTTGACTAGGTTGCTTAAAGTCCCATGCCACTCAAATTAGCCATTTCTAAATGGCATCCCAGCTCAGATGCAGCGTGCAAAACACCAATAAATTTTCATCAGGATCTAAAAGATTGTTTTATTCCAAACCATATAACAAATTATGACTTAAAAAAACCATCAGCAGCAGGGATTTAAGCTAAGAGGAGGATTTATAGTTCAAGTGTTTTGACAAATTAATTCATTGCCAAATGTGACCAATTCTTATAAGATCATTCACTGATTTTCATCACTGATTTTTTTTCCCCACTAGAATGATAAAATGAACTTCTGGAAAGCAGACCACTTGATACATACTCTGTCACTGTAAGAGAACATATGGTCCTGAATAATTTGAAAATAAAACATACATCGTTGTCTAGCAATTGCACAGACTGAAAGTAAACCTCCTTGATACAAGAGACTCTTTCGAGATTAAAATTTGTTGGTTAATGATTCAAAATTTTCTGTGTATGATATTCTTTAGAGATACGTAATAAAATCTTAGCTCAGGCTATCTGAAAGATAGACCAAATGTTTATAGCATTTCCTGCTCCAAAAGCTGCCAGCAGCATTTATTTATAATCCCATGAGGAGAAAACTATTCTTTTCTAGTTACACTTCAATCTCCTCTGAAATCTGCTTGAATTTCACCAAGCTTCCCATCACTCTGTGGTGATTAGATACCTCCTCCATTCGAGAAATCGGTCTTACGAGTCCTCCTTGGAGAGGTGGAAATGACTCAATGCTTCAAAAACAAAACAGCAAACACAAGATGAACTAACAAATCTGAAACCCCATCCCAATGCAATTTCATCACCTATAAGACTGCAGCTGTTTCAATTTGTGAAGCTAAGCAGTTTCTCCTGCACCTGTCAAACCTGCCCAGCATTTCAATAAATTGTTCCATGTGTTGTTTTTGCTCCTGCTTTAAAATAGCTTGAGAAATATGGTTTTAAGAAGGGCTAAGTACAGACAAAAAGTACAGTTAATCAGAGTAAAACCACATTTTCAAATTGCCAGTCAAAACCAGTCATTCATATGTATTAAAGAAATAAGTGTTCCTAAGTGAAAAACATAGTAACAGATGCAAACCAGACACACTCAAGAAGTATGAAACAAGGAGGCTTTCTTTCTGCCCTTTACATTATTTCCTTTCTTAGCTTAGTATTTTTCCAGGGGCACACTCACACATGCAAGAAACATATTATCCAGCATTTATTCCTTGTGGTCTTCACTTTATTTAAAAGATGAAGGCAATAAAGATCTTTGTTTTAGAAACACGAGCTGAAGTGTAAGTCACCAATGCTGACTTATCAGCTTGTGGGTTGGAGTCTCCCACATGTGTAGGTTGTTGGTTTTGGGAAGACTGTGACTGAAGCAGCTTGTTTTGAGTCTCTTATTCCATATGCTTTGTTATGTGTAGATTTTCTTTTGCTTAACTCTTGCAAATAAAAAACAAATATTCTGAAGTCATTTTGGGCAAAAACTACTGAAAGCTAACACATTTTTCCTCTCAGAATGCCAACATTTTTGAAGGTTCAATGCCAAGCAGGTTAAACAATAATTATAGCATCAGAGAAAATATTAAAAATACCCTGCAGGTAGGATAATTTACATGGTTTCAATTTGGTGTCGAAATCCTTTACAGGACTGCTAGTCACCAATATATATTACTGTGTCAAAGAATAAGTGAAATGGAGAAAGCAAACAGAAATTGAAGAAGGCAAGTAGAAGGAGATAATACCTGAGACAGATAGGTTTTTAAATGGACTGAATAGTTTTCCTAGTGTTGTGACCATGAAATAAGGGAAATCAGATGACAGCCTAGCATTGTGGACTTGGCCAGTAACTTCTTCACTAAAGACAGCTTTTGGAAAAGCAGCAAATGCACCAATCCCAGCTCTTTTCCATTCTTGCAAATAATTTCCCTCATTGGAAGAGTGCCAGGGCATGTGGCACACCTGCTCTTGATTCACCTGGTAGGGCAAGTGAACCAATTTTTAGGTGGCATATCTACACTGGAGAAACCCAGTGTGGTCGCCTGGATCCCATATAAACACACAAATGTGCAAAGACATTTAGCTGCAGAAGCTGCTGGAGTTTTCCAGGGCTCACCCAAGTTACTCCAATAGCTTCCCAAAGCACACTGCTAGGCTGGGCTCTCTAGCAGCTTGCAATGGAGAAGCAGCAATCTCTCCCTTCAGCTCTGTATGGGCCTATTCAGTATGCAGGCTACTATATGGGAAAGGTCCAGGTTGGTTAGCCCTTGGAGAGAAAATAGGGAGAAGTATGATGAACAGAAGAAATTTGTTGAAAAGAAGATGATTTATTTACATATTTAACTTCTGGACGACTGCCAGGGTGCTTGGAACTGCACAGAAAGAGAACCTCAGGAGGCTTGTCTCATATCTAATTACAGTTCTTTCAGGCTTAGAATATACGGAATAATTGGGGAATAGAATGAACAATCTCAGAGTAGCTCTGACCTTTTTTCCCTTCAACATTTCTTAATTAATCTTAAATAGAGAAGGAAATAATTTATTTAGTCCAAGCAAGATATCCCAGACCTTTGCTCTCTTATCACTGTACAAAAAGAAAAAAATGCAGCACAGAAGAGACATAAAAAATAAAGGAATTTTGAATCGGAAATGAGACCTCTTCCTCTCATAGGGAGCTGATGGAAGGTGCATGCATGGACACCATAGGTTTAGGAAAGAATGGGCGCTAATGAATGCTTCTTTCTGACAGGGTGAATCAAATCTCACAATCTCCTTATCAAAATATATATATCTCCCATTTCCACCACGTGCATCATAACTCCTGATGTTATGCTTTGGGTAGACACTGTCAAGCTGAAATGCAGGAGCTAAAAGAGAAGTGCCAACTGAGATAACAAAGGGAGACTCTGAATTCCATCCTGACTGTGTTTCTTGTTGTCTCTCCACGTCTCTAAAGGTCTTGGTAGTGTTAAAGATACCTTTGGATGATGGCTGCATCTTTAGGATGCCCATCTACAGAGCTGCTAAGCACTGAGCAGCATTTATGTTCATCTTTTTTTGGGAGTTCAAGACCATCTCTGACTAAATAGTCTTGTAGTGCTTAATAAAAAGGCTTGGTTATTAATTAACTTTGTCTACCAGTTTCTGAGATGAAGAAGAAATCAGTCTGAAGTCAGTGATATCGCTGTATAAAGGGTATGGGTGTTCATGGAGCAGGAAAGAAGATGACATGGAGCCAGGATGCAAACTGAACACAAAACCTGGAGGCACAGCAGCTGTGGTTTTAATCACACCTCCGGTCTGCTGGCATAAGAAGAAAAGGTCACACTACAGAGCAAAAGGTTGCTTTGGTTTGTATTTCACGGGCTGTCCTCCTCCAACATTACCTTCCATTATCTTCTCTTCACATGGGTTTTCTTTATATCACAGCCTAACAGTCAGAAAGGTTTTACACAGAGGATTCCCACAGTCACTTTGTTCCCATAGCATAGAGGTTTAGTCCAACACTCCAGCCAGAAAAGTTGATGTTACAACGGCTATGCTTGCAAGGAGCCCTCCTTTGAGTTGACCCTTAAGGAATGTGGGATCCAAAGTTTTGCATGAATCAGAGTGTGTCAAACAATGTCGATGTGCTTCAAAATGTCATTAATTTTAAAGCTAGAAATAAATTATCATTATTCAGATTCCAACCTACCTACAGTTTAGACCATTAAAGCTTAACAGTCTTTCGTTAGAATAATGCAGGGATCTTTTCAGAAAACAAAGGTACTGAAATAACTGTATATTTTTTTCACCAATCTTATTAATTTGCATGGAAAGAATTTCAAGCCATTTTATGGGCCTATTATTGGGTACATTTTTTGCAATACATCTAAATTTGTATTCTTGACCTGCAATTCAAGCATTTTTCTTAATGACCTTCTTCACTTATTTCTGCTACATACTTGAAAACTTTTCAAAGCCCCAGTAAAAAGTGTACATATGAACTGACTGAAGAAGACAAATATCTAATAAAAACAGAGCACAAAATAAAATAAAAGATATCTTTCCCATCTATAAGTACACATGCCCCCAGCTCTTCCCCAAGCAGTCATATAAAAATAATTTTGATGGCAACAGTAGTCAGTGATTTTGACTATCTTATTTGTGTCCATGAAGTCTCAATTGAGATTTGAACATGAACTATTTAGGTGCTGTCAGTCTCTTTTTTCTCTCTTGCAATCTAGACAGCTGGCCAAATGATGCTTCTTGGTTTAGTTGAGGTAGATTCCCAGGGTCAAATGTTACACAGGAGTCTGAGTTGCAATGAGTTTGTTTTCCTGCATACTCTTTAAGCACCCAGTACTGGTGCGAGGTATCTCCTTAAAAATACTTCCTGAAAAGGTCCCAGCCCACAGGGTTGCTGAAAGAGTGCTGGTGTGGGTAGGTGCAAATTGAGCCATTCCAGAACAGGAGCCCCAGGGCCATGTTCCCTCTCTGTATCACACCAATAGTCAGCTGGCAGTGGGGCAGTGGACGCAGGGTTCCCATTCCTCCTTTTGAATATTGAGCCTTTTCAGAAAAGTCCTAATGTGCACCGCCTGACTGACAGGGATTTTTACCATGTGTTGTCCTCTGGATCTTTTCAGAAGACAAATGAACACCCATGGCATGGTTTGCACAGTGTACAAATATATGTGTGGCCCTGAAGAGCACAAGCAGACAGGTTGTTGGCATCTGAAAAAGCAGCCCCTTGACTACTGAGCTGCAGCATCTGACTGTACACACAGCTTCTCCTCCACTGGAGCTGGGACATTAAACAGTTTGCTGCTGCTGGTGATGGACACCAAACAAATGTCTGTGCACACCTACAGCAAAAATAGGCTGTCCCCATGCCTTGCACAGCTCACCATCCGTGCTACTGATGTTATGCAGAAATTTGGTTTTTGGGGTTTGCTTGTGGGAGATGCAAAAGCAGTGAAATAAGTGCTGGATTATGGAGCACAGCAGGCTCCAGTCTCAGGCTGTCCCCTCTTCAGCCATTTCCTGATGGGCCACAGTATGAGCACAGGCTTGGTCATGCTGGATGACACTTATAAGACAAACATGCACCTTGGCACTCTTGACTTTGCAGGGCAGGCAGAATCTCAATTCGTGATGCTTTTCCCTTTTGCAATCTTTGAATGAGCTGAGTAGATTGGAAATAATAGCTTGTCAATTTAACACAGTATCTTGCATCTTTTGATTCCATTGCCATGTCAGCAAGACTGTATTAAACACTTCTGACCACTTGAAAAAAAATTATTTTGGTGCTGCTGCTGTTAAGCTGCTTAAAATGCCTGCATAAATTTCAGCCACACAAACCCAAGCAGATGTTTGCTGCTGCTCTTTCAAGGAAAGGAAATTTTTATTTTAGTGGTGGAAACTTAGCGTAAGGGTGAGGAAAGAAAGAATAACTTCTGTCTTGTATATGAGTTTGTCTAACTGACTGTGTTGCCTATTTTCTCTTTGTGCATTTATCTGTGAAATGGGTATGATTATTCTACCTTGTAAAGATATTTTGAGTCTTGGTTAATTGCTTGTGAGCTGATCTGGAAATCTCTCAGTACAGTCTCCAATAAACATTAAGATTTATTTCTTTTGGAGCTATTGTTTTCTTACTCCCTATATTTAATAGTCTTGCTATAAAAGCAACTGTTGTAAATAACAACCACTAGCAATTATTTTGTGATAACGTTCTATTTAGAAAAATAAATTCAGTGTTATTGATTTGATTTTGCAACAGTTTTGCTGTTTTAAGTTTTTCTTGGCTTTCTACTGCCTCAGCATCTCCATTTACATGTTTTTCTGCATAGACAGTTCCTGTCCTCCTGTTTTCTTCTTCTCTACATCAATCAATTTGCTAGAAAGATATAAGCTTTCCCCTTGCTTTCGGTTCTCTGATTACTTTCTCTATGGACACAACCCTTGACCTCCCCTGAGCTTGTAACCCTCATCAAAGCCATGTCTTTAATTAGCAGATAGGGTAACATATACACAGAGCTGCTCAAACTTCCCAGTCCCTGCAGCTCATATTTATCAATCTCCCCATTTGGCAGAGGAATCACATTGATTTTTCAGCAGACACAGCTGTCTCCTTTCTTAGTATCTCAGTTTGCATCACCAGTTGACACACAGCTAAGGATGTCCAAAACCCTCTGTGCCTTCTTCTTGCTGACATTTTCTTGCATCACAATGTTTTTCAGACAATTTGGATGTTTAGACTAAGAGTAAATGATACTGAGGCTGCTGAGCTGAGTTATGGGAGCAGTGACAATATTGTGTCTGGGGTAGAATTGCTCTAAGAATTTGACTCCACATTCTGTGGCATTTAAAACACTGTTAATATGTGCTCGGCAGAAGACTGGGAGATCTCACAGCTGGCCCTTCCCTAAACAGAAGCCATGCTCAGCTCTGAAGTCATGTAATGAAGGCAGACCAAAGCACTCTTCAGGCTCGAGCAATATCTAATCTGATCTTGAAAGGAATGAGCCAGAGCAGGCTCTCAAAGGAACATCCCCCCATTGCTATTTGATTTTAGTGATGGTGGATAATGAGGACCTGAAAGTGGTAAAAGAGCTGAGAGCATGTTTGGAAAAATCCAGTTAGAATCTGAAATTTAAAAAAAAAATCGAGAAGTCCATTTCTCAGAAAGAGTGAGGTAAGATAAAAAGTATATCTTTAAATGAATTCTATGCTCTGAGTTTTCCAGGAGGACAATGATGTACAGCATAGAAGAAAAAAACTTATGGGACTATGTGAAGAGAAACAAAACTATCACATCTGAAGGGAGATCAAATTTTAAAGAGTTCAGTAGAAAATGAAATAACATGCAACATGCATTTACCAGTATGCCAAACTTGCCTAATGTCTTCCTTTGATGAGGCAAATGTGGATAATCTAATCCACATGGTCTTTGGTAACTCAGCAACACAGTGATAACCCAGGGGAAATAAGTTCAAATGGTGAATAAGAAAAGCCTTACAAATATAATCATGAGATAAAGGAGCAAGCAAAAAGTGTATTGTCAAGAGGAATGTTACTACTGGAGAAGGGTTTGATACAGAACCTCGGCTTGTGCTCAGAAAATTTTTCAGTGGCACATAGATCTGCTTAGCAAAATAGGACTGGAGTGGGGGAGAGGAGTGGGAGGGAGGTTAGAAGTGTGTAGCAGACTCCATGAGAAAGAATTTTGGAGGAGGACTATATGGATGCTTTGGTAACCCCAAAGAGATCTCTTGGCCAGCAAATATGACAGCTGTCTCTGTCTGCTAGAGTAACTGGGCAAGGGAAAGTCTACCCTAAAGGAAGTGTCTAAAGGAAGTTGTCTTCTTTAGCCTAGACATATACAGCTGAAAGAAGAAATGACTGCTCTCTGTAAATACACCAGTGGTTGTATCTATGAGGGAAGGTCACGATCTATATAAGTTATTGCTTTGTGTTATCAGAAGAGCAAATGGGAATAAATTGGTCATGTGTAAAACTAAGCTGAAAATGAAAGGAGGATGTCTAAATTTTCAAGCAGAGGGATTTTTCCAAAACTGGAAGAGAAGCAGGCAGCTTCAAGCATTAGCTTGACAAATTTGTGATAGGAATTACAAAGTGTGTTTAGGAAAGAAGATCAAGCTTAAGTTTAAGGAGTATGGATGTGCTTTCTAGTACTACATTTTTATGAGAGAGAATGGAAGAGGTTAGAGGAAGGAGAAACAAATAAGAAATATTATTTTCCTCTCTCAATCTTTCTTTCTTTCTTTCTTTCTTTCTTTCTTTCTTTCTTTCTTTCTTTCTTTCTTTCTTTCTTTCT
>JAYDZK010000169.1:57453753-57477966 GCA_034509185.1 Euphonia xanthogaster | reverse complement strand
TATTTCTTTTTCCTTTTATTCATTTTATTCTAAGCTATTATACTTTAGTTTTAGCAGCAATTTAATATTTTAGTTTTGAACAAGGGACTCACAGATACTTTCTTGTCTAGGTGTTGCCAGTTTTGTCTCATAAATATTTTCCTGTATGCTAGCTGAAAACCAAAATATTAGCAGTGATCCCAACCCAAAGCTCATCTTGGTTTAATGGAAAGACAGAACAAAACATTTTTTTTTTAATGGAAAACCAGTACTGGGGCTTTACACTGTTTCTCACTCATTCTCATTTTTCATCCCATGTATTTACTTAATAGGCTTTATCAGGAAACAGTCAATAGGCAGAAGATGAGAAAATTATTGGTCAGCTCAATGACCATTTGCAGCAGGTTTGAAGCCTGATAGAGATATAAGGCCACCTTCATCTCAGTTACCTTAAAGCCCCACTGTAGTTGTGGTCTGCAATGCTCTGGTTATAGACTGATGAAGGCATTTGGGGCTGTGGTAGGCAAGGCTGGGAGCTTACAGCTTTTGCTGATGCTGAGAAAAGCCATGGATGCTCAGCACCCCTTCACACAGAACAAGTGAGATGGGAAAAAAATTCTCTGCTGCAAGTCTTTGCCTTATTTGCAGTCACCCAGGATCCTTGTCTCTAAAAATCAGCTTTAAAATTTATGTACTTTTGTGACATTGGCCCAAGCAGCTAAGAAAAGCAGCAGTGTAATCAGTCATCCCATACAGAGCTGAGATTTTCCCATGGTATAGTCATTTTGTCTCTCATTTTCTTCTAGGTAAGCTCCCAATTACCCTAAATAAAATGTATCTCCAGCCCTTAAATGAATTTCTAGATCTGTAAAAGCGGCAGAGCAGAGAGCAATCCCCCCACAGCACAATCTACCAGAGGGACCATAATCTGTAGGAACTCAGCTGGAAGTACTGCATTCAAAGGCTTTCTGTATCACTAAATTACTGTAGCCCTAAAAATGGCACTCAGGTAATTCTGCAGTCCCCTCAGCCGTGTATTGCCTTGGGCTCTAGTGCAGCCTGCGCTGTCATCTTCATGCATGATGATGTTTACATTGTAGTCTTCTCAGCTCGTGTATGGAGAAAGCTGCTGGTATGTAGTGCCATCACATATCCACATCGAGAGGAGAAGGACATGGCTTCCACAAGCTGCTTGTTTGGAAAAACTGCGTAGAAACAAAGGTTGCTATTTTCTCTTCATTCTTGTGTGTTCTCTTTGGCTTGACCTAAATTACTAATTAATGTAAATTTTCTGAGTGAAAAAGGATTATGGATATTCTTTCCCTTATCAGGTTTCAGCCTAGCAAATCCTTAATCCTTGCAATAAACTTCTTCTCTAAAACATGCCCTGTTTCTTTTTTTTTTCCTTTTATGGAAGACAGCTATTTCTTTTCCCATTTATCAGTAATTTATCTTCTTCACATTCTGAATAAATTAGTATTTGGTCTTGGTCCATACCTAAGAGGATAACGAATTTCCATATTCACTGAGGTTACCATATCATGAGCTCAGTATTTAAGTGGCAGGGACCGTGCATCATCACTCACCCTGGTTTAACCATGTTGGTTTGGGTTGTGATATATGACATGGCATGTTATTCTAATATGAAGGAGGTCGTATATTGTAAAATACTATCCAAAATCTTCATAAGGTAGGCCAGTGCAACAGAAGTGCAAATACCTCAAACTTGCCACCCATTTTCATTTTCACCTACTGCCATCCCTGCCAGATATTTTGTGGCAAGCGCAAACCCACTTGCCAAAAAACATCCCTACTGGCAGGGATGGCAGTAGGTGAAAATGAAAGGCCCTTCTGCTCTCTGGGATATCCCATTGGCTGAAGAGGAATAGCATATTTGTAGGTTTACCACATTCAATAATCTTTTGAATTGGGAGCATCCTGCTGTGTGGGCAATCCTGCACAGCTCTGAAGGATGAGACCCGTGAGCCCCTCACAACAGAAGCATGTGACTTCTTCTGATTAACAAACCCTTTTTACTTAACTTTGGGAAAGTCAAGCTGCTGCTGGTATATGAAAAAAAGACATTTCCCAGCCATTTATAGCCAAAGCTGTTTAATGGGCTATTTATATCAGTATCCAGTATGCAATGGCAGTGGACAAGGAAAAGGACAGTAGTAAAAATGAACGTAATTGTGTGCCATCAGATGACAATGTCTTTTAACCTCCCAGCCTTATCAGGAGGTAATCCTTTTATGCCATGGCCCAATATTATTTGAACAGTGGTGTTTATAATTTATCTTCATTGGATTAACTTCAGATTTCCCCCTCGTACCTATATATGGCCCATCTTCTTCTCTCTTCTTCTCTTTTTAGATTTGTGCCATCTTTAATTAAAACCCAGTATTTAACCATTAAAACTTCTGATTCTAGGCACAATTACTTGTTACACCTCTTGCAATGAATAAAAGACAGGCATTGTAAATCCATTGGTTTTCTCCAAGCTGCACCCATTTTAAGTGGATGAAGTCCCTATTTTGTTGTTCCAACCCCACCAGAAGTGAGTGCTACAGGCTATTCTGCAAAACAAATAGTTTCTATTTCCCTTTTTATTTTAATTAAGTGTGCTGCCCTTTAATTTCAGCCTTTCCTTCCTGTTCTCTGACCTCTGGACATGATTAGTCCATACCCTGAATCATCTGACACAGCAGGCAGCGTCCCAGAGGGGTAGTACTTTGTCATCAGAGAATAAGCCAGGCTTAAAAAAAAATCTGTTCCTCAAATTCAAGTCAATGTTTGAATGCAGTTTCAGCCTAGTCTAAATCCACACAGCTCTGCCTGTCCTTTCGGCACTCTTGGACACAGCAACAAACAGGATTGCAATTTCATGAGAGCATAAGACTCAATGGGAAATGACAACAATGAAGATACATCTGGCACTTTCTTCCAAAAAAAATCTAACTGAGTTGAAAAAATAGCAGAATTTCCCAAAATTTAGTGTGTTTTACTCCACATTGATTTGGATTTTCTAGAATTAGACTTGGAAAGCACCTCTACTATAAATGTGTGCTTTTGAGGAGACAGACACAGTGATTTCAAACTGGAGAGATCAGAGCCCCATCCCTTGTTTCATCACAGACCCTGTGATCTAGTGATCTGGGAGAAGCCTGTGCAGTACCCAGATAACAAATCTCCTTCTCCGTGTTTCAGGCATCTGTCAGTAAGGGGGGATAACAGTACCTCACCCAGCAGCCAGGACTGCTGGGCTCTGCAGTGCAAGAGCTGCCTCCCGCTCAGGATGGATGGAGGATGCATCCACTGGGATGCTGGTTATGGAGCACTGTTGCTGTGGGGATGCAAACCATCAAACAGCTCCACCACACACTACACTCAGACCAAGAAACCTTGCAAGTGTGCTTCTGTACACGCAGGATTCTGGTGGTTGTTCAGCCAGTGTCCAGATCACTGGCTGAACAACCAGGGGACCAAATCAACTCTTAAACCATCTCTCCCTGTTGTCCCAGTAGTTAACATGCAATGTATCACCAGTCCAGCAAATGCAAGATATATTTCTGGGAGCCAGCAACATGTTATGAGCATGTAGCTTTTTTGGTTTGTGTATGTTTCAAACACTGGCATTGAACAATGGGGATTTTCTGTGAGGAAGGCAAGAGGGGTAAGAGAAACATCAATGAACACATATATCTCTTAACAGAAAAGTACAGGGAGAGAATTCCCTTCTTTGTGTCTCTAAATTGGTTTTACTGATTTTGTCTGTCTTCATCACAAGAGCAAAAAGGCAACATCTCTTAAAATGAAAATCTTCAGAAACCAAAGGCAGCTATTTGTCCTGTTCCACTGTCCAGGATTTTATCAGTATGCCAGTTTCTTCAATTATGACTACAAATAACAATCTTTTTGAACAGAAAATTCACTGGTTATCAGTGGAGGTCTGGAAAAAATCCCACAAATCACAATTTTCCCTACTTCTAGAACAAAATTAGGTAGAGGTTTCCAGTGATAACTTCTCAGTTGCTCTAAACAGATAGAAGAGAGTTGCCAATACAGGAACCTCATACAGGAATTGCAAGCCAGTTACTTTCCTCTTTAATAATACAATTATAGTAAAACCTTCAAGCAGTTCAAAACAAAAAAAGCAAAAAGCAACAGATAACCTTGCTGGTAAGCTGAGTATCAGACATACATGTGCCAATAGTAATGTACTTCAATTAGAAGCATGTTGGGATTAGAACCATTTTTATGCGCTGAATTTATGTGCTGTTTGAGTTATCAGTCTGAGGCTTCTACAAACCACCTTGGAAACAACAATTGTTGGCTAACACTGGACCTTTTTCCTCTGAGTGACCCGGCTAGTATTTTCTACATCTGCCCTTAAATGTGGCATCTTGGTGCCTGAAAGGGTTTGACCCCAGCTTACAAATTAGTTACTGGTGTAGGCTTCATGTTTTTTTGCCTGAAGGGTTAAAAGGACTGACCATATTCTTGGCATAATGGAGAGAGAGAGAATGAATGGGGATGAATGAATGAATGAACTAATGAGTGAATGGAGCAGCTTATCTGCTCCTACTCCAGTCTGTTTAAAGAGAGGGTTGTCCTTTTAATCACTCAGGAAATCCTTTCCATAGTGTAGTCCCTGCTAACAATCTCTTTCTGATGCTTTGCTTCTGCTGTCTGGGTCTACCCAGACTTATCCAGAGTACCTGTCCTGCTGCCATATGGAAATGACTTTGTTTTTCAAGTTAAATAAAGAGTGTGCAGTATTGTCACTAGAAAAGAGTCAAAGAAATCGAAAGGACTTAGCTAAAGTGATGAGATAGACCTGCATTTCTTTGAGGAAATCATCAAATGAAATGCATAGCAAATATTTTCTAAATCCTGATATATCTAAGTTAAAGAATATAAAAGAAAATCAAATCCAGGTGTAGCTCAGTCCTACTCCTTTCCCTGCATGAATTATGATTACAGGCAAATTACAAGCTGCGAAGTATTTTCCTGAGCTCACAAATGCTTCTTTGTTCTCTTTTTTCCCCTACTTTGTGGGATGATGAATGGATGAGGGTAATGCTACACTTCAGGAAAGTAAATGGAAGGTGTGGAGGGAGTCATAACCCTAGGTGGATGTAGAGGAGCGAGTCAGAGACAAGCTGCAACATCCCTGCATTCTGCTTTTAAGTGCATTATCCCAGCCTGAATAGCTGCCTGTATTGCGTCAAGCCCTGGGGTCAGCTGTGACAGAGATACACATTCCACAGCAAAGAGTGCTGATGTAATGCCTTTGGAGCCCCCAGCCTCCTCCCTCTGCCCTGATCCTCTTCACCTACACTGCTACTGCCCTTGGTCTTCAGTAGAATTGCCCATGCCATGGGCTCCATAAAGTAGGAGACCAATTCACTTTCTTTCTTCAATGACTTTCTCTCTGCTCTGGCTAAGTAAGAAATGCAGCAATAATAAAAGAAAAAAAAAAAAAAGAAATAAAAGATTAAAGGAAAATCTTACCCTCTTTTTGAAAAACTGAAAGGCTGAGCACTTCTTGACTGGAAATCCATTCATGTCTTTGTTGACCATTTTCCACAGTGAAGGGTACACAGTGATAGATCCAGTGTGCCAGTGTGGCACTTGCTCAGTGCATCTGTTTTTCTCTGTATTCTTTCAGCTAAAGAAGACAGAGCAGGGCAGGAGGCTCACCGGCACGGCTCAGGCAGCTGTCCTTTACACATTCATCCTCCTGCACCAGCTACTGCAGCAGCAGCAGCAGCAGTGGCAGCAGCAGCAGCCTTTTCCAGCTTTCAGATGCAGCTCTCTATTAGCTTCTTAAAACCATCCCCTAAATACATATACTCCTGTAAAATCCCGTGACAGCTCTCAGATCAGAGGCAGCAGACCTCAGGCTAAGTGGGGCTCACACAAACCCAGGTCCATCCATCCTGTGAGAGTTACTGGTACCACATGCTGTATAAGCACAGAGGATACCGTGCTCAATTCGCTATTCCCCTTCTTCAGGTGGTGCGAGTCACTGCTGCTTGAGATGAGAGCTGGTTTTGATTGTGCAAATTTCAGTGGGAGCTGCAGTTCAGCAACAGCAGAGAGAGAGGGAGGGAGGGAGGGAGGGAGGGAAAGGGGGGGGGAAGGAGAGAGAGAGAGAGAGAGAGAGAGGGAGGGATGCACAGGCAGAGCAGCCGAACACAAATAACCATACAAAGGATAGTAGGAAGGCTCAGGGAAAGAAGTGCTGAAAGGTAATATCTTTCCCCTGGGAGAGTGACAGGGGTAGCTGTCATTTTATATGTGAACAGTCTTTGAGTAGGACGAAAAGAAATACAGGTCAATTTAAAAAAAATGTTTTTCCTATGTTGCTCTGATTTAAACAGTGGTACTTTGGAAGAAAGCCCATCCAATGATCAATGCCATACTGGGTTATGTGACAGGACATGCTGTAGAGAGTTCAATGAGCTTAAAGGAAACCCACAGTTCCTGTAAAGTACATTTTTTATATGTGGTGCAGATAAATGTGAACCAAGCAGACACAGACGCATTTGTCCAGATATTTCCGTAGAAACATAGATATATAGCTTTTAAAACCTGAAGGGTTTTTTCATTAGAAATAGGACTGAAAGAATCTTGAAAAGGCACCTTTTTTAACTTCCTTTTTATTAAATTCAATTGAGTTAAATGTCACCAAGTCCAGTGAATCCAATAATATGTGTTTAACTAAACTGTAAAATATATTTTAATTAAGCTACATTTTCCAGAAAGGTTTGGAAGATAAAATGTGGTTTTCATGACCTCCTATCAGCCTATAAAAATCAGTTTCAAGAAAGTACCTAATTTCTAATATTGATCTGGCTTCTCATTCCAGCAATAACTTCCAAGACTGGTCAGCCCAGTAATATAAAGAATAAGCCCAGTAATATAAAGAATATTTTATATATATATGAAGATACTGCTCTAATGTAAATCATCTCTATGTTTAGGTAAATAGACTGAGCATTTCACATTTTTCAGTGGAAGCCATTTTCAGTAGTCTTTGAAGATATTGTGTCACTCTTCCCTGTCTCTTTTATCCCCTCTTTTGAAGATCCTTTAATATTAAGAGCTGTATATCCTATCCCAGTGCAAGATTCCTCTTATTGCATGTAGAGAGGTGAAACGATGAACTTACATCTACTACCATGGCTGTTCCCCAGAGAATCCCACAGGTCTTTGGACCTATGAACTCACTGGAGACCCCAGCCAGAGCAGATTGTAGGCTATGACCTTTTTGCAACTCAACAACATGTATTTCCCAACTCTGTACCTTTACCTCTCCATCACTATTTATAAACAATTTGGCTGCACTCGTCTTAGACTTGGAATTTCTTAAGGATGTAGTACCACAGCATTCATTCAAAACCTCTTTTCCCCATACCTATTTCCCCATTTTTTCCCTTTTTCCCCCATCCTTTCCCTGTCCTTTTCTGTCTTTCCCCTTTGTCTTTAATTGCAGTAGTCACAGCAGTCCCAATAATAGTCTGAGAAATATTTCTTGGGCTCAGGTTAAAAATTCTGGTTAAAATTATGAGGGGAAAGTGCAGCCTGATCCCAGGTCACAAATGAAGACACCCATTGGGAAGCTGCAGTTCAACATCCAAGCAGCAGAAAAGACATAATCTTGATTTTGGATGTTCTTACAGGACTGTCTGAAGCAAGGGGCTGAAAAGCCAATATCTCATCAGAATTGTTTCACTTTATATAACTAATTGTCACTGGAGCAAGGACAGAGGGAATTTTCCATTCTGTTCCTCTGTCTGGGGCTAATGGATTTTGCCAAGGAGCAATTCAGCCCAGCCCTTGGAAACTGATCAGCAATTCAGAGTGCCCAGCTAGAGGGACATTGAGGAGATTTTTAGAAAATACGGAGGAATTCTCAATATGCCTCTGCCAGGCTTCCCTGAAGTGAGCACCACCCTCCTCCACCTTGCAGCCAATCCCTCAGTCTCACTGATCTCTCATTAATCCTCTGCTGTGCTTTAGAGCTGCCAGAGCTATATTCTGGTGCTTACACATAGAGATGTAGACAATGGCGAGTGCCCAATTTCTACTGGTGGTGTCTCTCACTATTCTGAGCACCATGTGCTTTGTTGGCTAATCTAAAATGCAAGAAAATGATTGTCAAAAGGATGACTTTCATTCAGGTAAACCAGGAAGCTTGCTATGCACATACATTTATTTTTGAGATCTTTGATCTATTCAGCCACAGCTTTGATCTGTCTCTCAGCCTCAGATATTTCTCCTGCAGGCACTGCCTTCTCTTTCACAAAAGCATTTGTGTTGTCTCTACCTCCTCCATAAGATTTCCAGGCTGCTGACTGAAATGCCATTCTCCTTCCAGCCTCCTAAGCCCGGCACCCTGCAGGTTGCTGGGGGTGGTGACTGCCCCTGTGAAGATATCTCATGAGTCCTGGTGCCAGGGCCTTGACCTCCAGACCTTTTTTGCTGTTTATTTTCTTTGGGTGTTTGCCTCTTTTCAGCTGAACAAACTATGCACTTATGTTAATTTCCATTGGAGAGAAAAAACTCCAGCTGCTGTTAAAGTAGTGTGATAGTTTTCAAGTATTGTAGGAGTTATTTTTCAATGCAGGTGTATTGCTGCAAGGGGAATGACTTAGGACAGTACCCCTGAATAACAGAGAACCCTCCTTGGCCTCTTCAGGATATCCATATTTTGATTGGAATTCTTCTCAGTTGAAATCCCATTGGCTCTCTGGCCTCCAAGGAGTTTATTTGCGAACATTTTTTTTACTACAGGTATCAGAGTACAACTCAGTGTCTGCAGAGCTTGTATCTATCATAGGAGATCAAAAATCTAAAAGAGGAGGAAAAGGGGAATACCACATATTTGTTTTTACACCAGAATCCAGAGATTTAAAGCCAGAGATATTTTTACAAGAAAAAGTGTTTGACTTTTTTATGATGCCAAAAGCATGGCTTCATAATTAAACCTTAAATGAGCATAAAAGTCCATGTTCACTGCATTTAATTTCAATAAAAAGGCATAAAAATTGAGTAGGAAAATAAGAATTCCAGCCAAGACAACCCACTCAGCTGTGCTTTATTGTGATTGTCACGAAACATCAAGGGCTTTCATCAGCTTGGTGGACTGCCAGATATACCAAACACTTTAAACAAGTCCTGCAGGTACTTCATGCTTTAACAGCCTTTAGCCATTCCCATTAAATTGTCATATACTCCCCCAATGATAAAATAAGTTTTTTATTAGGGCAGTCAGGAGAGAAATACATATATATTCTAGCTACAGAATTTTGGAGAGCTGCAAAATACATGGTAGCATTTGAATCCCTGCAAGGCAGCCCCACAGGGAGAGCATGAAGGTGCTTTTCTTGAAGATCTCCTTGAAGAAATAATATAGCCTTCGAGTGACATACTATGCAAAGGACACTAGGCCTGGACCAGAATTCTCATTCTCCTGTTGTGCCTCTTATGAACACAGCATACCAATAATTTGCCTTGCTTTTAAATGCATACAAGTGTAATGTCACAGATAACAGGTGGTAAATCAATCCAGGGTTTATCATGGAACAAGTAGATTACATTGACGAGTTTAATTAGCTGCGACCTTAACAGACTCAAGCTTTTTCTCCCACTGACTAAGACGAATGCTCAGTATGAAGTCACAGTTTTTAGTATCACAGTCACACTTTTCAGTATCACAGCCCTTTTTTGTGGTTCCCTCTGCTGTGCTTTCAAAGTTGCTTACATCTCTGGCAGGGGCCAAAACCACATGTGGCAAATCATTTCCAGAATGTTATGGGTTCTTACACAGCTGCTCAGTCTGTGAGTGCTGCTTCCCTCGCTTCCTTTGTGGGCAGGGAAAGGTGGATAGCTTCCAACACCCATGACTGGTATTTTACCCTGGAATCCAACGATGAAGAAACGCACAGCTCATTTACCAGAGTACCTTAGGACCAGCTCAGAAAGTGAGAACAGTAGCCGAAGAGAGCAGAATGGGTGTTTGAACATTTTCTATGTCCAGAAATGTCTAGTTGCGTGTCCATATGTCTTTCATCTCAGCTCTGCCTTAGAGCAGTTCTTGACACTTCTGTGGTTGCTCCTCTATCTTTGGCCTTGTCAACATCTACCTTGGAATCCTGTCGTGTGGACACTACCCTCCGGCCAGCTCTCACGTGTTCTTCATCTTGTATTGCTCACAAGCATCTCTTTTCCCCCAGTTTCTACTTGTATTTGCCAACCCTGCCCCTGATCATATGCAGCTCAAGACCACATGGTGCAGCTTGTCAGCCAAATTTTCCCACAGTTCTTCCTCTGTGCTTGCCCTGTGCTCTCCCAGTCACTGTGAGGAACGGGGCACTGAGTGACACAGCAACACCCTCAACAAACAGCCACCACATTCACACACCAGAAGTTAAAGCTGGAGATACAATGCCTAGCAATAAAAGACTAACATTGATAAAACTGTTGGGAAGAAAGAAAAGCATTTTAGCACTTTGGAAGATTGCTCAAAACTAGCACTAGTTTTTTTAGGGAAAAACTAAGGTTAGGATCCTAGGGAAGTTATGGTACTTTCCTGCAGTAAGATAACACTCACGGTATTGTAGGAAGACAGAAGAAAGTGGGTAGGGGTGTTTCCTCAGCTGGGAGAAAGAAGGTACTTCTGTACAGTGCTGTCCAGAAATATGGCACAGCTAGAGCTGGGCCCTGCCAGAGCACTCCAGTCTTTCCTTCACCTGACCCACTTGATTATACCCGGTCTTTCACAGCTTGTGCTGGTTGAATAGAAAAGGAAATCGAGCTCCTCCCTAGCACTTAAAACTTATTAAAAATTGCTTACAACACTTTCTATTCATACGCAATATCAGAAGCAATTTGAAGGTCTGATGGTCTGAAATCCTTCCAGGCCTGGAAGCAATTGTTCCATATTTCATAGGGGAGCTGAAATCCCCTTCTGTCCAGCTGTATGTAGTTCCCATTTCTAACCTACAGAGAGCAGAGGATATGAAACCTATTCCACAGGAAGAAAACATCAATCTATATCCTATAGGCCACAAAACAATCACCAGAAAATAATGAACTTTGCTTGCTGCTGACCTGAGCAGAATTCAAACTGCGAAAATTTCCATGTCCAAGATCAGTCAGCTTAGCTAAAGTGCCTAAGTGAGTTTAATTTTTGCATACTTGACTTTCACTGTTTGATTATTTCAGGCATCTCATTTCCTCGAGTATTACTTAGAGGAGGAATGAAAATAAAATGATACATGAAACCATGAAATGAAATCAAACTGACATTCACAAAAGAGAGAGAGAGGAGATCTGGTTCTAAAGCAAGCAAAATTTCGCTGGAATAGACAGTAATGCTTTGTTTGTGCCAGGACTCTGTTTTTTCCCAGAGAAGTCCAATATAGAAAAAAAAAAAAAAGAAAACAGGCTAAAGGAAGGTCATCATTATTACTGTAGGCCCTTAATTAGATTTCCTAACTGTATCTTGATTGATCTGTAAGGTTTTTAGGGAGCCAAAAAGCATTAGGGGGAAAAAATCAAATTTTATGGAAACCCTACTGAGTCAATAATTTTCCCTGGCTTCTTTTTTCACTCCTTGAAGCCATTCACAAAGCAAAACCTCCCTCCAATCCCAGCAGTGCCTTCAGGGCAGCGCCTGCCAGAGCTGGAGCCAGGGCTGAATGAGCTCTCTGAGCCACTGTCCCTGAGCTCTCCCTGCTTCACCCACAGCACCCAGGCCACTGCTAGCCCTGGCCTTGGCACAGCACTCCTGTGCCACAGCCCAGCAGCGCTGGGATTTTCCCAGCTGCCTGCAGGCTGCTGCTGGGGATGTTATCCCAGGCAACAGATAGAGCTTGTCAGGTAGAAGGAAGCCTGCAGTGAAGTAAAGCCCCTGCAAAATACCTTTACAAATGACAAATAAAAAAACCATTAAAACTGAAATAAAAGTCTTACCCTTGAGAGTATTTCACTTACTGTCCTTGCTATCTACCAGGATAGGGCTGTGTCATAACATTTACAGGGATAGGGATTTATGGACCATACGGCTTCTGAGCAGACAGAAATTGGTAAAGGTCCAAGCTGGGGCAGATTTAAACAAATCCATGGTGTTTTGAGAGTGGGTTAGCAGCTGCCCTGGATCGAAACCCAGAACTGAAAACCACTAATAATACCGAGATACCTACAGAAGACTTTGACTCAATCCTCCACCACTGACAACAGAAATGTGGAATCATTACTGGATTTAGACGACTTTACAAATAAGCATGCTTCGTGGAGAATATCATCATTTTGTAAGGATTTGGTAGTCTAAGCTTCTCACTGCAGGTTCATTCAAATATGTGCATTTTGTTTAAAAAGTAAAAACCAATCACATCTAGGACACACGCTTCTCTAGGATATTTGCCACTGCTGTCACGGTGGAGACACTGTTCATTTTCCTCAGCAGGCTCAGCATGCATGCTTGAGTTCTCACGCTGTGGAAATCTGCTCACTCTGACTAGCAGGTGGGGAAATTAATTACAGCTACCATCCCTCCAGGCAAAAAAAAAAAAAAAAAAAAAATCTATTGGCTGTCACAGCAGTTAGGTGTGAGCCCTCATTGTCCTTCACTTTTGGAGGAATTCTTTTTGTCTTCAGATCAGCTACTATTACTATCTACTCACTTTTCAGGGTGTTATTTTAGCTCAGCTGCCTTTTTCACTCATATCACAGAGCCATTAGACACAAATTGTACCGGATTGCCTAACCAAACCCAGTGATTCCTCTTCACCTATTCTAGGTCAGGGCCTCCACACTCCCTAAACTATAGCAATTTCCCTCTGTTTCTTTAAAAAAGCAATTCAGTAGAATGGAAGTTTTCCAGCTTCTTCAGTCAAGTAAATAACTACATTTAATTTGGCACCTGAAATTCCTTTGTTTCACTCTGCCTTGCCACGCAGAAGCAGAAGAAAAACACGATGGTACAAAATCAACATTTTGTAGACAATAGTATGTAGTCCATTTAAAATGGGCTGGCTTATGACTCTCTGGCACATGGATGGGAAAAAGATTCTGCTGTTACCAACATCAACTCAGAAATATTCTGAAGAAACCTGATCTCTCAAAAGTATAACGTGAGTCACAATTACTCATTCTCTCCTTCAGTGGGTTGGGGAGAGGGACTCAGAGAAATGCTTATTAATGCTGGCTCATAATATCTAACAATTTCAAAAACCCACGTGTGATACAGTTACAGTAGCTGTCATGTAGGGGAGACAGAGCCAAGATCCACTCAGTCTCCATTGCTTCTCTCCCAAACTTGCAGCTCCACCATTTCCCCTTACAGTCAGACCCAAGATATGAGCTGTCTGTGTAGGAGTGTTTGCAAGTGGTATTTCTCCAAGGCAGTGTAACACTGACACATTCTGATAAGCCACATCATCATCCATCCCTGCAAAAGGGCAACTGAGGATAGCTGATTTTTGCATTATAGCTCCAGAGCTGCCAAATAATCTCTGCCTGCTTGTAAGACTTGGGCTAAGCAGTGGTGGGGTCCAAAAGACCGTGTGACACATTCTCAGGAGGAAAGGGGGACAAGTTGCCTGTCCAGAAGGCTGTGCTTTTGGTGGTTTGAAGACAAAAGAGGCTTGTATCAGAAAATATTTGTGTACAGGCCATTTGAAAACATTCAGGTAATGTTACAGCTGAATTACTCGATTCTATTTTCACAGTAAACTCTGCTATTGCAAAACTCCCTTTATAGTAAGGCAAATTAAAGTCACTAATTGTTTCATATGTTCAATGTGGGAATTGCAGTTTCATTTATAATGAAACTTTGATTACACTGTAATTGTTCTAGCGAAAAATTTTTTCCATTTTCTGAGGCTTCTGCTGTGTTTTCAGACTCTGTCTGTGTCTGCAGTAATTTTTATATTTCTTGACTAGCATTGTGTAATCACACATCTTTAGGCTTCCTCAGAACTGTGGTTCATATTGCCTGATCCTGAAATTCTGGACAAACTCAATGGAAACACTCTTCGTTAGTGGGAAAAGCTAACAGAAATGCAGTGTTTTGGATAGCCTGGTAAGTCCTGACCTTTCTGTGCAGAATCCCAGAGGAAATACCAACTCATGCTTTTTACTTTACTCGAAAGTATTCTGCACTTGACATGTCCTCTAGTGCTTTTCCTGTAACAGAAAGCCACTCTTCCCTTCCAGAAGGTGCTTCTGTGACCTCCTACTGAAGTTTATTTAGTAATTGCCTACAAAGTGTGAGCATGCCTGCACTGAACATCTGGAATAAGAAGGCATCATTGAAAAGACCTTCACAAACTTGTTCCCAAGGTAATAAATACATGAATGACATTCCTTATGACCTTCTCCCAGGTGTAATATGTTCTGCTTCATGCTTATCCATGAAAATCACCTCCAGGTGATTTGTGTCATAACTTTGAATGTTACAGTTGTTGATATTTCTCCTATATGTTTGTACTGGTGAAAGAGCAGTTTAGGACTCTGAACTGTTTGTAGAAAGGATCCAATTTTCTCAGATTTCTATGTCCAGTGCCTACAGGTCTGAGAGCTTCATAGAATAATACATAGTAATAGGCTGATGTTTATCACTTCTGTTTCCTTTACAGCTTTTCCAATGTCCTCTCCTATTACAAAGGAATATTGTAGCTATCAGGTGGCATAGGAAGGAAATCCCTTTAGTTCCTTAGAAACACTAGGGTGATTACACATTTTACAGTGAAGGAAGAAGTGTTTGTAATTGATGTCAATAGATATGGGCATGAAGTGACTGACAACAATGTGTAATTGTGGCCCAAAGCAGGGCACTTGCAGCTGAGACCAAGGGTGTCGTTTCCTGTCACTGATATCAGGACTGAACTGTGAAGTGAATATTCACATCACTGGAGTGAGAAGTATTCAATTCCTCAAGATAAACTCTCTGTAGTCTGAAAGTGTGAAGAAAATGTGTCAGGCCACTTTCTGGGCATCCTTTTCTGAAAATGAAACAGGTTTTCAAGATATGAGAAAATTAACACCCTAGATAAAGCTGTTTTGCCAGATGACTTCAGCCTTTTCATATTAAACACTTTTCCACAGTAAGACTTGAATTCTTCTGAGTAACAGTTGTGGGCCTCAGCAGTAATGTCCTTTAGCACTTAGCTGGCATTACTAATGAATTTCTATGTGTGACATACCTCTGGGTGGGAAAGCTATTATATGAACCTTTGAAAAGTGGAACCATTTGAACCTGGATTATGTAGAGGCTTTTCCTATGCTTCCAGTTTATAGATACTGATGACATGTTCTACTACTCATGTTATAAATTGTCCAGGTGACACAGGCACTCACTTCTAAATATTTGTGTTCTGCGCTGAACAAAATATGTCAGTATTTTAGATCTCAGCACTCTCAGCTAGAGAAACTGGTACTTCTAAAGGTCTGTTTATCCCTACATAGGATTTGCAATCTTCTGAAAATCTCAAGGATGGAAGTCTGATGCCATTAAAAATCTGTCTTCAAATTTCTTCTTGTGATTTGTGTTTTATTCTGAAGGTTCTTCATTAGTCTTATATTTACCTCCTTGAAATTTCAGTATTTCAGCATACACAGAAGCTGAATTTAGAGTAAATACACCTGCATATTTCAGTATGTCTCAAAGTCCAAGGTGGCTAAGGAAATCCTTTGATCAGTTATAATAAATGTCTTGGTTCAGATAATGTCGAAAATATCCATTAACAAATAACATTAGTGCCAAGATACATACCATAGTGGATTGTGTCCAGCTGTATTCTTGATGAAACATGGGAGACATCTGATGATGCTGGAAAAATATAATTAGCAAAATTTATTTCAATATATCATAAACAAAATTAACATATGGAAAATGATTCAGATAATACTTTAGGAATCTAAAGGGAATTCTTACTATATTACAATGTCATATGTCAGACATGAAAAGAAAGAAAGGTAAAACTAATTAGAGCATTTCCAGTAAAAAGTGCTTTTCACTACAAAGTTCCATATGTCAAAACTGAAGATATTCACAGAAGGCAGTTGGTTTTAGTAAGTCCCAGGATAATTTAAATTTGAAATTGTCAAAATACCTCTTTTTGGTTTTTTAAAGCAAAAGTCTTTTTTTCTGACATAAGATTATTTTTTTTCTGCAGCAATTTTCATTACTGTATCATGAAAAAGTTTAAGAAATAAAAGTCAGTTATCAGGAAAATAAAGTAATGTTTTGACTAAACCAGTCTTTTTTATTGTTATAACATCACACAGAATTTCTTTTCCTTTTCTTTTTGTCCTGAGTGAGCTTAGAAATCTCAAAAATTCTTGTAGATCAGAGACCTGCTTTGCATTCAGCTCTTGCAGAGAAGTCAACATTTGATTATCTCAGCATACTGTACCACTGGTTTTAGTTAGGAGTCCTGAGGCAATGTCAGTGTTGTGAAACCTATCCAAACTTACAAATTCTTTATTTGAGGGCATATTTTTTAGCATTTCTTTTCAGACAGATATGATTTTAAATGGTTAACATTTTGTCCTTTTTTTTTTCCCTAGACCTTTTTACATTAGAAAACCAGTTATTATGTCATGCTAGGCCTTTCTCTATCATCCAGCCATAGACAGTTGATCCATCAGCGTGTATTTCATGTGCAACTCCTTTGATTTTCTGTTATACAATTCCGTTGCTGGTTCCATGATTTTTTGAATGTCGTTCCTTTGATCTAAAAGGAATTCATTTGTAACCACAAGTAATTGACTGATTTTCCTACAAAAAAAGCATTTAATATATTACTTTTTGACCTCTTCTCTCTCACATGCTAAGAGGAATGTTAAAATTCATGTCACTCTTAGCAGAATAGCAGATCTTGGCTTCTCTACTACTCACTCTTTAACTGGATGTTTTTAGTTAAGACTACAGTGTTGTCATGGCCAAAAAGAAACTGCCTCTTCAGTAACAGCTCTGAAATCAGTGCAGGGAGTACATGATGAAAGCAAAACTTTGACCTTCACACAGATCCTTATCATGAACCAAACCTAAGCATAAAAGCACACGAGTTCAATGCACAGCTGAGACTTGGATCAGAGGCAGCCATCTGCTGTATCAGCTTCAATTTTTCAGGATTTTGTCATGAGCAGGAGAGCTCCCTGTTCCCCAAGTGACTAAGGCAAGGCAACACCTGTGCTGTGTGTTGAGGCAAGACACAACCATGGCCAGGGTTCCTGGCTGGCAGATGCCTGGAGGCCCTGAACCAGCACTGTTGTCCAGTGCTGCATCTTGGCTTTGAGCTCCATCACTGATGGCTGTTCCACATTGGTTTTACTCAAAGTTTGACAAAGCAATCTCCCTGAATGCTGTGCAGACCTATCCAAAGTGACTGCAAGGAATGCTTGTACTTCTTTCACCAGCTGCAGAGGGAAAGGTCCTCACAAGTGTAAGAGAACCAAATGTAGGTGGCTGGTGCTTCTGGGCCAGTGGTACAGTGAAACTCTTGACAGTTGTTGTAATGTAACTCACTCTTTATCTGTTCATCAGCTAATTACTGCTAGCAGGACAGTCACTGAATCTGTGCAGGCACCATGTCATTCTTTTGGTGTGTGGCAAGGCTCAGAGCAGATGGACATGGGGAGCCAGGAATCATTAACATACTGATACACATCTATCACTAATTAACGGAGCAAGAGTTTATGCATGTTCAACAGGACAGCTAAGAGTTCACAATGCCACACAAGAATGCTTTTAGGGCAAACTCTGATCCTCTCAGGCATCTAGCAAGGAAAGGAACAATAGCTTCAAATCATCAAAGAACCAATTAGGGTCACCTTGTCTGTTGCTGACAGATTCTGCTGATTTCTACACTTAGCTGAATTAACCCAACTTTGACTTGGACCAAGGTCTCCGTGTCTATGACCCATATAGGAAACCTTGGACTTTATCTCCAAGTAAGCAAATTGATAGAGTTTTCTGCAGGATCTCGGCAGGCTTGAGTTGGGGCTACATAGGAAACATTCCTCTATACTAAATAAGCTTTCAAATCTCCCTGCAAGGCTCTTCTGGGGGAGATAAATGCTCTCCTGGCACTGTGAGAGCTGATGAGAACTATTAGCAAAATCAGTTACTGGTGACCTTCATCTCTTCTGAGTGCAGATGGACAAGTGAAGGGCAGGGAGGAAATGGGATGAGGTGTAATTGTGGGGGATGTTCATGTCCAAGTTAATGCAGGTGCTCAGACTCTGGCAGCTGGCACACAGGATAAACCAAAACCCAGTCAGTCCCTATCTTGCTTCACTTTTCTGAGAAAGAAACTAGAAATAAGTCAGCTACAACCCATAGATTGTGTAGCATATGCCAAAAGGAAACTGAACAGTTGCTTAACCTGTCATTAAAAGAGCAACTATCCACTTCATTATCTGGTAGCCTGTAGAGGGACCCTGAAGTGTCCTGAATACCACCTGGACTCCTGATGCACCATATTCTTAACTTAATTTCTTAGAAAAGGAATGGCTCTATCTAAAAGACTCATGCTTTCAGTCTACTGTTTCCTAGAGAGGGGCACCACAACAGCCTCCTTCAGACTGCAAGCATCCAGTCTGTGGCTAAAAACATTCTAATGCCTTCTTCATCTCCACAATTGCTGTTTTTAATATTCCCTGTCTGACCAGCTGGGAAATCAGGCAAAAAATAAAATCAAAATACACTGATATTTACCTTATTGGAACATCTTAATGGTATGGAACTGCATGCAAAGAAGAACACACAGTCACAAAGGCATCCTCATGATAGAGTTAAAAACAACAATAATTTAGCAGCTCAGTCAGCAGCAACACATTAGCAGCCAAATCCAAAGGCGTTTGGATGCCTTCAGCTTTGTAGCCTTAGCGTATACCATGGCTTACCTGCAGCCAGCCACCCTGCTATTACAGGAGATGAGATTTTGCACCCTTACACTCAAGTTGCTCTCAGCACAGATGCCTCTCTTACACAGGTTTTGCCATGCCCTTGAGGTTATGTTAAATATGAGAAAATTGTATCAAACATGCAGCATAACAGGTGGCATAGCATGTTAGAGTCTTAGCATGCACATCTGTGCATCACTATCCAAGATTGCCCATTTGAAACATGTTAAAGCAGAGACAGTGAATTCTGAGTGGAAGTTGTCATTCACCTTTTACCCCTTAGTTTTGACACAGATTGGTCTGACCTTTTTTCACTACTGCCTCCTCTGAGATACAGAGTCAAGAGGCAAGAAGGTTTGGTGTATTTGAGGTTAAAGCTGTATGACCCTCTAGCATTAGACGGTGCTCACTGTTAAAAGGTGAAACCTTAATCACATCAACCTCAGGACCATGCATGCAAATTTTGGATCAATTAAAGCCAGATTAACTTTGAAATTAAAAAGGAGTTTTCCACCTGATACAGATCTAGCTGTGAGGACAAGCAGAAACCATAAAGATCACAAAAGTAGTAGCAGAAAATATCAGCATCTCTTCAAGCTTCATCTAGAACAGAAATTATGTTATGCTGCATTGTGTTTAATAGAATCCAAATTCTGTGACTGGGTGAAATATGCAGAAGTTTGACATCTTCCTGTCATTATGCATGGAAATTCCATTTAGTGATGATAAATACTGAACGATAAACCTCTTCAGAGTTCAGAAGAGATTTCTTGTTTTCAGAATGTTCTTCTGATGATAAAACAATGTGACTCGGGACTTATTACATACAGCTGTTTCTTATAATCTAGTGTACTTAGCTTCAATGTCAATTTTAGGCACTCCCCCTGGAGCTGCATGAAAAATAAAGTTCTTCATCATTGCCCAGCTTTATGGAAATGCAATGAGAGCAACTGTGAGCTGAACCCTGAGAAGGTCACACCCATAAGAGTGAATGAAGGAGCTTAGAGAATGACTGTTCCAGCTAAACGAAGTGTGGGTGTGCTCAGGGTGCTCGCTGCCTGATACCAACTATCAGCAGGCCAGCTGCTCAGGGTGCATGCTGGCCTGATACCAACTATCCCCTTACCTCCAGCATCCCCTCCCCTCACCACTGCCCGGCTTTTTAAAAGTTTGGGGCAGGGTTACCTTTTCTGAAGGATCTTTGGTTGCAATTTTAAAAAGTCCTAATTTCAGTATTTATATTGAATTATTTTGGCAGGAAAGAACTTAATGCCTCTCCTCCTTCTATTTTATGTTATCTTTATTTAACACCAAGTGAAATAAAAAAGTACAGATTTAAAAAAAAACCAAAATTTGTTTGCATTTAATTGCATTTTCTTTTTGGCTTTCCACACCATAACTTTAAATTTTTCCACTGTTTTTTGAAAAGTTGCCTAATGGTAACAAGTGAAACAGGACATTGCAGTGCTACAGTAATTGATTCATTTCAAATGAATACCTTTGTGATGGACTGTTTTTCAAAGAAATCCTTTTTCATTCTGCCAGCCCCACTATTCAATTTGTAGACTTGAAATTAAATAGATGCATAGAATTCTATCAGTTTGGAGTAACTTCTGAAGAATTAGGGTTACTTATATTTTTTAAAATTTTATTTCATAAGTCTTTAAGGGATATTTTGGGAACTGATAAGTGCCTGTAATTTATTACAAGAAAAAGCTGTTGACGGAGCAGAGGTATCATTTATCTCTTCTAGCCTACAGCAGAATTGCTGTATTACTACACTGTAAACATACTGAGATAATTGCTAATGGTGAGTGACAGAATACTCAACAGTTTGCCTATGGACAAGCTCACTCTGGGTATCACTGACACTGAGGAGTTCTCATGTAACACAGTGAAATCAAAGAAAATATTGGTTTCTTATGACCTTACAACATAAAGCTGCATTTTTATACAAACTGTAAATGCAGTAAAGGTCTTATACAGTGTTTAAGGTGTTGGCAGTGTTTGTTTTGGGGAGGTTTTTTAGGTCCTTATGGCTTTGTATTTGAGCTAATAGAGATGTAAATTGCTACTGTTCTGCTCTCATTGTGTTTCAGATACTAACTACTAAAACCAAGCAATTATGCAGCTTATATTTGTGAGGTGATTGGCAAAGTGCTGCAAAAGTTGGGACAGTATAGGCTGGGAGTCCCAGCATGTTTACAAGGCACGTGATTCTTTGTAAAAATTATGTCATGTATTTTCTGGTTACATTTCATAAAAATTTTCATAAAAATTTATTCTATAGATCTGCTAACTTAGTACAAACAGTATATCAGCCTGCCACTCCTCATTCTTTTTTTTCTGGCACATAAAATTTCTGCAGTTCCTATATATTTTGGCAATCACAGGGATGATACTGAAAAACAGGGAAAAGAATCTTTTCATACGCACACTGCTTTAAGCCAGGAGACTTGCCATCTAATATTAGACAGTTGATTTCATACTTGACACAGATTAGTAGTGCCTTAGACCCCAGCATCTCTAGACCCATATTTGTCCATTAAATATCTTTGAATATTTTGTAATGCAAACTAGCTGGATGGTAGTTTCCCAGGCATACAGAATTGCTCATTATGTCAGCATTAGTGTCTGCTTTGTGCTTTTGGCTCTGGCAGCAAATGGACCTGCAACTTCCATTTGTGCTAGATGAGTCTTCCTTGAAGGAAGAGAAGAAAATGGATTTTTTTTTTTCTTACTTCCTTTAGTCTTTATTTTTGTTGTTACTACATAGTAGCTTCTACCTTTAGACAAAAACATGGAAATGCAGGTAATTAAATCAAAAGGTTGTAAAATATTCAGTGCCGAATAGAAAGCTGCCACAAAATCCATTTGCACAGCATATGGAAAGAAAACAAAAAAAGTACAACTGGAGAAATTAATAAAACTTGACCACTGGAATCTCTTAGAGAAGACTCTTGAGAAGTGGGTCCACATGGACCTCATGAGGCTCAACAAAGCCAAGTAAGGGCCCTGAAAATGGGTCAGGGCGACCCTCAGTATCAGCACAGGTGGGGGGGCGAAGAGATTGAGAGCAGCCCTGACGAAAAGGATTGGGAGTACTGGTGGTTGAAAAGCTACACATGAGCTGGTAACGTGCACTTTCAGTCCAGAAGGCAGCCCTGTCCTGGGCTGCTTTGAAAGCAGTGTGGGCAGCAGGCTGAGGGAGGGGATTCTGCACCTCTGCTTCACTCTGGTGAGACCTCACAATTGGAGCCCACACCAACTGGAGCCACCAATACAAGAAGAACGTGGATTTGTTGAAGCAGGACCAAAGGAGGGCCATGAAGATGCTTGTGGGATGGAGTAGCTCTCCTTTGAGGAAAGGAGAGAGATGGGTTTGTTCAGCCTGGGGAAGAGAAGGCTCCAACAAGACCTCATTGTGGTCTTCTGGTACCTAAAGAAGGCCTACAAGAACGCTGGAGAGGGACTTCTCACAAGGACATGAAGTGACAGAACTAGAGGAAATGGCTTTAAACTCTAAGAGGGTAAGTTTAGGTTAGAGAGTAGGAACAAATTGTTCACTAGGAGAGGGTGGTGGCACACTGGAACATGTGATATGGAGAGAAGAAGATGTGGATGACTCACCCCTGGTTCAAAGCCAGACTGGATGGGGCATGGAACAACCTGATCCAGCTGAAGATGTCCCTGCACATTGCAGCAGGGTTGGAACTAGATAACCTTTAAAAGTCCTTAGCAACCCAAGCTCTTCTATGATTCAAGATGCCATGGAAAATCTCTAGGATCTGATGTACTGAACAAAGTAAACTTCTTAAGTTGTGGTTTGGCCCTAAATGCATAGCATTTTTTAAACTATGATAATATTATTCAACATGATTAATTTAATTTGAAACAGGACCCATTCACAAGTACTGTGAAGTAAAGGCTGCTGGATGTGATTTGATAAGCTGGAGCTCAGTGATTTTTGTGTTTCTTTTCATCTGCTCAGACGTTCATTCTCCTCCTCTCTGCACACTGAGTGTGCAGGATGGATTCAACCCAGATGGCACAGATAAGAGTGGGCAGCCATGAGATCTGCCTCAGTGCACACCTGCAGCTGCCGACTTTGTGCCAAAGCTGCAGGCGTGCTCAGCAGATGGCTGGGAGCTTCTAGGGCATGACAGAACACATGGAGCCATTGTCCATGTCTAGACACGGGCAAGCAAGAGAGATTTTGCCCTCCTGCACACACACACAATCTATTTGGGGAAATAAAATGCAGATTTATAAAAAATCCAACCCAAATTTATAGAAAAAATAGGACACTGACACCAGAAATTAAGCTACCACAGGAGTTTTATATCAAAATTTGCCCCTAAATAGCTCCAAGCTGCATTAATATTTTCAAATTTGTATTCATAGTCCTCTAAAAGTCTTGCTGCTTCTTTTTCCTCTTTAGACCACCACATGCCTGTGAAATGTTTTGCTTGACTTGGGAGGGAAACACACTCTTCTGCTTTTCTGTGCTAGATTATGTTAAAGGCTTTTCTGCCTACTAATGAGAGATGGAGAGGATGAACTTTCACCCAGAACTTTTCTTTGAAGTTGAAAATCTTTGGTAGATCCCTCTCATTTCTAAGGACACTGTAATCATCTTGATGGGAGAAAAAAAAAGAATTCTGGCTCTGTACCTATCTTCTTCCCACTCTCTTCCTCATTTTCTTTCTCCCTCTCCTTCATGCACACATGCACATCCACACACACACACAATCTCTCTCTGTGGGGTACAGAAGCAGCAACCTACAATGCACGTATTTTTTTAACTGCACATATACATCTACACAGGTACAGATATTTTGTTTAAAATGGCTCTTACCTGTAGCACGTGCATACCAACGCTCACACACCATACTTCAAGGACTTTACTTTTATCCTTTTCTGTACACTTTTATGGTTTTGACCTTTATTTTCTGTACACATCCACACATCCTGTCAAATCTTTTGCAAATGAATTTTATAGACACAAATATTTGCTCTAAAGGAATCTGGAATTATAAACACCCACACTCAAGGAGACTTCACTTTAAACATGAATACTTTGCTATGGAAATACTTGCATTCTTCACTCAGGGAATAAAAATCTGCATCTTGTGTGACCGCTTCCAACCAGACAGCACAGCTTCAGTTACAATTATGCAGCATAATTCCCTGCGATAGAAGGATAGTGAAATAAACGGGGCAGGAGATCTTTCTCTTTTCAATGCCTTTATTAAAAGTGATCAGCTCAAGGTTGGGAGGCCCGACGGGTCCGCGGTTCCGCCGTCGTCG
>JAYDZK010000169.1:57422072-57448023 GCA_034509185.1 Euphonia xanthogaster | reverse complement strand
ACCGCGGACCCGTCGGGCCTCCCAACCTTGAGCTGATCACTTTTAATAAAGGCATTGAAAGGAGGAAGATCTCCTGCTCTCGTTTATTTCAGCTACCAGGCTGGAATTCCTTATTGTCAGAGGTCCTCAGGGTTCAGTGCTTGGTGGGTTTTTTTTTGTGCCTGGTACTGAGCTTTTTCTCCAAAAATCTGAAACACTTATTATAACCAACACTTTGTATAACTGTAGTGTTTAGGTCATGCAGGAATTCAAACAATTCTCTTGGCCATTACGGGAACATCACTATCCAAGTAAACTTTTAAAATAAATTCACACAAAGCCCTTCTCAGCCATTAGCCCACCTGACAATGCCCAGACTCCTCATGCTAGCCCCCTGGTAGAGATGAGCAACTCGAAGCCCATCTCATTTCAGTTTCCGATCAAAATCAAGAAAATGGAACTCCTTATGCTCATCTCTCTTTAATAACTTATTCCAGCTGGAATTCCAAGAATATCCCAATGTGACCACACTGCATTCAAAATGCCATTTAAAACAGCTGGATGAGAAAAACATCTTCATGTTTCTGGTAAAGGGTTAAAATATCCAACTGAGTTGCGGTCAGTTGACACAGGTTCAACTGTCCTTTCTTTGCCTGGGGGAATTTAAACTTCAGAGGAAGAAATCTTTGCTTCGGGCACTCCTCTGAGCACTAGTTAAAAGAACATTTTACAACCAGATAAATGCCAACATCAGCCACGGTACTGAAGAAAAGTTTGATGTACACTCAGTGTGTTTGAAGGAAGAGCACTGACAAGGCCTTTCTAATGTAAATTAAACCTGGGAATACTTAGTGAAAGTACCCAAACACCCGTCCGTAAGTAGATTTGGAATACAGGAGTGCTCCATCAGTTTGTCTTCCCTTCTGCTGTTATCCACCGTTACTTGCAGGGCTCCCCACTGCACCCTGTGAGGAGCCTATCCCAGGGCTAGTAAACAACTCTGAGTTTGTGCATGGTAGCCCTTCTGTGAACTTGGAGATTAAAGTTTTCAGAAATTTACAGCTGGATAAGACAGAAATAGAGAAAGGCCATGCCAGAAGAAGAAACCTAAAATTATGTTCAGTATGTGGTCACTTCTATAAGCTGCCCATGAGAAATACCTAGGTTTTGGCAAAATTGCAAATGAAGTTATTCAATGAGAAGAAAAAAAACAAACAAAAAACAACCCAAAACCTTAGGAGTTATCCAAGAATTACTGGCATGTTTCTGTCAGTCACATTTTTAGCTTTTTTTTTTTTTTAAATGGGCTGTATCTAAGGGAGCTGTATGCATATACTCTGTTTCTTCTTAGCTTTTGGACCTATTCCTTGATTTGAAGTGAATTCAAGACATGAATAAAACCCTCAAAGGTTTTTACTGGTAGAACATTATTCTGGAGGGGAGCTGAAAGGTGAAAAAGTACAAGGAAAAGGGACAGAAAATCTTAATATTGTTCTGTTAAATCAGCTAAGAGATTAATCCCTGTAAGAAGACTGACTTGATGTTCTGTACTCACTGCTTTTATTTGACTTTCTCTTCCTTTCTGCAGCTAATACTCAGAGTTTCTGAAGGTCTGAGCCTCATTCATAGGCCCCTCCAATAGCTGTCTGTTCTTGTGACCCTTTCAGGAACTTCACAGGAGCAATATATCCAAAGGTTGTCAAATTTCATTCAAATCAGCCAAAGAGCTCTGTGACTACTGAAGGGGAAAATATATTCAGGGTGCAGTTCAGGCAGAAATAGGAAAGCTTGTCAGCCCTGAAGCCATGAACAAACCACCTGATACCAGCCAGAGTCAATGGAAGGAGAAGGAGGGCTCAAGCTACTTTACCCACTCCAACATATTCCCCTTAAAATGGCAGGTTGCAATGCAGGCTAGTAGAAACTGGTTTATTGGTTTTAAGTGCTTCAGCTTCTGCTTGTGATTCATCAATAGAAGAGCGGGCTACAGTGTGCAGGGAGGTTGGTTTGGCCAGCTGTGAGCCAGAGCAAGTCCAGACTCATGTAAGCAGTCATCACTTTCTCACTGTTAATATAGCCATGCAGAGCTCTCTGTTGTTTTTCTTGGAAAGAGCGGGTAGGGATGGAGAGAACATGTGGATGAAATCTAGGTCCAGGACAGAGAGCATAATTTGATCAGGATGTGGAAAGACATGGGAGAGGATCATCTGCACTGTGCTATCATACGTAGAGATCACTGTATCCTGGCTGTCTGAATATTACAGGCAGATTTAAGAGGCCACAAATTGATAACTAACTTTCATGTCCAACATTACAGGGTGAGAATCTTACTGAGCATTTGTGATGGTCAACATGCATTCATTTAAAAAGGCACATTTCTTGTCTTTATGCATTATTTCTGTGCTCTTATGTATTACAAAAAGACTTAGAAGAAGAAAGAATTAAAACATCATTTTCTAGGCAATGCAATCTAAATAATTATAGTAATAATTATGTTTGGTGTCTGCTTCTGTGGTGTAACTATAACCCATCCTACCATGTAATAGAAGTTAATTTTAAACAGTGCACATTTACACAGCTCATGTGAGGTTTGATTCTATTTTCAGTTATTAGCCATGAAAGCTACCACTGTACAATCCCTCAGTTCAGTGACAGCTATTTGGAGGGTAATTGCACGCCTTGCATTAGCTCAGTGCCACATGTCAGCTAAGGCATGAAGCCACTGCTCAGGAGTGGCTCTGTGTCTGATTGAAGTGCTCTATTAGACTTCTGCTGAGGAAATTTCTGCTGGCCTGGTTTGTGTTTACACTAATGACTTTATACACTGTCAAAGAAGAGAAAAGGAGCCTTAAACCACATACAGTTTTCTCATACTTCCTCCCCTGGATCCCTTCATACTTCATGGGCTATGTGATTATTATAACCTGTTGATCTGGATATGAAGGGAGCTTACAAGGAAGGATACAGGAGCCTTTTTACAAGAGCAGCATATAGTTACAGGATGAGGAGAAGTGGATTCGATCTAAAAAAGAGTAGGTTTAGATTAGATATTAGGAAATAATACTTTACAGTTACGGTGATGTGGCAATTGACAGGTTTCCCAGCAAAATTGCAGATGGCCCGTCCCTGGAAATGTTGAAGGCCAGGCTGGAGAACTGGAGCTCAGAGCAACCAGGTCTAGTGGAAGGGGGTTGGGACCAGGTGATCTTTAAGTTCCCTTCCAACCAAACCATTCTATGATTCTACACAGAGCAATTAAGCAAACCCAGCAGATGGATCAGGCTCTGCACAGATGCTTTGCAAAGCTGTATTCCTGCCTGGGAAAACACTGACCTCACCAGAGATCCTCGGTGCTGCAGCAAGAGGGACCAAGTATGAGGAAAGGCGAGTATAAGTGGCAGTACAGCACCTTCACAACTCAATATAATTGAAATCAATTTAATATTTCCCTCTAAAATGATGAAGTATTACCTTTGGCACAGTGTATCCACACTTCCCTCTGGCTTTGCAGCCAGCCTGCATTCCCTGTGACATTGAATTGACTGCATGTTTGATAGCCATGTCACCTTCTCTGACATCTAAGTAGGCATTTCCTTTGCTCCCTGACCGGCAACTTGACAAGCAGTGCATCAAGATGAAAAGGCAGTGGTTTTATGAGTAAAGGACAAAGAAATGCAATAAAAGCTGTCCCTTTTACTGATCACCAGCCTCTCTGGCAGACTCAGCTTGTAATGTTGCAATGCTGAAAGGCTGGAAATTATCAAAAGTGAGGAGCCATGCTGCTGATCAGCTGCAAACAGCCTGGGAAGTCAGCTGGACTGGCTGGTGGGGCTTCTGGAGCTGCTGTGCTGATCCAGTGTGTCCAGTGCTGGGGAGGGACAGACACAGAGAAATGGGAGGGGGGAGGGAAGGGAAACCTCCATGGCAGCACCAGCATGCTCCAATAGAACCCCGAGCTGTGATGCCTGGGCAGAGGTTTGTTTTTCAGAGAGTGTGGCACATAGCAGGGCTGTTGATGGTGCTGCCTGGCGGAGTACAAAGAGCTCCTTGTAGGATGACTTGTCCTGGAGTGCCGCCACTCTGGCTGTGTTTTCTGGTCTCAGTCACTTGGTCACCTGCTTGTGAGTTTAGCCCTGCCTCTGGCTACTCTGATTTTAGCTGGAATTCCACTTAATCAGCTATTAAAAGGAAGTGTTTGGGTGAGGGGTGTGAGCAGTGGCTTGAGGCTGTTAGGGCTCCCTGCTTCCCAAGGGGTCTGGGAGGCACTGCTGGACTCTCAGAAAGGCCACAGGGCTGCATTCCACATGGGCACATGGCAGGAAGCCCAGCTGGGTGCCCAGGAAGCCGACTGACCTGTTCCAGTGGCAGTGCCAGCTGCCCTGGTGATCACATCCTCGTGCCCCCAGCATCACCATGTCAGGGACAGAGGGGAGCATGGGATCTGCCAGTGATGGGTGGTGGTGGGAAGAGAACAGCGAGGCAAATGAGTACAGCCCTGTGAACCAGCTTGGGTGCCCATCCTAGAAAACTGGTCTCTGCTGCTACTGTAATACGGGGACAGTTAGTGGCTAGAATTTGTCAAGGGGCTCATGTTCTCCTGCCTCCCTGCCAGGGCCTCTGCAAGGGTAGGATAGGGACAACTGAGCAGCTGCTGTCAACTCCTCATCCCACTACAGCCTTTTGCTTGGGGCTAAGCGAGGTCACGTCCTGGGAGCACCTGTTTCTTGGCCTTACAGATGAGTTACAGCAACTCTGAAGGGCTATCTTGGATGCAGAGGCGTGCAAGACCAGAGTGCAAAGCTGCAGGGATTCAGGCTCTAATTTTCATCTCTGTTAGCTTAGCTGAATCTCCCCAGCAAAATGATTTATAGAACCTTACAACTGGTACCCCCAAAGTGGAATGATTTGCTTTAGTAGGGAGCACTCCCAGCTCCCAATTAACTCATCAAGTCTTGACCAAGGGCAACACTCCTGGAAACAGGTGGCTTGTAAAGAGTTGCCTGACTGTCAGCATCGTGTCAGAAAACACTGTCCTGTGTGTAGGTCACCTCCACAGGCACAGCTGCTCTGAGTGGGCATGACGGCCATGGCCCTGGGCCAGGCTTTACAGGACACAGCACCACCCCTTTGTGCATGCTTAATCTGTGAAGCTGTCATCAGGAACGATGGACAGGGCAAACAGAAGGCTCAAGTGCATGTAGCAGCCTGCTTCTCTGTCATGCCATATTCTTTTTCCTTGACACCTCTGTCCATGACTGCACAAGTTGTCCTGGTTTGCACACCCCCCTGCATACTGAACTTGAAGCAAGTCACACCAATGTCAAATTCCCAGGTACTCAAGCCTCTTCTACATATCCCAGCTCCCTAAACTCTAGGCAGCTGGTCAACCTGGTCTGTGACCCACTGAGCAGCTGCGAGTGGCGAGAGGGATCTCAGCAGAAGGGTGTGGCTCTGCAGGTGTTTGTGATAGTGGGCATTTGGGAGAAGGGAAGAGAGGGGAAGGGGGAGAAAAAGCAAGACATCCATCATCTACTTCCCTAGTCTTATAGTCAGCCTTTGGCACCTGACTGTTGTTGCCAGTATGACTACATAGGGACTGAGTATGATGATAGAGGTACTGCAGGAAGAATCAAGAGGTTCATGAATCTCCCTTCACCCTGTGCATGTGACCTGTTTTACTGGGAGTAGCTTTGGCATTTAATGAAATCGGGTGGTGAAAGCAGACTACAGGGATTTAGAAATGTGTCATTAAATTGAGCAATTTCTCCCTCTTGTATTAAAAATAGTTTCTCTATGCTGACTTAAAGGCTAGGTTTTGTTCATCAGACCATTTAATCAGAACCATAGTCCACAGGATAATTAAACTTTAAAAGTTAATTAAACCAGCAATGATCTAAGAATAAGTCTATAAGGAAGGCAGGGAATTCTGATACCTTATATCTCCTCTTAGATGTCATGACTTCTATCACATATAATTACTCTCCCCTGTGGTGTGCATGGGAAAGATCTGTTTCTAAATGAGGACATTTTCTATTAAAAACAGCAGGAGAAAAGCTCAGACACCGAGGGCTTAATCTGTAAGGCTGATTTTTGAATGAAATCAGCCCCATTCTGGCCAAGCAGTGGCACAAATGTTTATTTATGACAGTGTGAACAGCTCCGTTGCCTTTAATGCCATCACTTCTCCTAGCTCAGGCACATTCCTCAATCCTTTGTTCAAGCAGCCCCAGAACACTCACTGGAGGCGTGTTTAACTGGCAACACACAAACCAAACACCTAGGAATCATGTGCCATCAGATCCCAAGAACCCAGCACCTAGCTGTTGCTCTAGCAATGACATGACTGGTAAGTGGGCTGTGAAGGAGGTGGGACTTGGGGAGCAGAGCTCTGTAGAGAGTTGAGCACACATTGAAGGGAAAATATGCTGAGAATGAATTCCATAGGTAAGAGAGTTGACCTGTAGGGTTGTTCATGGGACTGGGACAGACTTGGACAAATGGGCCGTAGATCTGTGTGGAATAGGGGTGAATTCATCAGAGGTGGGCTGTGGATTATGCCTGGGGTTGGGAGAAAGGTGGTGTAAGGTTGGATGAAGTTCTGTGGTGCTACACAAATATGAAAGTCCATGGCAAGTTTTGGGGAAGTAAACTGAGGACTTTTCAGAAAATTCCCCAGCTAGCAGTGACAGCTGTAAAGAAACATCTGGGGATTGTTTCTGTTTCCATAAACACTGCCAATTTGTCTTTCTGTTCTCTGCAAGGTGAGATTCTGTACATATTACAAACTGACCTAGGTCATTTTGGTAGCATGGATTAATAATGCATAATCCCACTGTACATGCAGGTAGTTTTTACAGCCACTTGAGTTTGGTAAATGTAGCTGACATCATGATCAGAGAAGGAGATTGTTGTGGAAACTGCTTCAAGAAGCTCTTGCACTTCAGATGAGGCAATGACCTAAATGCTCTTAAAGGGTACAGGGAAGACTTGTGCTGTAAACAAGTCCGACAGAGAAACGGCACTTGAAAACAGTCCTGAGGAACTAATACATATTTCTTCTTAAGTAGTCATTGTTTGATTTTTTTATAAATGAATAATGGCATTTCCTCTTTCTTACAACTGTCAGTTTCTCACACTTCAGTTTTCCCCCAGCCCACCTCTCATTCCTGTCAACAAGGTATGAGAGCCACTATTTGATTCCTCATGTCTCAAGGTAGAGGATGTCTTCACTGTCTGATTCTGGATTTGAGAAAGCAAGCAGAAGATTGCATAGGAAAATGGCTGCAATGAGCATCACTTTAAACCACTCTGCCTTCCCCATTAAAGCATTTTCTCCTTCTGCAGGCAACCTTACTGTCTGGAATCTTGGTGATTTGTCAGCCTCTTCTATTTTTTTTTTTTTATTCAGAGGATGATGATTGGATAGCTTGTCCAAGTAGCTCCAAGATAGTAGCACAAGTTCATTGTTGATTACACATCATTTGTCGAAATACTGAAGAATCTGGGAAACACGGCAAAGGCATTAATGGGTAAGCAGTGTACTGAAATGCACTTAGTGCAAGTGATTTGCTGACCTCTGTTTGCAGTGCTTAGAGAGATGTTTAGATAGATGTATATACACGTGTGTGTATATCAGCTACAGGGTCTGAAGAGGTGTCTGCTTGTTCACATGGTGTGTCAGCCTATCCAGAACGTAGCAGCAAGAATATTGCATGACTTTCATGTCACTGAACTAATATCTTTGGGCACACTTGATCTCTTGCTAATTCCTGCCTGTAGCAGAAACACATTTCAGAGGTCTAAGTACTTCAGGTTCTCTCTGTCTTCTTTTGCTGACTTAGAAGGGCAAGAGTAAGAGCTGCCAGGACACCTGCTTGGGATCACTTAGCTGAAAGCAATCAGCCAGCATCATCTGAACTTTTTCAGTCCTGTTGTTGCATGCAGGTGTACTCTGCTTTCAGGCTGTGAGAAGCCAGGTTCATCAGGCAGGCCTTCACAATCATGTTAGAATCTATCCCTACAAGGAACTGCCTGCCCATGGGCTATAGCTAGAGTTAGCAGAAATCAGCTAAACACTGAGCTTGTATGAAAAGTCACTGAAGGTGACAACGACATGTAACCAGATGACTGCCCAATTCTCTTGGGAGACTGACTGACCTGAGCTCTGCAGGGTTCTCATTTTATATTATTATATAAGTGAGCTGGTTTGTGACTACCACTGTAGCTCCACTTGCATTTTTTTCAGCCTTCATGACTGGGTGGAGGTAGAGGTTACAGAGACGGGTGAAACCTGAGTCTGGATGTGGGGGAGAAGAAAGGCTCTGCAGTCACAAGACTACAGCATCATATGACAGGGAATGTGTGTACAAAGCAGGGAGGGTGGTGGCAGGAAAGGGCAAGAGCCCTCATGTTTGTGTTACAGGTCTGCATCACTGTACTGTTCAGTACCACAATGACCCCAGCTTTCCTGGGGAAAGCCCCTCCTTCAAAGCAGTTGGCAGTGTCCCTCATATTCCAGCAATGACTGTATTTCAAAAAACCTTGTTGAGCTACTGGAATGAGCTTCTCTCCAGGTAGAGGTCACAAATGTTTGCCTTCTTGTTGAAATAGTGGGTCTCCTACACATGCTTATTCAATACATAGGCATATACACACAGCTATATCCAGAAACCAAGCAGTGTTTCAGTTTTGTGAGAAAAAGAATTGCAGAGGTTTGGTGAGCAGGAGTAAGGTCCCACAGGTGTGGGAGTTGTGACTGGAATCATTCTTCCCTGTCTATCCACCTCTGGTCTTTGATTGCATACTACTAGCTCCCTTTATATGCCAGCAAAATCCCTACAGATCCATGCCCAACGAGATAGGAAGATGGAGTGGGAAGGGAGAGACTGGCTCCCTTTCTTATTCTGCAAGTGAACTTAGTCCATATCACCCCTGGGACCTGGTTTAGTGCATGCTGCATGTGGGCAGGAGCAGTAAAAGAGAACAAATGTGGTAACAAGATATTGAGTGTGAGAGTGGACAGGATTTCTTTTTCTCATATACATGTCAGGTTTGCTTATGAGTTCCTGATAAATAGACAGAGAATAGCATGGATTTGTGAATTTTATTTCTCAGCTATGTTCTTAATGTAGAAAAAAAAAGGTAGTGATAATAAGGGATGCTGAGCCCAGCATTTCAGCAATGCCCTTGAATTCATGTTTTACTGGTTCATCTGTAATTGTAGCTTATCAGAAGCACATCAGAAGCCTCAGGTGGAAATAGATCACTGGGCTTGAAAAAAATGAAGCCATGGGCTCCCAAGGAGCACAAGGCAAGAACCAATGCTATGCTTTCTTGAGAACGTGATGAAATGCATGAAAGTGAGATATATCCTTAAGTTATGCAGAGGAATATCTTAGAAGATTCCAGTGTGCTTCTCTCCTCAACTCAAATACTTATTTCTAAAAGTGGAAAAGAAAATCGCTCTCTGTGTTCATCCACTTTTCTGGCTTATGGCTAAAAGGCTTGCCAGGATAAGCCCCTAGACCCTAATCCTCAGTTTCATGCAGGTAAGCACATCACTGCTCTTGGGGGTCTGGGCTTCAGCAGGAACTTGGAAGGTGCACTTTCAAATTGAGCATCTGCTCATCATACAGGAGTGCCACTAAATTGCTTCAGTGATTTCTCCTTGATGAGATGCATTGAGATGAACACATACAACTCTGTCAGCACTTGGGAAATCCAGTCATAAGTTCAAAATGAGCACTAGTTTTATTTAATCTGGAAAAACCATAAAGGATATGAATATCAGAAATACAGGAAAATTCTCACAAGGCATTCAGTGCCTCCTCTTAGAGCACTGGAAGGTAAAATGCATGACAGAAAACAGTATATTTACTACAGATAGCCTTTCAAACCTCCTGCAAACCTGACATGATTCAGAAGTGCAGATTTGTGTCTTCTCAACCAGAAAAATACGCAGAAAATCTGCAAAACTTCTGGAACTCTCTCAAACAATCCTCACGTCTCCATCAAGTGTTTACTTACAGAGATATTGCTCTAGAGATGGACCATTCAGGAAAACAAATTAAAAAAAAAAAGGAAGTAAGTCTTTCACCGACAAAAAAGTAGTCTTATGATTCCTCACACTAGCTTGATTATCTTGCAGAGTTTTTAAGTAATAATCAGTATGTGGAAGACAGAACCTTCCATTTTTGTTACTGTAGATCTCAACATGCCAAGACTGTAGTACTCAGCAATATAAACCATTATTACACTAAGAACTTGTCCCTGAATTATTATTTGAATAATACTTGTATGTATTATTCAAACCATGAAAGGCACGTGACTACACTTGGCTCATCTGAGGACAAGATCTCATTAAAACTACTTTTCTTATCAGACTGAAAATAAGAATAAATGATCCATATGAATGCCACAAAACCATACAAAACACTATATAAATTAATAGTGATTCAGTGTTAATTAATATAGAATTCTGTATCATATCCTGAAAGGGATTCAGTTAAGAACTGTGATCTGAGCATCCCCTCTTTCCATAATCGTTCTATAATACTCAGGTTGGAAGCAGAGACTGTGAGTAAGTGGAAGCAGATATCCCTTTGGAAAGGTCTGCAACCATAGAGTAGGGGATTCCTTTCCAAAGTCTTAAAATTCACACACAAAATGAGAACTTTGCTGGAATATTACTGCATTCAATAATGTTTAGAAATCACCACCACACTGCAGATTTTTGTGCTGTACTTCAGTGCATCACAGAGATGCTCTTCCAGATTTAGACACTTTGTATGTTCAACCCAAACATTTCCAGCTTTAAAGAAGTGCATCCCCTGCCTTCCTTTGCTGAGATAACCTGGGAAAATGCACATTGTCATGATACTGCCCAACCTATTTTTCTGCAAACTGAGTTTTGCAAAAATGCTGGTTGTCACAGGGTAGCAAAGCTCAGGTTTAAGAAAAGAAAAATAGAAAATAATTTTTATCCTGCCTAGAATGACAAATTTCATAGATTTACAAGGAAGGATTAGAGACAACAGAAATGGTGGCTCAATTCCAAGTGGCACTGCCTGGGGCAGTAAAAGTGTCTCTCCTGGGGTCAAAGAAGACGTTGTGCAGGTCCCCACCCTCTCCTTCAGGTCAGTGTCCTGCTCTGCTCAAAGTTCTGATAAGCAGCATATTATTTCCAGACCTATACATGCCAGGGATATCACCTGGGTGTGGCACCTCATATTTAATACTGTCATGACCTTGTACATAGTAACTGCACTGAGATAATTTGTTACATAGACACAAAGTCCAATATGTAGATGCTCAAAGAAATGTTTCCTCTGATTCCTGATAAATGAGTAAGTCTGTCATTCACTCCGGTTGTCTCCTTTTCCCTCTCTTCTGTCCTCTAAGATTTTTAGTTCATGGCCATTACTTGCAACATGGTGGTTGCCTTGTAGATAAGGTTATTTAGAATGAAGCCCCCAATCCTGAAAAGAAATGGGAAGGGCCTTTCAGTTCTAGCAAATGTACATTTGTTCCTATTGCAGGGTTTTGCCTGGCTGATATTCTAACAAACTGGATGTTTTGTTATGAGCACAAAGAATCTAATCCAATTTTCACAAAAGGCAATGAAAAAAATTCCTTTTGTTTTTCATGGCGCTCAGATTCTGCACCAATTGTGTTTCCTCTCTCAGCCTAGCAGATATATGAATAAAAAGCTGCAGATGTGGTTTTGAGTGTCATTAGATGTTCTTTAGATCATGTTATTCCTCTAATGGGCCTAGTTGTATTATTAGAACTTCTGTTTATCCCAGATTTTTTTCATTTTAGATACCTTTTCATCTCTATTTTGAAAAACTAAGTTTTTTCTCCTGGAGAAAAAGGAAGAAGCCTAATTTTAAACACTGTAGGGATACAACAGAGAAAAAAGAGAAAAAAGAATAGCAGCACAGTGTCAGGGATAAAATATTTCTGCTTCTGAAACACAGAAGAAAATTGGCTTTTTTCAAGACACCATGCCTCTCTCTTGTATTTAAAATTTAAGTGTTCTAGTGTCCCAGCTACTGTATCCTCTCTTGTTTCTTGACCGGTCTCCCTGTCTTTCCTTTTTCAGTTAGTGCAAGCAAGGAGCCCTTTCCTTTCCTGTTCTTGAGACAGACTTCTGGCTTCTTTTAGAAATCTGGGTATGGATGAAGGGATACAGGTCTTGGCATTGCCTATTCCTCACCGCTAATTCCAAGCAGAGTTAAAACAGCAGAACCAGATGCAGAAGACATTTGCATTTGTAGATGACCTTGAATGAATCTGTAAAAAATTTGTTCATTTTCTCCAACCATTTTTCATCTTCATCTGCATTTTATGCTAAAGACTTCAGTATTCTGAAAGTGGATGGGCAGAAGTGTGTGCATACCTCTGATAAGTTAGAGTGCTATATAAACACCTCAAGCAGCAATTATGAAAAGTCATGAGGGAAGTGTGTTTGGAGCTTGGGCAGCATCAATCTCTTTTTGTCACTTCATTGGATTCCTCTCATGCAAAAAATATTGGCAAAATCAGTTAAAATTCCTGCAGAAGTCAAAGTAGGTTTTTTTTAGTTCTGTTTGCCCTCTTTCTGTGGCAAGCAGAGCCAGAGCCAAGCCTCTTCTCCAGGCCCGTATTTGAAAAGGGGCATTTGCCAAGGAGCCTTGCTGATTAGACTGTGCAAGGAACCCACACTGGATGTGGTGCAGGAATGCATGGGTGGGTGGATGACTACTGCAGTGATTTCCGCTATGGTCTTCTTCATTGTTCCCTCTTGGTTTGCCAAAAGAAAAAATAGACATTTTTTATTCAAGCCCCTCCTCCCTTTAAACCCTTCATTGTTTCCTGATGAACTACATATCACATTCACACTCTTTCTACTGGCATGAAAGACTTCCTGTAGCTCTCCAGACTGCAAGTGTAAGTGCCTCTTGTGCTTGTTCAACATTATGTCACGTTCTTTACCTGGGCCTGGGCGACCTCTTCTACCTATCCCTAAGCTGTCTGTTGTGGAAGGGCTCCTGAAGACTTACTCACAGAGGTGCTGTGCCCCTCTTTCCACACGTCAGTACAGTTTGCTTCTATTGTGATTAAGCCCAAGTTTATTCAACAATACCTTTAAAATGAATGGAAGCACCAACAAAACATTACTTGCATCATACCCAAGCAATTACCTTTTGAGGTGAAGGCTGTGATTTTCATGTTCCCCTAGTCCATAATGACCATGATGGTTGTTCTCACAGTGGCAACACATCTAAATTTAGTGTGCAGATTCTTTGCCCGTTAGATGGCTTATTTGCTGTGCCAAGTGCAGAGCACAGTTTAGGCCCTCCATAATTTGGCTGTGGGTTGGGATGGCTTACAGCTGGAGTGGCATGCTGTTGCCTGCTTGTTGGCCAGGCTTTCTTAAAAGAAGCACTCTGTGCTAAGCTCTGCTTCCATTTCATTCCTGGGTGCAAGTTAGGGTGCTGTCTTTCACCGTTAAACTTACACCACATCTGGAAATGGCTCCTTAAAGACTGCACCTTTGCTTGTGGGAGACCATAGACGTGGAGGACTCTGAGATATTTCATAGGAACCTCTCATTTTCTATGCAAAAACTCTTCTGGAAAGCTAATTTCCACAAACAGAGATGAACTCCAGAGCTCCTTTTCCTTTCACCTTGAAATGGCTAACCTGCAGAATAGCCACTTCTGTTTTCTCCAGTGTTTGAGTGGTAAGGTCTAGCATCTGAAAAGCTGAAAGTAAGTTTTGTTTGGAGAGCAGGGTAAGTAAGCATTGCTGGTGATGAGCAAGTAGAATTTTCTGGATCAACTAATCAGGTGTACATTTGTCTAGATCACCCTAAAAAAGAAAGAAAGAGAAGAGCAGTGTAGTATATAAAACATTTGTTAATGATAGCATTAATGATAAATTTGGACTGCTTTACTTAGTACAGAAACAAACTTTTCACTGCATTCTAAATTTTGATGTCAAATAACACTAGGTTTGTATTGCATTTAGGATATCATTTAGTGACTGTTCTGTCTTAGTCAGTATTTAAAACAAAACATTTAAGGCCCAATAAAATGAAGGTACAGTTTAATCCAATTAATTTAAAGACAAAACCACATAATATTTGTTGAAAAATTTCAAAGTAAACCATTTTAACTTAAATAAGAACATTCCTTTATTTTTTTTTCCCTTGCAGAAACAATTTCAAGAACTTGCTAGGGATTTCCATGCAATTTTTCCTGATCCAACACACTCTTTTTTGCAGAATAAGATACACAGACTGAAATGTTTCCAGTTCTTTCCATATTTAGAGATGCTCAAGCGAAAAATTATATCTGTCAGTAGGTCTGGGAATTTTTGTCCTTCCAGTAGTGTGGCCTTCAGGGACATGGCTGGTCATTTGTGCCAAGAGCCACAGAAAAGGTGAGATGAGCCTCACAGACGCTGATAATATTTTCTACAGCTTTGACTAGCTGGTGCCAAGCAGCTGTTTGCTGAGATGCACAAGCCTTAGCCAGGGCTCTTCATCTCTAGTCTCCCCTGGACTCGCCTCTGATGATTCCACTGTCTGTCCTGCCTGCCCTCCTCTCTCTCCTTCCTATGCTTTGTCTTCTTTCACTTATCACACTTCTGTCCCTGCCCCAGTGAAACCTCGGGTACCATCGTGTTTGCTGGTGTGGATCTCTGTTTTATCACCATTTTCTAGGTTTTTTTTGTCTTGTCTGTTTTGACTATAAGCAATTCAGGGGGAGACTGTCCGCCTCACCCACACAATGCCTAGGACAGTAGACCTCCACTTCCAGTTTTATCTTAACAACATGAAAAATAAGTATGTAAATAGAACAGACAAAAGAGTTTTACCCACCTACATAGGAAATGGTAAAAACCATGATAATTGCCCCAAAAATTCTCCTAATATGAAGCAAAAAAATTATCTTTTCCTATACTAAGTTGCTTACGTGCCAACGTTACTTTAAGTGTGTTTTGTCTTTTCATCTTCAACTGGCAGTCTTATGTGGTTCTGCACAGCAATCTTTCTAGCAAAAAAATTTCTCACTCATATTTTTCTCTCCTTTCTCCTGCAGACCAAATTCAAATTCCTCAATCTCCATTCCTCAATATCCAGAGCCTTCTATAAATTCTCTCTTCTGTCCTGCTCTGCAACCTAATTAGCACCTGAGTCCTGCAAGAAGTCAGCACATGGAAAAGCCGGGGTAGATTCCTGCACTGCAATTTCATTCTAAGTAGTGAGGAAACCAGGATAATAGAGGTATTCAGTGTTCCCTTATCTCCTGTGAGGTAGTCTCTCACAGACCCTCTTGCCAGGCTTTCTCTGACTCGCCCAGCAAAGCTGGGATTGGAACAAAATGAAGAGAGCACAGTTTCCAAACTTTAGGCCTAATGTCCTATGCCTAGTTCCAAACCTGCACCTAAAGGGATTGCTTCCCTCCTTCCTCCTCAATCCACAAAGTCTCTTACATAAAATGTTTTCTTAGGTCACTCAAAAATCATTTCATGATGACTCCATAATCTTTAATGAGCTTTTGGCAGTTGTCAGTGACTGCTCAGAAATTTCTTGAGTGCAAGTTGCACTGCTTAAGCGTGTGAGGGAAAATACTTCTCCAGTGCTCATCATTTATAGCTCAGCAAAGATCAAGCATGAAAATAGTACATTCTCAATTAGCTGCTGGTCTGGATGGTGCTGGGAAGCTGTAAATAAAACCCGTCTGTGTTTTGCCCGCCTGTGAATAGGCTGCTTTGAGGAATGCCCTGAGCTGGCTGTCTGTGACAGGCTGCTGCCCTGCTCAGCTGTTGGCAGTTACCTCATGGTTTGGGTTTGGTTTCTTCTTTTAAATCAACTTGTCATAAAATTCAAGTTAACCTTAAACTGAGGTCTAGTCTGAGGATAGGTGGGTGATATATATGTGCCTGATGCTAAAAGTATCTAAAGGGTTCTGATTACTTTAACTCCTGTCAGTCTAGTTACAGACCTTAATATAAGATAGAAAGTATTCTGGTCCCACAAATCTCTAGTCTTCCTAGCAATAGGATAAGAATAGGCCTCTTGGCTATTTTTTTAGATCCTGGATTTTTTTTTTCCAGTATTAGTGATCAACACATGGTGTTCTTTTCCCTCCTAAAGTGGAACAACCTGAGCTGAATGCAAACATAAATGAAGCATGTTTGCTGGAGACTAAAAGCTCCTGGACAAGGAAACTTTCTGCCCTTACAGAAAAAAAAAAAAAAAAAAATAAAGGAGAGAAGGGGAAAAAAGGAGATTGTCTGACTTCCCTGCATGTTTTTAAGGTCCATTTTACAGAAGAGCAAAAAACCGCCTGCAAGATTTTGGGTGATGTAAACTGCTTCAATGAGGACTGTGATATAACTGATTTTTCAAAGCTTTGCCAAAACTTATTGTCATAGGATTTGTTGGAGCATGGGTGTTCTGATGAGAAGTCTTTTACTGAACATTTTAAAAAAGTAGATATCAAAATTACTTATGAGCGTCAGTTGATTTAATTTGGAAAAGCATTAGAAGAATGTTTTTAAATTACTCAACTACCGCTTGTGTCAAAATATTTTTTCTGGTTAAAAAAAATTATCTTGGTTTACAACAAAAATACTTGGTCTTTATAAAATGGTTAGAAATAAAGTTTGTTTAAAAATTGCATTCATGGAATATTTAGATTTACCAAATCAAAACTTTTTTCAAATCTCACAAAAATAGTTACATATTCCACTTTTCTCTGAGCAAAGTTATTCAAGTCTAGGACGTTCTTGTAGAAGCACTGAGTGTGAAATAATGGCTTTTTAGGTGACATCATTTCATTTTGCAGATCTGCCAAACCTATTCCTCTATCCCCATGAAGTGGTCAGGTGTTAATCAGCATTACCCTATTAACTATGGAGTTCTCTGTTGTAATTGCCTGGGGATGTATTGTTTGCACAGGTGCCCTAGCTGAGGAACTGAATTAATATCCATTTTCCTTGGCTATAAGGCTTGTTTTTCATGTCTTGTCTGTCTTCTTGCAAACATAAATCCAGAATCTCTTATGGACTTGCATTTACAATTAGCTGTTTCCACACAACAGGGTTTCTCTCCTGCTGATGCTGCTTCATTTGTATGTAGATACATTTTCGTGCCTTCATCCAAGAGCCTGAGCCTTTTCTCTGAAACAATTAATTTCATTTTGAAATAATTAAATATCTTGCCATTAATATCAGTGGAAGTAGTTAGTGGCCACACATCAATACTCCTGTTTACCTGAAAAGGTTGTGGGCTTTCCCAAAATTAGTGATTAGACAGTAGATCACTCTTCATTAAACACAACATTAAGGTGTGCAGCTTTTCCTAGTTCCTGGAGTTTTCAATTGAGTATGCTGTCTGACTTGACAATACTCAGTCTGTCATAGTCCCCATATGTCCCGTCCACTTTAATTTGGATACACATTTCCGAAGTAGAAATGTTTCCTGTCAGATTACCTGGCTATGTAATAGTCTGCCACTGCTTAATACACTAGCTTATTTAACTTTCCTACAAGCTAAGAGTTTTCAAAAACTAATCCTATTTTTCTCATTTGGAGTCTTTTTTTTCTAGTTTGTATTTTTATAACTCTTCATGAAACAGCAAATCAAAAGAGTTTGTATTAACTTTGAAGGTGGAAACGCCGATTTACTCTACAGGACATATCCAGACTCTATGACTTATCCTCTCCCCAGTAAACTTAGGAGGGATTCCTAAGTAAGCTAGGTCTTTTATTAGAAAATTATGCCAATTTTCCCTGACACAGAGCCCAATTAAACCAAATGTGAAGGTTCCTGGGGCTTCAGTGAGATTTGGCTCAAACTGTGAAAGGAGCCCTGTTCCACAAAGCAAATATGGGCTGTCTTTTCCAGGATATTTGGTCTTGCTTCCAAACAAAATGAAGCTTACTTGAGTTTACTATCAGGTGTGGACATACTCTAACCAGTTCTGTGCAGGGTAATTTTTATTATTTATTTTTAATTCCTAGCAGTCTTACAGATTACTCAAAGCAGTGAAGTAAAAATAATGTTAGAGCAATAAAGTGACCCACTATGCTGTTCAAGAATGTGTTTTCCAAAGAAATGGCTGCTTTCTGCTGCAGCAGATAGAGCCTCCATCCAAGAACACCATGCAAATGCAGGAAGGCTTACATGCAAGGGCATTTGTTGTACAAATGGCTCTTCTGCCCACACCTTCTTAATTTTACATCCAGTTTTGAATACCTCCCTTCTGTGAAGGTGATGAAAAAGAGCATCTGAGAAGGATAGAAGCTGGCAGTTTCTTATTTTACAGCATCAGTACCAGACACAAGGCCAGACTTAGTCCACAACTTCTCTAGAAATCTACCTTATAATGGCAGCTGGCAGACTAGGTGTTATGTGTGGAAAACTAGGGGTGAAAAGATGACCGTGGTCTACCCTAACCAGGCTATATATCCATAGGTGGTGAAGTCTATGAAGATAAAGGCAGAGTGATGATCTTGTGTACTTCACTACCTTGTTGGAGAGCGTTTCTCCCACTCTGCTGGGGATGCCTGAGTTTTGGGAGAGAAGGAGGTAGGGGTGGAAGGAAAGAAGCATGGGAGAAGCCTGGAATATAGCATCCAGCCTCCATCAGCTGCCAGTCTCTCTGCTTGCATGGATACTATTGGATAATTCCTGGATGAAGTGAAACTTTCCTGCTTTAGGAAGGGAAGGGAACAAAATGGCTGATCCATATCTTTCCTATCCCTTGGCAAAAGTGAATATGGAAATGGGTGTAGGACACAGCAGACTGGACAGATGTGCAATGGTTGGAGAAGCTGATTTCTGGAGGCAGAAATTAAGATAGCCAACATTTCCTTATCTCTGATTTTTGAAATATTTTTTTGTGCATGCTGACTCCTTCATAACCTGATATTTGTAATTGCCTTAAGATATTGCTGTAAGCATTTGTTGAAATTGCTTCCAAGGGGAGAGTTTTCTGCGATGTTACCAGATATGAAGTAAATGACGCAGAGCTGAATTCCTTGCCTGCTTCTTCACTGCACCATTTTGGTGACACAGGAAGCCACAGGCATGCACAGCTCATAGCTCCTGCACCTCAGCTGCCACTCCCTCGGCACTCGCCTGCTTCTCCCTCCTTCTGTCCCATCCTCCAGCAGCTCAATCCCTCCAGCCTCATTTACTTCATAAACTCTTACCTCTCAGTTGTCAACAAAGTGGTTCTTACCTCTCACCTGAACCCTATAATCATAAATCAATAATTGCAAGATGACCCCTACATGAATAGAAGTCTGGTGAAGATGCTTATTATTTAGATGACATAGAGAGTGTTTCCTGTTTATCTCATTCTGGTTTCATGAAGGATCCTGCTACAAATAAGTGCCTTGGCTGAAGCATCAGCTTTCATGGATCAGCCTGATTTTACTGGGGCAGGTCCATGTCCTGAAACCTGCAATTATGTTTTAATACTCTGGAAATTCTTTTCTTGCTAAGAAGACTTTTATTTGTATTGTTATGGTGTAGGCATATGATGCCAGTGCCACAAGCTGCTCTGTTGTGATGTCACAGCGTAGCAAAGTGACATACTGGCATTTGCAAAGCAATATAAATTACGACCAAAAATACAAGATATGGGAGGATTTAATTTGTTCTTAGCCAAGACTGGTGAGTCAAAAATAAATCAGCAGTTTAAAACATATCACAAAATTATCTAAACAGCATTTCAACAAAATGTTGTTTATTAGTCATTCTTCTATTACTAAGCTGCATCATAATTATGGTTTATACATAGGAAGCTTGCTAATTGCTTTTATATTGAAATCTCTAATTAAATATTTGGCTTAACTAAATCATAGATTAAAAATGACGTGAGAGGACATGATATGAATACCTGACTTTTCTGGTAATGGGGAAGATGCCTTGGGAGAGAGGTGTGTAATAGCAAACAGCCTCTCTGCAGTGAGCGTGCAAGGGACTCATCTATTTCATTATAATTCCCCCCTAAAATTCATCACAGAAGTGGTCTCCTATCATTGATGCAATTTTTATTTAGCTAGTTCTTACTCTTAAATTGCTTGTTTTTCAGCCGTCAAGCTGGACCCCAGAGGGTATCTTTCAGCCTGTGTGTAGGGAATGCCTCTTGTCACACCAGCTACAGCATGTGCCTCGGGGGTTCCCACTTTCTTTGCAATAACTTGATTTGTCTGCTATCGGTGCAAACACCTTTCTTTTTAAGCACTAGTTACATCAGGTCTGGGCTATTTCTAGAGCCTCACAAGCAAGGATGAGCCATTTCCTCTCTGGTAATCTAAATGGGGTACTAAATCTAAGATTAGCAGTCTTCCTGCCTTAAATGATCTTAGCGTCTCTGTCTATAAAAATCTCCTATGTTAAAATAAGAATCTACCTGGAAATACAAATCCAAATAATTGAATTTCAATTATTCTGTTGATCATCATAAAGGAAACTGTATAAAGTGCTAGAATTTCTTCATTTGTTCAATGAAACAATTCCTTCTACTTGCACACAATTATTTAAAATAAAAAATGAATATATTACAAGGTCATATATATATATACTTGCATAAGGGCTGGCACATTAAAAGGATTTCCCTTTAAAACATCTCCTGTGTGTCAGATGTTAGAACCAAAGCTTCACAGCTCAGTGGCCAAGCTGCTTGAAACAAATGAATTGGATCACTTCATTGATTCAGAGACAGGCATCAAGACAAAGTGTTTTCAGGTTGCTATTTTCAGGATTGGCATGCACTCTGTCAGAGATCAAAATGCTGTATTAGCCATCCAGCTATTGAATTAATGTTCATAAAGATCAACTTGCAATGACAGTGCTTGGGAGATTTAAGCCAAAGTGCACAGGTGCACGAAAACAGAGTGCTGTATTGAAAACAGCTTTGAAATTTATATAAGGTATATTTCCAGGCAGTACACAGCCTTTGAAAGAAGAATTGTGACACAATTACCTTGGTGTTTGCCATTGTCACCTTCACTTTGTGCACATCCCTGGTGTATTCCAGCAGCCTCTTCTCCCAACAGCAGAATACTATGGGAAGTGGAACCTTGGTGCTCAACATCACAGCATTGTCATCAGAGTTGGTTTTGCCATTGCATTGAGTGGGAGTAGAATCTTGAGACCGAAGGCATGGACACAACAGAAATGGATATCTCAGGGATTGTTTTTGCTTTTTATTTTGCCCTGTGTTGGACAGTCCTTTCAAATGTCAATTTCGCTGATCAATAAAGCATGTCATGACAATTAAAAGTAGACAATGTCTTCTAAGACTCTAGATTTTAATCTTTTGCAGGAAAAGTTAGAAGAAGACAATATAATTTGTGGATGAATGAGTCAGCATCATTTCCTGGCCAAATTCTATTTAGGGTTATTAGTTTCCTTTTGTCTTTGTATTCCTCCACATTTTCAGAGACACTGTAGTTTACATTCAGAGCACTCTGGCATGCTGTTAAAGGTCTGTTTTTGCACAGGTGACTATGCTGAGGTTGTGGGAAGAGCAATTCCTAATTGTTAAGTCATAGCACTCTGCATTCTAGAGCTAGTCTTTAGATTAAAAGTTGCTGTATAAATATAGATTGCTATGGAAATGCATTATCCTTTATTGACTTTATTATTTTATGTTTATTTACTCCTATTAGGAATGAGTTCTTTGAAATAATTTGTAATGTCAAATATCTCTTAGTTCTGGCTCTGAACACAAACTAAACCCAGTGATGTCCAGCAAGATCTCAGCTGTGAGCTTTGGTCTAAATCTAAGTATTTTAGATCTTTCAAGCAGTGTTGACATGACTAAAGGGTAGAACTGCTGAAGTACCTTCAAGTAGCAAGCCCTATAGAGTCATATTGAATTGGCAAATAATAGTATTATTAGTAGTATTAATAGGCCATCAAATTAGGGGTGGTAGCATGGCTTTGTGTAAACATATCCTAGAACTTCAATCAAAAGTCTGACAAACAGGAACATGCTAATTGGTAATAAAACCAATTATATTTAAAAAGAAAAACCTCAACCTCTCTTTACCTATGAAGCACAAGGAGGTTGTTTTCGTGGTCTGATGACAGACTGCCCTTGAATTCCTACACCATAAACTAAAAATGGCAAACCTCTGAAGGGATGAGCCCCTCTTCTGAAATGCACTGAATATACAGCAGCTATGTCTGAGTCACTCAGTGAAGTACTTACGGAGTCCTAACACATTGCTACACATTGCTTCAGGCCTGGTGTCACATGGACTAATAGCAGGGCAGAGAGATAGAGCTAATCTCACCTTCATGCAGTCAAGGCATACTCACTGCTTACAGAAGTAGTACCATGGTGTTGGTAGATCTTTTCTGAGACTTCTGCCCCACTGCACCCCACCAATGCGCAGGATGGTGGGGCTGAGGGGTGTGCCTGAATCAGCACATCCTTTGGCAGTCCTGAAAGAGCCCTCCACTGTGGATTGTTGCCAGGGAAGATGGTGCCTACCACCCTGCTGGTCTTCTCCAAGCAGGCTTTCCTCCTCCGGGATTTCTTGACAGATTGGCAGGTGTCAGCTTGAACCCTACGTACATTTGTTTTCAGATGTTTACAGGCTGCATGTTGCTTTGGCAACGTGGTTAAATCCCAGTCTGGGTCTGTTTGATTTCATCTGTGTGGTCATCTTTATTAGATCACCAGGGTCTCTTTTCCCTTCACACTCATCTGTTACTTATGTGGGACTGTGGTCAGGCAGCTCAGGCAGACTGAGACTCTCACAGCATTGTTATTGACAGGATCTATGCCACAGCTTCATCTGTTTTATTTTCCTCAGCAATGCAGTCAAACTAGCATGTTTCCATTCTCCCACAGTGACCAGCTGTCAGCAACACAACCCCTGCTAGGGATGGGGGGGACAGTGCTGCATTTCCAGAGATAACTCAGCTCTGACTATGCCCTGCAGGGCCCAGCCCAGCTCCTCTGTAAACCTCATGCTCAGATTTTCCATGCGTGGTGGAAACCTGATTTTACTTCAGCCACCTCAGCTGATCAATATGCCGACATTAGTTATTACAGATGCACCATCATGTGGTGAGAGGAATTGTCTCATCAGACACATCTGGAACGAATTGAAGAGGTACTATTCCCTGCTGTGTTTAGCCACAGTCACCATCTTATTTAGAATATAAGAACAGTAACAAGGTCAGTGAGGCACAGACAAGAAAGACTCATCCCTTTCATTTCGAAAAAGGATCATGTCATTGTCATTTAGACTTGATCCTCATTGTGAACGGAAATATTAAAGGATTAGTGAGTCATTTATACCCAGTTATGCCCCCAAACATTGGGATGGCTTTCATTGCAGGTCAGGGTCACTGCTCCCACGTGTGTGCAGAGAAGAGGATTGCCCAGTGTGACCATCACACTGTGAGAGGACTTGGCTAATGCTTTATTTTTGATGACTTAACAGGGTAAGAGAATCCTGTTTCTGAAGAGCTCCCTAAAATAACACTGCTTACTTGTTGTGACAGTAAATCCCAGATTAATGTCTTGCTCTCCTTTTTACCTTTCCTTCTATTTCTTTCTCTTATGAAAATAAAAATATTCTCCTACACCTCAGGTATGATATGGAACATAACTGTCCAGAAATGTATTTTTCATCTTGGACCACGGGACATGCAAGAGAAGGGCAAAATCCTAAATTTCATGGAAGCTGATATGAGCAGTGCATGAAAACTATGTAAGATTTTTAAAAATTGTTCTGAAGCTAGACATGGTGTAATTTTTTAGAACATCAGAAGCTGATATGGAGTAACATCACTAAATCAATTGTTTTATGTTACACTCTTGAATGCAGTCTAGTGTCAGACTTCTGGGGAAGTTTTATGTACTATTTGGATTGCTGAGCATTGAGACATGGCAACCTGCCATTCCAGTCCACCAGTTTCAAAGGCAGGAGCAGTGCAGGCCATGTCACACAGCTTGTGATCTGTGTAAGGCACTTTCTTTGGATATAGTAGGATTTGGATGGCTACAACTCCCTGTTTACAAATGAACAAGTAAAAGTGCTGCTTTTGGCAAGAATATGACTTAAATTTTGTATCTGACATTGCATGCCTAAGTAGCTAGCTGTGTACCCAAGCCCTACTCAACAGTATGTGTGCACAAAGTTTTTCTATCATAACTACACTCTGGGAAACTGAGCATCTCATGAGGGGGAAGACGACTGCACCTCACACTCACATTTTCCAGTTTATCTGTAAATAAGCTGTGACTCCCTAATTTCCTCCCTTATTAAGCTGCTCAGGACTGCGGTGGAGAGGTCTCACCCCATGATCCTGCTGTGCCTGGCAGATGCTTTTAGGTGTTTTGTGGGGTCTGCCAGCCCAGTACATGCCCTAGTGTGGTCAAGTCACTGAAGTGAGACAGCTGTTGGGGACAATGTGTCACTATGGACATTGCCAGGAGGAATCTGAGCATCCCAGAGGATTCCAGCCAGAACAAGAAAGTAAGGCTGATAATGGAGTTAATGAGATAGAGCACTTTTAGCTGGTATACAGACAAAGTCCTTTTTTATCTTTCAATGATGTTTCTTAAAAAAGAAATTCAGGTTTTGAATTCAGGTTCTTTGAACACAGGTTTTAAATTTACCTGTTATTACCTAGCAGTTTTCTTTCAGCTGTATAATATATCAATAAAGATTCATTTGGGGTCTTGAAGACCAAAATCCTTTGGAAACCAAAAAAGCCTCTGCTTCAGTTGTGGCTGGAAAAAAATCTCTCCTCTTTATTTCTGCCTCTGAGTTTCATGCTTCTCTACTTCCAGGTTGTATTCATTGCAGTATCATTAGTAAATGTTGCTTCTGGATGGACTACACAGCAGGAAGAAATAAAAAGCAAGGAGATGTCTATCATGGTTTGAAGGTCAGTGCAAGGCTTTAAGAAAATTCTCATTGCTGGGACAGGGAGATATGCAAGCATATTCAAGCACTTGCTGGTCTTACTGTCCATGATGAATATTGCACTTCATCCCTCTGCCAGTGGACAGTAAGGTGGTGTGACCACGTTGTGCAGGAGCCTGCTTAAAGCTGTCATTGGCAGAAAAGTGCAAGGAAACTGGTGCCAAGTTACTCGACAAGATTTTGGTGTCACAAGCCCCAAAGGGTTTATCAGGGGTTCAAAATCCTTGTTTAGGTACTCAGACTCCCCTTGCTCCATGTGGAAAAGGTCAAGTAACTCAGGAAAAAAGGTGCAGAAGGGAAGGGATGCAAGGTGGGAATTTGGGACTGTGGAAGTCAGGGTGTGCCTCAATGTTCCCAACTTCTTTCCCTGGCTGCCCTTCCACCTCATTCCCTCATTGCCGGACCAGAGAGTGTTAGGGGCTGCATCCTGCCAGGAGGAGAGCTTTGACCTCCTGCCTCTTTGAGGGGCAGTTGGGGACTGAAAGTGGCTGCTTCCAGAGTGCTCTGGCTGCACAGCATCCTGCTTTCAACAGGCAGGGCAGGACCTTCCTCTGAACTGCTTTTTTAAAGGAGCTAACTGAAGATTATGAGCTATGCTCTGATTATGTATCCTTTGATTCAGAGAGGATTAATCTCCACCTGGGTAGAGGTCAGCAAACGGTCAGGTCTGTGCTGTATTCAATGTTCTCTAAGCAAGCAGGTCAGGGTGACTCCCTCAGGTGACAGAGGCAAGAATGGGAGTACGTGGATATCTCTTGAATTCCCAGGAGTGTCCCTCTGAACACAAAGCAAGAATGAGTGTCCACCTGGTCAGAGGTCGGGTGAATCCCAGGCACAAATCAAGGCATGGCTGAGGGGTGCTGTTGGTGTTAAATTGCAGCAGGAGAAATCTCCTGTCCTGTTGTGTGACCCCAGATACAGAGCGTGTTGGATGCTGAAGGAACAGCAGTGAGGGAAAGGAAAGGAAAGGAAAGGAAAGGAAAGGAAAGGAAAGGAAAGGAAAGGAAAG
>JAYDZK010000169.1:57392400-57422006 GCA_034509185.1 Euphonia xanthogaster | reverse complement strand
AAGGAAAGGAAAGGAAAGGAAAGGAAAGGAAAGGAAAGGAAAGGAAAGGAAAGGAAAGGAAAGGAAAGGAAAGATTAATCTGCATTGGTGTGCATGGCCTTCCAACCAGGCATTAAGTCCAATCTGCTTCATTGGAAGCATCAAGGCTTTTAGAGTTTGTTTCCTTTCAAGAAATGGAATTTCTGATACTTCAGGAACTTTAATGTTATAACACATAACGTGCCTCTGGATATCTTTGAGATCTAGTCACAACCATGCAGCATTACATCTTTAACAGTGGAATTAGGAGAAATTCAGGAACCTCCATCAGCCCATAACCATTTTGCACCATTTTGAAGTTTTAACAACCTATGGGAGTAATAAAAGGTGACGCAAGAATCAGGCTTGAATTCTCTGACTTTAATGTTTTTACCATCACTGAAACACCAGAGGAAGCCAGATAAAGATCTCATATGAAACCTTCATAAGAGGATAAAGAACAATACTTAAAACTGTGGCATGTAAAGTCACACTGCCATTCACATTTGTTTGAACTTGACAGGTCTTTTATTATTTTTTATGTATTTTCCATTTTTTCTTTTATATTTATTTTTGTGTTAACTCGTGGCATTTTTAATATTGCTATTATGGCAAGTTTTGTATTCAGCATATTATTCTGTGGCAAGAGGATATGAATGAACTCTGATTCAGCAAATCAGCACTACTGCAAGAAAGACTTCAGGGTCAAAGCAATTGGCTGCCATAGACATAAAAGCATTACACTAAAATAGCATTGCAGCATTCACAGAAGGCACAAAAAATCAATTTCTCTTTAGAGACTACAGAAATAATTATGATCTATTTTTACAGTACAAGTAGAATGCAATTTTTTGATGATGTCAGGTCTTTTAGGTACTCAGTGATGTCATTCCCATAGACGATGTAGCTAGAATAAGAACAATCAGCATTACAGTTCTCATCAGTAGTGGCTGGATTTGCAATTTCATTTCAAAGAGATGCAAGTCTAAAGTCTGGAGTTTTAGTGAAATGCCACCTAACCACAAGGACCATACTGACCTGAAGAACTGAAAAAAAAAATCTCCCAAGGGAAGTCAGTGTTTGGTTCACTTGGCTTTTATTTTTTTTGTTCTGTTCTTCCTTAAAATGAAACAAAGAAAATCCAAAAGCAACTTGTCATTTTGGTTCAGAAAACACTGAGCCAGAGGAAAAGAGACTGCCCAGCATAAGATTTTTTTTTTCCCCCTAAGTGGCATATTTTGAAGTGCTTTCCAAAAGATTTGACTCAGCCTTGAGATGAAGGCTCTGGTTGGTTTCTCACACATCTGACCTCATGTGTTCACCTCTATTGAAGAAGTGATTGCTGCTCAGCCCCTCGCAGCCCACCCTCATGGTGCAGGGCAGAAGTGCCCTCTGGATCAGAGCCTGCAGAGGATGCTGGGTTTGCCTTTCCTCAGTGACTTCAGCTCTGAGGATAGGGATGCAGGGGGCATCAAAAGAGGCAACTCCTTTTCTCAAGAGCCTTTTTTTCTGCAGGTCAAGTAGGCCAGGAGGGTCCCCAGGGTTTCCAATAAGCTGTCCTTTGAGAGATGGCATGTCACTCCTGGCAGAGTGTGAGTAGCACAGTCAGTGCTCAGGGACTGGGCAAGATGTATCTCCTGCTGTGTTTACTTGTTTGCAGGTGAAATAAAACACAGCCAGTCAGTGGAGAATATAATGCTCTAATGCACATTATCACTTCCCTTCTGAGTTTACATCACCAACACCATTCAATCATTTCCTTATTATATACAGCCAGATGCATGCACTTTCTTTAAATCTATTTAATCATAAGACTACCTCCAAAAAGTTTAGGATACAAAAGACCATGCAGAGAATAGAAAAGAACATTTGCATCCCAATGTGGTATTTTAAAAGTGATTGCTGTAAACAAATAAAGTCCAGCTAGAGGTGTAATAAGAAAAAGAAATTTTTTTCTACTTTTCTATTTTGGAGAGATTCTCAATGACTTAGTAAGATGTGAAATTTCTGAATTATGGAACTCCTTTAAAATAATGCTCAAAAGATGATGATTGCAATTTAGCCTGTTAACAAATGGCTGTTTGACTATTAATGATGCAGTGAATTAATATATGCATTGGTTTGTATTTTTGGTCTATGTGAGCACTTGGTCCTGATTTGCATATCTGCATACACAAGCAAAACCCCCACTAGTATGAAATAGGTTATCAAAGCCTTGTTCAAAAATACGTGCAGATGCCCTTCACTTTCTCATTAAGAGATTGTTTCACATCCTAGGTCACCATTTTTACACCATTTCTGAAGTGATCAGTTACCATTAAAGACTTTTTCCGAAGAAGGGAAGTGGCCCCTGCCTCAGCCTATCCCCATTCAGAAATGCCCATTGCTTGGGCTGACCAGCATGGCTCCTGTGATCAAAGCTGAGCTCTCTGAAAGTCACTTCTGACAGGGGCACAATGACAGGAAAATGGGAGGTGCTCTGGGAGGGACTTTCAGGGCTGTTTTCAGGCAGCTAGAACATGCAGCTAGGAGAGATACACGAAAAGCCTCAGTTTTCAGCCAGTCCCAGCACTTCAGAGAAGGAAGCACCTGCCAGGATGAGCATTATTGTCTGATTATAATAGAGGAACACATGGAAAGAAAAGATTCCCCATAGCAGCCCATTTGAAGAATAGCTCAATCTTCACTTGGGAGTTGTCTAGGTGGTGGCCAGGAGCCTGGAGCTCACGAGCTCTTGGTGGCAAACACAGCTGAGGGGCTGTGTCCTGCTGCGTTTCCTCAGCTGTAGTTTCTGAGTGGCTGGAAGGTGCAGTTCCATGGAGATGTAATTTGACCTGTGGGTGACAAAGATCAATAAACATACCAAGGTGTCTAGCAGGAGATCAAGGATAAAACCTGCCAAAGACCTAGCACAAAGAGCTTGGCAAATCTCTGAAGTTCATTATATTTGGTACCTCACTACACTGGATTTGCTATGCATGTTGCAAACAAGGATTTTGAACTATTGAGAGTTTCTTTCCTAAGGATCCTCTAATGCTTTCAAGGGCATGGTGGTTATGGCTCAGATTAATATATTTCAGGGTTGCCCACCATAAAGAAAGAAATAGAAAAAGCCAAACAAAATGTCTTGACTTTCTCCCTGAATGTTGTATAATAATTCAGAAATATGAATTTGCTACTCCATGTATAAAATGTTCAGCATAAAAATGCTTAGAAAACTAGACAACATGTTACAATCTTTCAGAAAGCGTTTATAGTTGTCTTTTAAGCATAAGAAATAGCTTTTGGTACTGTGAAGGGTGGTCTGTTGACAGATTTTTAGTTCTGCTCTTAAAAATAGACAAATTTTTTTTTTAAATTTTCTAAATATCTTTATGTTCTGAGAATATATGCTATACTTCTCAAATCAGTGAAGGGATGAATCCAGTCTTATCTGAGCCTTGGGGATGTTTGAGAAGGGCAGGGGGAAATTTACCTTTCATGTAAGGTCATGGCTGTTTATTTTCTATTAATACCCAGCTGTTGATGAAAAGCAAAAGCTCTAATATTCCATTGCATGGATTACTTTTAAGTGCTGCTACAAAAACAACCACACTGGACTAAATATGAAAGTTGTTACTTCTTTCATTATTTTTAACCCTTTCTGTCAGAGTTCTTTTGCTTACCGAGAAACAATTGAATGCTCCTAAGGGTAGAGATAGCAGGAGAGAGACCATTTTGGGTATGGATGGAGGACGGAGTGCAGGAATCCTGATACTGTATTAAGAGGTGTCTCATAACTTTGTACCAAATATTTGCAGGTAGAGAGGCTGGATGACAAACTTATCTTTACAAGGTTCTGATTCATCAGACACCAAAGTGGAGCAAATGTGGAGCAAAGAAATGTTGACTCGTGCAGGCCCTTGACATGAAATTTAGCTTATTCTGTGTCATTGTGCCTTTAATCAAAACTCTTTATTTGCTGATTTCACAGGAGCTCATACTGCTTGCAGGACAAAGAATGCTCACGCTCAGAGAAGCGGCCAGCACACCGTACTTTCAGTATTCCTGCTAGATGTCATGAGCATGGGGCATGAGATGACATGTGCACAAAGGCTTACATTATCTTTGAGAATATCAAATGAACATTATCCACAACCAGTAGGTTCTTTATGGATAATTTGCCACCTACATATGCGCTATTAAAGCTCTTGATGCACCTGAGTGCTCATCTCTAAGTTACAGCAGTAATAGGAAAACCCACCAAGTTATCATTGCCCGATTTTTCTTGCAAATATGGTATTTTACTGCTGTAATCACTTCCATCTAGGATACTCCAGAAGAAGGTTTCATCTCCATTATTGGTGTTTTATTGAGTCAACTTTGTCCACATCTTGAGCTTTCCTGTGACCTGCTGAAGCACAATTAATGGAAGCTATAACAAGGAAAGTTGACTTCCGTCTCCCTACTAAAGAGGAACCTTTGAAAATGGGGTGTATTCGGAAGTTTCATACAAAGTATAATGTCAGCAGGTCCCTGCTCTGCTAGGGAAGGAAACAGGAAGGGGGGAAAAGTCTATTACAGCAAGAGGAAAATGTAGAAGAACGGGAGCATATAACAATAAGAATGGTTGTGGGGAACCTGACCACAATGGAGTAGAGAGGTGGAGAGAGAAGAATCATGATAAAATAAAAATACTTATGCTGCTCAGTAAACCCCTTCTGGCAAGGATTGCTTTTACACAGAGAACACTTTTCGCTTTGTTTTTAAAATCTCAGTGCCCTATATGTTAATGGGAGAAAAGGTCTGAGATTTTTTTTCTTGCATTGAAAACTATATGAGCAAAACCCTGGCAAAAAAGACAATGCCCTCTACACAGAAGAGGGCTCGCTGTGAAGAGCTTCGCTCTTACTCTGAAGATGGAGGTCAAAATCTACTTCTATTGAGGGATTCTTTGGCCAAAGTCTCTCCTGATGAGATTAGGTCTAGAAATAATGCCACGTTCTTTAAGGACAGGGAATATAGAGTGGAATTCAATAAAAATTCCTCTGAGTGTGGTATTTTCCTTCATTTCCTCTTCCACTCAGCTGTAGTGCAGTATCTCTCTTCCTGGCTACAAACTGCAACAAAACCTGTCTGGGGAGAATAAGGTTTATGTACAATGCCTGATTGCTATAAAGCTGGCTGGGCTAGAGAATGAAGCCTCGCATAAAGCTGCTCACTTACTTTTAAGACTTGTCTTTGTTGCTTCAAGCCTGTTGCACCAAAGGGGTTTGTACTTCTCTAATTCTGCAGCATGGGAAGGCTGCAAAACTCACATATAGTGTACGAAGAGATGTAAAACATGATTACTTTTTAAGAGAAGTCTAGTGTTATAATTATTCACTGCAAGAGGTATGCTCTTGACTGCTGTTAAATCTTTTCTGGAGCAGATTTCCTCTAAGACAGTAAGCTTACCAGTTATGGAAAAGGAATGCTTTCCTTTATAACCTTCATTATGTCCTTGCTTTACTCTTGCTTAGCAGAAAGAACATTTAATTAAGAAAGAACATTTCAGTTTTCCGACTTTTTTTTTTTAGCAGGTCCCAGGAGCTCAAAATTTACAGATTTACTTTTGTCCTTGGAAATAAATCTGCATGTTCACACCTTCAGATTGAAGTACAAATATTTTGGCGGCTGTTCTGTTAAAGCTGTAACTTAGCTTTCCTGCTGGGATTTTACAGCCAGAAAAGATATAGCTCTGTTTTCTTTTTACTTTCGAAATATTTTGTGTACTTGAGTTGTACTATCTTTTGTTTAGAATTAAGTTTTCTGTTGTTTTGTCTTGAAGTAGTTCAAGGACTGGGTAGGGAGGGTCAGTGTTAGATTTTAAAGAATACTTGAAGCAAATGCTTGCAGAAATATGATCCTAATGTGAGGCAGTTAGGAGATTTGCAGAGAATGTATAATTGCATTTTGTGAGGGTGCTGAATTGTAATTAATAATGCAGAGTGCTTATGATGAAGTAGATAATAAATCTATGTTCTGGAAGAAGTCATCGGTTTGCAGCTGAGGTTATGGTACTATTCGTAGGCATAAGTTTATATAGCCTTATTTATATGTGTGCTAATTACTTGCTCCCAGAGAGAGGACTTTATTTAGGTCCCGTGTACATGTGGGATGTGTAACCTGTTTGTACATACCACCTTTGTTTTGGCTTGGTTTTAGTTTTGGCTTGTTTCTTCCACTACTTTTAGCTTTCAAACTTTATGTGCAATAAGCACAAGCATGTACTGTTGTCACACTGGGTGCTTAAATACCATACTAACGTATGTACATATCATGCATAAGTATACTGTTCCTTAAAAATTACCAATTTGCCCACCACCTGGCAAAACTAGAGGTCCTACCTGTGTAAAATAAATGCATATACCATTACCATAGTAACAAGTGAAATTAACACAGTGAAGGTATAAAACTTAGTGATAGACTATTAATATGAAAAACCTTTACCCCGAGAGAGGTAAGTCCTTTCAAGGTCACAAGTTGTATCTCCTTCACCTCCTGATTACTGCATGATTATGACTAAGAATCCAAACACTAAATAAGAAAGGAGGGAGAGAGTTTGGGAAATAAAAACATTTATGAGGGAATAAATTAGTAACTGACTAAAAATTTTCAGCATTTTGATAAGATGTTTCTTGTGTGCCAAGAGACATTGCTGAGTAGGTGTCAAAAGTCCAAGCAGATTCAATCTAAAGATAACCTCAAAGAACATTCCCTGCCAGCACTTTGTTTATTTTAGCAGTTCAATATGTTTCACAACATGAGATGAATTTTCATTATGTATTGCTGGTAGTGTATCACTCTGCAAGAACCTACAATGACCTCACTTAAATTTTTCACCCACCCAGGAGCGATTTCTCCATTAGCTGGGCTGCATGGGTGAGGGTGGAAAGTTCCTGCTGCTCTGAGGCTGAGGACAGTATGTTATAGCACACAAAAGCAGTCAGACTAAGAAAATGCAATGCTTTAATCTAATTTTCACCTAAGGGCTGTCTGTCAAAGCACAAACACAATCTAAAATCTGCAGCAATCTTTTCTAGATCTTCGTTAAAACAGCTTTTTTTTTTTTTTCCCCAAACAGGACAAAATATCTGGTACAGCCACAGTAAAATTATTCAAGCATTTCTTATATACTGCCTTTATGACTATCAGTCTTTGTTTTTACCAAGAGAAGTACACAAAATTTACAGAAGAGACTACACTACTCCCTGGCTCCTTAGACCACAGGACAAAAACCTGCAATTATTGAATCACAGAGTGGGCTGAATTGGAAGAGACCTTAAGGATCATCTAGTTCCAATCTCACTGCCATGGACTGGGACACCTTTCAATAGACCAGATTACTCAGAGCTCCATCCAACCTGGGCTTGAGCACTTCCAGGGATGGGGCATCCACAGTTTCTCTGGGCAAAGTGTTCCAGTGCCTCACCATCCTCGAAGTAAAGAATTTCTTCATAATATCTAAACTAAACTTTTTGAAACTATTGCTTCTTCTCCAATCACTACATGCCTTTGTATAAGGAGAGTAGAGGACAAGTTCTACTTGAAAAAAGGCTAGAGGAGTTTTTGTTCACACACAAGCACAACATGATTCAATCTTTTTTTATCGTGTGAAGTTTGAAATGCCAGAGAGCAGGGAAGGGAATTTCAAACTTACAAGTAGGATTTCAAGTAGGGTGTAAAATCAAAATAAGGAAAAATACTCCAAAGAACTTCTCTGTGTACAGGCTGCAGGCAATCCTTAGCTACTTGGCTAAGTAGCTCACATAGCTACTTAGGGAAAAAAAATCATTAATGTGTAGGGTTAAATCTGAAATAGCTCTTGTTCCCCACTTGTATTTTGTCATTTGGTTGCACAAGCATCTCTTTTGCTAAGTTTAAATAGTGTCCAACAGAACAGAGTCCTTGGCCAAAGGCAGGGTCTCTGGGTCCTCTGGTATTACTGGAGTAATATGGAAAATGATACCTTAATATTGCTCTTTGGAGACCTGGAATTAAGTCTTCTGTTTAGCTGCTATTGTTTTGTCATCACAGTTTCAAACACAGTTTGACAACACAGTTTAAGGTTATGAATGTTGCTCTTATGGTTAATGTGGCTCTCGAGATCCAGGTTCAGCTCTTGGCTCAAGCACAGGCTTCAGCTGTTCAATAAATCTGTGTGCCTTAGCTTCTAATCTGGAAAAGTCAGATAATAACATATTTTTTTCCTTATACTGTGTGACAGACCCTTCTATCTGAATGTGCCATTAGAATGCTACAGTCCACTGATCAAGGGAAAGATCATAATTTAGTGTTATGCATTTGATTAAAAAGATAAGAAAAAAAAAGGCACAGATAATATTTTCCAAGGTCATCATTGACTGTCTTGCTTCCTTTTTTTTTTTCTTGCTGCAGAGTCAATGCCCCCTTTTTGTGCATATTTTTTTCAGTGAACAGTCAGAAACAAAACCATTTTTGAAGGAATGGCACCTCTCTAAGAGAATTGCAGTGTATTGACAGAATATCAATATGAATTGACTCCAGATCCAGAAAGGAGCATGTGCTATGCCACTAAGTGTGCACGAGTACTCCCCTTAGCCTTGTTTTCTTATCCTCATCAAAAGAAATTTCTTCCTCATAACAATGCAAATTACTATAAAATTATTAAATCCCCAAGACTGTAAACACATTCTTGCAAAGTACAGCATGGTGTTTGTAATATATCTTTGCAGACTTTTTTTATCTGTGTTAGGCAGTAGGTACAACACAATGCCAGCAAAATATATTCCTGACATTTGTTAAAAGAATATACTCATTAAAATAAGTATTCCTTTTTCATTTTCTGTAGGTTCTTGACTACTTTGATTCCACAGCCCAATTATACCTGGTGAGAAAAAAATATGTCCTTTGCCAGTTTTGAGTTTGCTGCCTCTCCACCTATTGAATGTTCCCTTGCTAATGCACGAGCAGAGATGCTCCCTATCTATCATCTCTAGGTCTTTCATTTTTCTATAGACCTGTATTATATCCCTTATTATTCACTGTTCTAGGGCCAATTAATAAAACCTTTTCAGTTTCTCTGACATACGGAAGATTTTCTGAGTCTTTGCTCACTCCCATCACCCAAGTAGGAACTTTTTCAGTTCTGTCATAACCTCTAAGAGATCACATGGCCTGTACCACGTACTGGATTCTGGACAAGTCCTGGGCATTGCTTTATAGACAGACATCATAAAGGAATCTGTATTTTTTCTCTATCCTATTCTTCATTTCAGCTGGCTTTAAATTGTTTTTTGGTGTGCAAGTTCTTCTGCAATGATGCATAGGAATTTCTTGGTGCAAGAGTGGGTGTCTTGCTAGAATGTTAGAGAACATTTTGCTCCCTGGTAGATGGGTTTTTTGGAGGACTTTTATCAGGAGCATGCATACCTACACCAGGTACAATGAGACTGCCTCTGAGAAAAGAAATCCTTGATGATGTTTGAAGTGTTTACAGGCAGTTGACATGTTTCTCCTGCTGTACCCCAAACTAATTTTGCAAATACAGATTAGACTGATGAGATCTCGGCATGACAAGCAAAAGCAAAAAAAGAAAGTAAAAGAAAAATCCTGGACTACTTGAAAGTGTGTAATGGACTTGAAATTTTTTAGGTGAAGTTCTCTCCTAAGGTATTCCTCTCTACAGAAAAAACTCCTCAGATAATATTGTGTCTGCAGAATATGCTTTTTCCTGATTACTTATCAGATATATTTCAAAGTGAACTGTGTGCCACTGAAATATGCTAATTCAACAGACAAGAGGACTGAAGGTCTTTCAGAAGGGCAGAGAAACAATCATCCATGAGGCGTTCCATCTCCAGCAAACTGGCAACGTGGCTCAGTCCAAAGGGAACTTTCTCATCTAGAAATAATTCATCTTCTGCCTAGATTACATATTTACATGGTCCTAATTACTGTGTTATCTAAATTATTTGTAATCTAGAACTGTATCATTGTAGAGTAATGGGCCATTTTGCAGATACAAAATGCGGTTACATGCAACACACTGGAGTCTCATAGCAACAGCCCCTTCTTCAGCCATGGCTGCTGCCACGGCAGCTTACCAGGGAAGGCTCATGGGAATGCATGGTTTTGCTGTGGGAGATCTGCAGCAGTTGTTGAGCATGTGCTTGGCAAGTATTTGTCCACGGTCTTCTTTTTCCTGCCCAGCTGCTGAATTTTACCCAGGCCACCATTGGAATTGCAGCACACCCGCTCTCTGCCTGGCTTGTCTGCTGCTCTTGCCAAGCAACGTACATTAGTGTGGCCTTTGCTGTTTTTTCAGTATGTGAATGTGCTTTCTTAAACAAGGGAGAAGCCATGATCTCATTTCATAAAATCCATCAAGTTCTTTAAGCATTAAACTTAAGGATATGTTGGCTCATTCACTGATGGAGAGTTCTTATCCTTCAGTCCATTTAATTCTCAAGATATTCTCTGCTTCCCCTGCAGCCTTCTAAATATTTGTTTCCTTTTCAATTCTGTTGGACAATAAGGCCAGAATTACATACCATGCTAAGAGCAAAAACCCTGCTTCAGGAGAAACAGTCTGACAATGCCTGAATTTCATTTCAGTGCCCTGTTCCTTCTTCTGGAGCAGCAAGTCTGACAAAGGTTCAAACATCCATTTAAGACATATTTGTGCACCACCCCGAGATCCTCTCAGCCCTCCTAATGGAGCACTTCAGGCAATTTGGCTGGAGCCAGACTCTGTCCGTGCTGTGTGGGGCTGCTGTGAAGGGCAGATTTTCCCCAGCACTTTTCATGGGATGGGGCAGTCAGGAACAGCCAGCAAAGCTGCCAAGCACTGAACAAGATACGGTACATGCCAAGAAGCAGAAAGGATGACAATGGGCTCATCCAGTCAGATGTAGATATGCTAGTCTGAACGGTGTCCTGGCAGAGAACCTGCAACTCCAAGGTTTCAGGCAGATGGGCACACCAGGCAACAGGAAGGCATGGAGTTTGCCCAAGACTGAGGATGTGTCTTTGCAGCACAGCTGGGTAACTGTTGTCAGGGGACCACCGAGTGAGGCTCTCTTAGCCATGAGCACCTGTGACATCGTCCATGTCCCTGAGCAGCTGCCCACCTGCAGGTCACACCAGGGATGGCAGATAGTGTTGTGCTTTCAGCCTGCAGCTGCTTCAGTTCTTAGTGCACATGGCCATGCTTTTGCACTAACATGACTGACCATGCACTGCAATCAGTCAGGACACATTTTGTTATCCACACTTTACTTCATGTCACCTTTCTGTGGGGACACTGAGGGATAGAGCAAGCAAAAAAACTCATTATACATCAGTTGTAATGCTCAATCCAACCCAAGCCAGATGCACAGAGCAGAGAAACAAACCACACAGGAAATATTTCCTGTTGGACACAGGAGTCAGACTGCTCAGGTTTATCCTCAGCCATCTCTTTTTGATGGTGATCTGTAAGTCTCCAGCTGCTGTGCTGTGAACATCCCTCAAGAAATACTGCCAGACATCACATTCACGGCTTCATTCACTGCCAGCTCTTATATCACCTGTTGTTGGCAGACTCCATCAATGAGGACGGTTTTCTGGCAATGATGTCAGCCAACCTTCTTCTTTATATGGCTGTGCTGCTCTGCATTTGTTATCAGCTGTTGTGGTTTATGATCTGTTTTCTTGAGAACTTTCAATTGACATTTTTGCCTGTAGCTTCCAATGTTAATCCACCTTGTTTGCAGGTGCAATGCTGGCTTTTGGACATGTTCTGCTTTTGGTTTGAGTTTGTTTTGGAGTTTTTTTTTTGTTTTTTTTTTTTAAGCGAACTTAACAATTGGAGGAAAAGCTAAAGAGCCTCTTTGGGGAAACAGCAGCCAGAATCCCTCTAAAATGTTCAGAAAGATATAGGAGGCGGTTCCTGCAAACCTACCAGTCAGCTTCCAAACTCCCCAGTGAGGGCTTGGAGGCTGGGGATGGCTGGTTGGGATTAGGTGGAAGCTGTTATCACGAGCTGGCTAGGTTATGCATTTCCTTCAATTCAATCCCCACTGTGCAGAGAGCCACAATGTACCTAAGAGAGGCATGTTCTCTGCTTCCCTTTTGAGCCCTGCGCTGGCCAAAAAAGCCTTTATCAGAGAACACATTTGGGAACCGTTGTTCATTAATGATAACTGAAATGGAATGCAACCTCTTTTTCATCTCCATTGCCTCTGCAGTAATTCCCTGTGGAATAAAATCTCCTGGGACTTTGCAGCACTACAAGTTGATTCCTAAAGTGGATTTAAAAAAACATTGCCTAAGTTTGATAAAAGTAATCAGTTGGGTTTTTTCCCTTTGATGTCTACAGCCTGCAGTTGCAGAAAGTCTTAATCTCCGAGCTTAAGAGAGTGAATCGTCAGTGCAATTTTGTGCTTTTTTTCTTGAGCACTTGCCTGCTTGTCTTTCATTTATTCATTATAATGACCAGAGGATTGCAGGCAGTCATCACTATAGGAGGGACCCTGAGTCCTGTTCTTGCGGGAATTCCACATTCCCTGCAAGTCTTGCATAATGCAGATCTTCCCTCAGACTCAGTCAAGGATTCCTTCCTGCCAGACACTCTTTTGCTCTAGCAATGGAACCATATCAGGAAAAAAGTATCCTTAATTCCTTAGTAGGAAACCTCATTCTTCCTCCTCAAACCTGAGATATGTTACAACTCTCATTGTCTAAACATAAAGCAGCACTTCAGTGAAATTGTCAGTGTCTTTTATGATGTCACAATATTCTGGTTTGACAGGTTTATATAACAAGTGTGGACTTTGCCAGTCTCCTTAAAGACCTTCCCTCTGCCAGTTAATTACATTACTTAAGCAGTCTGTGTTATGACACTGAAGGTCACAGGTTCAAATTCTGCTGATCAGTTAAAGCAAATGTCATCGCAAAAGCCGTGGCTTCTTTTCTTACCCATTTTTTATCTGAGAATTGCTGCTGATGAGCAGTGCACACGCCCCTGGCATGGATGCCTCAGCAGGTGCCATTCTTGTTTCAGTACTGGAAAAACAACCTCTTATGTAATTCTCATGCTGCCAAAAATCCACACCACAGATGAACCATCAAAATACCAGCTGAATTTACTACATGGTCAGATGAGCAGCCAGAAAACAAATACTTACCTACAACTGCAAAAAAAAAAAAAAAAAAAAAAAAAAAAAAAGGGCCAGAGTTCATAGAGGCTAGTTACAGCAAAATTGTGCAGTATTTTATCAAAATTGTGTTCTAAGCACAGATTTAGTGACCAGGAATATAATGAAAAGACTTAGCTATCTTTTGCCATAAACTCTGGGTAGTACACAAGTAATAAGAGAAGATCTTATGGAATGGAACACCAATCGTCTCGTTGGTCAGTGCTTGCTTTTAATTGCTCTGTTTCTGCTTGTGAACAGCTGTGAATTAGACTGTGTGCTTAGTGCCAGTGTGAAGCAATAGTATGTTGCATAGTTCTAGGTCAGCTGAAAGCTAAAGCATTCTTCATATCCCTGAGTTTTCCCAGAAAAATGGCAACATTAGCTTGTGAGCATTATTAATAGGGAACTCTCTTACCCAGAAAAACATATAGCTGAGTTTATAGAGTGCAATTCACTGAAAGATGTAGAATTACAATCCAGGGGGGCTTTGGCCAATGAGGAGCCAATGTCGCAGAGGAAAAGACATTTTTGGCATTTCCAGGCTGCAGTGAGTGCCACTGTAGTGGCTGGAATTCCTCAAGGACAGTAGATGCTCCAGTGGGAGTCATTCCCACTTCTCCCTTGTTTTCTCTTTTATCTCTGCTGACTCCCTACCACTTTGTCTTTGCCCTGCCAGATGCCAGAGGGATAATAAACCTCTTCAGTGTTGTAACATTAGCCTTTACCACAGGACAATTCCGTTTTCCCAAGGATAAAGCAGGGCAGTACTCCCATTTATGCTTTCCAAGATAAAGAAAAAAGCCAAGAGACACACTGGAAGGAAAAACATAAAAAGAGAGAAGGATGACCAATAATACACCTGTCATGCGGCATCTCTGCAGCAAAGAAAAAAGCTGCTGTATAAAAGAGGTTGTCTGTTCCTGTGAGGAAGCTGACACAGACAACCAGAATGGGTGTCCACTCCCTTCTAGAAAATAGCCTAACTCATTCTTGCTCTCTGACTCTCCTGCAAAAAGGAGGAGGATTGCTGGGCTCTGTGAAATAAGTATCTTTCCTATGAATAAGTGAGACAAATGAACCCTCTCTCCCCTCCATGTGCTTTTTGAACTTAGTTGCTAGCTGTGGCTGGGGTCAGCACAGGTGATACCTGTGAGACACTTAAACAATTCCAACCACTGAACACATTTGTGCCATGACACAGATTTCATCAATACATGGAAAGTCCAGAAGTTCAACAAGGAAAATATTCCTTAGATTAATTAGAAAATTAGAGTCTATCAGTGCCTTGAACTCAGCAGTGGAAATGGACTTGCACCTTGTTTGTTCCACAGGCTCTGAACCAAAGTGCAGTGGAGTACACGAGAAGTTGACGTGAAGCATATATTATTACTTTAACATGGCAAACCACAGCAGGAAATCTTGACTATCATTTTGACCAAGAGTCCTTTTTTAGAACTGATGTTCTCATGACTTGAGCAGGTTCAAGCAATGACACATTTTTTAATGTCAATTCACATTAAGTGACAAAGTTGTCAGATTTTAAGCATTGTAGCTGCTTTTCTTTCTTCTCCTTTTCCATTTTTTTTTCTATGCAGTTAGATGTTATGACCATAAATGCTGAGCAACAGTATAAAAGTAGCATAGAGGGAGGTGGCAAAGAAGAGAAATTGCAGTAACAGAGCAATTGCAGTGACAAGTTGATTGATCTGAGGAGTATATGCTCAAAAAAAACCCCAGAAAATGGCTGTGGCCTTGCCTGTTCCTTTTGACAGATATAATCCTCCCTGCATATCAGTGACAGAAAACATTAAAAATAATATGGTATAAAACAGTCAGAACAGTGAACAGCTTATGGAGGTTGACAAAGTAAAGCTGTTGCAGTGCCAAACCTGGGGACAGGAGCCAGTGTGCCTGACTGGCCATGCCTCTGCCAGCCTTGACTGCCCCAAAGAGCCTGCAGAGCCAGGCAGAGTGTCTTTAGTGCACTCCTTGATGACCTTGCTTGCACTCTCATGGAATGTTTTTAATCATTGTAAGCCTGGGCTGTTGTATGTGTTCTTTATGGCAGAGTGTTTTACAAGGGTGCTGTGCTCCAGACTGCTGCTGACAGCAAAGCCTCGAGCCTGCAGATGTGTGTCATGGTGCAAACTGGCCAAAGGTTGGGGCTGGTGACATGCAAGCAATGCCAGCTGTTTGCAGTATGAATATTACTCATTGTCACGTCCCAATGCAAAAAATATCCAGCTGTTTTCAATGTAAAACTTGCCATTCCCCACTTTTTAGAGAGGTGATTTTTTTTCTTTGCTATGAGGGACCAGAGGAGACAGACAACCATGAGGGGCAGGAAGATATATTAAGCCTCTCTGCTGTGTGACTCCATTTAAAAGAATGAAGAGCATTTCATTTTGCCTTGAATCAGATGCCTAGGGTGGGATTTATCTTTCCTAGCTTTATATGTCTGTCAAGTCAATCATCTTTATCTGAGCTAAGCAACTTCAGCTGCCTGCACAGTCAATTGAGGGGAACAAGAGCTTCCAGAGGGCAAATCACTCAGTCTTATTTTAGACTCACATAGCAGTCAAAAGTAGGACCAAACGTCTGCAAGTTTTTCACTAGATGCTGTCTCTGGTTTGGTCCCAGAGACAGGCCATCCATAGGCAGCCAGGAGCCCAGCTTATGCAACCCAAGGTGATTTGCAATATGATAGCATGCAGAATGTGGGGATGTCTGTGGGACACCCATTCCAAACACGCACTCCTGAGGTAGGCGAGGATGGAAATAGAGACATGCACAGACTCATCTTTACAGAAGACAAGCCTTTGGATAAGCATCAAGTACAGGTTGTACCAGACAGGATGTTCTCATCGGGTCCTTATGTACCACTGCCAAGTGTAGGTGGTCCACTTGCTTAGCACGCTCACTGATGAAGTATTTCTCTTATGCTTCAAGGAGTAGACACCAATGGTCTTTGAGGAAAGAGCATTTCTTCCTTTGCCTTCAATAAAATACTTCTCTGTGGACATACGGATGACCTGATTTGGCACCCATGAACATCTTGTTCCATATTTTAATCAGTGCTATTGTTGCTATAAATACATATTATTGCTATTTACAATCTGTTTACAGTAGGTGTAGCCAGGACAAGAGAATGAGAAGTGGGAAGTGCAGTGCACAGATTCATTCCTGATTTATTTTGATTTAGTTTCTGCCATAATTAAATAATTTTGTTGGTTCTCCAGATGTAGTAGGCATATAATTGCAAAGATCATTGTCTCTGCTTATCTAACAGCCACACAGAGAGTCCAGGAAAACAGACAGGGCAGAAGGTAGAACACGATGATGAATTTTGTCTCTGAAAGCTATTTCCACATACTCAGTATTTCTAAGTTGTTTTATACTCTATACCCACCCACACCCACACACCCCTAAATGGCTATTCCTCTGTGGGTGTGTTTAGGGGAGCTCTTTTTGCTTTTACTGTGCATGGTGAATCAGGCTCAAGCTGATGAAATTCTTGGAGGAGAGCTAGTTAGTGTGGGCCTCAAGTCAATAAAAACTATTCTTGGCATGGCCCTCCTTTCACATAATTCCAGGCTGATTTTCAGTAGTTCTGCAATCTCTCTTCTTCCACTTAGCCCAAACTTCCCCTGATAATGCAAGGAGACACCTTGCAGCAGTGGGCACTGTCTGTGTCAGCACATGAGCCACCTATGCTGGCAAGAACAGAGTGCAAATACAATGCACTGGGACTTAGAACAGTTCTCTGGATTTGGCATTTAAAAATGTCAATTAATCTTAGTGGAAACGAATGAAGACTTTATGCACGTTGATTTGAAGTGGCACTTTGGTACCTCCTTCTGAAAGCTGCCAGCAGGACATTTGCATGGTGCACAGTGTCTCTGAGCAGAGAGTGCAGAATTACTTAGTGTCACGATCCATGCCAGAACAGTTGGAATCTCTTGGGAAGTCTTTTGTTCTAACATTATAAAGATATGGGCTCAAGAATGCCTTTAATGAGAATACCTAAAATGTACAAAGGGTCAATCACCCTATAAAGAAAGAGGAAATAGTTGCAAAATGCACAGGGAGGGGTGAATGTTAGAAGTCCAAGGAAATGTGTTGCCTTAAGAAACTGCTGATGTCTTCTGTGACTAATGTATTATTGTTCGTAGAACAACACAGGTTATAGACTTGCCCATGCTGCTAAATGAGGCATTGAACCAAACACTTCTGTACCCTAAAGAAATCTGTTCTTTTTCTTCTGAAACTTACATGTAAGAACCAGATTCAAGGGAAAACTTCTCATCTCTGAATTCCTGTAATGTCCGAGAAAACAGGAAGACACGAAATAGTGAATCAAGAGGAAGAAAGTCTTGTGTTTCAGCAGCAATATATGTTTTCTCAGTCCGGGAAAGAAGAGCTGTTACTGTGCAACACTGAATTTGCAACAGTGTGCTTGCACTCAAAATTACCTGAAGGTGTTTGCAATATAATCCAGTGAAGACAAGAGTAGCAGTTTCACTACAAATAAGTTAAATGTTGCATGGCATCCATCTATGTCTGTGTGTGTGTGTGTATATGTTTGTGTGTATGTGTAATAAAAGCAATTTAAATTATTTGAACAGAAAAATAAAAGTGGCTTACTTCAGAAGAAAGTGGAGGGAAGCACCCAAAAATGAGAAAATGAATGGTGAACCAGCCAAGAGCACCAAGATCCTAAGCAAGCAGTCTGCCTGAAGCTATGAGAATACATGATGCAAAGTACTAGAAGTGTAGTTGGAGAGGAAAATGCATTTTAGGTCTGCTGTGGAAGAAAAAGTAGAATATTTTGGTTCTGTTATTGGATATCTGTAGTTAATGTTGCTTGACAACCAGAAGTAGGAGACTGGGCAGTAGGCAAAAGGTCAGAAGTGAAGAGAGTCATCATATGTGAGTCACCATTCAGGTAACACCTGTAAGAACTGGAGCACATGAGGTCATGAAGAACCATACACATGGAAACCTATAGCAGATTCTCCTCTCCTTCAGCCCAGTTCTGGGCCCCTTTCCTCCAGGACATTGAGGTTCTGGAGCATATCCAGAGAAGGGCAACGAAGCTGATGAAGGGTCTAGAGAGGAACTGCTGAGGGAGTGTTTATTCTCAAGAAAAGAAGGTTTGGGGGAGACTTTATCACTCTTTACAGCTACCTGAAAGGTGGTGCAGCAAGGTGGGGGTTGGCCTCTTCTCCCCTAGCCTCAAGCTGTGCAAGGGGAGGTTTAGGTTGGACGTCAGGAAGAATTTCCTCATGGAAAGGAAGGGTTGTTAAGTATTGGAATAGGCTGCCCAGGGTAGTGGTGGATTCACCATCCCTGGAGGTGTTTAAGAAGTGGAAGGATGTGGTACTTAGTGCTATGGTCTAGTTGATCAGGTGATCATCAGTCAAAGGTTGGACTTTACGATCTTAGAGGTCTTTTCCAAGCTAAATGATTCTGTGTGATTAACCTTTCAGTTAGTTGGACTGATTCCATTTCAAAGCCAGGTATTCTTTAAGGTCCTGGTTGCCTTCTACCTACCTTAAGCACCTTATATCCCCTTCTTCTCTCGCTTTTACACCATTGCCATGCTGAAAGCAAAGCACTGCCAGCTCTTAAACTCCAGAAAGTGCCTAAAGCTACCTTGTTTACACACAGAAATATCAGGTGTAACATCTGGAACACCTTCTCCTCCCAGAAAGGCAAATATTGAGGTCAAAGCTGTGGAATTCCAATGGTGCTGTCTGTATGTAGCAGGTACTGGCACAAACAGGAACACCTCCCAGTCACAGTTTGCTACTGTGAAAGGAGGGCAGGTAAATGGCAGCTGCCTTTCTGTTTCTTGCATGCAGGATATTCAGTTGTTCACCAGTAACACAGCAACTAGATCCAGGTTCTGCAGAAATGCTCAGAATGGCTTATTAAGGCTTGTCACATCATCAAAACTGGTAAATTTATTTTTTAAAGTAATCAAGATTTCTGAATTTGTAAAAAAACCCCATTACATACAAATGATGTCCTTAATCCCTGAATGCCTTAGATGCAAGCTTGTTTTCTGCTTCTCTACATAGACTGCAAAACTGACACCTCTATTTTCTCTGTACTTATTAGTCCTGAGAATATTGCTGCTGTGGTCCAGATTTCAGGCTACAGGAACCTGGAAACTTAAGTGAATCCCATTCCACGTTAGTTTACAGAGAGACTCCCTAGATGATCCTTTACTGAAAAGAAAACTCTCCTACCCTCTCTCTTTCTTGGAATAGGTTTCATATGCATACACAGTCTGAAAGAAAACAAATTCTACATGAGCAAGTTTATGGAAGAAGGTCATGACATTTCCATCAAAAGGACGTGATCTTGTTCCTGTTGAGATTACTAGTTAAATTCTCATCAGTTTCAGTCACTGTTAAAGTGGAATGTGAACAAAATCCAGAATGGCTCCCTAATAAATTTTACACAGTTGTTGTTGTCTTTAAGTATTTGGGTTTTAGACAAATGATAGAGATACGCAAAGTGGAGAAACTAGAAGAGAAACAGAGAGAACTGTTTTGTCTGGACTGAAGGAATGCTATTACAACATGTCTTTTAAATAATAAATTGACATTCTGAGCTGAAATGAAAATGTTTTTCTTTTTGAATTTCACTTTGAAACAACCACATTTTTTGCTTGTTTCTTCCTATGCAATGGAAAATTTTCATTGGCATTGTAATGTTCTAGTGCAAAAATGCTGTGCTCCCATACTCCATGTTAAGCAAGCAAACCTTTTTACAGAATTGAAAAGTTTTGCTTGTTCACCATTTCAGATTTCCAATCATATGTCAGGTGTATCACCAAAGAGCAGAGACAGCTGTTTCTGCTCTGTTGAGTATAAAGAGCAAATATAAAGACAATATTGCAATACCCAAATAGGTACAAAGGGTTTTGTGGTGAAGATGAGAATAATCTTCTCAGGCTTTGGAACCTCTCTGGTAGCCTCTGGAAGGCAATGAAGATGCCAGGGTACAAGGACTAGGGTCATGATCCTTGTGTCTGGCTAGGTTTATATTTTGGAAGAACACAGATATGACATGAAGGCAGTGAGAAAGACAATTCTGCCCCTTTGGGACAATCACAACATGAGCAGAACAATCTGGGTGTCCAACCCTGAAAGTACCAAGGAGATGTCTATGACTCATGTCCAGCAGCAGATCCTTCTGAAGCAGCAGCGGAAGGTGAAGAAGCATGGTCATAGATGACCTCAGATACCTCTGCATAGCCATTTGAATTGCTCCTGGGGTGTTTTGGCTTGCCCACTTCCTGCCTACTGACGTAGCTCCAGTGACCACTCAGCCCTTGGAAGCAGCTCTGGAGTGTGAAGCCACAAACTGCTTTTCCGGGGAATCATCCTCTGCTGGAGAAAAACAGCTTCCCAGTCACTGTGGGCTGGAGGGCATTGAACTGCCAACCATGTTCAAGTGCGGGTTGTTACCTGCTCTTGGCAGAAAAGTAATTAGTGCAAAGCCAAGCAAGCAACAGCTCTTTTTCCTAGTGCTTTATTGTTTTGATACTGCCTGCTAATTGAGATGTTAGCAGGGCTGGGGTCACATCAAACCTAAAATCAGATTTGCCACTGGCTCCATGATTAACCCTATGGTGCCCAAAGAAAGCCTAAGTGCTAAAAGGTGAAGCCCAAGAGGTCACAGTCCTACCAAGGGAGAAAACAAGACAAAAGCTCATTATTTTTTTGACTGTAAATGTAGACACTAATTTTAGGTGTTTTTTACTCCTGATCTGTTCTACCTGCAACTGAGTGTCTCCATCTGGATGTCCTCAGCTCATGTGCCTCTCACATAACTAGGCTCACCATGGAAATCTGAAAAGGGCCCACAACCTTTGGAGTCTCCAATACAATTACTGCAAGTACAGAAAGATCAATGGGGCTGTGTAGCTTGACCATTAAATTGTATTAAATGCAGACTAAAAAGGATGAAAGTCATAAGGGGAAATGAGACTATACATCAGCTTCTATAGCACTGGACTGTGTAGTAGCAACCCAGACAAATTAGGCAATTACATGGGAAAATTCAACATCATCTTGTTAAGAGCTTGTTTTCAATACGGTTCCTGGAGTGCAGTAGGACCCAGACAAATAGGTGCTCTTCAGTTGTTAACCACTCATTGGATTGCACACTGTGAGGACTTCTCTAATTATTTTGATTTGCTCTAACTCAGCCCCAGGGAGAAAAAAAATGACAGCATAATCAACTTCAGGAAGTTAGTTATGTGTATGAAAACACGAGGCACGAAATAGTATAAAGACACAATAAATCTATTTTAAACTGATAACTAAAAACATTTATGGCTTGAATCTCTTTGCTAATGTGCTTTTGCTATGATTTTCCAGTGCTGTGTGGCACAAGTAACCTCTGAAATGATCAAATTATAAGCTGAGTTTGTTTTGGTAACATGATTACTTCCTGTGTCAGTGACTACCTCCTTCTCATAAATGGTGGGAACTCTTGAGGAAGTGTGGGGTCAAACACATGGAATGACTTCAAGTGACTGATTAAGCAAGTCGAGGATGATGTCCCAGCCTGAGATGTTTCTCAGACATGGTACTTAAATGTATGTGTATCTCAGAAGCACAAAATGACCAGATCAGGAAGCTGTGTCATACCTCCACTTGGCATAGTTTGCTCTTAGAGTTTCAGCGGTTTGTGACACCACCACAGATGAAGGAATTAGAATGCAAACTTCCTTTAATTATGCAAAACAAAACCAGCATGGCGCTGCTTCCAGAAGTATTTAACATCTAGCAATTGTGGGCAATTCAAAAGGTCAAGGGGTTCATGCTAGCTGTGTTTATACTGAGACAGGTATTTGGGCCTTCCACATATTTCACCTTTCCATTAATCTCCCCATCCTTCAGCTCCCTCCTTCCCGGGTCCCCTTAGCAGTCACATGCCACTTGAATGATCCTTAAAGCGCTATAATGCTTTCATGAAGCTCCTACAACAGCGAAAAATGGATCCCAAGTGCATGATCTGATATCAAATCCAGACACTGTTGTCAGAAGCTTCCCTTTACTCATCCCCTTTTGATTACATTTACTGTGTTCTGATACTTTAAATCAGACCCTGTCTGCTGACTGGCATGTATCTGTGAGGGTCATTTGGTTTAGGTGACTGTGCCTTATCTTGTTTTCCCCTATATCACATGGTGAGGAAAATCCCACCCATTGCAAATATTTAGAAGATATTATTATCTGCCTATCTTTATATTTGCATTGAGCATCCTTTGTTTGGGACTTGGAGGAGCTGCATGATTCAGGAACAGGAAGAGCCAGGACAGACAGACTGGGACCTTACAGCGTACTGAGGAAACTCTAAAGAAGAACAATGTGTCCAGTGTTTGTCCTGGTTTGGCTTCAGGGTAGCAAGTGCTCAATTATCCTCTAACCCTTGGACAGGAACTGCATGTATGTCAGCCAAGAGAGTTTGGAATATCTGGGCAATACCTGTGGACTGATTTGCTTTCTAGATATGCTGGTTTCCAGCCATTAATCCAGCTCTGAAAGAACCGCAGACCCTATTACTGTGATTACAAGTCACAGAAGAACTTTTTAGCTTTGCTTTCAATTAGAACAGTTCTAATTCTCTTAAACTCTTATTGGAATATATATTTTGCAAATGTATAATCTACAGATGATCCTAAAGTGTGTTACACACTATAGATCTATCATCCCCAGAGCTGTATGGCCACACACACACACACCCATGCACTCTGAACACTTACTATTAAAACTGGAGGAATTTTATTTTAACAAATAAAAATGTGCATTGCAAGAAACTTTCTGAATTTCTGAAGAAAGTTTTAAAAATAGTACTGATGGTTTCTTCACTAGTAGCCAGGTAATTACTTGAGAGCTAGGGGAGAGAGCACACACCCTACAGGATCAAACTGGTAATGCCCTGCAATTATTAGTGAAGCAAGCCATCAGGACGGGGCACTTGGTGCTTGAGTGATGTTTCTTATGGCAATAGTCATTGAAGTCAGTGTGAATAACTGTGACAATGGCCCTTTGGAATTCCAGCCTAATTTCCATATCAAATCATTTTCAGTGACAGGTGAAAGGGTAAGGTTTCTGCTTGCTAGGTACACAAAATCACAATGGGCAATTGAGGTTGTGTTGATGCTTTCTCTTTAATATATCACCTATTATCAAGATATTGAAAGTCAGATTCTGCCTTCTGATAAAAGCATGAGAATTTGTAATCTTAAAACTTTGTCTTTGTTCCTGGGAATGCAGCAGTCACAGTGCTCAGATTATATCTTCAGTAGCAGTTTGGGCAATATTCACAGCAGCTCACACAGGAATAGAGACTTTAGTTAAGAGCTCTCTCAGTCAGTTATGCATAGGATGAAGTGAGGGATATCTACATCTGTAGCCAACCCGGCTATGCTAATGTAGCTCTTTTGCATATCTTTTCATTATTCCTATTAGTAGCATCACAATCAGCAGTAAATGCTGTTTTGATAAGAGAGAAAAGAGGTGTCCTTTTTCCCCCATCAATCATTTTGCTGGCCAAATCTACCTCTGAGCAATGTATTCACAAAGTAAAGATGCAGAGAAAGTTGGTGACTCAAAGAATGATGGTGAAATCATAGTAGGGAATAGGCACAGAGTTTCCATAGACAGTGGAAAATAACATTTTTGAATAGAGAACCTATATAAATGATTAAGACAAGGCTGGTCTGAGATCTATCATTAAATACCACGTCCTGCTAGTGCAAGGTACTTCATCTCATATAAATGCACCCATGAGCTCTGAAGAGGGAACCTATCTAATGAACAGTCTGATGGATCACAAGGCTAAACTTGCCGCTTTGGGGATTTGAGATGTGCTTGAGCATAATAAATCCACACTGGGTAAGATCTGCCAACAGTTTTGTCTTTTGAGAATCATTCAAAGATTTGCCCTGGAGCACCAAGCCATCTAAGAACACTGAGTTTAGAAGAAGCTCATGTCTAGGATGAGAGCTGCCAGACAAGTCTCAGATTTACAGACTTGGCATGTTACAAGACTACACTTACTTTGTAGGTGTCTGTTCTCAACAACCAACTTCCTAATTTGATACCTCACTCAGAATGGATCTTCAGGCTCTCTGTGTGCTCCAAAATGTGCTCATCTGGGACGTGGCTTGTGAATTGTGTCCAAAGGCTCCCTCTCCCTGACTCCAAAACTAGTAATGGTATCTATTTCGTGCACATGCTTTCTTCCTACAAAAATGCAAGGCCTTGGACTCTACAACTGAAATTCCCTTTTCATCATCTCCAGGAGGTGGCCTAGCTGCAAGATTTCACATATGTTGGGGGATTACCCCTCCCCACCTTCCCCCTGAATCTATGCCATGGAAGACAGAGGAGTGCAGGATCTCAGGGCCTGGGCTGCAGCCCAAGTCCGTGCCTAATGGTTATAACCTCTTGGCACACAAGGTAGAGCTGGATGACAGACCCACCTCCTTCTGCTCCAGCATTCATGGCTGAGGAAAAATACTAATTCCAGGAAGCACAACACCTCTACTTCTGTGAATTACTGAGAGTAAACTCTGCACACTGTGTATGTGCCTGCAGTCCCCTTTCTTCGCTTCCTTTTGTTGTGAGCTTTGGGCTGATCCAGTATCCACTAATGCAATGGAAATCTTGCCATAATCTTGGACAGACATGAGATCAGGCACCATCTGACTGGAAAAAGTGACATAAAGCTTCTAATAACACAGATATTATGGGTAGCTTGGCTTTATGCTGTGCTTTTTATCAGACAACATCATGTAGTTTTAACCTTTGTGTGTGTGATTTGCTTTTATGAACCACCAAGAAACAACCACATGTGGGGAGAAATGTGACTGTGATGAAACAGGTCACAGCAGAGTTTTGTTATGATAGCACATCTCTCCAGTTCATGAAGCTCCAGGCAGCAGATGATGCACTAAAACCACAGTGGTGATATGCAGTGCAAAGACAGGTGAAAAGTGTGCTCTACATTGTTTTTGAGATCTGAATTCCTTGTTCAGGTTGGTGTTTTGAATAGAAAAGTTTACTAAAAATTCTTTGAGGTGTTTTTCCTTCTTGTCTCTCTTTCATAAACTTTGATTTCTGAGCAAGTTCAGTTTCAACTGTCCTGTTGATTGGACTCATATTTCTCATTTCATCCCCTTTTGCCTTTGCAGAAGACTAATAAGCGAAATGGATGATCAGTCTGTGTGCATAGTGTCACATTTTTCAATAGGATACCGTTGAAAAATACTTTATATTGTACAGTTGGGGAATGAAGAAAGCTTTACAAATTTCAAGTTTTGAAACACATTCTGAATCATTTGCAGATGGTCTCAAAGTGCAAAAGGCATATATTTGCTCCAAAGAGACTATGCCTGTCCCTTGAGATTTTCTAATACTGGAATTTAAAGGACAAAAACCCTGCTCTTTGCTCTCTCTTTCAGGCAGCTCTGTTCCAGCACAGTGACACTAAACTTTTGGATTACACGCGCCGGTCAACACTTACTTGCTTGCTTGTTTGCCTTATCCCCTTAAAAACTATAAGTGTTTTTTCCCAGAGATGATGTGTCTTAATGAAGAGAAATTGATTCAAACTTGCCCTGATACAAAGGAGCAGAAAATGAAGAGCTGTTTCTAAAGAGCTGAAGCGGGACAGATGAAAGGATTGAGTGAGTGTTAACTGTCCAGGTCATCCACGTGTTTGAACAGCTGAGCTGAAAAGCACGGGGACTGTGTTACCACAGGGTTGTAGCCGCAGGGTACCTATAAAGGGCACTCAGAGGCTGGAAAGAATTTCTAGGAGGGATTTTCACTTCTAGAATGAAAGCACTGTGATTTAATTTCTGAGAAAATGTTACAGAAGCCTACCCTTCTCTAAACACACGTAATCGAAGTGATATGCTGAAGCACTGGATAAAAACAAAAGGCATTGGCAAAGTCAAAGCACTGAGAGATTGGAGGGGTTTGTCAGCAGATTAGTTTCCTGCAGGCTATTTGCCATATGCCTCCCGATGCTGCCTCTACTGGATTGAAATTTACTTCCATAGGATAATGAATTAATGTTATTAATGATGTTATTATGGATCTGACAAAAGGGATGAAACCCACGCAGCTAGGATGTAAGACAGCTGCAGAGAAGGGGCCTGAAAAATGTCTGTCCTTAGGCAGTAACGAAACACTGTAGGAATGGTATCTTCCATCAGATCTGATCTGAAAGCTTTGTGAAAAGTGAGGCAGCACACCAATTCCATTGCTCTCCATCCTTTTTATAATATGGACTTTCGTGCTTAAATGTCCCTCATTAGATTTCACACTCAGACTTCTGGTTTGTATAAACTGTCTTTCAGGAGCAAATGTGAGCATCTCACCCCCGTTTTCAGCTCCCAAATGAGCATGACCTAGACTTATTTAATTCTATGGTTCATCTGCTAGATGTAATCTGTGTCAAAGTTTCCTTCACTGCAGTGACTGTATAATATGTAAGAGCACGGTAAGCTTGTGCTCCTCACAAATATAATTAAAACATGGACATGGAGATATTTGGTTAATGGCTGGACTTGATGATCTTAGAGACCTTTTCCAACCTTATTGGTTCCGAGATTCTAAAGATTCCAAAACACTTAAAGCAAAATCCTCCTCTCCTTTTTGCACTACAAAGCTGAAGCTGAAAGTTACTCTTACTTTTCCTAACAATGCTGGTTTTGTATTTATTCCCTTTCCAGGACAGTTAGGCTAGACTAACCCAAGTGCCTGTCCTAGGCTGCCTTAAAAGACTGGATCACTTGGTTATGCTGGAGAAAACTATGGATTAAACTGGACTGAAACTATCACCACTACTGGCTTTTATTTTAAGGTGAGAAATGCACACATATCGAACGGCAAAAGAACATCATGTTCCTCAGTTTTCACATTAAGTTCACAGTATTATACATTAATGTTAATATTTGAAGGAGATTTGCTAATTTATGTGCCATTAGCATATAAATGATTCCTGCTGTAAGAGTGAAAAAAAATCACTATACCTCTGGAAAAATTATATTTTTTTTACCTTTTTTCATTAAGGCAGTTAAATATAAGTTGCCACAGGAACCTATGGTTTTTCATCATTAACATGAGTTTCATTTGACTATGTTAAATACTTTTAAGAACTAGTCTGAAGTAAAAAAAAAAGAAAAAAAATATCATCCACTAAATTTTGTTTTGCATTTATTCTGTTGGAAAATGTACAAGAGTTTTTATAAGATGTGACAAACCTGGACTGGGCTTTTCACGTTCAGTGCTGCAGATTTGCTGGCATTCACAGCAGTTTCTAAACCATTTCCCTTCCTATGGGTGTCCAGGACACATTCCACATTTTTTGTCCCATCACTTTAAGTCAATATTTTAGAAATAAATGCTTAGGAAAATGTGACCTTTGGGATTAGGCACTGAACAAGGGTCACCAGCTGTGAACTCAGCAAAAGAAAGCAGTGGATGATGTTGCCATGGTCACCTCCTGGGCCTTTTCTGGTGGTACTGACACAGCTATAGGTCAGTCAATGTCTACCTGACTACAGCCAGAATTGGGCTTAAAAACATGTGAATGCTACCCTGGGTAAGAGAGGTAACATTTCAATATATTGGAGAATATGGCTTGCATTTTTTAACCTGTTTATCTTTTCCTGTCCTCTTTTCCTTCATATTTGCCAGCACTGATTTCTGGTCTAGCTGAAAATGCTACATCCAGACAGCCTTTTTAGCAGGAATGTGAGGGTTTCAATGATGTTGTCCCAGAAGGTACCAAGGGTTCTATAAGGTGAGAGGAGACAGAATCATTGGGGTGTATTGACAGTCATGATTTACACCTAAAAAAGAAACTGTAGGTTGAAAAGCAACAATTATTTCTTAAAGTCTCTTGGACTGTGAACAGCATACCAAGAAAAGTGTGTGGAAACCTGTAAAGTTATGGTTTTTAAAATCAGGCTAGATTGTGTAAAATCTGCACTGCATAAATTACTGTGTAGGGAACACTCTTGCATTGTTACAGGAAGGGCAAACCATCTCCAGCTTCTCTGAGCCTATCTCTTGGCCAGTTTTTAGCTTGTACAATTAGAATAATTGTGCTGTTAGCCTCTAGAAATCCCTTTTTGCTGAAGAGATTGTTCTTGGCTAACAGCTCCAGGCAAGATCCACTCCTGGTATGACAGGAGTATCATAGTCCAATGAATAGAGCGAGTGTGCTCACTTGTGCCATATGTAGTTGTCTGTGCAATAATTTGTGTTCAGTAAATCAAGCTACTCTGTTAAGTATCTTTACTTTAAACAATCAGCAAGAAAGGGAAAAAAAATCATTAGAAACAAATGCAAACAAATCTCACAGGCTCTTGTGTTAGTCCTACCTTTGGAGTCCTGTACAGAGGAATTCTTCATAAGACACAGTATGGCTCACTGTGAGTAATAAAATCCTCTGCATTTTTGCAGCATTCTGACTGATGTCCCAGAGAAGACTTCCTACTGGCTGAAAGATGGAAATAAAAAGAAATTTACATAGAAACATGATTTTTATCTTGTTCAAATGTATTCACTGATGTTTGCAAGTTTGTAACTAATGAGCTTTAAATTAAAGACTTTAGACAATGAGAAGATGGAAAATTTTTGGCTTAGTTTTTTTAAGTACAACTGTTTATAACAGTGGCTTTAGACAGTGATCATGCACCATTTAATAAACTGCTGATACAGAGAGTATCACTAACATTTCTCTGACTGAGGCAAAGTTGAGTAGTCTCAAGTATTTTTGAAGACTAACCTCCCACTGCCTCCTACAAGCTTCCTACAGACAGGCAAGATATTAGCATGCAAGAAATAGCATTTATTCTACATTCTGTGACTTGTTTCTCTAGAGCATGGGGAAAGGTAACTTTTTTTAGCTAAAACTAGCTGCAAAACATTAGTTGGGATTGAGTTTTGCAGAAGCACACTCAGGTATTCACATCTTGTGCTGGTGACAGTAACTCCAGTTCCAGCAAGATCTGCATTGTCTAAAGCCTGTGAAAAGTGTCTGGTGATCTGGGCAGCCTCAAGGGAGTGTGAACAAAGACAAGAAGGCTATGGCAGGAGGGAAGCACTCTATAGCTTTGACTGCAAATGGACTAGCTACAACAGGCAACATAAATTAGGAAAAGGTTTGATGATACAAGATTGTAAAAACAGATTATTGTATCTGATTAACCATGTGAAAACAAAATTTATAAAAAAAGGGGAGACCCAAATATGAATTCTAATTCTGGCTGCTTTCAACAGCTGAAGTAGGGAGCATTTTGGAGAGGAAAAAAAAGCTACAAACTCAGTCTGCTGTAAAAAAATGGCAGCAAACATTTTA
>JAYDZK010000169.1:57334396-57382324 GCA_034509185.1 Euphonia xanthogaster | reverse complement strand
CCATGTGAGGGGAATATGTGACCCAATAACATTTTTCCAACACCCAGTGCTAACAACTAAATAACTATTTAGTGCAATACAACAGCTTCCCAAAACAGCTGAATGAATGGGTAGCCTCAGGTCAGGGTTTATCTCAGAAAACTGTCATCTCCTTTCTCAGTCTCAGACAAGACATGCTAGACTAAATAAGAGCCACAGAAGATTCAGTGGTCTGCTGAACTTCAAGGGGGTCCTCTCTGATGAAGTTTGTGATATATTGGTCCACAGCTGTAGTGGAATCTTGCCATGCTCTCACACCTCTCTGGGGTTCCAAAAGAGCAGCAGTTTTCAGCATACAACAGCACGTTTGGTGACTAAATTCTCTGTCTGAAAACATGAATGCACAGAGACTTGAGGGATCTACCTTGGATTTTTGTTTTCTTCCTTACCATGTCATTTTTGGACTAGAGTAGGTCTGCATATTAATAGTGTTCATTTGCATTCCATTTTTGTGGCTACCTTTTGCCTATAATCAGCCAAAACCAAACTCTGGAAAAAATGCAGATGTAAATATGCCCATTCAACTTTTTCCTCTTCTCTAGCTTGTTTTTTCTGATGCCTGGAGAACTGTCTGTTTGTTTTAGAAAACAAAAACCATATATAAATTCACTGTTCCCAGAAATCTCTTTAAAATTCCAAATGACACAAGTTCATACAATGGGAAATGCTCCACTAGGAGCATTTAGGAGGTGCATGCAATTAGGAGGTGGGAATCTGTCTTTCACTGGTGCAGTATTATGGCAGGATAAGTCTGCTCATGCCAGTCGATTTCATGCAGAGGAAAACTGGAGCTGTGTAGTGATCAGTCAGGTGCAGAGGTTTGATTCACATGCAAATATGAAATTCTTAGGAGTTATTGTGCCAGTTGCCCCTGTATTTGTGAGGGAAGATATTTTCCAAGCACCATTCAATACAATACTCCTGCACCAAATAAAGGCCTATTTCTTTCATAGACACAGCCTCTGAAATACCAATTATCCAGAGAAGCAGCAAGGACTGGATAAACTAACGCCATTTCCTTGTCTGAGATATTTTTGTTAGTCATGCACGTCCTCATCACACACAAAATAAATGACAATATTTTACTAGAAAAGTAAGATGAGGAACAGTGCAATGTTATCTGGGTCATTCCTATAAATAGGAAAACACAGGAAATTGCTGCAGTTGCAGAATGTTCTATCAGATTTCTCAGATCCATTCACTCAAGGATTTTCAGCATGTTCTCCTTTCTTTCCTAACTGCCACTTACCATTCTCATTATACACAATACAGTTCCCAGCATTTATTTCTTCTCTCATTTCCCTCTTTTCTCTGCCCTTCTCCTTTCCCTTTTGGGATCATGCTTCTGCAGCTGATTGTGTTTTATCCTTTCCAATTCAATTTCTCCCTCTCTCACATCAAGCTAAATGCAAATTCCATACCCCTGTCACCCAGCTTTTCCCTGGCCTGTCCCTTCTTCACCTTGCTCCAGCCCTGGCTTCTCTCCAGCCTCACACTCATACATCTGGCACCCTTAACACCTTCATCATCTCATCCCTGTTATTCTCCCGTTTTGTTTCTTGAGACCCAGCTTTTATTCTACAGTGATCTGGCACTGTTGAACTCAACATGACCTGACACCTTCAGCTTCTGGCTATGCTACACACCTAGACCTTCCTGATAGTCTTTCCTGCTGCTCTTTTCTCCTCCCCTACTTTCCAGGCTGTAATAATCAGCCTTTCCTCTTCCATTTCATCTCTCTCCAGTTTCCCCCACTATCTGACTCCTTATCTTCCCTTCTCAATGTCTGTCATCACTGACTAACCAGGTCCTTCCTCTGTGGTTTGCCTTGGAGTAGAAATGAGAACTTTCATTTTTTATTTCATGCTACCCTTTGCATTAGGTATTTAGCACCTGGAAATTCTCTATAACCAATCACAAAAATGTGTTCTTCAGATTCCCATGCTACAATTACTTTTTTTCAGAAAACTTGGCAAAAGCTAAGCTGCTGATGTGCTAAGGCAGTTGTCTGAGATATGCTGGTCAGTACTGGGTTACCAGACCTATTATTTTGGACGTACCCATTTTTTGCCTCTCAGTTTTCATTTACTTTGTAAACCCACACAGACTCTTTATTTCCTCTCCATTATATTGCTTGACACTAAGGAGAGTTGATCTTTTTCTCGGGTTTTCAAGTTTCATGGCAATGCAAATGATGAAGAATCTATTACAAAACATGATAGCAACAAGTGGCAAATAAATAAAATTAAAAGGAAAACAAACAAACAAACACACAAAAACAAAACAAAAAAAACCCCAACCTCATATTGCAAATATTCAGTAACATTGTTCCTTTCTCTTTGGGAAAATATATCTGTGAGGATGAATGTATAGTTTTCTGGCTATGGGAAACACCGCTTTTGAAGGATGATACTGAATTATGTTTTGCCAACTTAACAGCAATTTAACTGTTTCTGCACTAGTTGTGCGACCACCCCTAAACCCAGAATTGAGGTGAAATTTATCAGGTTCTTTGTTCAGCTCTCTAGGTCATAGCCAGCAATCCAGTAGAATCCTGCAGCACAGGAATTCTGCTATTTCTTGATATTATGTCCTTCTACAGGCAGGGAGTGCAGAGAAGATAAACCAGGTGGTTTCAAGTGGAAGAGTCTGAGTTCTGGGTGCTATTTTGTTGTCATAGTATGCAGCAGTTTTGGTTCAATTTAACATGAGATGGGCAACCTGCTGTGTTGGTATAGTTGGTATAGTGGTATTCTCACTGTTTTCATTCACAGTGAGAATGAAAAAGTGCTTGTCTCTGATGTAATATAGCCTCAGAATCTTTCATTTTCTATTGCCAGAATAGCTCTAATGAACATATGAATGCAACTTCAGCTGCCCCAGATTTAGATATATAATAGTTTTAGTGTTAGTGAGCCTCAGGCAGACTTCCATAACATTTGGCAACCAGCAGGAGACACAGAGGAACAGAAACTTGATTTCTTCTGATTTGCATCTTTTCTCTATGCTCTGGACTGGAAAAGCATCTAATATTAGGAAACACCCTTAATACTTGCTTCTGGTAGCCCAAACTGTCACTATTTCTCTTAATTTAGCTTAACTGTTTGTGTTTTTAACTAAGAAGAGGTATAGAAGTGGAATTGAAAGGACTCTAGTGTCCCCCCCACGTTTTACGAGAGGCGGGAGGGATATGAGTTTCTCCACCATCTGATAGTGTAAAGTCCTGTTGTGTCTATTCTGTCCTTTGCCTCGGGGTTGGAGCTACCTCCGTTTTGCCCAAAAAATATCTTTTACCAAGCTGAAAATCAAATATTTAGCTGTTGCCTTGAAGAATGTATGCAACAGGAATATCTATATTTATATATTAAAATTCCTGAGAGGCAGGCAATGAAGAAAGATCAAGATTCAACACATACCAGAGAATCACAGAACAGTTTGGATTGGGAGATACCTTAAAGACCATCTAGTTCCAACCCTCCTGCTGTGGGCAGGACACCTGTCTAGACAGGTTGCTCAAAGCCCTATCCAACCTGGCACTGAATGCTTTCAGAAACAGAGCATCCGCAACATCTCTGGGCAACCTGTTCCACCTGTTTACTACCCTCTGGGTAAAGAATTTCTTCCTAATATCAAATCTAAATGTACTCTTGTTCAGTTTGTAGCCATTCCTCCAGTCCTGTCATGCATGACCTTGTACAAAGTCCCTCTCCAGCTCTCTTGTAGCACCCGCTCACCCCCAACAGGAACCCATCAAAAAATGAGGCAGCTAGCCCTGGCTGAGGTATGATGCAGTTCTGTTGAGAGGTTCTTCCACTTACAGAATGTGATAAGAGGATCGTTGTCACATCTTGGGTTGTGCTAAGACTCTACTTTATTTTCTGTACCTTTACACTACAAACTAGTCCTAACACTGAGTCTGAAGAAATAGCAACACGAACTGTTAGAATAGGAAAAAAATGTCCCGGTAGTGCTTCTCTGGCCCATTTTGCAGTAGCAGTAAGCTCCATCAAATGTTTTGAAGATACAGATGTAGGAGGATACTAGTAAGTAGCAATTAACTTTGACAGCTGAGCCTCAGCAAAAGAGAAGCTCCCAGCCCACGACATTTTAAATTTTCTGAACAGCTTTGTAGAGATCTTGTTCGAGAAGGCTGGAGGCTAAGGCAAATTGATCTTCCCCAGCAATTTTTGGTGTTTTTTTCAGAAGGGAATGCCTCAGCATAATGTACTAGGAAATCTCTGTGTTGGCGCCTCTCCTGTACCTTTTCTGTGAGTAAACAGAGGACTGATCTTCTGGACCACCAACCAGTGATTTCTGGAAACTGTATTTACTTCATGTATCAGGCAAATTGAAGCTCCACAGCTCAGCTGCATTCTGATTCAGGACTGAATCGCCACACAACACAGTATCTCTCAGTCCAACTGTTTGCCTGCTATAAAGATTCAAATTCATTGTTGAGTATTGACCTGGCTGAACTCCCATGCAATTGAAATTCCGATTCACTGCTCTCTTGTGACCAGTCTCTGGTAAAAAGCACACATGCCCCAACACTGGTTCTTGCCTTACTCAGGGCCTGAAATATGTGATACTTGAGTGTTGCATTTTTTCTTCCTCATCTAGCAGCTCTCATTCCACACAAGCCAAATCCCCTTCCAAGTGCACTATTATTTATTAGCTCGTGATCTATTAAATAATCTCAGCAAGTCACCATCAGCAGATCTCAGAGTCTTTACAGTTAACAGTGTGATTTGTTCTCCTATTGGGAGGGGAAGAGCAGGGAAGCTGGAAGGAAACCACCTGAACTTTCATATTTCAGTCCCCAGTAGCAGATATCTAGAATAGGTATTCAGAACACATCCCATAGAGAAATACTGTGACCAAAGACAATCTGTAGTAAAAGCAATTCCCCCAGAATCACTGAGCCCACTTGACAAAAAAAACACCCCTGTTTTTTCATGTGATAGAAGTACTTATTTGCAGTTTCCTCTAATCAGAGAGTTTATTACTCTAGATCAGAAGTCTAAATGAGGTTAAGAGTCTTTTGATTCACCATTTTGCTGACATTTTTAGAACAACATGTTGGATTAAAATGGGGCAAGAAAACAATGCAGGAGCTTTAACAAAACAAAGTAACAAGCAGCTGACTTTAATTACGGCTTGTTCCCTTGCTTTTCATGGGTATGCATAGCAAGTCCTCAACACTCCACATGCTGATTTCCCCCCAGTACTACATATTCAGTTCTCAGTAATTTCACCTGGAGTTTCAGGTGCCTCTGAAAAGTCCTGCTGCCCCTCTCTTGCAGCCACTTGTGCTGGTGTTGGAGACCACAGACATGTGATGTGCTGCCCCCTTAGCTCTGCGTACTCGACAGGGTTATAATTCCAGCCTCCAACCAGAACTGCCACCTGTGAGCACTGGATGACTTGAGACAGAAAATCCTTGGCAGGAGCTAAACCTTAATGAGCTTAAAATGCATTGAGGAGCTTGGCAATTACAAAGCAGGGCCACAGAATAAGTAGTTGCAGAAAGTTTCCAGTGCGAAATACTTACAATTGTTTACATTATCTAGATGGTTTTAATTACAGGGGAGTTCAGACCAGTTGCTTAAGTTTTCCCAAAGGGTAATTAGTCACCCTGCGAATTTGCATATTTTCCACTGCTGTATTGAGGCAAATCAGCCATACTTATCAGAAGATTGACCTGGCAACCTCTATTCTTGGCAGATTATAGTCTGAGTTTCATCATGACAGTATCAAATGTATTGGCAAATGTTCCACTGCAGGGCTGCAGCAGCCAAACTTTGGGGAGATGACAGGGTTCCTTGTCTTAAATGTAAATTTCAAGCACAGATAGAATGAAGAGGACATTTTTTAACAGCCTCTACTCATGACAAATGCAGTATTAATATATTACAAATATATTAATAATCTGCCCTCTGCCACATGTTATACAGACTCTGTTTTTAGTTATGCTGAGATTTACTAAACTGAATTAAGTTTCCCAAAAAGGTTATTCCTTTCAGATGGCTCATTTTATGGTATTTTATCAGCTGTGTTGTTTTGCTTGGCCATAGGAGGCATGGATATATTGACAGCTGAGATTAGCAGCCATTTTTTATTTAAAAAACAAAACCATAATAGACATACAAAAAATAGCAAATACTATCAATACATAAGAAATTACATATTTAGCTACTCTTACAGATTTCACCGCAGAAATAAGTAGGACTTTTTCAAATCAGTTTTTTGGTAAATGGCAGCATTTTTTAAGATTCTCATATTCTTACATTTTACTTGCATCTCCCAGTGGTTTTATATCTATTATCAGAGGAAGGGTTGCTTCCACTAGAGAAAAAGGGATAAAGGCCATATATCACACTAAAAGTAAACTAAAATAGATATTTAAATAAGTAAATTACATTTTTTCAAAAGTACCTAAAATTATACTCACCAAAGTAGAAAATTGTAACCTGACAACTGACATTCTTCAAGTGCCATCTAGCTTGGTTAGATAGGTTACCCTTGAGCCTGTGTATGCTTGTATTATGAAGTAAAATGCAAGCTAGACAAAGCAGAACATTTTGTATCTCTTAAGTTACTTTTGTTAATATTGAAGTTGAAATCTCTGAATATTCAGAACAAGACAGTCCTAAATTTTAGATACATAAGGAAAAGGGCAATTAATGAATGGCAGACATATTTTCAGATATCCTTGTTTTATGAAGCAGGTCAGAATCTGATATAATAGCTTACACATGTATATACATACAGACACATATAAACACAGAATGTCTCCAATAAAAACCATATGGCAAGCCTAGGCAGATTTGTTTTCCATTGTTTTCCATGTGAAAACAAAATGCTAAATCTTTATTTTCTTGGCATGTGTGCCTTTGCTTTACCATGAAGCTAGCCATTTAGATCAGTTACTATTTTCCCTGGCCCATTTTTAAGCCCCTTTTATCTAGAAAGTCAGGTGTCACCACCAGAATAGTTTCTTTACTCTGAAATTTGGGAAAAGTGTTGATTTTTAGAGAAAAGAACACATGACCAGGTTCTCTTCTGCTGATGTCCTGCAGCAGGCAGACAGGTATCTTTAGGATGCTGTTGTCTGCTGACCTCTTGGAGCACACACCAGCAGCCCATTTGTCTTGTGCAAGGGACAGAACTGAGGAGGGGCTCATATTGCACACATCATGTTTGTGATAAAGATATCCTCTCTGTAGAGTGCAGTAGTTGTTAACTACTGCCCTCCAAATGCTTCACATGTTCACACTGTCTCCTACAATACACTTTGCTCCAAGGAGTAGGACAGAGAGCTGGCCTGGAGCAAGATCCACTTCTCCATACTCTTCTGCAGAGTCCAGCTGATCCTGCAGGAATTCCTGGCTGAGCCAGGGTTTTTCTCCTTCAGACCATCTCAGCACTGCCAAGACCCTGGCTCTTTTCCTGCCTGACACATTGCTTATCAGCGTGCTTATGAGGCACATGTCTCACTTGTTGTCTTTTGCTGTTTCTCATGTTTCACAGTGGTTGATGTAATCAATCAACTGCAAAACCTGATGAAGAGAGGCAAGAAAGCCAAGGTGGACTCACCTCTTTTCTCAGTTGGGATAGAAGCATCTGAATATGCACCTCCAACTGGACAATGAAAGGAAATTAGCAAAGTTCGGTAAGTTGTGAATACACATGTGTGTAAATTCATTTTTATATGCAGTTATTCCTTGTTTTCTGAAATAATACCCACACTTATTTTAGATTCAAATAATATTGAACAAGAAGAAAGATCTTGCCATTTTCTGGGGTTAGCATGGAAATGAGTGACATTGAAAGGGTGTTTTCTGGAGTGACAAGGGTAGGGAGAAGGCAATTCAGAAGTAGAACTTCATCACATTAATATGATGCTGTAGAGGCAGAACCTTCATTGCAGCAAGCTATCAATAATGGCTAGATGCTTATATAGATGACCTAATTTTTAAATTCAGTGTCTTTGTCTTTAAACTTTCTATTACGTACCAACTTCACAAAGAGGAAACCATTGTTTACTGTAGGTATCCTTTTGTGAATCATCTATCCATGGGCCTGCAGCCCTCTGCCTGGAGCCTGCTCCAGCACATTTCCCACAGGGTCACAGTCTCCTCTCAGGCATCCACCTGCTCCAGCATGGGGTCCTCCACAGGCTGCAGGTGGATCTCTGCATCCCTGTGATCCTCCATGGGCTGCAGGGGCACAGCTGCTTCACCATGGTCTGCACCACAGACTACACAGGAATCTCAGCTCCCCCTCCTTCTCCACTGACCTTGGGGTCTGAATAGCTGTTCCTCTCCCATATTCTCACTGCTCTTCACTGGCTGCAATTATATCTGTCAACGTTTTTTGACTTCTTTTTCTTAGATCAGTTATCCCAGAGGCATTCCCACAATTTCTGACTGGCCCAGCCTTGGCCAGCAGCTTGTCTGTCTTGGAGCTGTCTGGCACAGGCTCTGCTGGACATGAAGGAGGAAGCTTCTGGCAGCTTCTCACAGAAGCCACCCCTGTATCCCCCCTGCTACCAAAGTTTGGCCATGCAAACCCAACACAACAGGTTTTAAATTCATTTTTGTTCTATTCTGCTTGTACAGCAGCAAACACAGCGAACATCCACATTTGCAGATACTGTGACTACAGCCAAAATAATGGCAATTCCATCCAAATAAAAGTTTAGATGTTCTGCAGGAATGTTGATAGTAGAAAAAAATAGTGATAGACCACATTAAGCCAAGAAATTATTCCATTTTCATAGAGCATGTGGAGAATGCTTTTTCCACAAGGCATCTAGCTCTACTCACACATTAAATTTGTTCAAGTGGCAGTCAAACTGCACATGGTTGCAGTTCACTGTTTTGTGGTGAATGAATGTGATGAGGATGTCTCCATCTGCACAATAAAGAAGTTCACTAGTATTTAACTCAACCCAAATCCATCCTTTCACAGAGTTCTCAATAGCTGTTTAGGAACATGGATATAAGAATATTTTTTAGCAAACACAGGAGGGCCAGAAAGCTTTAGCAAAGATTCCTTCCTATTGACAAAGCTAAATCTACCTGTCACTATGGCAGAGAAGGGCTTATGGGCGTAGTTCTGTTGGTTAATCCATGCCAACAAACAATTTGAAACATGGTAACAGCCCAAGACTAAAGAGAACAGTTTATTTGTGAACATATTTCCACTGAACATGATATAAAGAATTATTCTTCTGGCCTAATGTTACCCAAATTAAAGGAAGAGTATTTTGTCCCTTTGTTAAACCATGAATAAATACAGAACAATAAGAAAATCATGCATAATCCAAGAGCTCCAAAAGGCACTTAAAAAAATTCTAGTAGCTTCTCCCCCTCCCCCTTCTTGAGTCACTCTCACCTGCCTCAAAGCTGCATCTGGAAAAAGGATGGAGGTGTAGCCTCCTGAAAGTGCTTGTTTTGCCGAAGCTGGCATGGGAGCGCTGGGCAAGAGTTCAGTCCCAGGCATCAGTTTAGGATTACATAACGTCAATTCTCTTCATTGTTTCTGCTGATCTTTAAGCTGTTAGAAAAGAGTCAGTGTGACTTGATTCCTTTGAATGGAAAATAGCACAATGGTTCCATGATGGAAATGGCTGTGCTGATTAGGAAAGCAGTTTTCCATCACGAAAGCAAACATGTGGCCACACTTCCACTCAAGTATGGAATGCCATGTGGTTACTTTTTCTTTTTATGCAGCCAAAACAATACCCTCAACTCTTGCTTGACATGGAGGATTCTATGTATGATGTGGACTCCAGAGCTGTTTGAAGACCAGGGTTCTGGAAAAATCATCAAAAGCTGTCTGCTTTCCTCTGGATTTTGCTTTGAAGATGACTGACATTTTAAAATAATTCTATTCATTTCTGTCTTTTCACCAACTCATACAAGCAAATCCTCCTTTCCTCCTGAAGTAGCTGAACCAGATTGTCTTGAAATAATAAAATCTAATAAAGGAAGCACAGTAAATTATTTTAGGAGCATCAGTAGAGGGGAATCAAGGATCTATCTCAGCTCCTGTTACTAATGGCGTGCTTTCCATCATCTGTAAATTGCAATACTCCATGGAGTGATATTAACAGGCTGTGGTGGAGGAAGAAAGGCACATTGCTTGGTATCTTGCACCAAAAGCAGGTGAGGAGCATGCAAAGGGTATGGTTGGTGTTAATGTATGGATGCCACATTGTAGCAGGAGCCATGCCAGCTCATGAAGGGCAGGTCTTACAGCTCTTCTCTTTGCTGCCTTATTAAATCTGTGCAGCTGCCCAAAATGGGGTTGCAGTTGAGGATATCATGATGCTTACTCCTCCTTTCTGACCCATCTTATGTTGTAATGAGCCTAACTCTCTTTCTCATCTCCCATTATTTATAAAATTTGCAGAAAGTTAAGTGTCTTTGCAGCATACCTGCAGTCCAGACAAGACAGCTTCAAGTCAGACAGGGATCACCAAAAAAAAAAGTTGATGGTGCTTAGTCTAAGGGCACAGAGTTATACAGAGCACTCATGTAAGCTTGTATTTCTCCAAGAAGCCAAGCTAAGGCTGAAAAATCCCAAGGGGTTCAGACTGTTCACACTGGACTTTTTTTTTTTTTTTTTTTTTTAATGATATAGCTGCCTAATATAATTTTCTGCTAAGTTAAAACACTGATCAATTGAAAATGAAATATTTAAGGGGGTTTTTGGGAGATACTTTAACCAGGAAAATCAGATCTGCTTCAAAACCAGAAGCTTAAATTCTTGGAAAAAGTACCCACAAACATGTTTCAATTTTTTTTTTTTTTTTTTTTTTTTTTTTTTTTTTTTTTTTGTGTAACACAACTCTTTTACTTCAGCTGATTGATTCAAATGCAGAGTGCTTACATTAGATCCAACTCCACTAATAGTTTCCATTCTCCCTGGACGCACTTTCTGGCAAATCAATTCCTTGCAGCTCTGTCGGCTCCAAACACTTCAGTGTCATCACTCTCACAAGCCAAGTGTATGAGAACATAACATAAATGATAGCTAAACACAAAGAAGGAACAAAGCTGTATAAAGTTATTGAGGAGGTAAGGAATCTGAATTAGTTTTTTCCTAAATTCATTCAGATTGGAAAACTTAGGAAGGGTGGTTCTTAGGTGCCTTCATGAGTGGGACCACAAATTATTTATTTGAGGACTGAGAGAGGCTTTTCCTCCCTGTTCTTGCCATGGTTGTATTCTGGCATTGAGAAATTCCCATGTGTTCCATTTGTGACAACAACCATAGAGACTAACTCCTGTCTCCTTGTGTCCTGCTGCAGCTGATGAAACTTGGTGGTGCCAGCAGAGCATCAGGAGCTTCTCACTGGTCCCGTGCAGCCAGTGCAGCAGGCCACAGGGAAAGCTCAGTGCCCTGGGGAAGGTGAGCCTGAACCCTCCAGACCCACGCCTTACTTCCCAGCTCTATGTGGTGCTGTGCCAGGGGACAACGGGCCACTTCAGGGCTGAAATTCAGCAACAGGTAAGGAGGAAAATCCTCACAGGGAATGCCAGAGCCACACTGTATGCCTGGTTTGGGGGGAGGGGTTACAGCAATGCAGGTTTTATCTCTCTTAGTCACTCTTGCACAGACAGTTCAACATCTCTGAGAACCTGCTAGACCCAAAGATCAGCTGAAGCATGCAAATCTTCTCCATGTGACTGCTCTTTGGCAAACCTTCCTTCAATTCAATTATAAATTACAGCGCAGGAGCAGGAAACGAAAAAACAAACTCCAAACTATTTAGCAAAGAGCCAAGTCTGGTCTTTACATAATAACTATGACTTGTTTTTGGAAAATACTTGAAAGCAAAGGTTGGACAAATGAAAGACCACAGAACAGCAGGAGTATATTTTCTTTTGCCCTGTTCACTCTGATATGCAACTTTCTGAACAAATATTGCTAGAACTGGCTCTTTTTGGCATCAGCAGGTAATTAACTGACGAATACAAGCACTTATGAGATGAATTTCTAATCCTTCAAAAAGCCAGCACTATTGCCTTGCTTCCAAACAAAGGATGAGAGAGGTTTAGAGAAAAACATTAACTAAGAGGATTAGAAATCCTAAGGTACAGGCAAGCTTGAATAACATTTTTTTACAATATTTGATTTGATTTGATTTGATTTGATTTGATTTGGTTTGATTTGATAAACCATGTCAAGTAGAAAAACATCCTAAATATAACCAAACACTAGCTAAAGAAAAAATAATGTAATTTTCAAGAAAGTATAGGAGTAAAAAGTTCAACAGACACGGATAAAGAATGTTTGGGAACCGAGAGTAAAAGTTGTTGAAAACTTTCTGTTAGAAAACTACTGTGTTAGGAAGGAGTCATTTAAGGAAATCAAAACATTTTACAGGAATGTAAATAACTGTTGGATCCTTTCTCTAAAATTTCATAAACATACTTGTGCAGCATCTGATGGACTTCTGTATGAACAAGGAGTCAAAATGAAATATTCAAACTAATTTTGCCAGGCACTTTTCTGTAGGCCTTATTTTGCCATAGTGGGGCTAAAAAATAAAATAAGAAATGTTTGTTTTTTTCACAGAATAAACATAATCCTTTGCAAACCAATAGATAGATGAGTGGGTTTGTTAGCAGTCACTGCCACCCTAAATACTCAAGAGAGACTTCGGAAAAATTGTTCACAGAGATCCAGAGGCAGTGAGGAGAGTTTCAAATTTTCAGAGTTTACCACGGCAAATGGGGAGATTTCTTCAGTGTGAGGCTGGTGAGGCACTGGGAAGTGTTCAAGGAGCAACATGGTCTAGTGGCAGGGGGTTTGGAACTAGATGGTCTTTAAGGTCCCTTCCAAGCCAAATCATTGCATGATTCTATGATACCCTAGTCAACTGCAAAAAGAATACCCACAATTATATGGTCGAACAACCAACAAGAAACAGCATGAAACAGAAATACCATTAATTTTACAACATCAGCACATGAGATCACCAGATTATGCAGACAGACAATCTCTAAGGTAGGACATACAATATTGTTACTCTGGTTCCAGATCAATTAAGAGTTATTGCAACTAGGTTGTGCTGAGACTACAACTAATTTTACATGTTTGTACTTTCCCAGGTCACAAGAATGGCTGAATCAAATGACAGTGTGGTGGTTGTGTTCAAATTTCTGTGTAGTATATACAGATGGGAAAATCTGATCTTGAAGGTGTGGAGAACTGTGCCTGCCTCACTGATGCATGACAGCCTCTTGAGAAACTGCAAAATTCGAATAGGTACTACTGGATAGGCAGCATGCATAAAACGTAACTTTTAAAAATTTTATTTTCCCATGGCAAGTTTTCTACTATTTAATTGCACACATTTAAGGTAATCTTCATGTATGGCTGTGACATTATATCTGCTTTCATCTCTTAGCCATAGGCTCAGTTCTGCTCCATTTAGGACCAAAATCTGGACTGGACATGGGGTTGTGCTGACAGCACAGATAGTGACATGATCAAAAGATTTTGGAGTGAGCTTTGCATTGAAATTCTTTAACCAACAAAACAAGTGAAAAGCACTCATGGAAGCACAGAGTTCAGACAGGCTGGTTTTTCAGGCTCCTGAGGTGACTAGCCATGCATCTGTAGCCTTTCTGTGTCTCCCTCTCCAGCAATGTAGACATGGCTTACTATGTCAGGGGGAATTCAGCAGTACAAGAATAGCAAAATAGCACCAAAAAATACTGACTTCAACACACGCTTGACAGCTTTCAGTTCTGTTGAGACAACGTTTATCTCCATTACACCCTTTGCAAATAAGCTATTTGTCTTAAGCAATACTTAATCCTTTTCCAGTGTATCTGGGGTGGGCACCTGCTTACATAAGTGAGTGTAACACCAGTGTGTGTGCAGGAGGGCCTTTCCAGGGTGTTACACAGGACATTGTATCACAGCAGTTATAATCAAACTATTGTTCATGCTGTAATTGAGTTCCTGGAAAAGGAGATTTGAAAAAGAGGGTTAAGAGTAGGTTTATAAAACTTAAGCATATACCTAATCTGTCTGGGAAAATTCTTAAGGTACTTTGCACATTTTTGAAGCTGTCTGTGACCTTAACATTAGAGCAACAGACAGAGTCTGGAGATATGTAATTAATGTTTCAATTTATAAAAAAATCCTGCAGAAAAGTTTATATTTAAAGCTGTCTGTTTCTATGCTAAATATATGTCTATATAAAGGTATAATGTATGTTGTGTGTCTGTGTAATAACACAACAGCTAATAAAACGATATTGGTTAGTAATGAGGTCGCCACTTGCCAGAACATCACTGTAAAAATTTCAAGGCCAGGCTTCAAGAGTTCTGCCTGACTTTTCTACCAAGAATATTAAAATAAATGGGCACTGATCACTTCTACATCACCCAGAACCTTCTCTTCAGCTGACATTAAGCCATAGAAACAGCAGGACTATGATAATCAACTGAGATGCTGTTTTCTGGCACTCTCTTATAGTGACTCTAGCTTTATGTTATTTGATCTAGCTGTCTGCTTTTGTATCACTTTCAGTCTCTGACAAATGGCTGCTTCCAAATGGCCTTCAAGGCAGTCAGTGAAAAAATGACTTTCCTACAGTCTTCTAGGAGTTAGTTTCACTGACCTTTGCTCAATGAACTGCCACGTAAAACCTACTCATAGAAAAGTCTGGAAGACAGACCACTTCCTAAAATGCATCCCTGCTTGTCTGTCACTTGCTGAGGAAAGGTGGTGGCACTAATCTGGTGTGATTGATTAGAAGTGGGCTATGGCACCACTCCCCATTTGGCCATACTTCTTGATAAGCATCACAGCTGTCCTAGAAAGGAGTTTGTTAATCTGTTGATGTGCAAGGTATACTCTGAAAATATTTGGAGGCTGGATCATCACCAGAGGATGTGGTGGAAGAACATACAGGGTGGGATTTAGCTGAGCAGGGACTGCAGTATAGAGTTGGGATTCCCACATGAACTGGTGATAACTACCAAATCATTGCAGACGTTTTGAATATCTAAGCGTCTTGCCTCTGGCTTCCTATTAGGATTGAGTGTTACATTGTCTTCAACTTTTCCCAAAACCCATAGGAGCAAAACTATCTTTGGGGCTCCAGTCATCTTCCAAGCATGATGTGAATTCTCCCAAGGGTTCAAAAGTTATGATGAGGTGAAATTTTAGTCAAAATTCCATCTCATTGACTTTCTCCATAGAAAACCAGACTAGCAAGCCTGTCCAGGAGCTTAGGTACTTTCAGGCTTCGACAAGAGGTAAGCAGGAGTTCTGAACTTTACTTAAATATTTATCCAAGTACTTCCTCTTCTAATGTGTACTTGACTGCTACGTAAGTCCCTTCTTCAATCATATTCTTGAATATCTTGGCTTTTATTTGTCTATTGCAGAAACACGCAAGTTCATGACACAAAGCCTGGCCCACAGGCAGTAAGCAGACAAGCTTCTGCTTACTGCAAGGTACACCTTTTATCTCACCCCACTGTTGAGCCAGGAGGGCTGGAGCAGAACAGTGGTAGAGTGTGGAGGGAGAAATGGCTGAAGAAAATGCAAGAAACCCTCCTCTTGTGCTCATTCCACCCCAAGAAAGCTGAGAGTGAGCTTTTCTTCTTCCTCACAAGCCAGAAATTGAAGAACAATTACCAAATTGTTCAATTGTTCAATTCCAAATTGTACCAAATCATAGTTTTGCATCTGCTGACACAGAATGCTGTACATTAGAAACATTTTCTTTCCCCATTTCTTTCCCCGCCTCCGCTCCACCTCCAAGCTTTTGGCTGTTCCAAACCTTCTGAGGTTTGACCTGAGAGTTCAGAGGGAATTTCAGGACAGTCCAGCAACAGTTTTCTGCATCATAGCAGATCTAGAGTAGCATTAAATTTCCTTCAAAGTGTGAAGTCAAAAGTTAAGGCCAGTCCAAGATGAGAAAGAAGGCACTGATGTGCTGTCTGCTTTTTAGTTGTTTTCAGGTATTATTTCAGTCTAATTCGTTGTGTAAGAGGAGGGACTATGGCAACAATTCATGTTTCATGCAGATCACCATTGCAAATGGTGATCTGTATGAAATGGTCCCCGTGCAATTTTGTATTCTCAGTACATCTGGATGTGTTGCAAGTGAAATCAGTAATTTTGAAAAATTACTACAATTTTCATTAATTTTGAAGTAATTTTTGAGTCATCCATTTAGCATAATGAGTAAAAGTAACAGACTTTCAGTGAACTGAACAGCCTTCTTGCTTAGTTTTTATCCAGTTTTTTTATGAAACTCCTAAAAATTTCAAGCAACTCCTGCAATATCTGGATTACTATTCCCATAGTACCATGAAACCTGGCATTATTATGCTTTTATGGAGAAAAGAGGCTGTCCTGGCCTGAAAGAGTCCCAGACTAGGCATGACTCATGTGTCAGCCCCTATGGACACACCATGATCGAGCCTGGGCTCCGTGCAAGGCATCTCAGGCATTTTCACAGTGGAGAAGAGCCTTGTGTGAAATGTTGCTGTACACTTGGCACACAGAAGGAGAAAACAAACAGATGCAAACATTCAACAAGGAAGTCAAAGTGTAACAGACAAAGTCACAGTAGTCTAAGTGGGGAAGATAAGCACTGGCTCCCCTTCAGTCGCCTGTCAACAGGACTGCTCATATCTCCAGCACTTGGCCTCAGGAGCGGATTTTCCCTTTGCAGTATCTGTCCCCCATGCATGTGCTGCTTCCCACACATGCTGGGCACAGTGCTCCTTATCCCTGGCTTGGGGACATGCTCCCTTTACTTGCCTACTTCTGAAACCCTTCTGCTGGCCCCTTTCTTTTCTCCTACCTATCTCTGCCTTTATAGTTATTTCTTTCAACTTGTTTGTGAAGTAAAAACAGAAATTTATAATTTCTGTCACACAATCCTGTATCTTCTAGGTTAGTTTTCACACTAGGCGATGCTTCTGCAGGTTAAGACCTCTCCACCCACTTCTGCCACAGTCCTCCATCTTTTCCCATTTTTCCTTACCTCATTCAAACTATGGAGACAAGAGAGTCAGATTATAATTCTTACTTTCTCTTTCAACTGGATTTAAACTGCTTACTCATCTTTCTTGCACCAATAGCTTATATGAAACTTATGTATCTATATCTACATATTAACTAATGCTCAAAGGTGACTTCAGTCAGGCTGTTGTGCACTCTCTAGCTTCTTCCACGCCCGCAGGTTTCCATTCTCAGAGTTTGGAAGGGGGCGAGACTCTCTGGACGGGGAGACTCTCTGGAGTCTCAGGGGCTGATGATGGTTGCTCATGTTGGGTGTTTTATTGCCTCAGGGAAGGCTCGATGTGCTCGCTCAGCCTGTCGTTTGCCCACTCTGACACTTGCAGCCCTCCCACAGTGCCAGCATCCCAGCATGACTGCCAGGGGACTCAGGCAGCTCCTGCAACAGGCACAGCTCCCATAAAGGGGAGACAGGAGGGAACTGCCTCTTCCCAGGGAGATCATGCCTCCATGCCACAGGGAGTGCATGCTGGCTCACATCCTGCAGCCAGGGGAAGACAGAGGCTTTCCCCACTGCTGCAGTTGAAGCCACTGGAAAGAAGGTGCAGTGCTGCCCTGGGGTGGAGGAGGGAGATGCAAGTTGGCTTCTGGTGCTCAGCTGAGTTGCATGGAGAGGGTTTTAAAGCTTTCCTCAAATCCTCTCTCTTCTTGGGGAAATCTAAATGGAGTTCATCTGTGCCTACACATTCAGACTTCACAGCAGCATGCACCAAGTCCTGAGAGCTAATTGTATATAGCTGCTATATCTGTTGATTAGCTAGGCTGCTGTCCGAATTTGAAATGTAACCATCCAAGCAAATGGTTGGATGCATTGCAGAGGCTCCTGCTCCACATGCCAGCAGTTTCCTTGAGGACTTCATGTAGCTCTGGAGGTATGCAAAAGATAAATGCAGCAGATCAGCATATTCTTCATCTACCTTTTTCTCCCTTTTCACCTTGCCTATTTCCTTTTTAACATTTTATGATCAAGTAATTAGTGTTAGTTGCTGTGGATTCTTTATATGCAGTTTATTTGCTTAACTGAAAGAGCTCTGTTTAATCTCAAAGCCAATCTAGAGCAATGCACTAACAAACCAGAGATGAGGATGCATGTGGTTTTATTTACCCTCTAATACTACTTCACCTTTCATATATTGTTTCATGCATCAGGTATGGTAACTAAAAAGTGCATTTATTAGTCTATCTGAACAGTAGAGCAGCCTGAAGGAAAAAAACTGTATTTTCTTTTATGTGACAGCTAGTTCTGAAAGCAATCAAATCCACACATTGATAAAAAGTAGGAGGAGCAGATAACATTTTTAATTATATTTCAGAAGTCTCCCTGGCATCCTGCCCTGCAGAGGTAGTGACTTGTATCAGGGGCCCATTAAAGGAGGATCTGTTCAGAGCAGCACCCCCACAGAGCTGTGTACCAGTCACTTCTTCTGGAAGCTTTAGTAGTTTCTGGAAGTAGTTGCTTCAGCTTTAACAACCAACAGATTAAAAAAACTGAGAGAGGCAGAGTTGTGGAATGAAGACCCATATCACTATATGTAGGCAGTAAAAACCTCAGTAGCTTCTGATACCTTTTTTCAGTTCTTCTACTGTCCTTTTCTATTTCTGAATATTGCCTGTCTTGATGTTATGAAAATATTTGTTATTCCAGACATAGGGTTTCCTCCTCCAAAATGGGGTTCATGCAGTCTTTTGTTTTTCAGTTTATATGATCTTAGAAACGTATTTTTCAAGAGAGCAGAGAAGGTCTTGTGATATTACAAAGTAGCTTAAGAAAGATAGTAGCTATTTCCAAACAAGCAGCAAATTATAATGGTTGTGCTGGATTGAAAAATTTCTTTCATATTTCATTAAACACCACAGGACTGAATCAGCTGAGTCACCTCAAGTGACTCTTCTCAGAAAAGATAAGTGGCCATTTATTTCCCATTACCACATAAAGTGTTTCTCAAATATACCTGAAAGTTATAAATAAAGACAAAGGACAATTAACAGTTTTATTTTTTTTTTCCTTCAGATGGGACAAAGTTGCAATTGTTAGTGCTGTAAAACAAACTGAAAGTGAGTGTCTGAAATAAAAATGGCTTTCAAGAAAAATTAAAGCTTTTGTGCAAATTCCTACAATATTTTCCAGATGCAAGATCCAGCCAATCTGTCAAATCTGATATAAGGCAGCTTTGGTCTTTCTGTTTCTAGAGAATATTTTCCCCCTTGGAGACCTTCTGACTGTTTCTCTAGTTTTCAGTGTTTCTAGACTCCTTTTATTCCCTCAGCCAAAGGCACCTTTCTAATCACATTCCCTCAAGAGACAGATTCCAAAACCTCTTTTCCCACTTGTCAGGACAATGATCTCTTATCCGTTCAAAAGGTGTCTCCTGCACAACTGGTCCTGGTAATCTTGCTGGGTCGTTTCTCATCAGAGGTTTAGGGTAGATGCAGGGTAGTATTTTGCCTTGTCAGTGATCTTGCTGCATCACGTGGGTAAGCAGTGCTCAGAGTAAGTGAGAAAACACATCTCTTGTAGAACATGAAGCCAGCTGTTATCATTTCTACTCATTCTGCAGATATGACCACCAAGCACCCAGAGTAATGATCAAGGCTTGTTTATCTGAGGATTATTCTAAGGAAGAGCAAGGTGCTATTTACTTAACAATGTCAAAATGTCGTTGCCCTTGACTCCCACCCTAGGGCATTTCAAGATGGAAAACAACTCCTTTGCAGACACTGGGTAGGGTCTAGAATGTCATTTTATACCTTCAAAGTTAATTTGTCAAGGGACTAAAGCAGAAAGCTCAGTGAAGATTAAGGCAAGATGCTTGATAGAAGCGTCTGTAGATTACATCACTGCTCTGCTTCCACTTGTGATGCAGATGGCAAGAATTGATCACCTACAAGGGCAAGTTGGAAGGCACTGACAAGGATCCTTGAGTCCAACCCCCAGCCCTGGACAGGAACATCCCCAGGAGTCACACCATGAGGCCAAGAGTGTTGGCCAAATGCTTCTTGAATTCTGTCAGGTTGGAACTGTGACCACTTCCCTGGGGAGCCTGTTCCAGTGCCCAGCCACCCTCTGGGTGAAGAACCTTTTTGTAATATCCAGCCTAAACCTCCCCTGACTCAGCTTCAGGCCACTCGCTCGGGTCCTGTCACTGGTCACCCCAGAGAAGAGATCAGTGCCTGTCCCTTCTCTTCCCCTCTCAAGGAAGTTGTAATTGCAATGAGGTGTCCCCTCAGTCTCCTCTTTTCCAGGCTGAACAGACCAAGTGACCTCAGCTGCTCCTCACACAGCTTCCCCTCAAGGCCCTTTACTGTCTTTGTTGCCCTCCTTTGGATGCTCTTTAACAGCTTAATGTCTTTTTACGTTGCTCTTTCAGAAGCAAAAGATGAGAGGTCAGAAGAGGTCATGGTAGCTCTTTATGGTTTTATTTTTCCCCATGTTTCCTTCTCCTGAGGAGGATAACAAGCAGTTTTAACGAGCCCTGAAGCTTTACAATCGCTTAGATTTCTCAACATCTTAATTGCTTTCTGTGGTATGTATCCATGAGAGCATGATAAGGCTAAAATTCCATCTGAAATCCCATAAGTGTTTGCAGATGCAGGAATCTGATCGCGATGCAGGACACAGCTGTACCCTTTCCGCTGGGTTCTGCCAACACCATAAGCCAAACACCCTGAGTTTTGGAGAGATCGTAATCAGTCAAGATCTGCATCAAAAATGTGCAGCTCAGATCCTCTTTTGGTCTAAAATATGACAGGCCACGTGCCAGAGGACACATACCTAATTACCAGGCTGTGTTGATTATTCCTCCTTCTGTACTTTTCTCAGTAATTTTAGAATAAATTATATCTTTTGCAAATTACACAAGGAGATGATTATACACTTAATTAGATGTTTACCTCTCATTTTCTTCATGGAATAGTATCTAGTACAGATTACAGGAACTCAGAATAATTTTTCCGTATGGTCACATTTTCCCAGGGTTAGATTTCAATGAAAAAAAAAAACCCAAACCAAAACAAAACCAACAGTAAGGCTTTTGGTTAGGGGAATATTTACACCCTATTCAGATTTTTTTTCTTCCTTTAATATGAAAATGAATAGTATCAAGTGTCTCGGCTCCTTGCAATCCATTGGAAAATGCATATTTGAAGGGAAAATACATAATTTATTAAATGTGTTGCTTAAAGTGAGAAACTTGAAATTGAGTTTAGTAAGTCTGGGGATTTGAGGTTATACTTGGCATAGGCTACTCAGTCTGCTGAATTATTCAATGCTAAGACTGCCAGTGGGAATAACAAGAAAACAGACATAGATTTCAAAATATGTTTTCATTTGATTGGGAAGGAAAAGTTTAAAAATTAAATAGCTACACTCAAAGATTTATTCCATCCTCACTGAACAACTGTTGATGGATGACTGCAGTTCTGGCTATGAAAGGAGTACCCGTGTGTATTCACTTAGTGGCACTTAAACAAGAATAAGAGACTTACTGTCCATTAAACTGACACAAATTTTAAATATAATTAGAAATTGCTTCCCTTTGAAACCATTTTTTTCAAACTACCTAAAAAGTACATATATATTAGCAGATAAGGATGAAAGGCAGTCACAATGTTGATGTCTTTTACACCTGTTTAAAGAAATCAGCTTAAAACAAACCCCCCTATTTAAGGATTGCCCTTTTGCCACAAGATTGGTTCCTTATGTTAGGAAAACACTCTGATTTCCTTTAGAAATTGAAGTAGTTGTGCAAATAGAAGTAATTATGCCTTAGTTTTAAATGTTATCAGAAGGAAGTCTGTTTTAATCAAAGCTACATCACAAAGCTTTTTGTTATGTATCAGATGACCTTGAGTCTGAAAGATTTCTGATATATATAAAGGAAAACAATTTCTTTTGGCAACACATATCTTCAACCACCACAAAGAAAGAATTGTTTCAGGAACTGAAGCAAAACCCCTCACTTTGACAAATTCTACCTTTTTTCATCATTAGTAGGAGGTAACTCCCCTTGATAACAGCAGGCCCTTCTTCTCCTCATCTCAGGGTTGTGTAAGACCTCAGCAGATAGGAGAGATCAAGTCACTGAGAGCACAGTCCATCTTACCTAAGCCAAGTCACACTGTTTGGTTGGAACCAGGAACTGCTAGCAGGGAACAAAAACACCCATCTGAATTGTGAAGCCTTTCATTCCTGTCAATCTCATTTTTCCCACACCATACAACATTCTACCCACTGCTCTCCTGTGCCCTACAACCAACACTACAAATAATCTCATTAAGAAGGGGTGAAGGCAGAATTTCTGCACATGCTTTCAGTGCACATCTCACACCTCTGCTTCTTCACTTGCTCAGCAAAATATAATCCCCCAAAACTGAAGTACTGTTTTTGACATTTCATTCAATATGTCATAAATTTGTACTACAATTGATTGGTATACATAATGTTACCACTAACCTTTCAATAATATACTATTTTATCTGTTCTTCATCATGTTTTGGTAAAATGGCTAATGCTTTTTGTGTTTTCTTTGATTAATTTTATCAACAAGGGAACAATTGTCAGGCCTAGATACAGCAAATTCTGTTTTTTAAATTTAATTCTGCAAATTAAAATGCTGTGGAAATTTTCTAGTTTTGTCCAAGGAAAGACACTCTAGACGACAAAGAAACCACTGGAATGATTTGAAGAAAACACAGAAATATCCATTTAATCAGAATTCATTAAAAGTCCCTAGGAAGAAAATGTTCTGCATTTTTAATACAAGCAAACACCAAGCTAGCTTTTTTCATGTTCAAGTGGTTCATGGAACAGTGACTTAAAAAGTGCAAAGCTTTCTGAATATATTTTCATTTAGCAATATAAGGCAAATATTTCAGCTCGATGACAATAGATCAAAAGTATGGAACAACAAATACAAATTGGAATTTTTTTTTCACCATAGGACTTGAGAAATATCCCCAAACTGACTAATAACTCTAGTTATTTCTCCTTTGTCTCACTCTTGTCCAGTCCGTGAAGGGCTCTTAAATAGGCAAATGCAAACAAGAAATAAGAAATAGGAAAGGTAGTACTGTGTACAGAAAAGTGAACATCTAAAAATTTTACAAAAAAAAAAAAAAAAGAAAAGAAAGGAGAGAAAAGTATTAATTACAGCCCGTTCTAGGGCTATTAAATTTATCTGGAGCTCTTCCATCAGCCTCAATGACCTTTGGATCAGACCTGCCACTGCTTCAGAAGAGCAGAGTTCTCATCTCTTGCAGAAATTGTCAATTCAAGCCAAAGCCAGTCACTGTGCTGAAGCCCTCCCACTCCAGGTGGGACTGAATTCAGACTAAGCTTCAGTCAGAGCACCTGAGCTGAAATCCAGCCTATTTAGCAAACAGAGAACATTGTTTATTGAAGCAGATATCCTGCTTAAAATGCAAGCATCATGTGGATGGACTCTGTCCAACTCTCCTTGGAGTCCAACAGACTGGAATCAAATTGATCTATCTGCTGCTGCTGCTCTGTGGCAGTCTGTCTGTACAAACCAGCTGTGAATTTAAGGGACCATTTGAAATGTATTTGGCCCAGGTATAAATGGCTGCAAAGGGGAATGGGCAGGGTAGCATGATCTACCCAGCACAGTTGTTTTAAGGCGGGGTCATGACCTTTAAAGCTTTTCTGTAGGTGAGCCCCTCGCTCTGGGCAGCAGTGAGAACAAGGGACTGGACACTGGACAGCAGCTTGCATATGCCATAGGAATTTTTCCAGTGTGTTTCATGCTCTGTAGGTGAAATAATTCACTTGAATTTCCCCAGCTCCTTTGCAACTCTATAAAACGCAAAACTGATATATAAATAAAGTGCTTACGGGCAAGATGAAAACAGAGTGATGTACTTATGTAGTCCTTCCCAAATACAATAAATTAGTGGAGTGGTTTGGTGTTTTGTTTTTTTAAAGTAAAACAGCTCTTGAGAAATTCTGATAATTCATCAATTACTTGAATCTTTGCCAATTTGAAATCTTTTAACAACTTAAAAGATGTAATATTTTTAGCAGAAGCCTTTTCTAAGAAATTCCTAAAATTATTGTTTTCTGAAATGCTTTTCTATTTTTTATTTCTTTAAGTGAACCTACTCAAACTAGAAACAAATTTAGGCTATTCTGAACAATCCGTATGTTCTTTTACTGTGTAATGAAGTAACCCCTTGGGCTAAACAAGAACCGAATGAACTTACATGAAAAACAATATGAGCTGCTTCAGTCACCTCAGCTTAACTGAAAAAAAGGTGAGGGTTTTTTGGTAGGTATTCATCCATTTGGAAACACAGTTCAGTAGGTAAATGAAAAATGAATCCTCATATAACATCACTCTCCATAACTCCTGTAATTAAGAAATTTCCTGTAATTTCCCTACACAAATCTCCATGCTGTTTTCATCTTCTTCCCACCACCCTGGAAATCATGCCTGTTCCATTTGTAGCTGGTTCTTACCAGTGTGCAAGAATCTCAGCACTCAACTAGGCCACACTTCTTCTTGCTGACAGTTATACACTTCCCAGCACAAACCACAAGATCAAAGCAGACTCCTATCTGCTGCGCAACAACTCAACAATTTTGGAACAATTGGAAAACCTAGAGGCTTTCAGAGGTCATTCACCTCTCCCTTTGTCTTGCTTCACCATACTCGCTGGTTTTTCATATAGATAAGATAGGTTGGGGTCTTTCCATAGTTTGGTCTCTTCATATATTTTCATATATAATTTCCAAGTTTTAGCTTCACATTTTTAGCTATTTGAAAGGTTAGCATATTTAGTCTTAGGAAGACTATTCAGAAATTATTAAATTTGAAACATTATATCACATCTGGTTCCTGAGCTGAAGACAGCATAATAATTTTGGTATAGAAAATTAAGGCCAGGTTTCTGGGTATTAATTGCATTTATGAATGTCAGTGTATTGATGGCTTTAATCACAATATTGCAACTGATGATATCACTTGAATCAAAATGAGTTGTGATATATGCAGCCAAATTGTCATCTTGGCACTTCTGTGAGAATAAAATCTCTGGCAGTTTTTCCTCATGGATGGTTGTACCAACAGTAAAACAAACTCTGCAGGCCTGGTATGTATATCATGTCACCCTCTATCAGTCCTAAAAGTTAGGGCCCTTCTGGTGTGATGTGCAGATGGCAAAGGACCCTTACTGGCCAGAGTAGAAAAGTCATCAAGATTCTTTTTGAGTGTTGGGACTCCTAAACTAGAATCATAGATGAGCCTGTTTTGCTTTCCCTTCAACAAAAACAGTAGAAACAGAATATAAACTCTTGTAAGTATTTGTTCATCTTTCTATTTGCATATATTTTTGCCAGGAGCTAGATTTTCCTCTTCTGTGTACTAACTTTCTCTCTTTGTATGTCTCTGTCTCTGTCTCTCTCTCACACACTGGGGTTCAGTCCCCGTATGGGCCATTCCCTTTACAGTGGGACTTGTTGATCCTTGTGGGTCCCTTCCAATTTAGAATATACTTTGATTCTGTGATTCTTTAGACTGTAATTCATCAATATTTGGAGGAGCCTTAAGTTTGTTGTCTTTCCACCTGGCCTACAATTACAGCAAGCATGCAGAGCTTCCATTGCATTTGTGAAATGTAAAAAAACAACTTTTGCACTAAGAGTAATGAATACAGGCTATAACCTACAAATTAATGCTGGAAGCCACAACTGAAGCTTCTTTTAAAATCAATTTTATTAAAAAAAAACAGTTATACTCTCCTCAGATAACCCTTCACACTGGTAAGTTTACTAGACATTTAAGGTCTGACATAACTCGTTAAATACCCTAAAGAAGACAGGTTTTGGGTAGTTTTTCTGATAGCTGCTTTTTTCTCCCAATCAGTGTGCTATAGGAGCACCATTATAGGAGCTGCACACTCAGCCACGTGCCTGTGGTACTCAGTGATTGTTCTCCCAGTGCTCCTGGAGTTGTGCTGCTCTTCACAGCCCAGGCACAGACTTGTGCTGGAGGCTGGCAGCCCACGGCACCGAGCTCTCTGAGCAGCTCCTGTGGCAGCAGGGTGCCTGGCCCTTCGCAGCCGTGCCTTGGAGCCACGGCGGTGCCGGCTGTGGCAGTGAAAGCCCAAAGGAGGGAACGGATGGAGCCTGCATCCCACCCCTGCATCCCGCCCCAGCCCCGCGTACCGCCAGCGAGCTGCTGCTCCCGTCTTGTAGGAAGTGCCCACTCCACGACCTGCAGCTTCTGCTGCCTGAACGGCTGTCTCTGAGCTTCCTGCAGCACAACAAAACAAAACAGCGCTGAAAGTGTCCTTTTGTTTCCTTTTGTTTCCCTGTTTTCCTTCCTCGGGGGCTCCCTGAGCTTATGTGCCCATCTGGAATTAATACACCCAGAGTCTCTGCAGAGAAGACTGGGGAAGTGGAGGAGGCCCAAGGGGGCGGTGTGAGTATTTGCTGTTGATTTACACATAAATCAAAGCCCTCATATCACTCCATTGGATGTCTAAGGCAAATCAAGGACAAAGGAACCTCAGGTTTTGACCCTCTGCTCCAACCTTCTATGTGCCTGGTCCCCAGACTTCTATCAACAGCCCATGGCGTAAGAAGTAACAGATGCCAAGGAGAGCAGGACAAATCTTTCTGCAGCTCAGCATAAGCCAGGATGTATTATAGGCAGGCTGAAAGGACTGCATATCTACCTACCTGAGCTTCAGAGCTGGCAGCTCTTTGTGGAAGACTCTGAGGCAAAGGTGAGATAAGCAGGGAGGGAGAAAGGAAAGGCAGCAGCAGAAGTATTGAGCACTATTCTCAGGTTAGTTTTTTGATGCGACTCTGTGGTAGGAGCAGCTTGGCAGCAGTGGGTGCATAACCCAGCAGAACATCACCCTGGTCAATACCACCCCACTGCTACATCTGCGTCACAGGCAAGCATCTGGCTTCTGGTTTTCCCCTCTGCAGTGCAAGGCATGTATCAAGAGAACTGGAGAGGGAGACATGCCAGGGTTTTCTCCAAACATTCTTCTGAGAAACTCTACCGTCTTGTGCAAACAGAGAGATACTTCAAAGGTGAGTGCAGTTTGGAGGATTTTTCCTGCCTTTTCACTGTGACTGTAAGTCTGGAGAGGCTCCTGCTGTAAGCCTTTGCTTTAGCTTTAGATCCTTGGCACGCTGGTGTCTGTGAGAGATCTATCCCAAATGAAAGAGATCCAGCTGAGCAGTACACACACAAGTGTCTACATCATTTAAGTGTTACCTCAGTCCAGTTTGGATCACTGCAACAAGATTTCTTAGAGTAGTTTGAGTGACAGGTCACTCAGGAGGCCACTCTCAAATGTTTTATGGATGCTCTTGAGTTGTCTCCCCTGGCTTACGTAGTTATGCAGTAGGCTTTGTTCTCTGCAGTAGTTCATGGCCTCTAGCCTCAAGCCACAGCATGCATGTCCTCAGTGTCAGAGCACAAAAACACCAGTTGGGTGGGATGCAAAGCAATCCCGTCATTATTTAGATCACTTTGAACTCAATGAAATTACCCCACTAAAAACTGAACCGTTATGTCTTAATGCCTGAGACGGAACTCATGTGACCTAAACAACTGCTACAACATACACATGTAGCCAGTCTGCTCTGGAAAGATGGGGGGGAGCAGTGGGTGGGTGGAGAACATTCTGCTGCCTTTGTGCCCAGAAGCCACTTTTTTCAGGCTGTGGTATAGTCACAGCCATGTAGATCTCAAAGATCCTTTCCAACCTAGTAAATTCTGTGATTCTGTGTGATTCTATGTGATTCTGTGGTTCTGTGACCCAGCCTTGAACTCATGCTGTAGTAGGTGGTTCTTACTGTTCTCTAATCATTACAAAGTCTAAGAACCATTGCCAGTTTCATTTACAAATTATGGAAATGAGGCAGAAACTACGTGATGGGCTGGCTTAGAACCAAGACCAGGACTTTTGTATTTAATGCTCAGCTAAGCTGCTCTCTTCTGTTGCCTAGAACCTTGAATGAAGATTCAGTCTTTAGAAGGGGAATACACAGAGAAGAGTGAAATCTGCTCTAAGAGGGAGTTCTGGTGTTAGATGGTGCAAGTTTGTGTTACAGAAAGACAAGATGATGAGGTCTTAAGTTTTTATACTGAACAAAGAAGAAGATAGGAGCTTTATGGCAAAATTATTATAGAAATAAAAAAGTTGAGAAGGTTTCCAGAGGTAATGAGTAGATTTGATTCCATAAGTCATAAGTCAAAAAAATAATTTCAGAACATAGATTTGGCCCAGTGGGTGAAGTTATTAGTCAACCCGATCTGGTATTCAGACTGTGTAGTAACAAGTAGCACATGGTGATGAAATGGAATTACAGACAAAGCATGCTGTCCTTACCCAATCAGACATTGCTACACATGGCATGGAGCATTTCTTTCCAGCTCTCACTGCTGATGACCTTGCGCCTTCAAGTATCAGGCTGAATTATCCTTATCTCCTGCAAAGCTATATATAGTACTTTGCTGTTGTAAAATTTGGCACCAAGAGGGGGTGTTTTTTACACATTAACCTTAGGCTGATGGTAGTGGTTGGGACTACTGGACTTTCCAACACCACAATATTCTAAAAATACCACTGAAAACCTTGACCGTTCACGTGGGAAACAGCAGACACTCAAACTCTTGGAACAGGGTGTAAAGCTTGCTCTCAGCTAAGTTATGGTGTCATGATTGCAGCAAGTCATCTGGGAGCAAAGCTGAGCAAATAGAGCTGATGGGAGATTTATTGATCAAATGAGAAGAATGATTGTCTGCCAGATCTCTTGCTCATCTGTACTGACAGATCCTGACATGCCCATTGCATGTGGCCAAGAGAGTCATTGGCCAGGGTCATAGATCAGAGCCAGCTAAGGTGTATCAGCTGAGAAGCAGCAAAAAGAAGCCAGCAGTTTCCTTTTCCTTCTTGTGTTGATAGCTTTCTATCAGAGCAGAAAAGCCAGTCTCATGCATTCCTGAAACTGTATTTGTTTTAAGGGAATATCAATGACCAACTGTTCTTCAATATTTTTCTCCTGACTACAAAAAATGCCTGGAAATGATGTGAAGATGTAGCTTGCAAGCAGAAATGGATGACATTAACTAAGGGAAGTCACCACCTTAGTGTGTTCCTTGGACCTGATGAATCTCTTTAAGATCACAAATGTTTTTAATGCTCAGTGGGTTTAAACAACCTCAGTGCTAGATGCCAACTGGTCACTGAACTGACACCTAGCCAAGGACAGTCCGTGCAATATCACAGCCACTGTATTCTTTTAAACATACATCTCCAAAAAATGGAACAGCTAGGAAAGAGGTAGATAAAAGATAAAAAGTTCCCGCTTTTTCTTTTTTTTTTTTTTTTTTAATTTAACACCAGAAATACTGAACAAGAACAGTCTAAGAAATATTCATGTTGTCAGTGACATGGTTTTGGGTGGGGAAGAAAAGGATTACACAGCCAAGAAAAGAGTATCTATCATGCTAACTGGTTTTAGTATTTGTTTTCCAATTCTGCTAATGACTTGTGCCATGTCTGTCTGCTTCTGTTGTCAGACCTGTTCAGTCTGGAATTGCCTTGAAGTCACTTTCAACTTGCAGATTAGGAAAGTGACAAAAGAACATAAATTTTCTCAGCAAGTCACTTTCGCTGGCAGCCCTCTAGCCCAGTCCAGTCCAGAAGCTATCTGTATTTATCACCATCTCACAGAAGAGTTGTACTGCTTCCAGAGGAGCTCTTTGTTTTTGTGCAGAAGAGCTGTTGTTCCCTCAATATCAGTAAGTCTAAAGTGAGCAGCTAATATCCCCTGGCAGTGCTTGCAGGAGGCCTGGGTGCTACACAATAAAGGTCATCTTTTTGCAGAAGATGAAGCGCTTTCTATTCTTGTTGACTGGGGAGACCCCTTCCTGACACTCCTTCCAAGCATGCTGGTTTTATTTTTAACTCCCTTTGCTTTAGTCTCATCTTTGGCACCAGGGATAAAGCTTTTTTTCCATTGCCAGCTAAAGGTGTCAATGCCTGAACACATAGATAGGCACTGATCGAGAGTCTCTCTCTGCAGCTCACAAATTGGTGGGAATTAGGCAGTGCCAGGCATGCAAAGTTAAGATATTTAACTTTTATCCAACTTCTATTTTCGGGCACTTGAATACAATTCTGTGTCTCCAGTCAGCTACCACCTGTAGTAGCAAGCAGCAATTCCTGTCACTGAGAGACATCACAGAATACTAGGTTGGAAGGGACCTCAAGGATCATATATCCAAGTTTTCTTGGCAAAAGCACAATCTATCCAAAATGGTCCAGCACCCTGTCCAGCCAAATCCTAAAAGTGATTCCCAGTGCTGGGGAATTTACAGCTTCTCCAGAGAGATTATTCCAATGGCTGATTGTTTGCTCTCGTCGTGAAAAATTCTACCTTGTGTCCAGCTGGAATCTCCCCAGAAGTAACTTGTACTAAATACTTCTTGTCTTTTCGTATGACTCCTTGTGAAATGGGAATCTCTGTCTTTGAAGGTGCTCAGAAACAGCTCTGTAGTTGCACAGCTGAGCAGAGTATGTTGTTGGACTTTTATGTCTATCTCATGGTATATCCAACTACTTCTGAGTACACACAGACTTGCCTCAAGCCCTGTAGAATCTTAACTCCTGAACCGACCCATCATGGCCCGAGGACACAGTGCTCATTGACATTCTACAGGCTATTCTGACATGCGTTAGGAATTAGCCACCACAGATTGATCTGTAACATGGAAAAACAGTTATGGATTTATTCTTTTCTCTTTTGTTAAACTGTGCCAAATATTTACAGCTCAGGCTGTAAATGAACTGGGGATTTCATGCAGGGATACCTTGAATTTCACAGTTCCATGCATATGTAATGATTTCTTTTTTGTTCATCTTTCTGCAATCATGTCAGCTGTTGAGAGTTATCATTCTCTCTCTCCATGAGCTGTATAGCATACCCCGGGAGCCACAGAGGTTGTACCTGCACAGGTTGTGCCTGCACAGGTTGTGCTCATGGCACTCTCCTGCCTCCAGAGAAACAGCACAGCATCCTTGAGAAAGTGGCTTAAACACAGCCACATGCCAAATCCACTCCTGTGGTAACCACTAAACTAAAAAGTTATTCCAGGCATAGATTTGGCCTTATTTGTCAGCAGTTCTTTCAAAACCTCTCTTGGCTTCAGTCTGGAGGAAGCTGGTGGCAGTATGCCATCAGCAGCTGACTAGCATGACACTCGGTCCAGAAGTAGGGTGAGTGAGGTTATCAGAAGGTAATTCAACATCATTGTCACCATTCAGTCACCATTTTCCCTGGCTCCATTGCCATGGAGTTGTAGCATATGCTACACAAAATAACAACGTTATTTTAGGAAAACTATGCAATGAACTCCTGTCCTTAGTCCACCAGTCTCCCCACATGCTGATTGCTGGGATGCTAACTAACTGGAGCTTGCAGGTTTGCCATTGATGGAAAATTCAAAAGTTCATTATACACCTCTATGGCATGGGTAAAAGGCATAGTTATGCATAACCAGTATTAGCTGAATGTTCTTAGACTGTATCTGTGGAAAATTAACATTTCCCCCTGATGTGCTTGACTGGCTTCATGTCATTCCTCTGGTGAGAGAGACAGAATTACAAAAGCTTTTTTTTCTTTTTTTCCATGTGCCATAGCCAACAATGTTGTACGTTATTAGCCTGTAGCACAATTTCTAAAATTGGAATTTCCATTGCTTGCAAGGCAGACTAAAAGTTTTCTTTCCGGAAAAGCTGTATCTCTTTCTCTCTGCTGCCTCTCCTGTACCTCTCCAAAACATATGTTTTCAATCTTTCTCATTTATATGTAAGAAATCACTGCCAACAGATATTTTTGCTTTGCAGTTTATCTTCTACTGACCTCCTAAAAAAGTAAAAGAGATAAGGAGGAGAAACCAAAGATAGATTTACTGGTATGACAGGAGAGAGATGAGAAAATAAAAAGAGTAGATTCCTCAGTTCGAATGTGAGCCTGCCAGACTGCAAATCAAAAATTTGCTAAATGCCGGAAATGTTCAGGTCATTTTTCCTCTTCCTCTTTTGTGCTTCGAGGTGCAGTCTGGAAGACAAAGCCAAATCATTGTGAGAAAAGTGGCTGTTCCCAGTGCCTTCGGCTGGCACCAGAAGCACCAGTTCTAGGAAGTCTTCTAGATGCTTTTTATACCTTTACTCTAATTTTAGAGACAAGACATTAAGCTAATGTGAGCATGCATCCACCTTGCAAGAAGCCTCTGCAAATTGAACCAGATTAGAGCCTTTCAAGGGTCATGTGTGTCTCACAGAAGCCCTGGATTTCAAGAGATGCTCTTTAAAAGCACGGATCGCCCCTTATTTCCTCATTCAAGTGGGCCGTGACATAACTGAGCTCCAAGTTGGCAACTTTGGGAAGAGTACATAGAAATCAATAGTGCCTGAGTACATGGAAAGCAAAAAAGGACAAAGACATCTCAGTTTCTAAAGCTCAGCCCAGGAGCCAAGGCTCACATCTGATTGCTCTAAATGGTACTTTCCAACTATAACCAACAAAAAGGGATGCATTTCATGAATCAGTACCCACTTCTGTGATCGCTATGGACTTTGTTAGCTCGGTCCCCCAGTGTAACTCCCCCGTAGCCAGAGATCTTTGTTATGAGTCTGGCTGGCCTCCCAGCAACACCTACTTCCATCTGAACTGGATGCTATGAGATCCCACCCAGAGGAGTCAGGCCTTCCCGGGAACAATGAGTAGTTCTTGGGAGACGCCACTGGAAGGCTGCTGCTGTGGCAAGGGAAGGCCGATAACATCTCCAAGCCACAGCAGCCCTTTGTGTCGGCAGACACAAGTGGGATGTTCCTTCTTAAGCTTTCCAGATTTGGAGGAAGTGGACCTTGAAACACAATGCTCATTGAAATAGACTTTCATCTAGGGGATCTCGCAGTGTAAGTGCCGCTCGGTGATGTGCTTTCCATCTGCCGCCGAGGCCTCCTGATGCATTTCCTGTGTTTGTTCCAGAGGGACGGATGGCAGCACCTTAAAGCAGGCACAAACTGTACTGGAGAGTGGGCATTATTCTGGGCTGCGGAAAACAGTAGACATTAGTAATAACAGTATCCTCAGGAGCCTCTGGTGGAAGTGGATGACATATGGAATTACCTCCTTTCTCTCCTTCCCTCTCCAGAATAATAGTGCTCTCATTATAGAAGGGTTTAAAAGCATTTCGTATCTGGCTGTGGTGATGTGAAGTGCTCTGCTGTTCAGAGCCTCTCCTGGAAAGGAAAGTCCACCTACACTTCTGATGCTAAACAGCCCTGAAGAGCAATACTGTAACTGGGAGTGAACTGCAGAGGCTGGAGCACAGAGTGGTGTTCCACCCTGGCTGGCAGATTGGGTGCTACAAGAAATATGAAATGCAGTTGAGAAGGACACTGCCACTAAGAGAGGGTCACTTCAGCTGTCAGCTAGGGCACTGTGAAAGCAACTCAACCCAACAATACTTTTCTTGTCGTATGGCTACTGACCAGTCTCCAGGCTGTGGCTTTGCAGGATTTCTGGTTGTTCATGCAGTCTTGTAATTAAGCCTAAGCTGGCTGCAAGTGCAAATGAGTACCTTGTGAGTCTGCCATGTAGACAAGTGCATAACTAAACATAGGGACAAAATGTTGCTATTTCTGGGGAATAAATGTTCTAATCAAATCCTGTGGAATAAGTCCCCTTTTCTGTTACAAGCTTCAATGGAAAGAGATAGAAATGTGCTGTACTTAACTGGCATCTCCCTACCAGAAGTATTTCAGGAAGTCTCAAATGGCAGGGGGATGAAGCTGGTAAGAAGGAAATAGAAACAGTTGCTCTCTCACAAATCAGTTACTGAGTCTTAGGCCGGAGCCCAGGCGTGATCATGAACTGCAGGTTTTGGAAGCTGGAGATAGCTCTACTACTTAATCATCTTGAAAGGCTCATAAAGAGAGGAAAACATCCAACCAAGAAGTCATTGAGGGTATATAGGGATGGATGGTATGTTGTGTGGGAGGAGGAAATTATTACAAAAAAAATTAGTATTAGCCTCTCACAGTCCACTTTGATTGCAAAATCTATTTTAAAATTTTCCTGTCTAGAAATACTACTGGCAGATCCCTTCAGTGACGATTATTCAGGCACTCTAAAAAAGCCTCCTTACTTCCATCTGCCTCTAATGACCAGATACCATCCAGTCTGAAAGGGAGAAGGATGTCTCTTTTTACTGTTGATCCCTTGTCTGTCTCAATCCAGACATCATGAGGCTCCCAGGGTGGGTTCAGAGCATGGGGTGAGGCCAAGCTGGGGCAGGGACACAGCAGGCAGGGCAAGCAAGCAGGAGGGCAGCCTGCCTGCCCCACAGTACTGCTGGAGAAGAGTCACTGGATCAGAACTTAGGGCAAGGGCAGAGTGAAAGGAAAATCACACAAATGAAAATAACAAGACAGAAAATGAGAAAAGGCGAAAATTAAATGTTTCATAAAGTTTTGTAATTTTTTACCAAGACAGTTCAGGGTATGCTAAACAAAGGGCATCAGGATACACATTAAAGAAATCAAAAGATTTATTGAATTATTACTGAAGTAAGGGGAAAGCAATTCAGCTCGGTGACCAAAGGAAATTTTTGCTTCAATGTTAGGAAAAATTATGGCCAGTAAGAATTTTGATAATAATGCTGAGGATTACAATGATGCTGAAAGACTTGAGTCGTGTTAGACCTTTGCTGTGAGTAATGGTGGGTAAGCAGATAATGCCCATCCAAGAACACCATATATAAAGTATCCTAAGAGCCGAGTGTCTGATAAACAAACAAGTACAATGGCCACTACCCAAAGATACGTGTAAATGGTTTTCCCCACAGTGACTTCTATTCAACATGATTTTTCATGGCTGACATTTGGGTACCATTAGGAACTTTAATGCCACACACAGGGAGGTTTGGGGTCAATTGGTAGCCCTGAACTTGGAAAGGATGAATTTTCTTTTTGGTCTGAGTTGACTGAAGAGGGTTCCTGGCTTAGGCTGACGCTATTCCCATAACTATAGACAATTAAAACCAGGTGAAATAAATTCCAGCCTTGAAATCTTTCACCTGAAAGGCAGCCATGCTAGAAATGGTATTAGTGTTGTGATGAATAGAACATAATAGAAACCAAACCTTTCATTTGCCCAATTTATGAAATTAAGAGATTATTCTAGAAATGAGGCGCTGCTGAAGTATATTGTTCCCACACTTCAGAAATCAAGGGAGCAGACTGGTAAAGAGTACCATGTGGTAAAGACAGTCCTAATGTGACTGTGTATTCAAAGTAAAATGTATCTTCAAGATTAGCACTGTTTAGAAAGCAGCCATGTCACTCCCAAACATGCCTGACCATTTTCTGGGGTTTCGCAGATGCTCTATGTTGAAAACAAGTGCTCTGTGTTGGAAGGGTGAAGATCTCAGACCTACTTAATATACTAATTCTTTTGATTAATTAACTTAGGCTCATTGTATTTTTCATTATTCTCAATGCATCTCTGAAAAGACGTGTCAAAATCCCAAATCCATTCTTCTAGAAGTGATTACCAAAAAGACTTGCACTGACACTTAGGAGCGCACCTGAAACAGAGAAGGTCAGTAGAGCAAAGTGTGATTTCCTGGCAATGATTTAAAAGGAGGTAATGGAGGAATCTTATATCAGTTTTAGCTTTGCTCTTTATGCATTTCCAGCTCTAGCCATCCTCCCACAAACTTGCCAGACTAAACAGCTGCTTCTACTTCCTTTCACTGAATGTGATATTCAAGCATGGTGGAAATTAATCCATACAATGATCACAAATGAGACCAGTTTATTAACTAAAAGCCTAGAATGTCAGAGTAGTAAAAGAGTAAACATGATATTGTGACCTCTGGTTCCACAGGTATCTCCTACAGATTTAGCTAAATGATACCTTAAAATCACCTATCACACAGGGGCTATCATCCCTTGGCCTCTCCTTTCCTTTAGCTGAAAGCGTGTCTGAATCACTTCATGTAAAATTCAATGACTAAGTAACACATTTCATAAACAGGATCTCAACTGCTTTTTCACAGCGTTGCATCTTTAGCAATTTGCCAAAGCATCTGAACCTACCAGCCAGCAGGAGACCTGTAAAGCAGTGCAGTGGGACAGGTTAGTCACAGCATCTCTTGGTTGCCTGGGACTGGGCAGGCAGTGAATAAGCACCATAACACTAAATGTGGGTGTCATTAAATAAAGTATGTCAATATAACTACAGTCTAAATATTATAAGCCTAAAGCAGCTTAAGTTCCTAACTGCCTCCACAGACACACAAATCCATCATTAAAATCTGAAAAAACCTAGCTCTGCTGTTGGTTAAATCTGGAGCTGCTTAAATTCTTCATGATACTTGCGTTCTTCATGGGGCATGAGGCAAAACACCAGGGGAGAGGATAAGAGGGGGTGTGGGGGTGTGTAGCACAGTGGTAGCAGGATGCGCTCCTGGGAAGAGGCAGAGACTGAGGCAGACTTTGGAGCAAGGCTCGCTTTCCTCTGTGGCTGTTCCAGCCAATTAATTAAGCTCTGCTGCTTTTCTGTCTCCTCTGTCATTTTGTCCCTGGTTGCTGCACTGGAAGAAGATGAGGGGAAGAACTTTAATGGGCTTTTCAGTGTCCTCCCGCTTTCTGTCCTTCCACCTACATCCCCACTCAGTGCTCCCCATACCTTTGGAGCTGGCTTTCCTAGCCTAGTCAAGAAGAATTGCAAGCACCTTCCTACTGACCTTCTCCCAGCTGGCTGCAGTGTTTGTGGTTATCTCTTTTCCTCTGTGCATTCATAATACATAGGTTTAACGAAACTCATGGTGTTCAGTTAAACCTACAAATTTTCTTCAACTCTCCAGAAGGCTGGTTTTGTGCTTCATTTTGTTCTCCACATCCCTATTCCTGAGCCAGTAAAGGCTGAAGCTTTTCAACACAGTGCACTTTTAAGGAGCTCATCCTCAAACTGACAACATTTCTAGCATTAATTTAACATTTAACTCCTTGATAAAACCTGTTACAAAAAAGGCTGCAGAGGGAATACACACTAAAGCACTAATAATGAAAGTTTCTTCTTTAAACTGGGATATCTGGGAACAAGACCACAGAGCCAACAAGAAACAGAAGGCCACATCCCAGGTCCATTGCAGAATATCAGTGACTGTGTCCCCAAAAGTGCCTTCTAGGTTGACCCTGTGCCCTTGAATCCCGTGTTCCCTGGCAGCCAGAGCTCAGGAACAGCAGGGCCCCTCAGGGTCCCCGGCTGCTGCCTCCCTGCTGCCCGTGACGCACGCACCCGGTTGTAGCAGGACAGGGGGGGGTTTGGTGAGTCTCTGAGCAGCCCCAGGGAGCTTTGCCTTGCGTACAGAAAAAAAAAAAAAGGGACAGAAAAAAATAGAGATAGGGGTTTGGAGTCCCTAATCAGCAATGATTGCTTCCTGTGCAAAAGTCAGCTGTTTCCATACAATAGCCAAGCTGTTCAGGCTCCAGGCGCCATCCCAAGGTCATCACTTCTCTATTGTTGCTCCCCACCCCCATGGAAAATTCCGGTGCTCTTTTATGTATATCAGCATGTTTAGTTTGGGGGTGTTTTTTGTTGTTGTTATTGGTTTTTGGTTTGGGTTTGGTTTTTTTTTTAGCTTGGAAAACTCACTCCTGCCTCTCGTGGTTGTGCAGGGGTTCAGCACTTGGCACTGACCTGAACTTGGCTTTTCAGAGCTTTCATTTGCTCTGCAGCAACACTGCCTAATGTGCTTCTTATCTCAACAATTTTTTAAGGTTTTCAAGCAAAATACTTATCTGTACTGAGTTCTGTGGAGGATGTAAATCACATTCAAATCTGACATATTTTTTCCAACTTGCTTTCCTAGGAATTCATGTGTGTCATTGCCCTCTGAGACTGAGAAATGAGGCCATGGAAGTTACTAGATAATGTTCCCTTATAAAATATTTATTTCCTTACACACATAAACCACTTGCCCTTTTACATCTACCTAGTGGAAACCCTGTGGAAGGAAATATTTCATCCTAAGAAGCCATCAAGATATCATTGCCTTGGTTCATTTTGAGACCTGCTGAACAAAATTCTACACCCTTCAGAAGTCCTGTAGAAAAATATTCATTTTGAGCAGCTTGTCGGATTTCTTAGAATTCTCCCAAATCCCTTTCATTCAGCCATAGCTGATCCTGGGCAGCATTAAGCAATTTCTTAAAAACCACTGCCTGTTATTTGTTGCTGCTGGCATTCATTGGACACAGCAAATTTAGCTTTTTGCAAATTTAGTACCATATAGTCCAGCCTGCAGCTTTTAGAAGCATTGACTAATTGACTGAGAATTTCTCTAGGCACGTGTAGTTTACTAAGCAGAACTAGAGAAAAGTGGTGGAATTCAGGAAGGCTGATTTGCTCGCACCCTGTGCTGTGCAGTAATGCCAAATGGGAACAGTTCATTGCCATACCTACTGTGGGAGCTCTGCCTCATGTTGGCTTCTCAGGAAGTTCAGTGGTGTTTGTGGTCTCGTGACATCTTCTCTGGTGTCACTGCTAATAAAACTATTATGCTACTCAGTCTGTGGCTTGCTCAAAATTTAGGACAACTCACTGCTTTAACATGCAACAACTGATGGAGACCTAGTCAGACAAAAACTCTGCATTTAGTTATGAAAAATGTTTTTTCCTGATATATGCTTTTTAAAATTTTTTCCCAAATGAACATGGTCTTGACTCTCCCTACTGCTTGCTGAAGTAAGCAAGTCTAAACCACAGCAGGGCACTCCACTGTCTCTGGGTTTGGGGGTGAGGGCATTTACTTGGATATACATATTCCTTTCAACCCATAGGCTATTAGTGCTTGTAACTCATCCTTTAATTTCTCTCTGGGTGATTTTTTGCAGTTTGTGCTTCTCAAGTTCCCTCAGGAGCTCAGAAATCTGCTGCTCAGCTGCCAGCCAAGTTCATGAATATTTGTGCCTCTCAGACTCCTCTCCAACAGAGGATAGCCAGACAGGCTTCATAGTTCTGCTGGGAGCAATCACTGTTAGAACACTTCTGTTTGAAGGTTTCTTCCAGTTCCATGTGTTCTGATTATGTCTTTTTCAGTGCATTATTGCACTGTAATAGTTTCTTTGGGGCCATTTCTAGCTCTTGAATAGATGATCATGCTATCATTAGGCAAGATACCACAAAACCCCTCTCTGATAATTGTGTCACTTTGAAAATCCTGAGTTACTGTTAAATGTGAAACCTGTGTAGTGCACAGAGAGCAAAATGTTATAAGCTTTTTAGCTTCTGTGAATAGATTTTTGTACTACTTGAGGTTATTTAAAATAAAATAAAGTGTTTTGGTTTTGGTAAACCATTGCTTTGTCATGTTAGCACAGATTCAAAATGGCAGGTAGAAATTTCAGCACAAAAGGCTGCAGAGATTTACATATAGCATCTGTACAAAGCCCTCTTACCCTTTCTCTGATGACTGTTGCTGATATTAAGTGTCAGTAGGATTGTACTTCTAATACATACAGCTTTTAATTCAAGTGCCTTTTTCAGATTTTTCACAAAAATTCAGCTAGAAAAGGCTTTCTTTTCCCAAAGATGATTTTTCATGTCTAGCATTTAGTGCCACAGCAGACTACCCAAGCCCTTTCTGCTAAGTGTGGTATTCTTTGTCAATACTGAGTGTCTGCATTCTTAAAGTTTACTTGTTGCCGTTTTCCAGAAACTGTCAAGTCCTCAGTTGCCCCCAATGGGACTTAATACAAGTTTCTCTACAACCTCTACAGTAATGGCTCAGAGCATTGCAATTGCTAAGAACACAGTCCTAGGGTTTCATATAGCAATGTCTGGCATTGATTCTTAGTGGAAACAGTGAATGTACATATTCGAATACTGTAGCACAAAAGCATTGTCAAATAATGTTTTAGAATTGTGAAAGAAAATGAGAAATTTCAGTGAGTTGTATAAAGTACTCAAGGAAAGAGGCTGTAATGACAATAATTTGGAACACACAGAAGATGAACTGAAATTGATGTTTGCCCTCATATGTTATTATATGCTGTAATAATGTTTCTGAAAGTAATGAACAGATTTACTTCCTCACCTGTGCTGTGAGGGAGCAACATCTGTGTTGCTATTTCCCAAATGGGTTAATAGGTAATATTCTAATATTTTTGTGTGTTTATCTTCTCTTCCTAGTTCTCATTTATACCTTTGAAGAGGATGATTCCTTCCAGCCATGATCCAATACCTAGTTTTTAAAAGTCTTGCCAGTTACTTACATCTTTATGCTCAAAATTGCTGCTGTAGAGGTGAAGAGTCCTGGAATAATGACTACGACACAACTTCTAAAAATCCCTCAAGTAGTTAATTACATTCCTGGAGAGCTGGAGTAATAACAGGAATACTCCAAGTTGCAATAAAAATGTAAGAAGATTTTTAGAAGGGCATAATTCACTTTTTAACTACAGTCTGTTTTGAATTATCAAAGGCAATAGAGAGAGAGAGAGAGAGAGAGAGAGAGAAGGGAGCAGAAATGAGATAACTCACGTGAAGAAATAGCACAGGAAATACAAACCATATGTATGCTAGACTATGAAAACACACTGACATATTCACCTTCAAAAAGCTTGTAAGCACATTTCCACAGAGAGCAGGAATACCTGTAAGGAGCAGTTGGTCACTTGGGGCCCAGCACATGCGGCTTTCCCCATCGCTGGCTGAGCCCTAGACATGGCACTACCCCCACGCTGCTGGGGTAAGGTGGAAACTGGTCACAGGTGTGTGAGGGTGGCTGTGCCAGGAGAGCCTGGCAGGTGGCCTCCAGGCAGGCTGTCCATGTCCAGGTGAAGCCATGGCACAGTATGGCATTTTCTATGCGTGTGGAACTCGGCAGCCCTGGTGGATGCGAGCGCTCTGCGGTGCACTGGGACTTTCCCGTGCAGCATCCGCCACCGCCTGGGAACTGTGCACAGATGTTTCCCCCCACTGTCAGAGAGGATGAGACCTCACCTTGTCACAGGAAGCTGCATGGGACAGGTCTGTGCAAACACACAGGTCCCGTGGAATAGCAGGAGCCAGGTAGTCACACCTATAGAAGCCTTATACACATTATAGTATTTAGCATGTGGAGGTTCCAAGCAATAGCTGGACCTCTTGATACTGCTAACTAAAGGCTGTTGTTTCTGAGTTTGTAGCAGCTGGGCACTCTTTAAGAAAGGAAGATAGAACTAAGCTTACTGGTGACATGATTTTAGGCAGCAATTTCTGTGTGCCTGCTCTATTTTTTGGCATTCAAAAACCAGCTATAGCATAGAGCAGTATTCTGGATGCTTCTCTTTACCTTCTGCTTTCCAGGAACCCCAACGCTTGGATCAGTTCCTGTTGACACTTTATACAAATCATGGGTTTTTTCTCCCTTGGCCTGTGAGTCCTGTGTAAAAGAAGCTTCTTTTATCACTACCTAAAAATAAAGAACACTAACAAAATGCTCTGATCAAAGTAATTCATTCATCAGCAGAATGATTTTTGCATGCTGCTACTTTGTATGTGAGAACCATTACCCAAGGAGAGAGACTGTGAATAGACGCAGTGTTTACATAGTACCAAAGTATAAGGTTGCTCCTTGTGGATAAAACAGAACTGAACCCTCATGACACACTAACATGTGCGTGGTAGCCAATGACACATCACTGCTGCCTACATTAGCGCAGCAAAGAGGCTTTGTTCTCTGATGTCGTGAGTTTCAAATCCCAGCTGGGGATTTACTGACTAAGCCACAGTGAGGTGCTGTGACTTCCCTCCCAAAAGGAGAAGAGGAATAAAATAGAACAGCTTTCTGCTTTTGATTTCACTTCAGAAATACTGCTAAGCACCAGGAGTTATTTCCCTGTTGGTACCAAAATATTGTAACAATTCTTGATGACAAGAGCTACGTAGCCTCGTCAGTGGAGAAAAGGCTCATTAGCCACCTCAGGACAAGACATAATTGCAATTCTTCTGAAGTCAGATATATAAACCACAGATTAAACCCTCATTCAAATAAAATTCCTACCACAAATTGGAACTGGTAATTGCTCACCATTTCTCTGTGGCAGGGCACTTGTTCCCCTGCACAAATATAGACTGAGATATTCCCATTTTACTGTCTGGTAGCCGCTTCTTTAACTCTCATGTTTCTTCGAGCTTTTGTCATTAAGTAATGGCACAACATATATTGTGCGTGGGAGGTGTTAGAACATACAAGCTTTGTACAGACACTCACAGAGAAAACTAATTTTTCTGCTTGTGAGATGAGGGTAGTGCAAGTGTGCCACCAGAGCTGAGGCTAGCAAACCCTCTACAGGGGGGTTTCATGCTGTGCACTGAAACAGTTGAGGACAGAGGCCTGGACTCTTGCCGTCACTTGCTGTGACTTTTTTGAGTGTTGATCCCAAAGTGTTATGTAATGGTTGAAGCATAATCCTCACTTCATTCCTAGAAAACAGGCATTATTACTTCATTGTTCAAGTGGAAACTGAGCAAGAGTCACAGAAATATTGTGACTTGTACATGGTCACAGAGGAAGGAGTCCAGAAGAGGGGAAAAAGGTGTAACCAGTGACGTAAATTCTTCACCTTTTCTTCCTAGTTATTCACTGCATGGTCTTGGGCACTTTCTATATACTAACATGCCATAGAAGTGCTTTAAAGCTTTGTTTGTGTATGGACAGCAGATGAAGATACCTGGATGGAAAGGATAACTTAACTACTCCTTATTGCTGCTGTCAAGAAACATGGGCTGAAGTCGTGTGCACCTGGGTTAGGCAGGGTTTGTAGAAGCCTGGCTTTCCAGAGGGGTGTCAAGAGAGTGGGTGCCAGTCTGGCTTTTCCTGCAGAAGCAGTCAGACTCATTCCACAAAAACAGTGTGAAAAGGGGAAAACTGGGTGCTGGGGGAAGAAAACAGATTAAGCAGTCCCAGAGGGTGAAAGCATTCAAAAATCATGACTCTGTGTTCTGTCACATGTCTTTCCCCAGAGTGAGGGACAAGTAGGAGACACAAATCTCCATCCTGGTCCCCAGGAATAGACATGTCTGAAAAAGCTCAAAACTAAGGGAAGATCTGAAACAAGACTAGGCTCTGAAGTGGGAGATTGGCAAATCTGGGTGAAAATAAGGACTGGACGACAGTGTGAGAGAACTAACGGAAAATAATGAGAAAGAATTTAAAAAAATATTATAATTGATCTAGTGAGTTACTGATGTCCACTGGATCAACCAGAAAAAGTGAAAAGTAAAGAAGCGTTTTCTCATTTTTTAGTCTAGAAAAAACAATGAGAACTTATTTATTTAGGGCGCTGGAAGAAAGTCTTTTGCTGTTGCAGAGATTGTAGCACATCAGATGAGGGGGTTATGAAAGTTCAAACACACACAAAATTTGTCAGCTTCCTCACTGCCCATTTTGTAGCTAAGTGCACACCATGCTAGATGTACAGGCAGGGGTGTTGCAGGAAAAGTGCAATGGTTGTGTTTAAAATAGCACCAACCCTTCCTATCTTACCGGCATTGACTACAGGGACAGGCACACCCACCCAGGCCTGCTTTGTGCTTTAAATATTTTACTGGTCTGACTATTTAGATTAGAGATGGAATTTCTTTTTAACTGGAATTATCGTGGGAGTGAAAGCCCTCAGGTAGAGGCCACTGTACAGGCATATAAATTTGACCATATTAATGGCCATTCAACATTCCTTTCAGTTTCCACATGGAATTAGGCAAAGCAGCATAAAACAATACTGTATTTCTAACCTACGCAAGAGCAGAGATTGCTGTATTATTTTAAGTTCACCAGGCAGTAGTTAGATTTTCTGGATTTATCACTATACATGGATGGAAATGTCTGTCTCACCTTCATTAAAGCTAGGCTTGCTCACAGCAGCTGAGGGTATAAACTGTGTCTGACCATACTTTTCAATCCACGTCCAAAGCCAGGCTTATCCTTAAGTGTTGATTCCAACCTGGCCATTTAATCTGGCTGTCCTCTCTCTGGCGACTGTGGACTGTCTCTGGATTACTCCTTTGGCAGAAAAATAGAGTCAAAACTGATGATCCAATTGCAGTGAATTCAATTCAGTTACACCATTACTGAGTAAAGGCTGACCAGTCATTACTAATTTCATCATTGCTGTCTCATAGTAGACCTTTGTACGATTTGTTGAGCGTTGCACACGCACTGCATGACCCTTGCAGACATGCTCTGGGGTGAACTGTACCTGCCCAGACAACGCCCTACAGGGGCAGTGTCACGCCTGGGCACGGCCTGCTCAAGGGATCTTTGTGGCAGGAGCAAGATGATGGCAGCTGAAACACAGAGCCTTGGGCTGTGAGGATCCTGCCTCAGGAAAGGGGGGAAGAGAAGCCGTGCAACACTACAGCTGGGGGCTGCAGGGAGGGACCTGATGCTGCTGGTACCAGTGCCAGCCTGGGAGGCAGTGTGGCCTCTTCTCTAGATTATTCTGGTCCTTCTGACATTCCTTCCCCACATTCCCAAAATGTAACCTCAGATTCCAAACACTCTCAGTCTTGCTTTCCAGGTACTCTTTGCTACAGGGCTGGGCCATTGGCTGACTCTCCACTCTTCCCAGCTGAGGAGCAGCTCTGGTGGCTGCTGGCCACCTGAATCATAAAATGACAGAATGGTTTGGGTCAGAAGGGACCTTAAAGATCTCATTCCAACCCCCCTGCCTTGGTCAGTGACATCTTCCACTAGACCAGGTTGCCTAGAGCTTTCAGGATTGAGACATCCAGAACTTCTCTGGGCAACCTGTTCCAATGCCTCACTACTCTCATAGTAAAGAACTTTTCCCTAATATCTAATCTAAACCCACCATCTTTCAGTTTGAGGCTATTCTTCCTTGCTCTATCACTACATGATCTTGTTCAGAGTCCCTGTCCTACTTTCTTGCGGCTCTTTTAGCTAATGTGTGTAAAGTGAATCCCAGGAAGATAGGGGAGGAGGCTGGTGCTTGAGAAGGAGGCTTCCACAGAACAAAGGGATCCAGTCCCCACCACACTGCCACCTGCATGGAGCAAGAAAGAATATGATCCTGCTTGGGGTGCAGTGGAAGCAGGCATCAGGGGATCTCTTCAGGTTTATTGCTGTTTTATTATTTTATAAACCACTAAGTGAGGGCTATGGATCTGGCCTAAGCCTGACTCAAAGTATTTTGTGTGTGGCATCTGAATTGTGCTGTCCAGTGTGCAATCTGCCTCTGGCATCATGCATGGTGGGAAAAGGCTGTTCTTCCCTCTGCACACCACAGTTGTTAGCATATGTTCAGGTGAAGGGAATATCTGAAGGAACTGGGTTACCAAACCCAGCAGTAAACTTGTGCCTGCACCTTGAAATTAACTGTGTGATTCTGTTTTAAAAATAGGAGAGGGAGAATCAGTCCTGACTTGAACTGGGTCCTGAAAAAATGTATGTATGACATTGTCTGCTACACACGCTGTCCTGCAAGCTCAGCAGAACCAATTGCCCGCTGCATTTATGGACAGACAACAGCAGCTTTCCCAACTCCTGCCAGCACAGGGCTTTTTTCCTCTTCACATCTCTTATCTCCAGTGGAGACACAGGACCAGGAGCAAGGCCTCAGCCGCAGACAGCATTTGATCTTGTGTGCAGTGATGTGCTGCTCTGATCATGCACGGACAAGGTTTTCCTTGAGGAGACACAAACCAGGTTGTACTCACACTCTGCAGAAATCATGGAGGCGAGAGAAGAAGGACAGCACAGAGCTTCTCTCTGCCCAACTCTGAAGATGAATGCAAAGGGTGTCCTCATTCCATGTGTGCCTCCTACATTATCCTAATGGGTTGTCAAGGAAAAAACACCAGTGCCTGAATGAAAAAAATATGTTTACACATCTCTTTAATCCATTCCCAACCCATCACCCATCATTTGCTGCAGTCAGCAGTACACACAATTAAAGGGTTTATTTTTGTGTTAAACTGTCTCTCCATAATTACGCAGTATTTATGAAGTGCAGCATTTCTCTGTGTGTTTCAAGTGAGGGATCTGCCATCTTCTCCATTTCCTGCTATATCACCTACATTTTCCTTTCTGTCCACACATCATTAGCTACCTCCCTTCTACCAGACAACCAGCTCTATTAAGATATTTTTTTGAAAGAAAAAAGCAAAGATAAAGCTGCTTGTGCAGTACTTTCACAGACACTAGGAGAGGTGTCTGACAAGACACCATTTGTTACTGTGTCATCTTTTTCATCTATAAGTCTAGGACACCTTGAAATAAAAAGTAATTTTGTTAAAAAGGGTCTAGAACCAGGAAAGAACTTTACAAATGTTTACTATTTTGCTGTCAAGCAGTGACAGAAATTTTAATTAGAATTCCTAGATATCACTATAGAAAAAGAGTCAGTAGTGACTGAATTTCAGAGTGACAGGAGAACCCTGCAGTTTTCTCCAATCTTCTTTCAGTTCCTCCTTCTCTATAGGACACAGTCTTAAGCTGCCCCAAGGGAAATTTACGTTGGATATTAGGAAAAAGTTTTCTACTGAAAGAGTGATAAAGTACTGGAATTGTCTACCCAGGGAGGTGGTAGAATCACCATCCCTGGATGTGCTTAAAAAGACATTGGATGTGGCACTTGGTGCCATGGTTTAGTTGAGGTGTTAGGGCATGGGCTGGAGTCAATGATCTTAAAGGTCTCTTCCAACCTTGTGATTCTGTCATTCTGTGATAGGATGCCAGCAGGAGGATGAATTCATACTACCAAACAGAAATTGAAGCTGTGAGAAAAAAGGACCAAAACGTACAAAATTTAGAAATGAAAGGACTATTATACAAAAATGGCAATAGTTAGCTTGGTACTTACACAACCCTTAAACAATAATTTCATCGAAGTTTTGCAAAATAAATACTAATGATGTCTGCTTTACATTTATCCAAAGCGATTCATAAAACTGTCCATTAGGATTCTCAGGTTATTTTATGCCACATATTTGCAAAATGTTTAAATGGAGACATTTGGATTTAAATGCAACAGCAGTAAAATACAAAAACAGAAGGGATAACAGAAAAAACAAGGCCAGCATTTGATTTTAGATAATAATTCTATAGAAATAAGCTAACTTAGCATCTTAAATTACAAAGGAAAGCAAAATAGATGAAGATATGCATATCTTCTATCTTTACAGATATTAGTCCTAATTTATTACAGCCTTTTATGTGGTTATTTTCCTCTTAGTCTTAACGATTAACTATAAAGTTATGATACCTGCACATCACTGATTTTTTTGCCGCTACCAGCTCTGACAGGAATTTTTGGCACATGGATCACCTGCAATTTTTTGTTTAAAATGCTGTTGCTTCTTTGTCTTGTGTGACTTTGTACATCATGATTCCCAAGTAATTTATTTTCCTAGCAGGAACCACACAAACTTGTCATACTTGAGAAAAGAATAGCTTTGTTTACAAAACCATTTCTAAAAGAGTAATTTAAATTTGACCTAGTAAAATACCAAGTGTTTTCTTATTTGTCAGCAATGGCATTCTTCTTGAAAAGTTATGCAGCCATCAGGACAACTAAGGAGTAGCATGTCTCTGTGTTATTTAATGGCAATTATTTATTACTACTGTGGCTGCAATATTGTCCCTGGAGGCTTCCTATAATCGAAGTTACCACTTTCAACAGCTTAATCACTTGAAGCTCTTTTGATACAAAATTGTGTAATTTCCTAATTAACTGGAAAGGGTTGTAAGTAGT
>JAYDZK010000169.1:57316600-57334216 GCA_034509185.1 Euphonia xanthogaster | reverse complement strand
AAGGGTTGTAAGTATTTCATATTTCTCTTTGACAAAAACAACAGACATGTCCCTCATGTTAGATACATTTCTGTCGAGTAAGTAAAGCAGTGGTATGGGGTCCCCTGTAAAACCATACAGCTCTCCAATTACCCTCACCACAGAAAGCCTGAATGGGGCAGAGAAACCCATTGCTGGCTCAAGGAGCACTGGTTTTGGGAACATTACTCTGCTGCTCCTCATGCGCACACATGAGCTGGAGTGAATGTCACTGAAGTCATCTGGGATCCATGTAGGGGATAAGCTATAAGGCAACTATTTCCTGTGCTCGTGTCATATCTGTGGCACAGCTGCAATTTCAGCTCAGGAGAGTTTTCCCAGGCCCTTTTTTGTTGCCAGAAAAGAAAAACAATCTATGAAATTGCTGGCTGCCTTTCTACCACAACCTTTTTATATAACTAATTTTCAGGCTTTTTGAAGGTGTCCATCCACAGTCTTCAAGTAGGTAAAAAACCTTTTATCAGTTACCAGCAAAATTACAGTTGGACTTGATGATCTTAAAGATCTTTCCAACATAAATGATTCTTTCCTTCTATGAAAAGAAGCGCTTCTGATGATATGATTTCAATAGAAGAGTGCACTTATGCTGCACACAGTGCTGACTTTATGCAGTGCTTTTGCATCATGGGTTAAAAATGCGTGGAGACCAGCTACTTAAACATGGGTTAGAAATGCCAAACATTGTCTGGGATCATTAAATAACATTATTACAAAAGCTACTCTTTCAGCTGGGAAAGGAAAGAGCCATGTCGGTCAATACATTTTTCCCCTTTATCTTGTCATTTCACTCATTATTTTCTCTTATGAATATTCATTTATGATGATTTTGGCTTGGCTCTTTGAATCGGTATTTGCCTGAATGCAAAGTGGATAGAAAAACTTTCCAGCTTATAGGAAGGCATTTGCTTTAGTCTTACCAGTGTCACAAGACACAGGATATCAGAGAATCAAGTCCTTAAGTCCTGCTTACCAGATAAGAAGTGTCTGGTTGCCATAGGAAAGCCTGTTTTACCAGCTCAGCTACACCTTTTCTCACTTCTTTCTTCATTATTTTTAGTTAGCCAAATTGAAGAGACAGAGATTAATAAAACAAAAAGCACATACAGGCCAATGGAGACCCTTGAATATTACTTGCATCTGAAATTAATTTACTCCGGCCACCTGAGAGTGTATACCCACTTAGGGAGCAGGAAAAGCACCATGTCTCACCTAGCTAAGCAAGACTGAAGAACACAGCTCAGGTGCAAGCACATACAGCGAATCTATTCATTACCATTTTAGCAGCACCTGAAGGAATCAGTGGGACTGGGATCCTGATGTGCTGTACCAGCACAGGTACCCTCCACCTGCAAGAGCTAACAGCCTAATGAGGCAGGAGAAACAAACAAAGGCAGGAGGTTACACACAAAAGGGGGTTGTACAAGATGATCTTTCAAGATCCCTTCCAACCCAAACTATCCTATAAGTCTATGAAAACCCAATGTAAGCGTGAGCCTACAGTTCTATTTCAGTCTCAGGGACTGCAAACCTGAGTGAGGAAGTGTTAAGTGTTGGCCTTCCTCCTGTGGTCCCACAGCTAAATGTAAAGCTGCAGAGAGCTCTGCTCCTGATGTACCACAGCTCCACACCACAGATAGTATTATCTATGCAGCTCTTTAGGACAATATTGTCCTCTGAAAAGTCCAATGTGTTCAATATGGAAGCAACACACTACTTCAACATTTTTTATCAGGGCTGCCACCAGAAAAAAGTAGTAGGATTACCAATGCAGCTTAGCCCATGTGTAGCCTGAATCCCAAACGATGAAAAGAGGTCTGAACAACCATGTGACTACCAGAGGGGCCTGCTACCGCCAAAAAACAGACAGTAACCATATCCATCAAAGCACAAGTCAATGACCTTCTGCTTATTATGAGCTCAAAGCCCACTTGAACTTTATATATTTTTAAAAATCAGCTGGTGGTTGAATATATGTTGCAAAAACAGCACATCAAAGTGCCACCTTAGACCTTCAGTGTCCATAAATTTTCCATGACATCAGCAGAGGAAACTGTCTCCTGGCAATGCACATTAAGTTCCTGCAGAGTTCAGGCCTGACTTTTCTAGTCCTTAGGTCATACACCATGCTCTGTTTTAGGTAAAACCTACACTACAGGGGAGACACCAAGAAATATTAATGTAAGCATTCGCAGTGCGGAAAAAAAAATTGCTTCAGTTCAAGCAGAACAACAAACAACAGTCAGCCAAGGACAAGGGAAAGGACAGTGAGTTCATTTGGCTACCCATCAAGGCCTTAGTGTAATCACACAGTGAGATCTTGCTGTGTTATTGTGTCTTCATTAAGCTGAGTTTGGGTTTATGTTGTTGGATTTGATACAAATTTGTGGGCATAATAGCATAATTAAATTAAGAAATTAATTTATGGAAATACAAATAGAAGTTCATTGTATTGTTATTGCTCCTGTTACCAAATTTGGAACTTTGCTATTTTGGCCAGGCTTCCTTGCGTTGCTCGTTCTCAAAATCTTCTACAGTGGGTTTTTTGGTCAAAAAGATAAAATCTCATCCTTTCTGCAGAGCTCTGCATTTAATAGGCACAAGTTCTCAAAATCTCAGTTCTGCTTTTTTTGAAGGACATGACAAATTTCTATAGACGAAGATGCCGAGAGGGCACTGAACACATCCACTGAGGCTTGCTGGGTTTTGATGATGGAGTGTCACATGCTGCCAAGCTGTCTCTAAACAAAGTCATTTATACAGTAATAGCAGCTGAGATGTGAGACACAGAGTAGACAGCTTGTTGTTTTGAGGTATTTTTTCTTCTGAAGATCTGATACAAAAAGAGAAATCTGGGAAAAAAGTAGAATAAAATGTTGATGCAATGTTGTTTTTCCCTTTGAATGGGAGAGTAGAAAGATTGGGAAATATGTTTCAGGTCTTCACTACTGCAGATGAAATCCATAAAAATCAGAGCAAAAATCAAGATGACCGTTTTCAGATCCCATTTTGTTTAGAGAAGTTACAAGGAAAAACTTTTATTATGAAGGCATTACAAATATTATCTTCTTGCATAAAATGTTTAATTTGTGTTTGTATATTCAATGCCTAATTTTGCCTCCAGCTACAGCATTTTGCTTATCATGATAAAGTATTGAGTAGGTACATCTAGAAAATCTGGTATCATACCAGTATTACTCTCAGACCTCAAGACTGAGCTAACCTCACTGCAGTGCATACACAGAGATATCCTTTCCCAGGCAATTTTCTAGAGGTGTATTTCTTCTCTGTACTCATGACAGCATTGTCTGTTTATGAACACTAAGGCTGTAACAAGAACTGGCTGAATGGCACAGCTCAAAGGTTATGATCAGCACAGCAGAATCCAGATGGAAGCCTGTAGTCTGTAGCATTCCCCAGGGATCAACTATGGGTCCAGTCTTATTCAACTTGTCCTGTCCAAGCTGTCCTATTCAACAAGCAGCTGGACAAAGGGATGGAATTTACCCTCAGTAAGTTTGATGATGATATTGGGGCAGTGGCCAATACACCTGAAAACTCTGCTGCCATTCAGCTGGACCTTAAGCTGGAAAACTGAGTGGAGAGAAAGTTAATGAGGCTCAGCAAGGGCAAGTGTAGGATCCTGCGCCTTGGAAGGAATAACCCCAAGTACCTCCACAGGCTGGAACCTGACCTCCAAGAGAGCAGCTCTGTGGAGAAGGACCTGGCAGTCTTGGTGGATGAGCAGTTGACCATGAGCCCGCAGTGCCTTGTGGCCAGGATGGCCAATGTTATCCTGAGGTGAATCAGGAAGAGTGTGACCAGCAGGTTGAGGGAGGTGAAAACCTGCCTGAGTAGAGGTGACCCTCTACTCAGCCCTAGTGAAGGCACATCTGGAAAGCTCTGTCCAATTCTAGGCTCTTCAGTACAAGAAAGAAAAGATATGGAGAGGGCCCAGTGGGGTGCCAGGAAGCAGATGAGGAATCTGGAGCTTCTTCCAGAAACACTGCAGGAACTGGCCCTGTTTAGTCTGGAGAAGAGAAGTCTGAGAGGGGATATCATCAAAACATACAGATATCTCAAAGCCAGGTGCCAAGAGGATTGTGCTAGACTCTTTTCAGTGGTGCCCAGCAACAGGACACGGTGCAATGGCCATAAACTAAACCACAAGAAGTTTCATCTCAACATGAGAAGATCTTCTTTACGCTGAGGGTGGCAGAGCACCAGAACAGGCTGCCCAGGCAGGTCATGGAGTCTCCCTCTCTGGAGACACTCAGAACCCACCTGGACACGTTCCTGTGTCACCTGCTCTAGGTGACTCTGCCTTGACAGGGATAGGACTAGATGATCTCCAGAGATCCTTTCCAACCCTAGTGATTCTGTGGAGTTTCTTTTAAAGTTAAAAATAAATGACATTAATGCCTTCTATTTGCAACACTTGAATTTTTTTCAGAGATATTCCAGCAAGCAAATTTACCTGTTAGTAGCTTACCTATATCTACTAATGCTTATATTTGTCCTCAAGCAGAGAAAAAATAATTAAACACACCTAGGTATAGACCTATGGCATGGGCAGTATGCCATTTCCACTTGCTAACAGGCAAGATATTTCTTGATGTAAAATAAACAAATAAAGATTAATTTCTTTGACTAGATACTTCATCCCCACCCCCCCCTGCATTTTTACTTTTGTAATTATTTTTACTCCTGAGAGATTTTTTGAGAAGAGGATTGTTTCCCTGAATTTACAATTATTTAGAATACTCCACCTCTAAGTGTCCTCAGACAACCATTAAGGGAAAAGCAGAATAGAGCTGCTAAATATTCACTGGACTATGAAGGAGCCCCATGAATCCCAGATGGGAAGGTGTTCATTCTTAGCAGAAAATTTTGCATACACGGAACTGAAGGACAGAAAAACATGGTACAGCTCCTCCAAGAAACTGTCACCTCAAATCGTTGCTCTGGGCCAAGGTAATTCAATCAAGATAACTCAGCTGCTTTGATGCAGGACAGATCTTCTGAAACTAGATCTTAAAAGGGAGTCTTCTTTGCTCCTTTATTGCTATATAAGAGAAGAAGAAAATTGAATCCCTCTATGAAGCAACTTGAAAGGTGAGCTGGTGTGTTGAGCTGGCCAGAACATGCTGATCTGATTTGTGGATGTCACCTCTGGGATGACATCAAGACACATTCCCTGATTTGTGGTCTCAGTGCTAATCTTTCAACAAGTACCGTCAGATCCACCATCATCTTACTGAGGGCATGAACCACTGTGGGTGTCATCACTGTTTAAAAAGGATCCCAGAGTAACAGCTGAGAAGCCTAAATTATGGGAGGGATATAACAGGAGAAGAAGGGACCATCAGTACATGCAGACACAAGAATATGGTAAGGCCAACACTATTCACACTCACAGGAGCATGAAATTAAAATTGCCATAATTCATGTAGGACCTTCATGAGCCCTGGAGCAAAGACATTGCCTGTGGAACTATGCAGACCATTACTGACCCGTAGGAGAGATATGCTCTGGTCTTTCCCCTCAAATGCTGTTGCCTGGGGAACCATAGCAGGGTAATACTGTGATGAGAGAGGCTACACTTAAGGATGATCCTGCTGATTATAAACTCCATGAGGGAATGTGGAAGGCCAAGCAAACCCTGAATCTCTGGTCTAGGGCTGCTGGTGTAACTGCAGGTTCATGCAGGGTGAGCAGAGGGCTGGGGAACAAGATTAAGAGATTGTATCTACAGAATTATTTATTATGCTCTGAAGCTATAAACAAACATGTGAGAGGCATACATTCCAAACTGAAGTGCATTCATCATTATTGTTAGCAATAATGATTACAATAATTCTTTGTACTTCCAATAAAAGTGCAAATCTCAGGGGAAAAAAATCCTGAAATCATGAGAGTATTATAATGAATTTAGCTTAAAACAAGCCCTGTGAAGTAGACACCCTTATCTGTACATTACAGAGGAGGAAATGTTGGCATGGGCAGATTGCAGTTTGCCCAGGGCCAAGCAGGAAACCCAGGGAACAGATGAATAAAGTCCCAAGCTCATGAATGCCAGCCCTCTGCCTCAGTCACAAGATCAATTTTCCTTTCCTTCATTTGATAAATTGCAAAAGAATTAAGTTAGGCAAATCCATAATTAAGGGCTTGAAAATAACCTTCATGCCATCTCCCAGCCCAGGGTATTCAGGGCTACATGGGAACAGAAGTCCGATAAAGGAAGTTTTCTCTACTTTCCATGTAGGGCAGGAGTGCCTACATCAGCTAGTAGACTTAAGCATCAATCTGGGTAGTTTTTATAAGCACATCCAGTATCAAGACTTTGAAAGAGGTACTGGAGCAGACCCAGAACTTCTTTAGATTCACCTTCTATTACAAACATTAATTTTTTTAGCTCTCTCTCAGGACCAATACATGTTTAATTACACCAGGGAGGCTGTGGTGCTTTGCACAAGAGACCCAGTGAGCCTTGCCACAGAACACGTGGTCAGTCTCTGCTTGAAAAAAATGTTGGGAGGCTGGATAAGGTCAAGGATCCTTTTCACCAAGTCAGGACTCAAATATTGCTCATCCTAATGAGTGAATGCTTTCAGCATTAAGCAATTTATCAACAGGTGGAATTACTCACCATCTTCCCTGTTTAGCTTTCAGCCTGACAGTCATTTCCAGAGAATTCTTATCAGCTCAGATCTCATAGGCAAGAAGGGGCAAGAAAGATTTATCCTGCTTGTGACAGCCCTTCAGTGTGGCCTGGGATGGGCACCCAGCTGTACAGCCCTGCAGAAACAAGCCCTTCATCAGCTCTTTCCAGCCCCCCAGCAGACACTCAGGGCAGCCTGTGGCTGTTCTCAGAGCGGACTGCAGCTAAGTGAGCCTTGGTGTCATGGAGGTGCAGACATTTGCCCTGACTACTCTGCCTGCTGGCAGCATCAGCCCAGCAAGCTTTCACAGCTTCAGGTTTCTGGGCTGGTATTTCTGCACAGCACTGTGGTGTGACAGTTACAGGTGCAAACCCATCTGAAGGCAGGTTGGAGACCTTTTAACCCACCACTGTGTTGCACGTAGAGTATGCATGGTATACAAGTGGTATTAGTGATGGAAGTGTAAATGTTTAGGGCCTCCATGCATTTATTTCCAAGACTAGGAGCAGCCAACAGACAGATTCTGCAGGTTATTTCAGATTTAACAGTCAGCAGTGCCTGTCTGATATCTAAGTTTTCTTGCAGGTCTAGCTTGAAGCTTTTCACAGACTATTGTCTGAGCCATATCAGAGGTAGAAGACCCTGTAGTACAGCTATTTAGATTTCTTGTGCACTTCTGACCTACACAAATAATTTCATATTTGTTCTTCCTTTAAATCTGTGATCCAGTAATATCTTATTTGTATGCTTCTGCACCTAATGTGTCTTATACAAGCTTCAAGCTTGGTGCACTTGGTAGTGTTAAGTTTATGATTGGACTCAGTGATTTTGTAGGTTTTTTCCAACCTAAGTGATTCTATGACTCTATGATATTATTTTCCCAGCTTGCTAATAAACAGGCAGAATAATCTTGGTCATTGTAGCATGTGTTAATCCCAGGGTAACCATGTTTGGTGCAAGTCTACTCTGATCAGCACCACTGCTGAGTGCCTGCTGTATCATTCCCATCAGCCAGTTTTGTCATCCACTTTTTGATGCTATTGACAAACAGTGCTCTTTCAGCATCTTGGTACATTTCTGTGTCCATCATCCATTGCCTAAAATAAAGATAAATTGTGTATGCTGGATTTCCCATGTCCTCCACCTCTTTCACTGAAAAAGACTGTTAAGCTTGGTTGGCAGAGGCTCAAATCCAGGACCCAGACCCCTTGATCTCTAAGGTCAGCAGGCTACATTTATGAAATGTCTTATGAAATAGCACTGAGGCTGGTGACATTCCTCTGAGGAGGAACTTGTCCCAGTAATTTTACTTTTTCACACCTGCAATTAGAATTTTCTTTGCCAGGAGAGAACATTTCCCCCCCCCCCCCCCCAGTTCCAACCTAGACAGAAAGCAGAGTACTTAGAGTGCTAAGAAGCAAAACAAAGAGGTTTCTGTGAAGAGTGACTCTGCTACACCATAGCAGCACCAGAGATGCCTCCCTGCGTGTCCCAGGCAATGTTACAGGATGGTCCATGTGTCACCCCAGCCCTGGGGAGCAGTCAACACAGAGACACATGACATGCTGAACAGACAACTTGCAGCACACAGAGGGATGTGCTGGTATCACAAAGCCAGAACACAAGGTCTCACATGAACTACTGTTGCCTCAGATCAGCTGATGGCATCTCTGATCAACAGAGTGGCTATCTTGAATCTTTCCTCCCTTCGGATCATATATTAGCCATGTGAGTGTGATCCTCAGCAGAAAAGCACGTCTGCAGTTGTCACTTGCTTAACTACTTCTTGTTTTTCCAGCAGTTTCTCAGGTACTCCTTTTCTCACATGACATCGGGAAAATAATTTTATTTATGCCATTGCTAGTTATCCCATCTGCAGTGAGAATATTCACCATTCCTCGTCTTATGTCCTTGTCCAGAATTTACCTTCAGGTCTCCTCAAATTATTGTCAGTTCCTAATCTAATCATTGTCACTGAATATTTTACACATGGCAGAAAAGAGAGCAGAGAAGTATCAAATCCATGAAGAATGCTAAGATGGAAGACTTTGACCTCAGAGGAAAAGGACCTACCCAGAGCCATCCATGTTAGGATCAACCAAAGTCTGAAAGTCTTTTGAGGAATAATGGTTTACTCTTTAAACTGTACACTGTTTCAAGTGTTACAGTTTAAAGTGTACACAGCTCCTTGGGTTATTTGTTGAATTAAATACCAGCCATTGTAAACATATTTGGCTGGGTCATAAGATAATGAGCCCAGGACCATTTGATCCACCTCATGAAAGGACTGTACTGGGTGCCTCTTGTAGCAGAGGCAAGGGTGGAGAATTGGCACCCTGACTGCTGTGACAGTGGCTGCAGGGAGCAGCATTCCTCATCTCCATGGTCCAGCCATGGGGCTGCACAGGGAAGCCAGGCAGGAGCTGTCTGCCACTGGTTTTGATGGATGTGAGGGCTGTGGCACTGTCTGCTGTGGCAAACAAAGCAGAATTAGAAAAACCATCTGAAGGATAAAGCCAGTAGACTTGCACAGGTGTTGGCCCCCCTGAGCTGGAGCGAGAGCAGGGAGGGCACCTTGTCAGGCCAGCTCTGAGAGGAATTGTTGCCATACTGCATGTCCTTGGGGCTTCCTTCCCTTCAGCAGGTCTGTGCCATCAGACTGTCATACTGCAGCACCCGGGTACAGGCTGGCTTCCTGCAGTTCCCCATGACTGAGCTGCAGAGAGGACTTTCGCCACTACTGAGGACAGTGTCTTCCTGCCAGCAGGTTCTCCTGCACCAGTGAGTCATTCCTGAGTCACTTGTCCTCTTGCCAGGAAGAGCCAGTCTTCTCCCAGGGAATACAGCAACCTTCCTGGCTGATAGAAAGAGACCAGCTGAAAAGGTAAAACTTTAAATCAATCCCTGTGAACTTTCCTGCTAAAATTCACGTTTGCAAAGGCCACTGACTTTACAGAATAAAACCATTCCATTTTCTCTGTTTGATGATGAATTTTCCAGGACAGGCCAAAAGTGTCTCTGTTTATGTTTGAATGATCCATTCTGAAGTGACTGGACCAAGAAGGCATTGCTTAGAGTTGTCTAGTCCAGGTGACAACACAAAGCCTTCTGTCTTGCTTTCAGCAAAACCCCCAAAAATGACCCTTTTAAAGATGAACCTACTCTAAATTGACTGCAGCAGGATGTTGGATGGGTACATTTAGGAGGATTTATTCACCCTTTATTCAGGGAATAACAGTGAGATCTTCAGAACATACCTGTTTGCCATTTGTGTCTCCTTTCTGACAGAGGTATTTAAATGTGCCCTCAATTACCCTTCAGTAGGCCTTTTTGACTCAAATGCCCATATCTTTCTAACAAGATGGAATACATATGAAGAGAGCATCCTGGTTTCTGCTCTACTAGGTGATCAAAATGGAAGGTAATGCCAAAGAACACAAAATCTAGCTATTGCTCCAGAGCAGCTGAGAAGAGGCTGTTCTTGAGCAAGCAAAGATGATGTAAAACCCACTAATTTGAGAATCTTAAGAAAAAAAAAAGGTGTCATGAGAAGCAGAACCCTATTAATGTGCTTCTTCTCCAAGGAGTCTATGGGAAGGTCAACAAGCCTGTGTAGGATTTTCACCTGGCCAGTGGTACTTCAGTTGCTGGAAGATACCCGTCCTCTGCAAAAGGAAATTCCTTTGAACACCTCATTGCCAGCACATGAAATGCAGGCATGAAGAGAAGGCCAGATCCACGGGTCAGCTGCCATTTAGGGGGTGAAGGAGCTGAGCATTGCATGGGCTGGGCAGTGGTTTTAGTTCAGAGCCCCATCCTGAGAGCTGTGTAACTCTCTCTCTACTTTCAGAGAGTGTCAGAGGTCAGGAGCTGTTTAATACAGAATGTAAAGATACAATATCTAATGTAGAAATGTTCACCTTTACAAATAAGTAATGTACTTTTAGGCAACTCCACTGTTACCCAAGTTGTGCTTTTTTGAAATGCCACACAGTAGCAATTTTCAGATTTCCAAGTCCCCACTTGTCTCAATACCCTGGCTCCAAAATTATGATAAATATATATCAGCTGATCATCCCACACTGGCTTCTTTACTTCAGACTGAAGAAGAGAACTGTCACCAAGTCATGGTATTGCCATGAGAGTAGCAGCTGAATACACACCAGCACTGAACTAATTGCAGCTACAACCTCTAAACCACAACAATAATAGGAAGTCAGGAACCTTACCCGGTGGAGAAAATTGCATTCTGAAGCCTGTCAACTTTTTAATATTTGATCAAGTTAGAAATGGGTTCACAGTAATTAATTCTCCCATTTGAAATTGTTTCTCTTGAAAACAACACAATCTGAATTCCAAATAATGCAGTGGAAAATTTGATGGCATATCATAAGGTCTCTGATGAAAAAGTGAAGGCACTGGTGAGTTGAACAAAGTTTTGCAGTCATAGTGGCAAGATAAAGAGCAACAGATAAAATATTTATTTCTTGAGCAACAGCTTACACCTGTCAGCTGGTGGGGAAAAGATAAAGAAGAAAATGTCTCTATGGCTAAATCCTTCATAAATGTGATGAAGATCACCCATAAGCCCTCAGACTCAAGTCTTTTCAGTAGACACCTACAACAACAGATGCTGAGATTACCCATGAGGCTGCACAACCCAATGGGTCTAATTCAAGGTTCCGTCTACCCATGAGGCTGACACCTTATAAATAAAGATCCAGTCCTTTCCAGCCCTGTCAACCACTGCAGGAGGACTTTACCAAATGCTTTGCACTAGCAAATGTAGGCTTTGTGTTAGGATCCTATCCTACCTTCCAGCCTCAGTGAATTCACCTCAGTTTGAGCACCATACTAGGGGAGGGCTGGCTTTGTCTCTCAGGCTCTTGAATCTACTTGCATATTACCACACATGCAGTGGGAAAATACTCTTTCACATGTTGTCTTGGCTTGAGGATTAGCAAAAGCCTAAAGAGGCAGAGCAGCATTTCAGAGGGGTTATCCAGGCAGAGACAATGCCCTGATGCCCTGAAACACTTCAGAAAGTGCACTGTTACCTCAGTTTGGGGGTGGCTACAGGGCTGGCCTGGAACTTTTGTCATGTCATCCCCATAGGTGTCCCTCCCACCCACTATTAATCTCCAGTGTTGCTCTTGGTGTTTGCCCAGCTAAATGAGACCTACCTCATCTGGAGGTAAACCACTCCAAATAGATTTCTCCAGGAAGGCTTTTCCCTAAGTGCTTGAGTGTTTAAAAAACTTATAAATAGGTCAAAACAATGAGACAGGGAGAAGCAATGACCTCTTTTCAGGAAATAGTATCCCACTAACTTGATTCTCATCCACTGCCTATTTAGGCCTGGTAATGAGGTTGGGTGTACAGTTATTTTAAATTTGTTCCATGATGCAGTCCACCTTTCTGGGATACCACAGCAGATGTCAATAAGACAAGAATCATCCTTTTATAGTTCCATGTGCACAGGACATTGTCTCTCAACAGCATCACTAGCAATGCAGCAAAGTGCTCGTCAGAGCATTTTGAAAAGGAAAATAAAGCTGTTGTCCATGAGTGTTGTCCTTTGAAGTGTGGGACTGAAGCCTCTTGGCTGACATCCCTTTCCTGGCCGACTCACTTTGTGCATGACTGCAGTAGCACACTGCAGTCCCACGGGACCTGTTTATTACTCCCGAGTAAACTTTCCCCCTTCAACATGGGAAAATGGATTCACAATGATAGAAGGCTGGGACATTCTGAATGCTTAAAATCATAAGGCTTTTAAAATCACCTTTTTATCTTTTTTCTTTCAGTCAAATGCCAAAGAAAAGAATCATGTTAAGCCATGATTATAAAACATGCCTTTGATGGCTTGTGCATTTGCCTTGTAGTACCTCCAAGTCAAATATCGTTTAAATCCCCATCAGCTCACCAAGATATATGGAAGAGACAGGGTTCAGGAGGCTGGCAGGGAATTAACTGCATTAGCTGCAAAATAACTGGCTACCACAGCACCAGCGCTGATGCACGTGGATGAAGGCAGCGATCAGGAGGTGCAGCTTCTGCATCGCATGGGTTTATTTCGGGCCAGCAGCTTGGCCAGCTCAGACCCTTTGGTCTCCAACTGCAGGGACACCTGCAGCCACCTGCCCCAGTGCCAGGTGGCCTCTTGGGCCTTGCAGCAGAAGGGAAGGAGGGACAGACCTCGGGGCATTTCAGGGAGGCTACATGAGGGAGCGGGAGAGAGGAGTTTAATTACTTAGTCTGGCTGGCAGATGGATTTTGAAAGTAGCTGCACCATATTATGACTTCAGAGGACAAACTAATCCAACATTTGGAATGACTTATAAAGTATTGTCTTCTGAATGTATTTGCTGTGCTAGGTTTAAAAAGCAGCTTGCCCTGGAATTCCTTACCTCCTTCAGTGCAGGCAGGTGGCCTGGGAGAGGTGATAGTACATTTCTTTCCTGGCTCTTGCAATCCTTTTTCCAATGAAAGCTGTGACTATTCATATACAAGTCAAATGACACTGGCATTATACTGAAGTGGTGCCAGTGGTGAATCAGAGACCTTTTCAAACCACTTGAATTTTAAGGGGACAAGAAAGAGTGGATCTAACTGAAGGCAAAAAATTAATGTCAGATGAAAAATGAAAAGTAAAGAATCTAACACTAAAAATAAATCTTATGTATATATATGATTTATGCCCATTTTGATGCAGACCTCTGCCTACAGAAAGCAACAAAAGGGGTAATGTAAAGTAAAAATCAAATATCATTTAAAGTTCAAGTCTTCTTGTAGAGCCAGCCACAAGGTGGTATACTTTGAGTTATAGATCAGGGTAAAAAAACCATGAAATAAAACTTCAGGTGATTTTTAAATGAGCAATTGTAATAATGTGAGGTAGGATTTCACAAGGAATCTTTATTCTTCTGAACACAAGAAATAATCTGTCATTATTCGCAATCACATTCATTTAGGTTTAAAAGAATTTTGACAAAGAAGAAAAAGCTAAAACACTTTGGTAGTTGGTGTGTAAGTGAAAAGAATCCTGTAAAATGGTGTGTGTGTGCATGTAATCCCAGATACATGCATGGAGTTTGTCACCCAGGCGTTCCCAGCACCAAGTACTACTCTGGAATGAGGAATGTACAGTACATTCAGAGATGCTATAATAAGAAAGTAGCACAAGGTAAATAAATACTGAAATTTTTATGAGTGAACTTTTGTGAACCAGTATAGTATGGGAGCATGAGAGGAACTCATAAAAGCAGGGCAAAAGCCAAAGAACAGATGAGGATGAGAAAGTGATATGATGAGTGCAGCAGAGAAAACAATGTAAAAACAAGCATGTCTTTTATTTGAGATACATTCAGGAGAACATCCACTGAAGACATAAATCTGTTTTAGGATTCAGGAAACTAAACTCTTGGGTTACAGTTATGCCCACTACCTGTCTCTGGAGTTACAGCCTCATTAAATTCTGCTGAAATTATATTACTATTGTGTTCCAGATATGCTTTGGAAACTCTTGGCTACAGTGCAGTGCAGCTGAAACTGATTTATTTGTATCCAATACTGTAACTACATTACAGCCAGCACTCTGTGTTTGCATACAGCCTCTGCATGTAAAGATTTTACAACAGAGTAAGAGGATGCCTGCAAAAATCAGGGTCTGCAGGTGTGGCCTTGGAAAGCACTCCACAGGCACAGCTTCAGATGAGAGAAACTAGGGGGGCAAACGAAGAGAATTTTCTAATTAAACCAGGCTCATAATAAAGAAAAAAAGCTATATTCTACAATAAGGATCCTGACAGACCATGTCTACTGGTCAAGCAGGTGTTCAAGTACAATCAAAACTATTATAATATCATGGAACATAAAGAAGGGAAGGACTCCAAAAAACCACTTTTATCCAGAGATCAACTGGCACCACTCCTGAGGTGTCCCAGTTGTTCATGGAGCTTCCAGAGAGCTTCCAGAGAGCTTCCAGAGGGTCAGCTGTCTTTCTTGGTTGTGAGCTAATCTAGCTGCACTATGCCAGGACTTAGCCATATGCCACAACTCTGTACAGGTGAATAAGGAAGGTTGTGCAATGACACCCAACAGGCTGGGCAGCTGAGCTGTCATCTGCAGAGTCAGGCTTGCTGGTGTTGAGCTGAGCATGAGAAAAGTGTAAAAAACTGTTCTATCCACTGGGAAAAGTGGAAATCCCCTGGTGTAGGCAGTCTTAAACAATGCATGCTCTTTTTACTGTGTTTAAAGAGCATATGAACAATGATTATTATCAACGGTGACATTATATTCCTGAGTAATTTTCTTATGCCTAGTATGAATCATACCTGCAGCTGAACTGATGAGCCTGTAGCAAGTTCTATAAAGCTGTTGTATCATCAAGGTAATTAAAACAATGTGTGTTCTTCTCCAGTATAGACTTTCAGGTCATTATAAAACAGTATGGCATAATCATAAAATGAACGTCTGTGTAAAGTGTTGCTCTTCTATCACAGTGTCTGTTAACAGCCTGTTTATTAAAGCAATAAAAATGTAATTTATGCCACCTTTAACCAAGGAGCTTGAAAAAAAATATTTCTGGGAAATTATTTCTGATATTTACAGAATCTAACACAATCATGCCCAAACCTTTGAAAATTAATCATGTCAGCAAGAACAGCGAGATGAATTATGGAGATTGCTGATGCTTTTAAGCGCCGAAGCAGACGCATCCCATTTTCCCAACCTCTCCAATAACAACAGCCACGATGGGCCGGCCGGTTGTTTTTGCAGCTTGCGAGCCGAGCCGCCCATGCAGCGCCCCCGGCCCCAGCACAAACACGCTCCAGCAGCCAGCAGGCACCAGCCCCAGGCCGCTTCCTCCCGCCGTGCTTCCAGCTGCTCCCAGCCACAGAGAGCACGGAGCCATCTCCAGTTTCCTCCCAGCGACACCGGAACGCCTGGGTGTAGTTTACGGAGAGGTGCGCCAAAGACAATTCCCAGGCTAGCAGACGGTTTCCATTTCACAAGGCTCCCCCGCTCAGCTCTCTGCTGCAAAAGCTGCAGCCAAACTTCTCTCTATGCCTCTGGGTACCAGCAGCAGCAAAATCTTCAGTCCTGGCTCCTCTGACTTTATTTCTTTCAGCATTTTTTTGAGTGGACAACGTATCCTCCAGTACACAGCAGGGTGGATAGGATCTGACCTGTGCCTTTATTTCCTCTGGAGCAATCTGATGGCAATGCAGAGATCCCAGAGACCACCTGGCAGGCTCCAAGTTAAGGATGTTGTCCAATCTCACCTGCCAGGGGCCTGCCAATAAACTGGTGCCAACCCAGGCAGTGCCACTCCAAGTTGTGGCTCATGTCACTTGCCGTGCACCTTCTCAGCATTTTCTGCACATGTGTACACAGACTTTCTTAAAGTAAACAAACAGGAAATATGGGAATCTGAGAAGTGAATGGCTATAAACAGATTAGTAGCTCTCACCTTCATTAGGTGAAGAGAGAGTGAGGAAAAGAACAGACAGAGAATAAGAGGCTATATTTCAGTGCATAAAGCAATAAGGATAGCATTTCCAATCCCAATAAACAGTTGAGAAGAAGCATTCCAGAGCAGCAAAGCAGAGGCAAAGTCCTCCACAAGGAAGTGCATAAACAGAGAGGGTCAGGCTACACCACCCCGAGCTGCTGAAACTGTCACTTCTTGTATCAGACAGGACTAAATATCAGCACAGCATGAGAACAACATCACAGTGTTGCTAACCCTCTTGAAAATAAAGCTTGTGGGCAATCTCTAGCCAGACACTGGTTTTTGTCTTGCTCAGTAGTACTCGAGGCAGCAGCTCTCTATTTTTATTTTCCCCAACAAAAGCTGAATTGAGGGCCTTGCAAAGTAAAGACCTGCCCTGAGTGTTTCTGCCACAATTATTGCCTGACTGGGTAAATCTTGGGTAGGCTACCACAGTACTGTAAACATGGCATTGCAGCAACCCCCAGCCCTTCAACCCCCTGGACACTGTGGGCTTAGGAGGTCACCCAGGCCATGCACATCCAGGGCCAGTGAGGCTGATTCTCCACTGGGACAGCTCTGCTCCGGTGCCAGGCTGCCCAGAGACTGTCCTGGCTGACCCTGGAGGCACTGCTGGCAGTCTGCCGGTACCCTCGGGGACATCTTTGGGAGCCTGGCACCACGCCCTGCAAATAGTTGATGCTGGCTGCTCCGAGTGTTGGCACAAGGCAAATCCCCAAAATGCAAAGTGGAAAAGGTCACTCGGAGCGAGCTTTCTGCTCCACAGCCTTTGCAAGCACTTAGCAGCATTTGATGAGTATCAGTTGGGTTTTTTTTAATATTATTCATTGCAAATGTTTAAAGGAGGCTGTTTACAGCATCTGGTATGTCTTCTATTACTCTGCATGATTTTGGCTCAGTTAGTACTGTAAGCCTGGATTTTTACAGTTCTGCAAATTATTTTCAGCCCTGTGCTTTCTCTTCTGGTCTTACTCATCACAGTGACAGCAATCCACATCACTGCTGTGGGCTGCTTTTTAGGAAGTGGGCACATGATGACACACTAAGAAAATAAAGAGCCAAACCTCATTTGGGAGACTCTACTTGCTCCCCATTTAGCATCACGCCATGCCATCATTATCAATCTTTGCACAAAGGAGATGATAAGCAGAACATGAAGGTGGGGATTGAAAAGGAGACACCAGTTTCTGCAAGAAAGGCTGGAAAATCGACACTTTCTAGTTTTATTCTGACAATACGCTTTCCTGAAGGTCACAGAAACGAGGCCGTTTAGCACAAACAGGGAGACCTCTTAGCAATCACACCTCCTGCTGCTCCGTCAGGCTGCTGTGCAGCACTGCATCGTGCCCGGGCGCGTTGCTCGGGCTGCGTTTGGCGCGGGGATGCCGCAGCACCCGGGCG
>JAYDZK010000169.1:57284614-57316546 GCA_034509185.1 Euphonia xanthogaster | reverse complement strand
CCGGGACTGCGCGGCCCCGCCCCGCTCCCGCTGCCGGGGCCCGGGACCCCGCCCGGCTCTGCGGGATCGCGGGGACGCGCTGGTCTCCGGGAAGGGCTGGAACTCCCGAACGTACCTTGTCCTCCTCCTGCTGACGAGCACAGGCATGATTTTTCAAGGCTGCAGCCTTGTGATGTTATTATTTATTCCATAGATATTATAGAATATAGATATTATAGAATGATAGGATCCTATAGATATTATAGAATGATAGGATCATGGAACAGCGTGGGTTGGAAGGGACTGAAAGATCACCTGGTTCCAGCCCCCTTTCACTAGACCACACCTTTCACTAGACCACATTTCTCAGCACTCCATCAAACTCACCCTTAAGCACTTCCGGGGATCCACATCCACAAATTCTCTGGACACTCTAACTCAGTGGTTTACCACCCTCATAGTAAAATGGTTTTTTCTAGTATCTTATCTAAACCTTATCTTTTCCAGTTTGAAACCATTATCTTTTGTCCTGTCACTACATGCCCATGTAAAAAGCCCTTCTCTTTCTTTTACTCTTCAGATACTGGAAGGCCACAATTAGGTCATCCCAAAGGTTTCTCTTTTCCAGGCTGAACAAATCCAATTCTCTCAGCCTTTCCTCATAGGAGAGCTGCCCCATCCCTCTAATCAAATTATTGGCCCTTCTCTGGACTCAGTCCAATAAGTCAGTGTCCTTCCAATGCTGGAGATCTGAGATGCATGCAATACTCTTTTCTGTCCCAAATAAAAATGCAAGGAAAGGAAGGAAAGAAGATGGGGTAAATTATTTGACGTATCCAGAATGAAAGTCAAAGACTACCTGTGAAGTTAAAAACACAATTCAGTAAAATAATGGGGCAATTTGTCTTGTTTGGGCCCTAAAGACAGGGAAGTTGAGGTCAGGTGGATACAGGACATGAAGCCAGAAGAATCCATGTCCAGCACTGTTGCAGAACAGGCACTGCTACCAGAAAGGTTCCTCAATGCCTTTTGCCCCAATTCCTATTCCAGTAACACAGTGATATCAGCAGTTCTCAGTGGTCAGGAGCAGGAAACTCTCTGGCACAGTATGACATTGTATTATTTTTCAAAATGCCCTAAAGCAACCCTAGCAAGAAGTTCATTCTTTAGGCTGGGTGTTCCATAACGTTATTCTCCAGCGTTCTCCTTCTGAGATAGTGAAATGCAGACACTAAACAGGAAGACAGTCACAAACACCTAACAGCAGACTGTTGCACTTCTACCTTCCCCTCTTTTGAGGTGCTTAAAGGGATTATAATTTAAATGTTCATATTAAATTTTAATTATTTTAATGAACAATAAGCATATTGAGACTCTAATAGCAAATGGTCAAATGGGATTTTAGAAAAAGAGAAAAGGTGGGAAAAAGATCTTGGTAAAGCATTCTTTCATTCTATTTTCTGTCCAAAAGAGAGGTCTCTCCTAAAAGTCATCATAAATGGCAATAAATACCAGATGTAATGCCTTAATCTTTCCTTGCTAAAACTCATCATTAAAACATTAAGAATAAATAGCGTCTAAGTGAGGTGCTAGTGTGCTTATGCTACTGCTTGTAGTGGTGGAGAGGACTTGTGCCCAGTGTGGAATGTCTCTGTCCCACCCTGCTGACCCTGTGTGGTGTTGGGAAGACTGGCTAGGGCTTCTCATTTATCAAGTCATTATGCTAAAGAGGCTTGGTCTCAATACATGCACTGAAGAACTGCTGCCTCCATGGCCTAACTTGGACTCCAAATATGCAGCTGAATGAGGGTAAACACAATTTGCAGGTGATACTAGTCTGTTGTAGCCAGGCTGTACGCTCTAAGGTCATGATGATTTGGAAGCTCTTTCCAAGGGGGGATCATTGAAAATGACTGTATACCTTTGATTTAAAAGCTTTAGAGTATATTCACTCAGTGATTAACTGAATCAATTTGATGTTGCTGTAATTAAACAATATACTTCATCTTCACTCTGTAATATTTTTCTTTTCCTTAGGTGCTAAATCAGCAATAGATCTGTAATCTGCTGACTAATTCCATTTACCCATGCTCTACAACTACTGGCAAAGAATAAAACCTTGAGGCAACTGAAAAAGAAAACGCAGTAAAATATGAAAATAACTGTAGCCATTAAAAGATATTTTTGTTTCTCAGTCTTTTGGGAAACAAGTCAAATTTCATAGCTAATATCTTCCACTCAAAATAATGGCAATTCTGGTTTTATTAAGGACACTAAACTTGCTGATATTCCAGTTCCTTTCCATTTCTAGAAAACAGAACAGATTTCTGTGCTTAATTATTTTTCAAGTCTAAAAGGAGAACTCAGTGTTTTGAAATAAGCTGAGCCATCAATCTGGTTACATATTTTGCAACAGCTGACCTGCAGCCTACTCCTCATCTATTTCCACTTATACCATTTTGGAGTTTCATAGCCTGTGACATCCTCCCTGTCCCAGTTCATCACTGGATCTCAGTTCCAGACTATGTCCAAAGCTCCAGGGCCATGCCTGTCTGCCTCAATTCAAATGCTGTCATAATCTAGGAGCTGAAGCATGCTGAGATTTGAAGCTCTCTTTAGGTTCATCCAAAGGGGCACAATGAAACAGACCAGTGTAAGAATAAGGTTACATCTGTAACCACAAGGAGAACAAAACAAAAAATGGAAAATATCCAAACAAAGACGGGGAAAGCAGAACATGTCAGTACTAGTAGGACATTTCTACCATCAGGGATCATAAATGTTTGTTTCCTGAGGCATGCATATTAGAAGGAGCTTTTGTGGTAATACTTTTATGAGAGGATTAAAGGTGGAAAATACCTTTATTTCTGTTGAAACAACATCACTCTGAAGTGATACAGTGCTGAAGCACATGGTTCAACTCATAGAGGAGAGCTAACAAAAACAAGCCTTATTTATGTGTGGAAATAAAAGCTGTGGGTTTCTCCCTTTCACCCTGCCCCCACACTGACACTGCCAACTCTTTGCACTGTTCAGTCTCATCCCTTAGACTTGTAAGTAAAGCTCGGGGATGAAAAGTGTGCCTTTGTTCCCTGAAGTATCAAAGGAATTGTGATGTTCCTTTCTCATGCCAATCATTATAACAGTCAATAAGTCCGCACAATGGGTGCCTGGCTTTCATGTCCTTAGGGTTGATGGCACACATACAAAATATGACTGTTATTGTTATTTTTACTATTTTTAGGCATACTTTGTTAAGACTACAGCTAGCTTATGAAAACAGCAGACGTTCAATTGGTGGCCTTTCTTGGGAATCTCCCTCAAAGCCCCATGTGAGGCAAACTGGGGCGAGGAAAAAGCACCAGGTGAGGGTCATCATCAGGAAAGGAAGAAGCCAGACCAGTTCTGGTCTAGCTTCCCTGGGATTTGTCCTACACTGGGACCCTGTTGGCGTTGGAGGGACTAGAATGAAGCACCCAGGCATCAGGTATTTGATCTGAGAGCCAGCTATGTAGCATACTTGTTACTAAATTCTGCCAAGGAAAAGAAGACCCAGCAGATGTAGCTTTCTTTTAAATGCATTTAGTTGTTGTTGCAATTAAAAAGAAAATATCCTGGAAACACAAGATTATCAAAACATAGTGACTCATTCTCAGGTGTGTTGTAAAAGCTGGGGCAGATTTCTGCCAGGCTTTTCCCTAGTGGCAAACCCAACATTTTATCTCAACTGGATTTTTACTTAATCTGATTTAATTGTTAGTTGTGGGGGCTTTTTTTGTTTGTTTTGTTGGGGGGGAGGGGTTGGATTTTTGGGGGGGGGCTTGTTGTGGGCATTAAGGAAATTGTGAATCTGGAACTTTCAAGGTGTTCTGCAGTGTGATAAGTTTAAAACTAAATGCTTATGATTATTCATATCAGCCATCTCAGTAACATAGAAATCCTCAGATCTAACCAATTTAGCAGCAATAATAACAATTACAGGGTCAAATTTCTGTCACATTATTTCATCTTTATCTTATTTTATCAATGAAGAAATTGTGATCCAGAGTAGATAAAAGATGCTAAGACGTACACAAGAAATCAGCAGGGAGTAGAAATTAGTTGTTTCAGGTTTCAGCTTGAAACAGATGATCTTTATGGATCCTTCCCAATTCAGAATATTCTGAGAATGCTTCCCCTTAAACAACAACAACAACAAATATAAATCAGCTTGTGAGGACCAAGAGATTTTAAAATTCAAATGACTTAGACCCAAGTAGCAATACATACCCTGTAGTACCTACATGTACATGATTGCACTTGATGCATCTTACTAGTGGTATCAGTTCAGTAAAATACCTTGAATGATCACATAATTTGGTTTCCAAAACCTGACACTGCAAATCCTCTGATGATATCACACAACATCCAATCTCTGTAATGTCTATGGGATAAAAAACAATAGAAGCAGATATTCAAATATACCTTCAGAAGATCAAGCCTCCTACATAAGTGAAGGTCAACAAAAGTATGAGAAAAAACAAGACAGTGCAAAAGTTTGCCTAGACATACATTACTGGAAAAGTTGATTGAAGTATCTAAAAAGCCTTTTTCATGGTCCTTACCAAGGGTTTGGCACAGGACTGATGAATTCTGCTTTTTAATAAACCTCAAAGCTTGTTGTTATAGGAGCCCATGTCTGCATGTGGTCATTTCCACAGAAGTTTATAAATCCAAGCAGAGTGGATGAATTGAGGAAAGTTATTTGTTCTTTGTGTTAATCATTAAGTGCTGCCATGTTAAACTGAGGTACCCAGACATCTGTGATTGAAAAAGAAATTTGACCAACTATTTTTTGACCTTCCCTCATATGCCAGATAGTTCTAGACAGAACTTTTTACTTCAAAACATTATTTCCATCTTCTACTCTACTTTGTACAGGCTTATGCAAAAGTATTCATTGGCTGAACATAACAGAACTATGATGCCTGCCAAGCATAACCTCCTTGATTGGAAATGAAAGCAGCACTCAGCTCTCACTGACTGTCAAATCATAAATTCATTGACACGAGGCAGGAACATTAATCAGCAGTTACATGTCTTGAATTTGCAAATGCTCATCTTTACGTGGTATAAATTATCTGGATATGGTAAAGTAATATTGATTTACTAAAATCAAGTTAATTTACTGGCGATTTCTTTGAAAAAATTACCTACGCAGTACATTGTAAAGCACAACACTGTAGCATATGATTGGCAGCTCTTTCTGGATGGGTTGAAGAAAGAAAACAAAACCAGCATAGGCCATATTCCTGTGAGCACTGGTGTCATTTGTCATTTCACAGAGATATTATCAGACCAGGCAAATTTCACAGACTCAGTGCTAGGTTCTCATCATTATATTTCCTCATGCAATTATGTTGATTTCCCCCATTATCCTGTAAAAACAAACAAAAAACAAACAAAAAAAAACCAACAAAAACAAACGGAAAAAATCATCCAAACAAGTACAACACCTCTCCCACATACACAAAAAGCCCCAAACCACTTTGCCAGTGTATTCCTGATTCTTTTGACCTACTACACCTGGCTATGGCCTAGGGAAGAAGCCACCAAGATAGACAGCACCCTTGCTGGACGTTGCTGTGTCTTCCCAAGAGAAATTGTAACTTAGGGTTAACCAATCCTGTAATAACCTTATGTAAGGCCTTTCCTGTCCAGCCACTTGACACAGCACAGACACACAGCAGTACCAAAGAAAATGCATTGAGTCTTAAGTGTCTCAGAAAGGAGATAAACAAATAGTTAATCACTTTTGGCCATGGGTGGTTGCTGTGCAGTCAGCAGCAGGCAATTCTAGGACAACAGACTTCTGGTGAATGGTAGCTGGTGACTTGGTTTTTTTAAACATACCAGATCTCACAAAATAGATACATCTTGCATAAGAGATGGATTAGGAATTAGTTGCCCCAGCACTTGTTCAGAGTTTGTATGTTTGGCTATTTCCATGACAGCTTCAGGTCTTTGCTGTCTGCAAAGCAGCACTTCAAGCAAGTGCACAGAGGAGAGAGACTTTTCATACACAGGGTTGCTCACAGGCAGAGACTGCTCTAGAGCTGGCTTTGGTAGAGGTTGCAGGCAGACAAAGGGCCATCACAGAGCCACAGAATCACATGGAATCAACTAGGTTGGAAAAGACCTTTGAGATCATTGAGTCCAGCCTATAACCCAATACCACCTTGTCAACTAGACCATGGCACTGATTGCCACATCCAGTCTTTCCTTAGACACCTCCAGGGACAGTGGCTCCACCACCTCCCTGAGCAGCCCATTCCAGTGCAATCACTTTTTCCTAATGTCCAGCCTAAACCTCCCCTGGCACAGCTCAGGACCGTGTCATCTTGTCCCTACCTATGCCTTTGTATAAACAAATCTTCTGCCTGTGAGGACATTGCTCAGAAACGACTTCACTCCACACCAACAGGAACTGTTCCAGTTCAGCCTCCCTTGCTTCTCCCTGCTTCTCTCAAACCATATGAAACAGACAAAAAAAGTCAGGATTTGTGTTCCATTTAGCCCAGTTTCACCCGCTGATTGATGGAGGTACTCTCTGTAACTTCAGGGTGTGAACACAGTCCCCCCAAACACATGTTTTTAGAGAGCTGGTGCCGTGAAATTGTGCTGTGGTCCCTACTTTGCAGGGTGCACTGGGAAACTGAAGGCCAGGTCTTCAAGGGTATCCAGTCACCTAACCTTTATTGATTTCCTTTGAGTCATAGAGGAAGTTGTTGCTAAAAGAGAGGCTCCAGAACCCAGGTTAGGATCTTAATCACTGTCATTTTGCAGTTAACCCAATTATCCTTCCAATTTATTCAGTACTTCTCAGTCAATTGCATACAGTGGAACATTAGAATGCAATATTGGGAGCACAGCAGCCAATTACCAGGACATATCCACATTCAGAGAGCCAATCAAGCTATTAAAATGCTTTTTTTGAAACAGGAGAATGCCCTAGAAAAGTCTGTGCTGTAATTTCCATGCACTGTCAGAACAAATCGATCAAGAGTAGCAATTCAGGATCGTGGTCTACCGCAAGGAATGAGGGAATAAAGCATAGTCCCTCTTCACTAATCAGCTCCACAGGCAGCTGGCAATGCAAGCAGGACACCTAAGGGCAATCTGTAAAAAGATTATTTACTATTAATGAAATTTTGTAACCTCTAAGGTAAGAAAGTGGTCCTCAGACAAAGTTTCTGGAGCTAAATCCCTTGCTTCCATTTGGAATCCATTAAGCAAAGAACTAATCCAGTGGGAATGGCTGCTTATATAAAACCAAAACAGACTCCTCTCCCTGAGACAGACTTTGAAAGCCAGACATGTATTTTCCACGGGTTTATGTGATTTAAGGAGGCATGCTGGCACTAACCAATGGGGTTTGATGCAGTGTATATCTGGTCCAAATTCTTCTCACAGAAGTGATTCTTGACCTGTCATGTCTATCCCTAAATTCAGAGGTCACTGGGAGAAAACTTTCAAGACAAATATAAATAGTATGGAAATTAAACCCTTCCTCTTATAAAATATTTTGCAAGTTGAGGGACTCACATTGATTCATGGATCTGTGGTGTCAGACCTGCTTTGAGATGCTGCTTAAGCATCGCTCTTTACCAATTAGCAGTATGTTCAACAAAAGGTACAATTTATCAGCTGACAGGCAGCATTCATTTGATGCCACGGTCAGAATACTTATACAATTCAATTAGTCTCAACATTGGTTAAAAAAAGAGAGTGCAAACAAATAGACCAGGGTAAATACAACGTGCATGTAGGAGAGGTTTCCCTTGAGTTTTCCCAAGAAAAGAACCCCACATTACTACAGAAAGTAATCCCTGTTCTCTTTGGGCTAAACAAAATGCAAATATAATTATGGGGATGAAGGCTGCAATGCAGAATTTTGATATTTTTACTGTGAGTAATGTTTAGTGGCCCAATAAAACTGTAATAACATACAGAGCCATTCATCTCCAGGCCTCTGAGACAAAAATATTCCAGCCACAGCCACAGCGAGGTTGTTATCTGGTGAACATCAAGGAAGACAAAAGTTGGATGTGTTCCAGTCACTTCCAAATGAGCAATATGTGTAAAGCTGGTAGTTATGACACTATTTTCAGTTTCCATCCAGAAGGTGACAGGGTAATTCAAAGATGTCACCATCCGTGGTCTTGGTGGACCGGCAAGGGCTGCAGCGAGTACTGACCAAGGATGTGGTGAGTTTGAGTGCTGAGGGCATGCAGGGATATATTTGCCTCAGGTCCCCCACACAACTTCAACTTGCCATTCAAACTTTATGGTGCACAGCAAACCTGGCCCTTGACCCAGAGGTCCAGGCTGTCTATGCACAGTTTATATGCAAGGTGGTAGGCAGCCCCGGGACAAGCACAGCTGGTGTTTGGCAAGGCTATGTGACAAGATCTACAAGCAACTGCAGCTATCACAAAGAAAATATCTTCTTATAAGCCACTTAATTTACAATTTTCATGAAAACTTAAAAACTTGCAACAGTTGCACTTTGACTTTAAAACATGCAATTTCTGTCCCAAGCTCTTTTCTAGCAGGGATGTTGTAACTACAACTCAGACTGGTCTTTTTGCCCAGAGGAAGCACCATCAGCAAAATGTTTCCCCAACAACTATGCCAAAATCATCGTGCAAGAACTAGACTGTGCATCCTTTCCCTTGCCACTAGCACACAAATTAACAGAGCAACCCAGAGAACAGAAGGGATTTATTTTGTAGCTGTTAGGACTTGCCTCTCACATGAAGGAGATAATCTCACAAGATTTGCTCCTATGATGGAATATTCCGTTCATTCCACGGATTTCAGGATTAGCCATATTTGAGGCACAATTTTTTAGCTGTTTTGAAATGTCAGGATGGCGAGCTTCCAAAATTAACTGCTTCTTGGGTTGGTTCTGAAAGATTTTAACTCAATACTTTCTAATGCTTTTGCAGAAAAAAAGAGTGCAACTGAATGGCCTATTTTCTGAGACGTATCATTGGAAAAAAAAGTGCTGGGATGGTGCAAACCAGCTTTGAATTTTGTAATGCATTTTAAGGTTTTACTGAACTTCCCATGGAAAATCTAGTGTGTGCTTAACCAATAGTGTATGTTACAGATAATATTTTCTATTTCTTTGTTCCTTCCAAACATAAGGGCCCCTTTGCAGGAGGGTGTTGTGTACTTTGATTTCCTGTCTGTCCATAGAAGAATGGCTGAAGAGGCAGGATAAAGCATTTTCCTTTCACCTCCAAGAACTCTGTGTTCATATCCTGAGTATTGTCTGAAGCAACATCGGGCCTGAGTTTCTGTTTTCTATTGATATACATGTTCCCTGTATCAAGTGTAGTGAAAAAAACCCACCATAATAACTGAGGCAACAAGCCCCATCATTTTTCTTAAACAGCAGGAAGTAACAAAGCCAGGTGATCCATCTAAAAATTTGACTGAAGTTGGCCACAGCCTACTAGTTAGGGATTTCTGTCAAACATGAGAAACCAAGCTGCTTCACTCTCACTTTAACAGACCTTACAGCAAAAGAGTTTCATTGTCCTCCTTGGGTACAATGCAAATCTAACACACAGGTCATGACCTAAGTGAAGTTACAGGGGGCAAGGGAGCAGAAAAAAGCAGAGAAAAATTTAAAACCCTCAAAAAACCTGCTCAAAACTAATGTCTTTGCTTTTTTTTTCTTTTCTTTAATGAATAGGTAGGTTTTCAAATGACAGCTGCTGAAAATTCCTACAGAGACTTAGTTCCCTGTATTAACACAAAGAACCTGTCATTAGATGGAGAGACTTGACCAGGAGGGTTTCCTCCTGCAACTGTTTGTGCAAGGAACCATGCTGAGGAGTCATCCCCCTGGGTTCAGGGAGAGGTTTTGATTTTATTCAAATGATTCATGACATTACAGTACTATGTTCTCTTTGGATGTTTGATGTTTATGGTGATGTCATTTCTCATGTTTTGAAACATTGTGCCTTTTTTCTTTTCCTTCTACCTGCCTGTTTTTGAGGTAGTCATCAGACAAGGCCAACATTCTTCTAAAGGAGTACTCTGAGTTCTCATAAAAAGATACTCTAATTGTCCAGGCACTTGCACAGCCCAGCCCTGTTTATAATAACCTCAGGGGCAACCTCTGTGCCAGAAATAGTTTACTAGAGAAACTGGAAGTGTTTAAGCCACTGTAACTTGCCCAAGGTCAATGAAAATGTTCCACCTGGGCAAACAACGAGGGAGGACATGCCATTACAAACCTTGAGCAAGAGATGCCAGAGCAAAAGCTGAACCAACACAGAACACCATGTCAGACTCCAAAGATTTTGAAAGTTAAGTGTTTATGGACAAAGCCTAGATTCAAGCCAGTCAGATCCCACTGACTGAACACAACATCATCTTCTTTACATCCCATTTTGACAGTCCAGCTTGGCATTGCTTGTACTCGCCACACAGCACCAGTGTCTCCTGCAGCAGCACCTCTGGTGCCAGGCTTGGGTCTTTGGGAAAAGTGTGACCCAGAGCTGTGACAGAGAAGTCCAAGTGCACAGGACAAGCTGCAGTGCAAGATGCAATGGACTCGGGGGATCAAGTCACCCTGGTGGATGTATTCTCTGTTCTCACAGCTTCTCCCCATCTTGACACGTTATACTTCAGCCTCAGCAGCAAGTTTGATGCTCTCAGAGATATTAGAATTTCAGCATTTTAGAGGTCTGGTCCAGTTCAAATATCCATATTATTGAAACAGCACATTAATCCAAAACAGTCCTCCAATTCCATGAAAGCACAGATTGAAAACAATCCTCTTCATCCATTTTCACAATCACTTTTACTTCAGAAAGCCTATTTTCAGTTTGAAATTTGAAACGTGGGTAAGCTTGTTACAAGCATTGGCTCTGATTAAAAGAAAAGCTTTACTTTCGGGTCTCTTTAGATTACAAGAAGCAAAGTTTCTTTCTGTTACTTTACATGTCTAACTCTTTGCATCTTTCTCTGACTTGGACAGTGCCAAAATAGCTTTGCAATGCTGTTTTGGCAGTGGTAAAATGGCATATGCTAACAAAAATATTAATTCATAATTTGTTCCTAAGTATTCCAACCAACCTTTTGTGTTCAGCCAAGGCAAGCAAGTGGACAAACATATTCAGGCTTCAGTTTTCAAGCACTTTATTCACCACATTTAAAATGAGCTGTGCTTCACTTTTCTGAAAACATTTGTACCCTCTGTTTCTGGCAGATGCTTCTTTTTGGATCATTGCAGTAGAACATTAGATATAATTCAAGAATATCCTTAGAAAACTCAATGACATTTCTTCCCTCCATTAACTCTTCCAGCTCATCTCCATCTTTGCAAATTTTTTTCCAGTGTATAGTAAGGAAAAAGAAAAAGTAATTATTTTAGAAATGGCTGCATCTACTCAGCACTGTGGTTTAGCCACTCTCACATGCATAGACTTAGTACTCAGAGACTGTAGAAAGTTCTAAGAACAGAGCCAGAGACATTGTCAGAGAAGCTATTTAAACATCAGCCCAGCTTTTCTGCACAATTAGCTTTTGCCAGATGTGTGTGCCTCTTTTTACAAGCATGTCACATGCTTCCTACAGTGAAAGTAAGAGAGTGATGTTGGACCCCTAGGCTTCAAATGTTATGTGTGCTTTGTGTCCAAGTATTGTCTATCTAACAATGGAGCTATTGCACGGAAGCAGCAGAGCAGCTGCTTCTTTCCCCCCAGTCTTTGTAGAACAAAGCACCAGGCTCCTCAGGAGTCAACTTTGTTGTTCTGCTGTTGTATAACTGAGCTGTCATCCGGCCACAGGCGCCAGTGGCCACAGCCCCCCTTACGGGAGCAAGCAGTTCAAAAGCAGGGCTGGGTTTATGCAGTTTAATTTGATGTGTCAAGCATCTTTATTACAAGCATTCCTGCAATGTTTGCTGTTAACACTCAGAAAAGAGCATGTCTCAAATCTAGCCAGGACATGGGGAGGGGCAGAGGACAATTTGGGCAGCGATTCTAACTTGCTCTGACAGAAACTGCAATTTTCAGGGTTCCCATGCAAACTTAGCAAGAAAATACTTTTGCATGCTGTAATATTGATCTTCCCTGAACTTCAGATGGGATTTAAAAACAATAGCGTTTGCCAATGGCAATCTAGTCTTTGCCACTTCTCTATATCCTTGAATGTCACTTCCAAGGAGAGAAAAAAATCTCTTTGCAGACAAGAAATTTATGGCCAAACTAGTCAGGTCAGATGTGAATTAAATAGTATGACACACCATCCCACTCAGTGAATGCTCAGTAGAAATCCTTCTGCCAGAGATGTAACATATATCATGCCACATAACTGTAAATATTACTGTGCTCACTGATTTCAGCATAGGAAGTGACACTCCTCATCAACATGTTCTTCAAGGATTCACAACAAAATGAAAAATCTGGAACCACAACCATAACCAGTTGCTGACAGTTAGACCAAACCCTTCTGGAAATTTGCCAGTGTTTTCTTCTGCCATGTCTACTGCACAGGCACCACAGCAATAAAGGATTCAGAAATATTCCTGATAAAATCCAAGGAAGATTAACTACTTCATAATAATGATATGCAGATGGACAGAATGATTTAAAAAGTAGTCTGTTCATTCCTGTTTCTCACAATACCTGCATGCATTTTGATTCACAGTTTAAACTTCCCGTCTCCAGCTAATCCTTTCGGAAATAAAACTGACATACTGGGCAATAATAGACTTCATATAAATGGAAAAGCTTTTCTTTGCTGTGAACCCAGTGACTAGCTCATCTTTCAGTCTCTGCTCCCAACACGTTTCTTACAACAAATCCTCTGCCACTAACAACTGTGCATGAGCTGTCCATCGTAACTACTGACAAGAAAGAAACAAAAACAAGCTGTTTGTTTGCACAGGACTAAGGATGGTCTTGTGGTTACCATACTTCTCCTGTGACTGGAGACATATGGATTCTCATCTTTATGCAGAACCATGATTTCTGTGTGGGCTTGTTCTATTTACCTTAGCTTTTGCCTTGATTCTCCTCCTCCTAAAGAGGCCATTTTGACACCAGGGCTTTTGAACCACCCTGGGACAATGTCAGTATTTACTTCATTTTGATAATGAAAAGGACAATTATCAGGTTTAGTTGCAGATATGAGTAATCTACAGCAACTTTCTTAACCAAACTTTCCCTAAAGTCTGTATCTGGGCTAAGGGTGTTGGGGAAGCAAACACCAGCTGAGCAGACCAAGCCTTGTTATGGAAAGTAGATAGGCACCACCCAAGGAAAGTAGCCCAAGGCCATGGGCAACTGGATAGAAAACAAAGAAAATTCCTTTTTCATAAATGAGCTCCTCCCCAGCAGCACACAAACACGCCTAAACTAGCTCTCAGCACTTCAAAAAAGCTCCACCCTGACCTTCCAGACTTTTCTACCTGGCAACAGGGCCCTTTACAGGAATTGCATGCTCTTATCCAAGCATATATGCTGCTGTGCTGTGTGATAATTCCCTCACTTTCCTTCAAAAGTATAAGGCAAAAATCCCTGGTGAGCATGTTAAAGGATAAACCTTGTTATGCCTCCTCCTTCTAATGGCACATTGTTATCAGAGAACTGAGTAATCAGTTGCTTAATAAAAGATGTCCTTCCCAGTACCAAGCGGAAAACAAGCGTGCTCTCCAATTAGCAAGTTCTTGGAATCCTTTCCAGCAAATATGCTGTGCCCAGCCTGATGGTGCTCCCACAAAATGGTGCAACTGTGAGGAAACGTGTTTGCCAATAGTAAAAGAGAAGGAAAGGTGGTGAAAATTCTTTACCCCCTGTTCTTACACACTTTATTTCAAACAGCGCTGTTTCCCTTTCTGCTCCATGCACTCCCCTGGCCATTACCCCTGTGCAGGACTGGAAGTACTTAACCTGACCCCACATTATTCATTAAAAGTAAGCAACAGACTCTTCAGAGAGCTGCTCTGTCTGCTTATCTTAGCACCAATCTCACCCACCATATTTTTAATCACTCTGATGTCTGCACCCGTGTGCTGCATGCCCTTGGGCTCATGAACCTTATCATAATGTCAATCTGTATAGAGTCATGCACACTCTCTGTCTATAAATAACAGAAGTAATTATTACTAGTAAATAATATATACTAGCTCATCTAAAATGAATCATGTTCTCCAGTCACCCTGGAGAATGAATAAAATAGGCAAAGCTATAAGGCTTCACTTTAAGATACTTCTTATATAATTATTATGAAATTGCATTAGGCTATGACTCATTCCTGCAAATGTAAGGTTCATTAAGGGTAATTAAAATAAGTCACTATCTCTTCAAAGCAGTGACTCAGAGGCTGCTGCCCATAGTGGAGTGCAGTGAAGTTAGAGAGAAGCTCCTCTATTCCCACCAAAAAAGCAATTGCAGCTTATTGATGCAGTGAGTAGGCTCAGTCTGCTCTTCCCTTTAGTCCATTTAGCCCCCAGGTTTGGACTTTTTCCATATCCATGAAGTTAAACCATCTACACATTAGCTATGTGTCTTACTAGGGCTGTAGGGAAAAAGAAGGGGCCTAAACACAACTGTGATATACCCAAATGCCCTTTCCCTAAATGATTGTTTGCAGGATTTTAAAAAAATGGTGTTCTCTGTGTGTAATGTGTAACAACATAGCAGTCATCTGATCAAGCTAGCAGCTTGCTAAGAGTAAGCTGCTATCCTTAGTAGGCATGTATGGACAATTTCATGACAGAAGTCAAGCTGCAGCTGAGATCATCCACTGTGGGAGGAATTACAGCAAGACAAAAGATGTCAGACACTGCACCCATGTGTATCTGCACCATAGCTGACAAGAGTTTATATTATCAAATCTTCTTTAAAATGCATGCCTTAGCTGAGTCACATCAGAACAACTAAAACAGTTGGGGAACTTTGTCACCAAAATATAAAGCTACTGAATAAAAATGAGTGTAAAAACCAGGAGAATTTGGCTGCACTTCTCTCCCACTCTCCAGCACTGACAGCTCATAAGTAGCTCTTTGTTTATCTCTGTCATGGGTTTCCATGCTCTACAGTTGGTGCTCTGTATTTTCTAGTATGATTTGTTTTGCTAAATGCATTTTGTTTTTCATAAGTATATCCTTTTCATGAGTTTTTTAGTTCTTTTGATATGGAAAAAGCCAAACATCAAATACATTTCTCATTGATATTCCTAACAGTACGTCCTATCAGCAGATTGCTGTCCACATGATCAGAATTACTTAAGGAAAAGAGTATGCTTTCAATATTTAAATTAGATCAACATATAAATCTAAAATCTACTACTGCTGAGAAATATATTTCTGGGGAATACATGATTAAACCAATATCAGGTTAAAGAATGTTCTGTCATTATAAAACCCTTTGCAATAACACGGATCATAGCTGTAGTAATCCATGATAGTTCAATATTAATTAACCAGCTTATTTTTCTTAAAGCTTAGAAGCCCTTCTAAAGCTTGAGAAACTGTCCTGCAATATCCCTAATGGAACACATGCAGAGTTGAACCTGTTTATGAGCCTAAGTAGAATGAATTTGTTAGAGGAAGCTGTCAGATGCACTGAAGGAGGTGGAGAGTTCATGCTGTCCAAGTCAGGTTAAGTGTAAACAGTGCTTTAAAAACCTACCTTCTCTTTCAGGCCTTGCAGGCACATTCCCTGTATTGAGTGGTTGCTTCATCACCTTTTCTGTACTAAGGGGGACACTAACAAAACATATTGAGACAAGATCCATTTGAATACAACACATGATATCGTCCATTGGCCCCAGGGCCTCAAAGCCAGGGTGGAATTCATTTAGCAAACTAGTTTTCAAAGAAATTTTACTGCCAATTTTATATATATATATATATATATATATGGGTTCTTTTGAGTTTTTTGGGGTTTTTTTGGGTTTGGGTTTTTCTTTTTGTGATTGGGAACAGAGATTGTAACTGTTGAAACCAGTCTGATCTGAATTCATATCTTTCTGAATAACCATGGTACATCATGGGTTTCCGAATAACCATGGTACATCATAAGCCCACTGGTGTAAAATAGGTGTGCATTTACATTTTTGTGATTGTACAGGATCTGGCCAGGATGGAGTTAGCTTTCCTTGCACAGAGCAGTGCCTTGCATCTCTGGTTAGAGTGGTGTTGATACCACCCTGGTGTTTTGGCTACTGCCCAGCAGTACCTGCAGAGCATCAAGGCTGTCACTCCAGCCTTTCCCTACAAAGGCCAATAGGCTGGAGGTGGGCAAAAGGATGGAAGGGGAAATAGTCAGGACAGCTGACCCCAACTGACCAAAGGGATATCCCATACCATGTGGTGCCGTGCTTGGCAACAGAAGTTCAGAGAAAGGGCACTGAGCTGGGGGAGGGGGGAGTTAAAGCATTTGTCTTCCAAAGCAACCAGTGCATGTGCTGAGGTCCTGCTTTTCAGGAAGTGGCTGGACATTGCCTGCTGATGGGAATAGAGAATTCATCTCCTCATTTTGCTTTGCTTCTATGTGCAGCTCGGTATTTTCTCTTTAAATTGTCTTTATGCCAACCCATGAGCTTGCCCATCTTATTTTCTCTCCCTGAATTCTTAAGAGGAAGTGAGAAAACAAACTGTGGAGAGAGGCGTCTGGCATCCAGACAAGGTCAAGTCACCACACCACAATAATATTCACTACATTTAATCTCCTATGCCTTGATATGACTGATCTTTCTGTTCAGGTAGGAAGAACTGGAAGGTGTTTTGTAGCTCATCACTGAATCTGTCTGTTCTTCAGGCCTCATCTGTACATCTTCTTATGATTCAGGATTTCATGTGATAAAAGCTATCAAGGCTTAATCCATTAATTAGCAATTTGTTATGCAGAAACATCACATTACCTTTTTGCCAGATCACTTTGCACAGTGGCTCTCTTGTATAAAATGAATTTTTTCATTCCAAAGCAGTGAGTCATGGATGTGCAGCAGCACTCTAAAATAATCAGCATGACAAATAATCAGCCCCAGTGAATAAAATCCTGTGGACTCTTTAGGGAGAGAGGCGATAATTTTGTGACACAGAAGTACAGCAGATCATACTAAAATCCTTAATTGACACATTCTGTCAATTGTAATGATATTAATCAGTGTTCTGGCAACTGTATCAAATGTTTCCTTCATATAAAGTTAGTCCCTCTCTTTATTCCTCAGAAATCTTTGAAGAGCTTAACTAGACAGAGCAAGGAAGCTTACTAAAATATTGCTCTGTCTCCCTTTTTGCAGGTATGTTCTCAAGCACTCTGGAAAAAAAGCAGTATTTTTCACTAAAATTTCTTCTTAATTAAAAAAAAATTAAAATCCATTCTAAGTTATATCAGTCACCTTATATGCAGGAAAGCCTTGAACTCTGTTCTGTATTTCTAAAAGAAATAGTTCAAATTCCAAATTCTTTGCCTTCCTGAAATATGCAGGGCTTATCTTCTCTTATTAGTGTCCCTCCTATAAAGCATCCATTGCTTCATCAGTGGAATTTCATCAGTGTGAAAAAAGAACCACCAAAGACATTATTGTAGGATCTAGAAAAAATGCATATGAATTATGTACGCTTGTGCGTTATAGAACCATGGGAGATTGTTTTTATTATAACCATTATCTTGTCCTTCACACTCCTTTCCTATTTATGTTTTTGATTTGTCTCAATATAAACTCCAAGAGACCTTGTCCCTGTAATATCTGTGGCACTAATGGGTGGCACTAGGACATCAATAACTACAATGTTATTGCTTATAATGCTCATCCAAAAGACTTGGAAGCAAACCAGCGTAGGTAAAAAATTAGTTAGGGTATACATACATAAAAAGCAATTTCCTTTTATCAATACATCACTTTTATTGAACAAAACTGGGCATTCAGCTGTCTGAATTGTGTCTAATGACTGCATTTAGGGCTGTTCTTTATGTTAACCAGTGCTATAATGAATATCAGAGTATGTTGGTCTGTTTCCATGTGTCATCATCCAAGACAAAGCTTTGTGCTTTCACTTGCAAAAGCATACTCATGGACAGATCCTAATCAAATCACGACAGATGCAGTTTATGGAAGAGCATATCCTTCAAATCACCTATTGTAGTACTCCAGGATAAACTGAAACAAAAAATTCAAGTTATTCTTGATTACATATGCTTTATTTAATCAAATGTATTTAATCCAATGAGTTCAAGGAGGAAATAAGCTGTTTGTCCTGTGAATTTGTATACATTGAGACAGCTTTTGATAGAATCTTACCTTTATTCCTCCCAGCTAAGTTCATATAGCACAGCCAGTGTATTAATTTATCTCATATTGAAAAGTTGGTTTGATTTTCAGTGTAAAATCCCAGACATTGCCATGCCTCAGAAGCTTTGGAAGGCATTCACAAAATCAGTGGCCCATTAATTTAAAAGCTGAGCTTTAAACTGTTTCTGTGCCACAGAAAACATTTGCAGCCGTATTTTCAAATAGTGCAAGGAATGTCTGAAAGACAGACATACTGCACTAAGACATGTAATTAATTTTGTCACTGAGGAACACATGCCCAGGCCAGTGTGAGGATGAGATTGATTACCGTTTGCCTCTTTTTCTCGGTCACTCTTTGTGTCACTTTTTTTTTCTTAATAATAAAAAAAATTTAAAGTGGACAACAAGTACTTTCTAAGATAGGTAATTGGTCTGGCACAAGTATATCTGAGTAGGCTGGGCCCCTTCAGCTTGGGGAAGAGAGAACTCATGAGAACAAGTGACAATGACAACACGGCGATGTTACAAGTGCCTTGGAGAGAGTGAAGAGGCATCAGAGTTTTCTCAGTAAAAATCGAGGGTCCGTCACATGAAGATGGTGGGAGCGAGGTAAAGCAAGGTAAAACAAGAGCTGGCTTTTTGTGCAGCAGGTGCTAGAACTATGAAATTCACTGCCCAAAGAAGTCAGACTACAGATCAACTGAGTTCTCCAGGAAACTGGCTGTCTACATAGAAAAGATACATTTTATTCTGGAGGGTCTATCAAAGAAGTTTATATTGTTATTGCTGTTTCTGAAGTACTTATGTCCAGCATTGAAGAAAAGATAAAGGACTAGATGGATCCTTTGTCTTATACCTTTGTAACAGTTTTAATGTTTTTATGCTATATATATTCTTGTGACTCCACTTTCAAGGAATTGAGAAAAATGTTCCAGTGCCATTAACTGTGAGAGTCCTTACAAATGCTTTCGAAGCAGCTCACCAGCTTTAGTCAAGGCTGACAGCTGCAGCAACATTTCTGAAATAGTAATGGGGTAGAAGTTTTTGGAAAATCATTGGCAAGAACAATAAACACATCCAGATTATTCCTGGAATTATAGAATGGCCAGGGTTGGAAGGGAATTCTGGAGGTCATCTCGTCCAACCATCATGCGGGGAGGACCACTTAGAGCCAGTTACCCAGACCCCAGGAAAACACTTAAGCATTCATCCAAAACAGCAGAGAAAGTGTAAAGAAGAAACACAGGGGGAAAGATTTACTAAATTTTATAGCTCATGTATCTCAGTTCTTACTGCAGAAATTTTACTCTGAAATATTTGGGAGGACAGAGCTGATAGGAATTATACTTTCAAAATCTGAATTTGACTTTATTGAGCTGGTTAGTACTTAGTCTTCCTATTTATTACCTCATTTCCTTGGCATAATTGCACTATGCCCTATGACTAAGATGTTATAAATAAACTTCATCTAAAAATGACTCATAGCTCTCAAATATATAATATCAAATTACGAAAGTAATACATACACAGTGCATTAATATTTCAGCAGAATCCAAAAAATTGTTATGTATTGAATTGAAAATATCTAAAAAATACACAGATCTGGCCATAGCTTCGACTCCCATTGTAATAGTGCAAAATAGCATGATGAACTTCAAAGAAATCGTACTGTCAGGTCCATGGGGAGCTGCTTTCAAACACAACAAATCTCCCTTGGCTCACAAATTCTCCATTTGTAAAGAAAGTAGAAGCCTTTATCTCTGTTGTTATGTCCAGGATGTAGCTGGTTACCTAATACCCACTCAGCCTTTCTTCATGTAATTTAGAATTTTAGTTCAAAAATATGCCTTGGGATATTTCAAGTATGAAGGGAACAACTTGAATCCCATTTTTATTTTCTGTTATGCCAAGGGGCAAATGTAATAGCCTTACACAATGTTGCACCACGCTGCATAGGCTGATGTGATATTACATAACATTGTCTAGGTACTGAAAGAAACAAATGTTTCCAACATACACAAAAAAAGCCCCAAAAGCAGGGGTCCTTTCAGTGCTGTGAATGAGCACAACAATACAGACACCATGAGGAACAAATCTGGCTTTCAGCTGAACTCATTCAGATAAAATCTAAGACCAGTGCTCCTACTGTGCTCACTTTGGCCAGGAATGAACCAGGAAATGTTCTGTTTAATCTCCCAGCAAAAGGAACTGGATCCTGCCCTGCAAAACAGTGGTCCCCTTTTCACTCAAAAATTACAGTGTTGGTAAGTTTGATGATTATTTGTGTGTCTTCTATTTCTATTTCAGTCACAAAACCAAGGCCAAAATTGAAATTTACTGTTTGTCGACATTCCTGTGGAAACATAAGGGATGTTCAAGAAGCCAGCCATACTCCTTGGGAGTATGAGACAAGGGTCACTACCGGACCATTACGAAGCATCTACACGCTGTTCCCTGTGTGATATTTGGGGCTGTCCTGTGCAAGGTCAGGAGCTGGCCTCAATGATCCTTGTGAGTCCCTTCCAACTCGGTATTCTATTGTTCTATGAAGGTTCAGAGAATGGCTTAACAATCTGTAACCAAATTTGACCTTTTTCCTTTTTCTCTTGCGCACGTTCAGCATGCTACCTCCGTTACTCCAGACAGTAAATGTAGCCTGTGCTCAAGGAACATGCTGCTGCTGCAGCAGGGAGCCCTGAACTGGGATCATCCTTTTGAATAAAGACCTGTGTGTGAGCAACAAGGGTATGACTTCAGAGTAAGACGGTTTCTAACAATCAGACTTCAGACACTGTTGAAAGAAAAAACCAAAAATATTAGACAGCTAAATTTTAAGGCAAAAGTAAGATTGTACTTTGAAGCATATGTCCTCCACAAAGTACTTGCACTAAGCCATTTATGCAGTCGTGTTAGAAAAAGATGGTAACATATCTTGGATTTTAGTGCCTGAATGAAGTATGCCATGAATCAATTATAAACCAGTCATTTTTCAATTTATTGGGTTTTTTCAGATGATGACAATAAAAATAATGTGAAAGAAAGGGAAGTAGAAACAAAAGCTGGTGATAGGTTATGGAATGTGAAAATATGAAGCAAAGCTGTGCTTCCTCCTGGTTGGGAAACTCATATAATACAGCAAACAGAGGAAACAGGCATCACATCTTTAGCAAATAGCACATTACATATTTATGAGTAAAGCTGAGGAAAACATATGAATATTCATCTAATTATCTATTCAAATACATGTCCATTTTCTAAGTTAACATGTTCAGTTTTCTTTCTCAAGGTCTTGAAGAAGCTTTTCCCATTATAATTTCAAGTGCGGTTTTACAACAATAATGAGGAACCACATTTCTGCAATATTGAATCATGAAGGATCACTGGAGAATTAAGGCATAAAACAAGCTAGTTTAGAGAAACTGTCAAAGAAGATATGAGATCTTCCCTAGAGATACTTCTTCTCTTACACTCTGAAAATCTTATTTATGTAGTGCAGGATTTTAAACATCTTTCCCTAACCATAAAGAAAGATGTTCTGATGATGACAGCCAAAAGACCTCCTGAAAGTGATACGACACTTCAGTCTTAAGTGGTGTTATAAATAACAACATTACAAATAAGTGGCTGGTTTAGGACTGGTACTGCTCAGTTTAGTGTCTCCACTGGGACTCTGCTCCCCTGCTTTCTCCTCCCACTCTCCTCCACAGTGGGATGGAGAGGAGAATTGGGGGCACAAAAGACAAAGATCATGGGCTGAGATAACAACAATTTACTGGAAACAAAAATGAGATAAGACAACGAACAGCAACAGCAACAGTACCAATGACAGAGGGCACTAGAAAGAAACAATTCACATGGAACATTCCCCCCACCCCCCCGAACAACAGACAAAACCAGATGACTCCCTCTGCCAGATTTGACTAGACCAGAGCCCCTTCTCCGCAGAAGAGAGTTCCAAGAGAGTCCCTTTTCCCTACCCTAGGCAGTGATGTGAGGAGGTATAGAATGACCTCTGGGTCCTCGCCACTGCAAAAAATTAACTGTCCTGACCAGCACTAGGATAGTGGTTAAATGAAAACTCAGCTGAAGTTGATCAGAGTTCATGCACTTCAGTGAAGTGAGATAAAAGTGTCCAGTGTCTGCCACAAATTTTATCTCAGTTAGTGGTTCCACTTGTAAGCCATTAAAAATCTGCTTTTACAGTATTTTATATTTAACCTAAGCCAAGCCAGCAGTGCCACAACAAAGTGCACCTGAGGGTGATGAACTCACTTTGATGGATGTCTCAAAGCCACCACAATCTGCATGTAAGGTACAACTGCAAGGTTCAGCTGCTGATCAGACAGCTGTCTCTTTCGCATCCCAATCTGGGAATTCATCTTCAATTCCAAGTCCCAGAACAGAGGAGAGAAAGGCGACACACAGATTCAACTAACAGAAAAAAATTTGGAAGGAAGCTGAACACATCACTGATTGTTCCTGCTTCCTAGGGCAGGGCAGGCATCTGGTACATGAGGTGCTTCCTCAGAGCCTTTCCCTAGGGTATTCCCAGTGACCTCCTAGTACTTGCAGCCATTCCCCAACCAGTCTATTCCAGTGCTTTGCTATCATTTTGAAGAAGAAAAGAAAAAAAGGAAAAAATGTAGAATGTCTGAGTCCCTATAAAGAACAGTTGTTAGTTTTATACAGTTTCATATATTGTTACTATCTGAGGATAAATCACACTAACACAGTCTAAATAGTCAGAGTATCACAGTCTAAGCTAGAAAACATAATATTTTCTTTCCAAACAAAGAAAAATGCTAGATCCTGAGGTGTTTCTGGCATATAGGCAAACATTGTCTCATGGGTCAACACAAGTCTGTTGCAGAAAAGAAAAGCAATTTCTGTAATAGTTATGGCTCTCTTGTCCAGAGCCATGTCAAAGTGGTTCTGAGTCAGAGAAATGCTTATGCCCACGAAGAAAGCTCCACACAGTCTTTTTGTCCACAAAAAGATGAAAGAAGCTAAGGCTGATCTGAGCAGAGGCCCTACTCTGAAGAAAAGGGGGTTATTCTTAATAAATAACAAAATACTGGAAGAGCAAGACAGAAGAATTATTGTGAAGTGGTGAGAAAAAGGGTAACACAGGACTGGAGAGAACCACCTGGGATATGGCAGATCTAATTTCACACTAACAGGGCCAACAACTTTGTATAAATGAGAGTATGAATATGCTGTGTTCTGCCTTTGCTTCCCTGATTATCTTTAGCTATAGGCAGCATGAATTATGCAGGCCCCCGGCTAGGCTGTGCATTTACAGTTGCAAAATAAAAGCCAAGTCAAAAATCTTGCTACCCTTTTTTGCTTGTTATTTTCATCTCACTCGCCATTTATTGTGATGAAGGTGATGATATCTGAATCTTATACAAAATTGGGCTGAAAAATCCCCAAACACCAAGACATGCCCTGGTGCAACAAGGCAGTTACTTATGAGCCTGACACTGAGTGCACAGATAGTCTCCCTGAACCAGGAGAGATTGTTTGAATGATGTTCTGCCTAGTCTTAGGGTCTTCATGGGATGTGAGATGTGTCTTTGCAGGTACTAGGGGACACACAGTAAATCATACACAATGCTATCCATATTCAGGATGTATTATTTTAGTGAACAGCAAATAGTCTGAGCGCACACCCTGCTAGCTTACAAAGTGACTGCTTGTCACTGGAGGTATCATAGGCCCACTAAAGCAAGATTACTCCCATACAAGGCAGTGATGAACAGCTTTCATTTCAGTCACATCCCATATTTTGTCTACCATAGCAAGAGCTATTCCACTGCTCCGAATGATAAAGCAACTACAGACACCAGAGCAATTAAAGATTTATAGTAGCGTAAATAATTAACACTCCCCCTTTCCACTGAACATAAAAGTCATGCTTAGATGAATACAAAAACAGCAGTAAACTCATACCAGGCAGTTGAAACCAATTTATCTATGATACATCTCAGAAGTCTGACAACATCTCTCAAAAGAACATTTTCTGTTAGGCTATACTGGATATAAAGTTATATATTGCATATTTACTTGATTTTGCAAAACAATGGATATGTCCCCTCTTTCAGAATTCCTTTATAAACCCAGTCTGTTTTGTGTTTAGACTCAGCATAGTTATGTGCTGAGCTCTTCACGTTCTGGAGACTGTACCATCCTTTCATCTGGACACCGGCACTCCTGTTGCCATCTGGAAACTTCATGATAAGAGAATTTTTCCCCTTTGCAATTTAGGTGCTACTCTATTAGGTACCACTTTATTTTTTTTTCCAATCATTTTTCCACCATAAAAACCACAACCATGAGTTTTGAAAACAAACTCTTGAGCAGTAGTTAACACAAATGCAGCTCTTAATTTAGAGGCATGCATTATTATGTCCCTACTTTTGTCTCTCATTTTCTTTGTATCCTAATGGGATGGCTTAAAATTCCTTTAGAATGTGCTTTTAAAGAACTGTTCAAAAAATAAAAAGTATGCCCAAGTTAAAATGTGAAAGTGGCAAAGACCAGCAATCAGAAGGGATGAAGCAATGCCAGAAAAGAATGACAACATGGTAAATTTAATATAGATCCATCTCTTGCTCTTTACTTACAGGTGTTTTTCTTTCAGTCTCTGCACATAACAATGTTCTTCTATGAATGAATTGTGCAATGTCAAAGGTTATCCTCTGCAATTTCTCTGCCTCAGTTGCTGCAGAGCTGAAGCTGAAGCATGAACAGCAAAGTTGAATAAGCTCAAAAATTCTGTCTCCTAGGGAATTCCAACGTTCTCTTTCAGGTACTTCAAGTCACAATTAAAAGCAATACTTCCTGCAAGATGGAAATTATGATGAGGATTTGTTCTGTAAAATTGAAAAGCCAGGTAATTTGTCTCAGAAATGTGTTCAGAGCTTGCAAGTTTCTGGTTTCTTACGGGGCAGACTGCTACCAGATTGCCTAGTAGTCAAGAAGAAAGGTGATTTCATGTACCTGCTTTTCTGTGTGGCCAGAGAAAAGGCCCTGTCCTCAGGGTCAAAGGGAGAGCTTTTGCCCAGGAAACCATGAAGACATTGCTGACAAGTGTTAATGTGGGGGCAGTGCCTGCCCCAGGCTGGTGCTTCTTTCACAGAAGGGTTTGGGTATCCTTGTAACTGGGCCAAGCTTTCTGTGCCAAAACCCATCTAATGAATAAGCCTCCTGGCCTTCCTTCTAAATCAGTTTCATTCCACTGTCATTTTTTACAGACAGATTATTTTTGTGACAGTCTATTTGTAATATGTCTTTTTTTCCTTTGTCTTCTTCTTCTTTCCTTCTTTTCAGAGTGGTGTAATGTGACCCTTGGCTGCTGGCACCCACATGCCTGGCAGCACCTGCAGGAGCCTTTCATGTACAGAACTGGTCTCCAAGGACACAGGGGTCATATTCATTTCTCTTGGAAGTTTCTTAAAGACATTTGATTCCTGTGACACAAAACTGGTTACTAATTAACAGAGATTCAAAGATTAGTGTTACTGATTCTCCTCCTCCTATGGCCAGGCAGTGAGGGAGAGGAGGAAGGCCATTATGTGAGCTGCAGAGGACACTGAGCCTGCTACTGCCAATGAAAAGACTCATTATTCATCAGGGTTGCAAGCTGAAAAATTAAACTCAGCTGTTTTTTGTGGCCAGTATTGATTCTCTACATTGCATCACCAACACCTGCACAAGGTATAACATTGCCTTGCTATCAGAATTTCACTTAGGCTTGCTAGTGGTGAAAAAAAAGCTTAGAAAATAATTTGCTGTAACATGAATTTGCAGTGCTTTGCAAATTATGGAAATTAACTGACAGTTGAGGAGAGGCCTTCCCTGTTCCATAGAATCATAGAATCATTAAAGTTGGAAAAGACCTCCAATATCATCAAGTCTGACCTTCAGCCAAATTCCATGATGCTCACTAAACCATATATCAATGAATATGTTTTCCTGAGACAAAAAGAGGTGTACATAGAGAAGAGACTGAGACACAGCAAGGATTAGGTTCAGTGACTGTGTATACATGCTGCATAGTTTCTTCTGCTGGGAATGGTGGAAATATTTGCAATCTAAATCACACTCATAGGGCAAACTGGATATAGGTCAGCTCAGCTTTTTTTGTGTTCTGCTTTGAAGACTCCCAGACAGCCTGTTGGTCAGCAGGTGCAAGGAGTTCCTATTCCTAAATGCATACAATGCAAAACATGAAATATCTGGAAAGACAGAAGGCTTTTTAATTTTAATTAGTGAATAAAAAAATGTTAAAAACCCCAACGACCATCAATGAAGCAAGTAGGTGTATCTTTTTATCTCACTGAGACTATTATGGTCTTCTTTACTTCTATTCAAGAAAACTCTGAAGCAGTCTGTGGATTTTTTAAAGCTTTTCATTGCATTAAAATGCACTCAGATTAGGGCATGTTCTCAATAATATCCTTCTGCAAAGTATTCAAATATTCATATAATGAAGAAAATGGCTGTATGTTTTAGTTATCTGCAGTAGTAGTTCAGGTGTTTAAAAGTCTTGTTTTTCAGACAACCATTCACTGAATTTCTGCCTTCAAGCACAGAAGATTATCGCTGTACTTCTTGAAAGCATTGCAAATAACTTTATGAATGCACAGATTCATCACAGAGGTTTCCCCTAGAGTCAGAGGATGAGCCCTAGGACCATTCAGAAGCACAAAGTACCTAAGAGTTTTGCACTTCAGGCTTGTAGAGCACATATGAAAAAGCTGCTGTGCCAAGGAGTCTGGGAAACCCACTCCCAAGGTTTTGCAGAGACTCCTGGATTCAGCTGGTGCTTTCTGCTAGCCTGCAGTACTCCCTGAACCAGCTCTGACCACACAGAACCCCAGCAAAGAGCAGGAGTGAGTGCACAGCTGATTGCTTTTCACCTGCCAACTTACATCCACATCTCAGAAAGCTGATCTCCCGCTGTGCACTGCTGCCTCTCTATCCTGCTCCTGGGACAGCAAGGGAGAAGCTTTGAAAGGGCTGAAAACACAAGCTAGGCTGTGACTGGGACCATATTGTTCTTGTACACATGCTTCACCTCAGCCACCACATTCATTCCAAAACATAGGAAAGCTTGTTAGAGAAAGGTATGTGATGCACAGGGGTATGATTTTCCCCAGAGTTTACCAGTTCATTTTGTATCTATCTGAAGAAGGCAGGAAGGCAGGAAGAACAAATTAAAATTTTAATTTTAATACATGTAGTGAATAAAAGAAACACGTTGAAAGCCCAGAACACTTTAAAAATCTCATCTCTATCTGTCCATACCAAAAATGATTTTTTTTTTAACCTATGTAGTATTTTTCTAAATAGAATTAGGAGTATTAAAAATTGTCAAAGAAGTCTGTTGATGATTCTGAGGATAATCATGCATGTTGAGAATGTCTGAATAACTTGAATAACTTAGTTTTCACATCATAGCTGCATATTTTATTAACTTAAGCCAGGCCCCTGGATTTTTTCTTGTATTTGACACAGCCAACGATACCTCTAAGGTGGTCAAATTCACTTTCAGAGAAACCTAATTAGCTAAAAAAAAAAAAAAATGCATTACTCTATAGAAGTACTTTGGCTTCTCTTTGTCTGAGAGCTGGAAAAAATATAAATTAAATAAAGAAGTTTAAATAAAATGGTAAGGACCTGAAATCCTTCCATATGAATTATGACTCCAAAGTGCCAAGAATTCCCTAAAAAGAGCCAAATAGGTCGGCATTTGAAGAGCAGCACAGAAGAATCCCAGCCACTCTGGCCAGTGAGTCAGCTTCATTGGTGGTCAAATTTACATGCCTCTATGCAAAGGCAAGCAGCATGGAGCATAAAATAATGATAGAAGGAGGAATTAGAGACATGTGCATGCCTGCAGGGCTAAGACTTACTGGCACCACAGAGATGTAGTGGGACAACTCCTCTGACCGGACTGCTGGAATGGATGCAGGCTCTTTAGGATCAATAGGCAGGGAAGATGAGGAGACAGGGTTGTCTTCTATGTCAGTGGCCACCTGGAGAGAATGGAGCTCCACCTGGGGAGGGATGAGGATCTGACTGAGAGTTTATGGGTCAGGATTAAAGGGAGGGCGGGGGCAGGTGACGTGTAGGGGTCTGCTGTAGGTCACCTTACCAGGAAGACCCAGTGAGTGCAGGCCTCTAGAGACAGACATTAGCAGCCTCACGTTCACAAGCTCTGGTGCTCATGGGGGACTTCAACCACGCCAAAATCTGTTGGAGAGACAGCACAAGAGGGCATAAGCAGTCCAGAACTTCCTGCACTGATTATAACTTCCTTCTCCAAGTGGCAGAAGAATCAACAAGGAGAGTTGATATGCTGGATCTTGTAGTCACCAACAGGAAGAGACTGGTGGGCAATGTGAACTTCAAGTGCAGCCAAGGCTGCAGTGACGATGAATTTGTGAGGTCCAAAATCCTTAGGTTGCACAGCAAGCTCCCCAACCTGGCCTTCATAAGAGCAGACTTTTTCTTGGTGAATCCCTGGAACAGGTTGCATAGCGAAATTGTGGATGCCTCATTCCTAAAAGTGTCTATGGCCAGGCTGGATGGCACTTTGAGCAACCTAGTCTAGTGGAAGTTGTCCCTGCCCTTGGCAAGGAGTTTGGAACTAGATGACCTTTAAGGAAGGCCCCTTTCAACCCAACATATTCTTTGATTTTTATGATTCTGTAATAAGTGCTGATGACAAGGACTGAGATATCATGCTGGTTGGAGTAGGTTTTAAATTTTCACCTGTGAGTAGAGTGGTTAAAGTCTCCACCATCAGTTTTCTCTGGCTCAGTAGTCAGCAAAATAGAACTGGCTAGCTCTTCCCTTAATGAAGGATAAGTATTTCATCCTGCAGGCAGCAACCATCCTCTTCTTTCACAATTATTCATTGTGCTTGTTCATTGACTTATTAGCAGAAGAGTTATAGTCAAGCAGACTTCCTGAATAAACACTGTTATTTTACCCTTACTACTACATGATACTTCGGAATTATTTCAAAGAACAGAAAGAAGTTGTTCAAAGAGTTTATCACGGAGACAAACATGACTGACAGCCCCTTCCTCTATCACTTCATGCATTTTTGGTTTGGGAACACTTTGATCCCATGATCCCTTTTGGTTCTCAGTTAAGGACGTGACATTGGTGTATTTCTCCTGACACTTATTTGCCCATCTCTTGTGCCTTCTTCATTTTCTTGGCAGTTTGAAAGGTTCTTCAGACATGAAGCAAGGAAACACTCCTTCCTTTCCTTGTGATCAAATTATCATTCCCTTTCCACCTTCAGACTTGCTGTCTCCTTTCTATTTCATATCACATCAGTGAGTCAGAATCTGTCTTTCTAGTAAAAGCTGCCATTTTGTCCACAAAAGAACGCTTCTCCATGCACCTCAGCATCCCCTCCTTTCTTGTCTTTCATTTCCAACCCTGTGTCTGAGCTAACCCAAGCATATTTCCTTTATTAAAATTAATTGCCATTACAATGTCTTTATCTTCTGGCAGGTATGAAGCATTGCTCAGGGTGAATTTCACCCAAATTCAATGCTTTGCTTTGCATGTAGCAATGATTATAGAAGAAAAGTAATCACTGTCTTGTCTTTACTACTGAGACCAAAGCAGAGATTTGCTATATTTGAGATGCAAGATAAGCCTTTTATGTTCAAGCTGCTGCTGTTGATACTTGGAGCTGTACCAGTTGCACTGTTTCTAATTTGGGGAATAGCAAGCATAGGGGATTATTGGATGCAGCCACATGGTCTACATTTTCCCTCTGATACCCTTTCCTGTGTGACCCTAGCCCCCTCCCAAGAGCCAGGCTAAGGTGCTTCCATTTGATAACACAGAAAAAATCTTCCAATTTTAGTAGCCTTCATATTTCTCTTATGTGAAATAAAGGCCATACCTTGAATTTGATACGAGAGCAGTTAGGTCATTAAAGAACCTGGGAACATACCCCAAGGGTACAGAGGCTCCTATATGGGGAAATTTTTATGTAAACATTTCATTCCGATAGTGAGCAGTTAAAATTAGTCCTTTAACATGTACTTTGCATAATCATCAGATAATGCCCAGCCTTCTCTCCTATTTATTCTTTTTCCAAACACTCCTTGTCACCTATATGTGTGCATTGCCATGCAACATTATGTTGTATAACCACTAGACAGATTTTGCAAACTGAGCTTCACTGTAAGCTAACATGTATCTGATAAATTAAGTCTGTAATAAAGCCATGTCCATTGCAGATCACCTTGGCTTTTAAATGCTGATGAATGGGAACTTACTTCACAAATGCTTTGATTTTTTTTTCATTATTTTCCAGTGCCAAAACACTCAGAATAACAGATTTCATGCATCAAATGTTTTATAGCATTGGGACAATCTAGCCTCCACTTTATTATTTTAATCATTTTTCTGCTTTGAATTTTTGGCTGTGTTTTATTCTCTGTAGTCTGAGATTCTAGTAGGTTCTTATGATGAGAGGTCAAACTGAAAAAAAACCCAGCCCTGCTGGTTCTGTCAACTAAATTCAAACATTACTGTGAAGCTTTATAACAATAATACCTTTCGTGCTACTATATTCTGTAAGCAATTCAAGTGGAATCCCTCTTCTGTGTGGTTTATTATAACTCAACTATAGAAATGTGCTTTGGGCTGAAAGTGGATTTATAAGATTTCTGCCCAGGAGCATATGCTTTGTAAAATTTAATTTAAATCAGCTTAGCTATTTTTTTTTCTTTAAAGACTGAAGAATAAAAACAAAAATAGATTGATGTTTTTTTTTCCTTAGCAGAAAAAGAACCTCACTTTTCTTTCAATAACAAGTAGTCATTTTTCTTGCCCTTCATGAATATACATAATTCCGTCATCTTTGGGGAAGGCATGTGGAGGACTATGAAAAAAAAATTAATTTTCCTTTTTTTAAATGAAATACAGAGGCTGTCTGTGCCTCTATATTTCCTGTGTACTAGGATTTTCTGTGGGTACAGGGAACAATATAAAAAGTGATGTTTTTATTGGGAAAAAAAAAGAGGCTACTGCACTTAGCTACTTTTTACAACAGTCAAAACAGAGATTCATGAAATGGCAGTAGGAAAAAAAATCTCATTCAATGCAGCATAACTCAGCTTACATACCTACTATGCTAGAGATTTGTGGACCCAACTTTTTGTTCTGCTCTGACAGGCATATGCTGAATTTGAGGTGCTTTTATCTGTTTGTTCACTTGCTTTCACAGTTCCTGTGGTGATATTTAAACTCCTGCTGGAAGTATTGCTTATGAAGATTTGCAGCCCTAGGTACATTTCTCTTCAGATTCTGGCTACATGAAGAGCACCTTGATAACCTGCCAGAGGTCATGTGTGCACTGAGCAGAGCAGATTGAGCAGAGCAGCTCATCACACAGGGCTGTGCCATTTCATCTGAGTCTGCACACCAACTGCCCGGCAACTAACAAAGAGTTTGAAAATGTAACAGAGATTCTTCTCATGGAAACTAGGGAAAAAGCCTGTCTCGTCCATGTACATGGTCTAATTCAAGGGCCTCTTCAGTACAACTTCCCTTCCCTTCCCTTCCCTTCCCTTCCCTTCCCTTCCCTTCCCTTCCCTTCCCTTC
>JAYDZK010000169.1:57272670-57284607 GCA_034509185.1 Euphonia xanthogaster | reverse complement strand
CCTTCCCTTCCCTTCCCTTCCCTTCCCTTCCCTAGTTAATCCAAACATAGAGAGTTGTCTACAATGAAAATATCACTTAAAGCAAATGAATGAAATCCAGTGTAGGGGAGACATTCTTATCTTCACCTTTTTTAGTGCTTTAGCCCTTGATCAGCAACTTCTAAGGAAAAGAAGATGAGTTATAATAAATCAGATAAATAGCAGTATAGAGAGAAAATGGGTTGCATTTAAAAGCAACTCGGGAGTGAGGATAATAAAGAAATTATGTCAAAAGAGCCTAAGGAGTTTCATGAATACCAAGATAAGAATATCTTAAAAATCTATTTCAATACGTAAAAGTTATTTTAATATGTAATACATTGTTACACTCATCAAAATGTATGCATATATTTACAAATACTCAGACATGCACATACATATCCATATATATGAATAGTCTTGATGCTAATTTAATCTTAAATTTATCTCAGATTTTAATATTCCCAGGTGTTCAAGATGTTAAAGTATACCATGTGAAGCTGACACATATTCTCAGATAGGAAGGAAGTAACCTCAAGGCATCTGCCTTCCTACACTATGCTCACAGGCCGTTTTTGATGCAGGAGGCAGTGCAACAATTCACTGGCAAGCTTGAAAGAGCAAACCAAAGTGACTTGGACAGTGAGCAGTCAGTAAATAGAAGACAATGCTGCATGTCAGAGATCCTGCAGCTCTGCCATGTCAGATCATGGAGCTGGATCCAAACATCCCTGTTCAAGTTATATGGTGGATTAGCAGAAGAATAGGCAAGTTCATTCATAACTTGATTTTTATCAGATTGGTCAAAAGCTAACATGCCTTACTGCCATGTGGTCCAGACTGCTTCCTAAGGGATAATCCTTCAGTCTATTCACATAGCCAACGTGTTTTTCTGAGTTCTCACCTCTCAGTAGTTCTCACATCCCACCTTAGAATCCTGCCATGGACATGTATTTCTTGTTCCACTCATTTCTATTTATACAGCTTGCTGTCCAACGACCTGTGTTCATCTGAGATACTTTTCACAATTCTTTTCCTCTAACATAGAAACAGAGACAGGTTCTTTTATCTTTGTAGCATTTCACACCTCGTCTCAGACTCTTCTCAGCACTATCAAGTGCAAAAGAGGCAGTGGAAACATAATGAAATACAAGAAAATTCATTCAGACATTAGAAAAACTTTCTTCTTCCGTGTCTGGAACAGGTTGCCTAGAGAGGTTGTGGAGGCTGCATTCCTGGAGATGTTCAAAACCCACCTGGACATCACCCCAAGTAAACTGCTCTCACTGACTCTGCTTGAACAGGGTTTTAGACTAGATGATCTCAAGAGGACACTTCCCACCTCAGTGCTTGTGTGATACAGTAATCTTGAGGACCATGCCTCATTAATTACTCACTTGATGACTCTTCCTTTCAAAAACTTTATCTAGCAGGTTATGACACCTAGGAGTTATATTTCCAAAATTGTTCCCACATCTTGGAAATCACCCTACAAACTTGTGCAAATCTTTCCTCTTCAGGATTCTCCTGAAAACCCTTTCTTGCAATCTATATAGCCTATAAAAGGAATTTGTCAAGAGGTAGAGAGATGCTGTGTCTACTTGTTTCCTCAACAGTACTTCCATGTCTGCTCCTCTCTTTATAATTCAGGCTGTAAAAGGCCTGTGACAGAAACTATGCCTGGGTTTTCAATGCACCTACCACTACTGTTTATTGTACATGAGTAGGACTGCTGGACACTCATTAAAAACAAAAAAATAAGTGGGTAACCCCAGAACGATCACAGTATGTTCCAGATTGGGTCAAAACTAAAATAAAGGCCTTAACTACTATTTTCAGTGTTAAGGGATTATTTTGCTTTTACAAACACACAGAAACTGTAAAGCATCTGGAATCCAAAGGATTTCTTTGTTTTCTTTGTTTAGTTTAAGTTTTACAGCTCCATGGAATTCAGTCTGAACTTTATTGGTTACTATGGTGACTAACTGTAATAAATGAAGTCACAAGGATGCCTCAGACTTCATTTAGTGGGGAATAAGAAGCAGCTAGAAGCAGAAACCTCTACTTTTCACAGACAGGTCATTCAGTCAGCCACTTGCATAGCTGTCAATACACAGAGGGATTTTGAATCCTTGGCCTCCTGTACGAACAGGTCTGCTTCCCCCTTATTTAGTGGTGGTGTGCTGAGTGCAATGAGGCAGGCAGTCTCAATGGAAATGAAGTTCTGAAGCTGTTCCCATCAAGTGGAGTGGCACTAGGTCCTAGACAGACATATTTCTTCCAATTTACCCCATGCACTGCAGCCTGAGCCTACTGCCTGAGCAGAAGTTGTTTTCCATGTGTTTCTACCTCTCACTGGCAGCAGAGATGATACTGTGTTGATTGTAACTAGAAATATCCATCCTGCTGTCCTATTTCTTTGATTCAACAGGGGTAGGAGGGAAGATCTTAAGCAGGACTGCAGTTGTGGGTGGCCAATTACCTAGCAGGATGTCTGGGAAAGATCTTTTCGCTGTTTGTACTTCCTTACCAACTGTGCAGAAAGCAATTAATACTTTCCCCCTCTTCTTTCATTTTTGATACCTGAATAAACAGCAAAAGGAATGCTGCAAGCAACAGAAGAAATCCAGACTGACCTTTTTGATGAGAGTGGTCAACTCAGTCCTGAGGCAACAAAACAAGCAATGCTTGCCATTGTTGCATACTGATTCCATTGAAACAAAGTAGCAGCTGGAACATTTATCTCAAAAACAATAGTGTAGCAGCTTTTAAAGACCAAAATTAGTAGCTTGATTAGAACAATAAAATGTTCTCTTAAGATTTCAAGAGATGTGCAGAAGATTTTGCTTGCTTTTGGCTAAATTTTGGAGTGACATAATACCTATGGTGTTGTATAATATGTTTTGTTATGTTTCATGTGATCAGCCTAAATGTAAATACACATATATGTAAAATTCAATGTTTGTGGCAGTCTGACCCATGTGTCACCAGAATTAACTTCCCTGCCTAGGTTTGTCTCCTTTCAATATTCCATATCCAAAGTCTACATTACATTGTGGAACACTACACTGCTTAAGGAACACAACATTGACTCAATCCTGTTGCATGGCCAGAAATAAAAGCCAAACCAACCACTTTCCTACTGCGTTACTCCCATATTCCTCAGAACACCTCCCTGACCAAAAGATAGAAATGCTCATTTCCTCCTGCCAACTCAATTTTTTGTGGGAATGGAGAGCTGCAACCTGAACAGATCAAAGATGAAGTATGGCATAGGTAGAGTAAGTTCTAAGATTTGCATACAGAGCACAACTCATATGAGTTTGAAATATAATGTATGGCTTGCAAAATATGTAATTAATACTTAGAGATGTTGTTTGAAAAACAAAACAGCTCAAGCTCCCTGTCAGCTTGGGTGACGTAACCCAAGGCAGAGTTACAGGCAATAAAAAGCTCACCTGAATATACCTTGTGGCAGTGCCTTCCTCTAAGAAACAGAATCATGCGGCACTGGCTTTATCTGCATTTCATGAATGGCCCAGATTTTGTCCTGGTAAGCCTTTGACTCTACTGGTTTACTATCCTGTTAAACTGGTATCTGGCATTTCAGCTGGGAAGAAGCAGCACCATCTTTGCTTTTGAGGAATTTAGTGTCCCCCTTGAGATGAGAAAGACAGGTGACTGTGTCACACTCCTACTCTCTTCCAGAGTGCAGTCCAGCTAGTGGTCTCAAATCACACACTGCTTTAAAACTTTGTTTAAAGTCCATGAATATCTAGCCGTGGAGCAGAGTATTTGAATTTACCCTATGTGTAAAGGAGTTGGGAAGACACCTCTCCCATCTGGCCTAGGAGAGCTCCCAAGGAGCCTTTGAATGGTTTGTATTTTTCTCTAAGGCCCCAAATAAATGCCCAACTTTCTAACACACACACCTTGGGGATAAGCAATTATTCATGATACAACAAGAAAAATACAAAAAGTATGTCACTATAAGTTCTTAAATCAGCTGTTTCACGTTCTAATCTTTAAGCATTTTCTTTGTTTGATCTGTCATAAATATTTCTCTTTGCTCTTTAAAAAGCATTGGCTTATTGACATTTGGGTAAAGATGATTTATTGCAGTACTAGAACAAAATTAATTCACTTTTAAATGTGAGCTAAGTTTTGCAAAAGATCCAAATGCCAGAGTCTCAGCAGGGGTTGCACAACTCTGAAAGACAAAAGTTAATGCTACAAACAGAACAACATCATTGTTGAGATTTACTCACTGGAGACTTACTTTCCTCGTTGCTAAGACCATTATTTTTATTTACATCTAAAGAGGAAAAAAGTTATGCTGGGCACCTATCTTTTTTTCACAGGTCTAGGGAAAGCTAGAGATTATGAATGATGTTAATAGCTATACAATCTCTCCTGATTTCTAAAAAACTCAGCTACCATTCAACATTAGCTCGCAGTGGACCTAACATCTTCCTGCACTTTTCCTTATGTTGATCTGTAAACTTTGTGCAACTTTTTACAGGGCCAGGAGGAAAGAGAGAAAAAGAGGATGTTTAAAAGGCATTGAAATTATGCTTTGACTTGATTAAACACTTATCAGTCTCAACCAACAAGCCTGTGATAAGTTACCTAGCAGTGATAAACAAGTACCATGGGAGAAAAAGTATGTATAAAACAAAAATATTCGAATGTCATTTCCTGATCTACACATCAGGATTCCTTTTTAAAATGCCACTTTTTAATCATGCCTACACTAACTATTATTTATGTTGCAACTAACCAGAGAACTGGGCAGCAAGATCTTGCATTTCCTAGGCCTGGTCCTGTTCTGCTGGATCTTTCCCATACCACAGTCTTTCTGAGACACTGAGGTTTTGTTCATCCCTGGCAGACAGCTTGATGCCAGCAGCCCTGGATCTGCTGACATCTCTCCCACCTGAAGATGAGCTTTCCCAAACCTATTTCCCATCTGTTTAGGCCAGAGCTGATGAGTGTCTCCGGGTTCCTAGCCTGCCCTGTCTTTGTTGTGGCCCATATTAAAAATAAAATGCTCTGTAGGCACTGCAGCTGCCTCTTCAGCATTCACTGCCCTGCTTCAGAGCTGCCTGCATTGTTTCCTCTCTCCCCTGCCTCCCAGCACTGGATGCTTGACCTGGTTCATTAATAACGGGGGTTCCTAACTATGAATTATGGCACCCAGAACAGAAATGTACATTTAAAGCACCTGTGATTTCTGCTGTAAAAAATGCTTTTTCTTGAGGAAAAAGTGAAATTGAGGTTCTGACACCTTTATAATTGCATAAAATACACTAAATATTTACCTTTAGGTCTCTAAAGTTGTACATTGAGGTCAGAAGGAAACACATCACACTGTGATCAAGAGTGATACAATTCCCTTAAAGTCAATTCTTAGAACTAATGTTCCCACTCCAGTGGGCTGTACAGAAAAAATAAACTCTCTCACACCATTTACCAGTATGCATGAGTACAATCCAAGTTTCTCTGCTGTCCTTTGGCAGCCCATTAAAACCTAGGAAAAGATTCCTCTTTACTTTTTCTGAAGAAATACCTGTTCTGCTGTGACTGCCAGAGCTCCTCAGCCTCTGAAGGCTAGGAAGAGAGAAAGCAATGTGGGGTGTATATGACCTTTCATTGAAAAAAAAAAATAGCATCAAGTGGGAAAATTCTTTGCTTCCTCCGTGTTTTGGCAATATGCAAGAATTGGGCAAGTTGATCTGCAGCAGTATTTCCAGCTAGGACTTCATTCACATTTGAAGCCAACAGATAAGCTTACATATTAACTCTCCTGATTTACGTTAACACTCAGCCATGGTGACAAGTACTCTTTGCACTCAGTGCACACTGACTTTGTCTTTCTGCTTGCAAGGAATTCAAGTAGACTTTAGTGACGTTAATGAGAAAGAATAAGAGTGTGTATGTAAGCAAATCTTGAGATATTGGCAGGTACCAAGTCTGCAAAGGCAGCAAGCAGAAAATACTGATTAACACAACATGGTTTGCACATTCTTTTTATCAAAAGATTTGTTCTTGTTTTGCGTTTATTCTTTAAAATGTTGATAAGGTTCTTTGGTGCTTTTGGCTTTTTTTTTTTTTTTTTTCACAGAAGGAGTTATAGTTTTTATTAATTTTGTTATAAATATTGTTTTTTTCCAGCACAGAGGTTCAAGTCCAGAAGCCACTGTTAAACAGTAGAAGTCTCATAATTCAGCTATAACTGCAAATCTGGAGATCCACAGAAAATATTTTCAGAAAAGATACAGTTTCATTTCTGCTCAGAAGCACAGAAAATCAGTTTATCTGTCTTTGCATTGCACAGGATTTTATTATTGAAAACAGAAACACCTACCTGTTTAGCCGTGTCAATCAAAGCACCAGCTGGAATTGCTTTGCCTGTTTGCTACTCCAAAACACCAGCATGTGCACAAGTTCTTCACCAACCACAGCTGTGCACGACAGGTCTCCTAAGTGAAAGCAGAATCAACTATTTCATATCTACAGTATGAATTTCTACCAGGACAATTAGTGCCAAGTAGCCACAGTGCCATCAGCCCACACCCAGACTGAGATCTACTTTGGCTGTAGTAGTGACCAACACCAAAAACAGAGCACAAATATCATGTTCTGTTCTTCAAGAGGTCAGGACTGGGCTGTGGCAAAATAATAAGTTCAAGGGACAGAGTAGCTCTGAGTTGTCAGGCAACACTGGGTACAGAGGGAGGAAAGCAACAGTAGAGAGAAAAAAATCTGCAGGATATTCCAAGACTGGTGGTCCTGAAGGACATGTGGAGAAAAAGGCAGAAACTTTGAGCCTTGCATTTAGAAAAGAAAGTGGAAACACATGTCACTGCACCGTCACACTGACCTCACTTTACTTAACTCTATAACTCTATCTTCAGATGAAAGGTCAAAATTTAGGTGGAGAGAGGACACTTATGTGCCGTGTCATGGGTCACTTAGGAGGCAGCCACTGATCCATTTTCCTGAACCAGGGGATCAAATCCATGATCCCTAAAGTGTTTCTGATTAACATTTTCTGCAGAGCCAGCCTTGGCTGTGTAGCAGGTAGTTTGTAGTTTACTCTAACGAGCACACTGCTGCTAGAGCTAACATTGACATAGCTGCAGGTGGATACCAGTGACGTTAATAGAGATGGATAGGAGAGGAGATGGAAGCCAAACCTAAGATAGCAGCAGAGATTAGACAGGCATACGAAGGTAGCAAATAGAAAATATCGATTGCTGCTTAGTATAGGACTGTACTCCCAAGCAAGAGCACTCAGCTGACTCAGGAGGCTGTATTTTTCCTCTCATAATTTCACTAAGTCATTTCAGCAATTTTACCCTGTTACCTTCTTCCTCTCTGGCAAGTAAGAATAATTACCTTCTTTCTTCATAATACACTTTTCCCAAGCCAGATAAGTATTCGTGGTCCTTCAATCTCTTGTTGGTTTAGTTTCTCCTACTTTTGTCTCATTGTGGTTTTTATATATCAATGACTTTGCTGAAGTCCTCTGAGCTCCATGGCAGTTGTTCAGTTTAAAAGAGAAATGTCTGTGCTACTGCCAGTAATCTTATCCAGGCCTTCTTCATACAGTATAGGATGGGTCAACTGGACAACATGCAGCTCTTGCTGGGATAACATATACCCTGATGTATGTCTGCTAACAGCACATTGGTGACTCAAAAAAGCACATGCCCTAAATTCCCTGACAGCTGCTCTCCCCCAGCAGCGATGCCCACATTTCCCAAGCCTATGGAGCACTGTCCATTTGGAGTTGAAGAGGGAGAAGGGACAAAGACTTTACAGGATTTCTGACCAACCAACAAAGCACAGCTGGCAAGGGGGTATGATTCAGGGAGGAAGTGATAGAACAAAAAGGCATGTGGGAATCTGGTGATCAGTCAGTAACAAATACTGACTGTCCAAGAAACTAGCAACATAGCAAAAAGGATGCTTTATGCTCAACCTCCTTCGCCTCAGCAATGTTGGCATTAAAGCAGAACTTCAGAACATCAGAACAGAAAAAAGTAGAACAGATGTTTCTAATTTATCAGATTGGAAGCACAGCAACTTCTGCAGCTGATCTGAGGTTTACAGCTTAGAACCCCAGTCTGGGGTCTGCTCTTCCAAGTACCAGAATAAATGCAGAGGCCTTATTGTACTCTTCATATATAGTGCATTGGGCTCATAGCAACAACATATGGCAAAGAAGGTCACTGTTTACCTTTTGACTCCCTGGAGCCATTTACTGCATATATTTTTTAGACCTTTTTTCAAGGACCCTTATCCTACAAGAATATACACTCAAATCTCTAATGTATGACAATATCTTTTCACTAAAAGACTACCACAGACAAGCTGAGAACATCTGCTGTCAGCAGTCCAGGTCGTGTTGCCCTCAGACAGCTGCAAAGGCAGGAGCAGAAACAGGCTTGGACTTGTGGAGAAAAGCCACAAGGCTGCAGCCCAGCAGCTAGTACAAATCACTGGGTGAGCTTGCTCTGTGTGTGTCTGTGTGCTCCTGACAGAACCACAGGGACTCTCAGGCTGTGACTACACTAGGTTGGAGTAACAAAGGTGTGCAAGAGCCAATATTTATATTTAAACAACAAAACTGTCTAAGTCAATGCTGCAGACAACATTATGAAGGCTTCAGGAAAGCTAAAATTAAGGCAGGGCTCCACCAGGGACAGAGAACAGCACCAGTTTCCCACAGCCACAACAGTCTAGATCAGTCTTAAATTAACTTCAAATTTCCTGGCCTCTGCTTAAACCTCTCATTTATTAAAATATCAGATAAGGACTGTTAAGGTTAATTTCCTCATATTTTTCTGAAGAAAATTTAAAAAATCTTTCATGTAGGTTTGCACCCAGAAAAGAATTATATTTTTCCATCATCTGAGCTGGAAAGCGAAGGGAGATGAAGCAAAGCAAAAAGAGGCTGGAATGCTCAATAAAAGGATGAAGAAAAATAACAATGAGAAAACAGCATTGGGGACAGGCTTGCTTGACATCTTAATCAATGATTTGGGCAAGGGGCTTGAGGGCACCCTCAGCAAGTTAGAAGCCAACACTAAGTTCTTCAGGAGCGTTGATCTGCTGGAGGGCAGGAAGGCTGCGCAGAGGGACCTGGACAGGCTGGATCCATGGGCCAAGGCCTAGTGCCAGGTCCTGCACTTGGATCACAACAACCCAGTGCAGCACTACAGGCTGTGGGAAGAGTGGCTGGAAAGCTGCCCCTTGGAAAAGGACCTGGGAGTGCTGGTCAACAGCGGCTGAACATGAGCCAGCGTGTGCCCAGGTGGCCAATGTCATCCTGGCCTGGATCAGCAATAGCGCTGCCAGAAGCACCAGGGCAGGGATTGTCCCCCTGTACTCCACACTGGCGAGACCACACCTCAAATCCTGCATCCAGCTGGGCCCCTCACAACAAGAAAGACATTGGGATGCTGGAGTGAGTCCAGAGAAGGGCAATGGAGTTGGTGAAGGGTCAAGAGAATATATCCCTCAGCAGCTGAGGGAGCTGAGGACTGTTTATTCTGGAAAAAAAGGGAGGCACTGAGGGATCTGAAAAATCTCTACAATAATAATCTCTGCCTGAAAGGAGGCAGTAGCCAGGTTGGGTGGGCCTCTTCTGCCAGGCAACCAGTGACAAGACGAGGAAATTGCTTTAAGCTCTTCCAGGGGAGATTCAGACTGGACATCAGGAAGAACTTTTTCACTGAAAGGGTGGTTAAGCATTGGAACAAGCTGTCCAGAGAAGTCGTGGAGTCAACATTCCTGGCAGTCTTCAAGAAACGGGTGGACATGGCACTTATTGCTATGCTTTAGTTGGCATGGTGGTGTTTGGTCAAAGGCTGGATCCCGTGACCTTGAAGGTCTTTTCCAACCTTAACAATTCTATGATTCTATGAAAACAAACAAAAACCAAAAGTGAATGGTTGGAAGAAGGAAGAAACCTAGAGAAAGAATGCGCTGTGCTGCAACTGAGGGCAAAGAGTACCTTGCTTTCCTACACTGGAAAGCCAAGTCAACATGAACTCCAGTGTCATGAAGTCAGCATCTGTGTACTTACATGAAAATATGGACAACATGGGGTCAAGAGCAAGCGGCAGATATGCATGACTGCATAGAGAAGAAGGATCTGGACTGAAGAGCAATTCATAAGAGAAACAAAAAGCCCTCTGGAATTGTTTTCTCTCTGCCTTTGATATCAAGGACCCTTATCCTGCAGTCAGCTGCAGCAATTGGGTACCTGTGGCCAGCCATGTACTAAACTTTCCAACATGGGGGGACTAAAGTATATTAACAAAATGTATGAATGAAAGTAAATTTCAAAGTAAATTATTTTTGTTCTTACAATTCCCCTCTTATGTCCATGTTACCATTAGCAGTCAGGCCAAAGCCTTTTTTATTTCTTGCCATTTTTAACTGTGTAGTAGAAATATCTCAGAGACTTGAGCAACACTATCTCATAGATTGTTCAGACCTTAGTATTGTGTCTTAAGGAGAGGAAAAAAAGGTTTTTTACTCCTTTTTAATACCTGACACTGAGCACACACTCCCATATCAAAAGAAGTTAATCATATCGCTACAAAATCTTCCCAGTTATGTCAGGACTTTATTCTTCCCCCTACCCCCCACCAGCAGAAACAAAAATTTAAGCCTACAATATATTGAGTAAGAGATGGAAAACTTCTTTATTCCCTACAGAGGTAGAGACAGCCTGGACCAGGAGATCCTCTGAACATTAGAGGAGGAAAACTAACCTTGGGAGATGCTTTGAAAAAGACAATGTGAAGTGATAGGCCCTGGTTTCCAATACCAAAAGAAACAAACAGAGTGAAACTTCACTACAAAAACAAATAATTGGATTTCCATTGTACCTCTGAATGCTACATTAAGCATCAGTTCTTTTGAGTTGAGAGACAGCATTTTTTTTTAGATTTCTCAAAGGATTTGGATGCTCTATTGTGGCCAGACTGTGATCTGGCTTCACTTCCCACAAATCAGTATCAAATGCAGAGAAGCAACCTGCTACACAGGCATTTTGCAGACAAAAATAGTGCAGAGCCTAATCAGGAATCTCGTGGCAGGAAACAGGCCTTCCTACAACAGGAAGCCTAGGAAAGACTACTGGAGACAGCAGTCCAAAAGCAGCTGCCTTGCCAAAAAAGACAAAATGGCTGTATACTGGCAACCCTTGCAGCAGGAAATCACTGAATTAAGTACTCAATCTACTGAGCAATTTAGTGTGTCATCTGCTTCCTGGCAACAGATATTTGGAATCACTTTTACATTGCATTTCAGCTGTATCTCATAACTGGGTTGAGTACAGTGTCCTCTCCAGTAAGCAAAGAGGTCAAGGTCAGAGGCTTTTCTGACCCCTACCCAAAATGAATATTTTTAAGCCTTTTCCCTTCTTCATTTTCATCATTTTATCATTTCTAATTTAGGGGCCTGACATTCCTGTTTCTAGTCTGATTTGGGGCCAGGGCAGACTGAGTCACTGATATAAGCCTGCCAAAGTTAACTGTGGTCTCCATGGGACAGTACAACAGTCTGATAGGAGATAAATATCAGGGCACAGTGAAACAGGGGAAAGAAGACCAGTGGATTCTCCTTGTGATTTTTTTGATGGAGTGTCAGGAAACTTTTCAGGAAGTTTCTTTTTAATATATGTAAAAAGATAGAGAGAGAGGGAGAGTGAGACAGAGAGGAAGTGAGGGAAAGAAGAGGAAAGGAGAGAACAAGAGAGGAAAGGAGAGGGAAGGAGAGGGAAGGAGAGGACAGGAGAGGGAAGGGAAGGGAAGGGAAGGGAAGGAGAGGACAAGAGAGGGAAGGAGAGGACACGCGAGGACAGGAGAGGGACGGGAAGGGACGGGACGGGACGGGACG
>JAYDZK010000169.1:57255130-57272570 GCA_034509185.1 Euphonia xanthogaster | reverse complement strand
AAGAAAGAAAGAAAGAAAGAAAGAAAGAAAGAAAGAAAGAAAGAAAGAAAGAAAGAAAGAAAGAAAGAAAGAAAATATTTTCTAGACTTGGTACCCACCTATTAATGCAGACAGTTGATAAATTTAGTTATTTATTCAATTCTTACCTAATATATGCTTGCTCACTGAAAACACAAAATGCAGTTTCTGTTCCTTCATTCTTTCCTTAACACAGAATGGCTGAGGTTGGAAAGGACCTCTGGAGGTCATCTGGTCTTAACCCTCTGCTCAAGCAGGGTCTTCTAGAGTCAGTTACACCATGTCCAAATGGCTTTTTAATGTCTTCAAGGATGGAGACTTTACAGCCTCTCTGGCCAATCTGCACCAGTGCTCAGTCATCTTCAGAATAGAAAATTGTTTCCTGATGTTCAGATGGCATCTCCATTATTTGAGTTTCTGCCCATTGCTTCTTGTTCTGTCATTAGTCACCACTGAAAGAGCCTGGCTCCATCCTCTTTACATCCTCCTTCAGGTATTACTATATAGTGAGCTATATTATATTAAGGGCTCATTGCACTTGCTCTTCTCTAGATTGAACATTTCCAACTCTCCTAGCCTTTCCTCATAGGAGAGATGCTGTCATTCCTCAGTTATATTTGTAGCCCTTCACTGGACTCTCTTAGTTGTGTCAATGTCTTTTCTGTACTGTGGACCCCAGAACTGGATCTGGCACTCCAAGTAGGGACCCACCTGTGGTGAGGAGAGTGGCAGGATCACCTCCCTCACCGCTCTGGCAACACTTCTTCTAATGCAGCTCAGGATACCACTGGCTTTCTTTGCAGCAAGACATGTCTAACACAATCCTTGTGGTTTTGTCTTTGGCTTTTGAAAACAGACAATAAACTGTGGATAAACTTCGGCACATGAGAGAAAGAAGCCAGACAACAGATAACCACAACGACAGAGTACAATTTTCTGCTGTCACATAGCAAAACGTGCATGCCATATTTAAAAAGAAATCATGTCATTGTGGCCAAAGGAGAGAGAATGTTACAGCCAATTAGTTGTGAATTTTTTTAGCACAGTTATGTAAAGTAACTGAGTTTGCATAAAGTGACTGATGTCAGTTAGATTTGCTGCAGTCAGTGATGTCCATCTACTACTCTGGTCGCTACAGAAAATCTCCCAGTTCAGGAGATTTGGAAGTTGTGATGTGCCATGTGCTAGAGACTTTTAGATGCCTTTCATATTTGTTGAGTCAGGAGGCACAAAGTCTATGGCAAAATGAGACTAACAGCAATAATAATTGCCTCAATTCAGCTTCAACTGTTCTGAGAAAAAAACCCTTCTGGTTTTTTATTCTATCCTGATAGTTTCAACATACATTATAAGAGCAGGTTTTTATGCCTGAGGAGAGTGGCTGACAACATTATATTTACAGCAGCAATGGAAAATAGTTTTTGGAGGAAAGCTCACTCTTTCAAAAGGACATGTGCCAAGTTTATAATATACATGAGTCAGGAGGATCATGAACACTTCACACTTTGCTAGAAAGACATGACAAGCAAATTTTGAACTATAACTTTGTTAATGCAGAGACTAAAGTTTTAACCAAAACTTAAAGAACAGCGTTACAGTTTCTAATTTATGTGTTTGCTTATTTCATTTTGTTTTCTTGGTTCTTTTCTGTCACATTCTTTGGTTTGTTATTTGTCATGTTTTTAAAAGCTTCCTATGGCAGAAACAACATCCTATGGCTATGAGCATTGAACACTTGGCCAAGGTTCGGTGTCAGAATAAGAAACTGCACTTAAGTTAATGCTTTTGCAGTTAAGAGTTTTTCAACAATTAAACATTACCAGACAATTCTGCAGAAAGAGCTGATGTGTGACAGGACTTGATGAATTTCTATGTGTGCAGGTTGCTGCTCTATTTTACTCCATACAGCTGGGCTCTACTAGGTAAAATATGGGAGAAGATCAGGATGAAAGCTGAGGGATTTAAGGACCGAGTAAACACTTCTGAAGTCTAGGCCTTATGTCAGAATAAAATTTATTCATTTGTTGCTGTTTCCATTGTTTCTTTTCGCTCATATTCTTCTGCTTTGCCCCAGAAATAGGAGGATGTGCAATTCAGTGAGATGGTTTTCCTGTGTTAATGTGAAGGGATGAAGCATGTGCCTTTTCTTTCACCCTGCACTGAAAATAAAAAAGAGTCTGTCTATTGTCTTGTCTCCTCCAGACCCTATCCCTGGGCTTGGGAACGTTTGAGTCCCTAGTGCTTCTCCCAGCTACTTGCTACACATCTAGAAGTTAAAATCTCCAAACATATATAAATCAAAGCAAGACCAAGACTGCCTGTGTCTAAACAATCCTCTGGCTCCCTAAGTTGTAGTAATAGGGCAAAAATCAAACAGGCAAGAGTTTTCAAAGTGAACCCGCAAGGACCTTGTCCTAAACTCCTTGCCAGTAGCTGAGATCACTGATCCATCTGAATAGCACTTAAATTTAGGGGTTTTGCTCAGCCTGAACACACCTAAGACAGCATATGTTCAGTGAACTCTCTAAACAGACACAGAAGGGCAGCTCTGCCTGAAGAAATTCCACTTTGCATAGACCAGGTGAATAATTATTAGACCAGAAAGAGAGAGTAAACAAACCTACAACCTAGGAGCTGGGACAGCCTCTGGCAGTGCATGCAAGGTAAAATGCGAGTTCACAGTAGACAGAGGAAAGAAACAGAGGCCAGTCCCTGCTGCACCAGGCCTGCTCTGACCACCGATACAAATGTACCAATGCTGCCACCTCTGCCTAGCTCCTCTCCTACACATTTAAGTGAGGCCCTGACACCAGAAAACATCCAGTCAGAATTGAAGACTCCTCTATGGCTCAGAATTAAACTTGTTTCTCTTTCCTTAAGCAGGGAGCCTTGAATAGCTCTGCACCAGGAATCTCACCTGAGATGCCCTGATCTGGTGCCAAACACATCCTCTTGAACCTCTTCTCTCGGCAGTTGATTGTAAAAACAGGCCATGCTGCAAGTACCATGACATTTCACAATGCAGCCTGGTGCTTATTTCCTTCAAGATGCCATGTTGATACTAGCTCAGTTTTGGCCTCTCCTGGCATGAGGGAGATTTTCAATGGAGCCAAGGAGTGAAGGAAAAGGAGGGAAACTAAAAGAAGAAGGCAAAACAAAGAAAAAGGGAAACTTGGACTGAGAAGGGAAAGAGAAAGGCCTTTGGAAGAGGGTAATGTAGATAAGGTGTGTAAAGTTTGATGTTCCACTGTGTTGCTCTAGTTCTGCCAAGACACAGGTAGGAGATGAGAAGACATAAAAATATGGCAAGTGTTCCTGGAAGGACTGACTTCTATCTGGCACCACATATCTCTAATGCTTCATCAGTGTTAATGAGTGTGCAAAGCATACAGGGCATTCAAAGCACAGTTGCCCAAGGTCTTACTCCATTCAAATCATTATCAGTTCCCTTTCTGGCCCTTTCCTTCCTGCTAAAATCAAAATCCCAGTATCTAATGTCCCTGAACCACAAAAAAGTTTTGACGATCAACCTCTTGATCTGTGAATTACACACACATGGACAGAGCTCAGATGTTGACCCAAATCAGGATTTCGCAAGTTGGAAACACTTGAAATTCAAAAGAAAGTTGCAAATTACAAAAACAGCTCAAGTCTCCCGGCATATTGTGGGACAGACATCCATTAGCACAATTTCACATGGAAACTAGGTGGGTGGGTAAAGCGATTGAGTTCAAATGCAAGGGTGGATGATGAGAGGTGAATAGGGAGCTGAGGGTGGAATGTTAGCAGCACCACCCTTGATTTCCTTTTAACCTGCTATAGCCAGGCCAGGCACGTATGCACCAAGCAGTGCAGCATGCAACCACCAACTTCTCCATCTGAGAAAAACAAAAGAGAAAATTTAAATTAATTTTCAGAGCATTCTATTTGCGCTCTTTTCTCATATTTTTAAATTTTAAGGCTGCTAACGGCAATAAATGAAATGATAAAGAGGGAATTTAAATAAGTTCTAAGTACGATGCAAATGCCACAGCTTAAATGTGCATTGCAACAGCATTGTTCCTTTCAGAAGCAGAGCAACAGAAATTATTTTAATGGCAGTGGTCAGCCTAGTCCTCCAAACATGGGCCTATTCAAGTATGCAACTTAGAAATATGGCAGAGCCATTCAAAGATGCTCAGCAACAGGTGAGCTCCTCAGAAAAGAACTTGGTCAATACTGAGTTGGGTCAAGAAGTTCCAAAAGTCTGCACCACCCTGAAAAGTTCCAGCACTTCAAAGTCATCTACCAATTTGTGTCTTTGATAAACCTTGGTTAGTAGGGAATTCTGCTGCTTTTGGCAGTGGTCTCCCACTTCCCCAGCCTAAGGCTTGATCTCTAGAATGTCATAAGGAATACAGCACTTGAGCACATGCAAGGAGCAAGCTTACACAACAGTGGCTGCATTGCAGAACATGGAACTGTGAATAGGACAGGGCAAAAAACTCCCCTTCAGTCAGAGACAAGACAGTGGTAAAGAATGAACATTAATTTAACATTAATTTTTTGGGTATAAACACCTCCTGTAGAGATCTAACAATGAAAGCCTTACTTCTTCCTAGCCTGACCCTGAAACCATGAGAGAAAGAACTGACAGGCTGAGGACATTTGTAGTGTGGACAAGCACATTGCTCTAGAGGTTCTGACATTTTCCCTCTGAACCTTAGTAAAGAAACTCGGTTGTGGAAGTTGCACAGTGCAGAAAGCACAGCATGCCCTGCTGTGAAAGAAATGAGTCTGACAGTCAAGTTGGAAATTACAGTGCCACCCTGAATGAAACTGAAGTAGTTATGCAATGTCTATTAGGGCAGGTGGCTTGAGGGCATAAAATGGTTTACCTCTCCTTGACTTTTAGGGACAAACTTCAGTTTTTCTTTGTGTATTCATGTCTGCATGCAATACTAGAAACTATTAAACAGAGGTTTTTATGTTGTGTATATAAAAAAATAATACTTGTTCATTTTTTTAGAAAGGCTAGAAAGGCCATTGTGGAAGCAGTGTGAGTGTTACAAATGAAAATGGCAAGTTAAAATCTACAAGCACAATAACCCATAGCAGGACCTCTAGACAAATTCCTCAAAGGTCACAGAATTGTTATCTGGTAAAAAAGTGCCAGCAGGCATCTTATTCCAAGTAACTGTTTGTTTTTAAAATACAATTCTTCTTTTCTAGCACAAATGATTCCACTAAGAAACAAAAATAATTCCACTGAGAAACAAATGACGACTCCCACAAATGTTTTCAGTATACCTGCTTTGTCAGCACTTCAAGTTCAGCAGAGAAACTTTTTGTAATAAAATTATCTCTACCTATTATTGCTCAAAACTTTCTTAACTACCACAAATGGCACAAAAACCCACTGAACTGCATCTGCTAGTCCAGCAAAAGCTTCAGGTGCAGCTCCCTAACTACCTAAGATGTAGGTAGAAAGACAATACTCATCTACATCTTGAAGTGGTCGCGTACAGATTGTTTCCCATCCACATTTCCTCTGGCAGAATAATGTATGGGGCATGACACTCTCACTCGCCTTCTGGTTAATATTCCCAAACCCTTAGAACACAATTAAAAGCTCAACAGAATATTGCTATGTTGTCCTTACCCTTTGGCTTCCAAAGTATTATTACTGATCTAATAAAACACTATTTCATACCCAAACACAAAACTACTCTTAGACAATTGACTGAAAAGTCTGGCAGCTTCCCAACTTTTTTTAGCTGCTTCATTTCTACAAAAGAACACAATGTTTTCATTTGATTTATGTGAATTTTCTCCTCCCTGTTTAAAAATCCCAGTTAAGCATGATCCGGAATATTCAATATGTGAGGAGAAAAAAAAAGCACATCACTTAAATAAAGAAATAAAAAGTAGTGAGTTTATGTAGGCCATTCTGCATGGAGTCTTTATGTCAGAACTAAATCTTTTAAGTCCCATTATGCTTTGTAGCTATTTATAGCCATGTATGTCCATCATTTGCATCCTATAGTTTGGGGTTTCTTTTCCAGATATAAACAGAGCTTCCTCTCTCCCTTTGTTTATGTGTCTGCCTGTCAGCGTAGCGCCAGCGACTGTCTCTGCACTTTGCTGCTGCTGCTCCCTCATCCTGTTTATAGGTCAGCAACACTTCCATCGCCTCCCCGCTGCTGAGCAGAACTTCCCATAGCACTTCAGGATGTTTTAGTCACTTCAACCTGTGCCGCCAGCCTGGAGCCAAATGTCTCCTCTTTGAGCTGGTGATGCAGGCAGCATTTGCCTCATCAAACTCAGCTTTTGTTTCCTGGGAAGCCCAAACCTTTTCAACTTTTCCTTGCATGGAAATGCTGCTGGGTCCCATTCATTATCCCTTGTAAAGACCATAGACAGACACACAGCTGAAGGGTGAAAAATTTCTTGTACCCTTTCAGTTCCAAGCACATGAAGCCTCTCACTGGACAGCATCCTTGCCAGCCACTGAACGTGGAGGAAAAAAAATGATACCTCTTAATTAGATATCAGATTTTATTTTTCTAATCTAGCAGCGTCAAAGGTCCTTAATACAACAACTCTTTAGGCATTTACTTCAACAGGAGACGCAGTAAGACAAACAAGCCAGCAACATCATGTGATGAACCCACACAAAACACTGGAGGAAGAAGCAAATCAGCTGTTGACCACGGAGCCAGTTGCTCAAATGGAGCCAGAAAGAAAAGTGTCTATATCCCCACAGCACTGCGAGAGTTTTTTCCATCCAAGAAAGCCAGAAGAAGATTAATAAATCCAGGACCTCTGATGAACATTACGACTTTGTGCTTTATGAAATCCATAGGAATAGGAGTGTAGCACTTGTACAGATCACTTTTTCCAGTTACAAACACATAGTAGGGGAGAACTATTGGTAAATTCAGACTATTTTGGTTGGAGGTTATTGAAAGACAATAATGTCTGTCTCCACAGCCCACAACCTCCTCCATATTACTGCATTATAATTCAGGGTCCATCTGCATTTGTCAGGCAGGAGTATGCAGACATCTCCTTTCACAGCAAGATCACACAATCAATTTTACAACACACCCTGCTAACAATTTTTACGGGGGTTGTGATGTGCTTCACAATCATTCATGTGCTACCTTGCTGCATTTTGCTATTTTTAAAGACATGCAAAGAACATGTTTAAACTCTTCTTTAGGCTGGAAGATGGAGTGCAACAAATCAAAATAAAAATGAATGAGGGTGACCTGATAGTGAAAGTTTAGCATTGATCTTACCTATCACTTGTGTATTTTAAAAATTTTCTTACCAGTCTTTACACTAATGTCAAAAAACATGATGCACAAGAAATTCAACATCTCAAGTTAAAAGTATATTTTATGGACAGTTGAGCAAAATTAATATACCATCAAAGCATTGTTGGAATGTAGATTAAGTTAAGGACATGGTACAAATGCATATTCTTAGACAAAAAGGCTTTTCTAATCATTATGTTTCTTTAGATTCCACTGTAAACTTTTTAAAACCTTTTACTATAATAAAAAGTTGATGATTCAGACATCCAGGCAGCTTCCTCTGCACTCAACAGCCACTGATCTGTGTTGTGTGACAAGCTCACAACTTCACATGACCCAGTGTGACTAAGCTTTGCAAATGCTGTTGAGAATCCCATGATACACTTTCTCTGTGATAATACCAGCTCCTGGAGTCATATGAACAAGTATGAATCTGTTTGGGTTTCCTGCTTCATAAGAAAGCATATCTTCATCCCACATTTTGGGAACATGAAGTCGAAAGATCTGAAATGATTAGAAAAAACACGAGATCCTAATATTAAAAACATTTTTTTTTACCCCCAGGTATGCTTAGATTTCACTTCCTGTTGTACTCCATACCTTTTCTACAGTGCAAGAGACTATAGCTATGTTTATAATTTCCTCGCTTTGTGACACCAAAAAAATGTCACTGTACAAAAAACTGCCTCACTTGAGTAGTTCTGAAGGAGAGAGGTCCATTTTGAGTTGGTTTAATATCTTATCAGAAGACCAGTGGAAGAGCTAATTACGATACTTTTCATTAGCATAATCACAACACTGTCATTCTGTGGTAGATTCTTTTCTTTTGCTCTTTCATATTATTCTCCTCTTCATTTATGCAGATCTCTATTCATTTCACAAGTGGCTTCTATCTGAACCTATTATTCAACTGCTCATTGTCCTATTCTCCACTTTCTTTTCGAATGTTCCAAATACATGTAAAAAGATTTGAAGCTCCAAAGAGATGCATATACTTGATATGTTCCAAGAGGCTCATCTGTGCATCACATTCTTAGTTTCCTAAACAATAAGGACAACAAACCAGAAAGGATCAGTGTACCTGAGCACGCCCCTGTTATTATCAAGCACCAGCTGAGTAATGCTAAACTTGCCTAATGTCTCTGACGAAAAAACATAATGACAAGCTACAGAAAGGCAGAATGACACTTAACTCATTTTCCATTACTTCCCTGCCAGCTTCTGATGGTGTGCAGTGATACAGCTCACCAGTGTGCAGAATCACTCTTCTGTTTGTAGCCGCTCTCAGTGCCAAGGCCCACAGATGTTCAGATTTTCTCCCATGTGGATGGGATGTGAGATACAATCTTACCTTCACACCTAGTCCTGAGAGAAACCAGAGGCAAAGTCTACAAAGCAAAAAGGGACCCTCCTTTTTGAAAAACTGGTAATAAGGGGTTAAAGGGGAGAAGGACCAGGGTGGAGTCAGACTCAGGCCTAGAGCTCCCTCAGAAATGATGGCCCAGGAATAAAATACTTTCTCACTGATCTTTTCATACCATTTCTGCACATAGAAGGATGTTTGTCTTTCTCTTTGGGAGACTCTTGGTGATTTGGGAGAAAAATACCTAGGAAACTAATACATTTCAGAACATATCTGGTTAGCTCAGGGCATGCAAGTACAAGGAGCATTTCAGTGAGACAGGGCAAAACTGGAGTCCAATAAGTGCTACACACCCAGGAGTTAAAATTGATTTAAATAAGAGTAGTAAAAGACAGTGAATTTGATCTGCATAAAAGGAAAGCATGGGAAAGAAGGAGTCATGGGAGGGGAGGGGAGGTTTGGTGTTTTATTCAACCCCTAAGAACATCTTCCATTGGTGTGATCTGGCTCATGAATATGTCCTGCTCTCCAGACATATTCAGCATGTTCCCAGGAGGCCAGGAGGCAGAGTGGGAGGTGCCTTATCACCTGCTTCTCCAACCCACATAAGTTAACATCAAATCAAGATCTGTCAAGATTCAAAACTGGTTCTAACTCACTTTTAGTTTTTTTACTGCTTTCAACGTGAGTGTAAGGAAGAGTCACTTGTCAGTGTATACACAGATACACATATACATGCATATATACATGTGTATCTGCACACATGTATATACATGTGCATGCACATATGCATGTGCACTTATATCTACATATTACATTGCATTCTTATATGCCTATCAAAAAAATTTCAGACAATTCAAACCAGTGCAAGAGAGCCAGTTTGTACAGCTGAAAACCTATCAATAAACATAGATTGATTGGCAGGATTTCATACATTGATAAGACATCATGGGTTAGAGCTACTCAGAGCTTTTTACAATGGTATTTCTCAATGGACTTTTTCTTTTCCTGAATGCAAATAACCTTATTTACCTTCACAGAACGGTATTTACCTTTGCAGAAATACAGATTAATGTGTTTGCTTATTTGTTATCAGCTCTGCCTTGTGTCCTGGGACAGGACCATTGGTTGCTTTACTCGGCCAAAACCATCAGCTGAAACAGCGTGTTGCTCTAGGAGCAGCTTTTCCCAGCTGCCGATGGCAGTGTAAGAGCGCCTTCTATGCCTAGGCAAAAGAAATGCAAGGCAGAAAAACCATGGAAAACTTGAGTCTACAGAAGTAAAGCCCATGTCTCTTGGGTGCAAGTTGTTCTATTCTTAAATCCGAGGAAAGAAGGGTGGAAGAGCTTTCTCTCTGTTAAAGGAAATGGGTCAGACTCATCCTCAAGGTAGAAGGATATAGCTGTCATCTTTGGAGTACGATTACTGCGACTTTGTACTGCAGCGCAGGTGTAGTTCTCTGAGGAGTCTCAGTTCTACTGCCAATTAAATTTTAAAATAAAATTTTAAAATATTTATCATTTTCTCTGTGGCTTTTAAGGACCTATATGGACATTAATGTAGTGGCTTCACAGGGCAAAATGCCAAAGAGATGTGTGAAGAAGCTCTCATTACAGGGCACTATTTTTTCTCCTGGATCACTTCAGTGATTCAGTTTCCCAGGCAGCTTCACAAACAGCTGTACTTGCACAACTAAAGCAGCAGCAAGCTGTGGTGGAAAGACACAAAAACCAAACACACAAGCAGACAGAAGGACAGGATGGTAGCTAAACCAACACAATGCCATTGCAGGATGGTAGCTAAACCAACACTATGCCATTGCATATAAAACTATGCAGAATTTGGACACCCAAAAACCATCTTCTAAGTGAGAGTTTAATTCCAAAGATGGGAAACCATGTTTTTCTTGGTGGACAGACCACCTAGTAGAGTTATATCTTGGCAAAGCCCAAGGAATATGTTCGGTTTAAGCTGCACAGATATGCCATGTCAATGGGACAACCTGCATCCTTAAAGCAGTGCCTTGCCAGCTGAACTTACTGTAAGCCATATACAAAGGGTACAGAGTAAATTCCATTGAAATCAACTGCACAGTAGTCTTGAATTTCCATGCAACAGTTCTACCTTGACTTCCGACTCCCTATAATCCTTCATTTTACTTTTTCTGTACACCTTGATTTTGGTATAAAGACTCTTAATCCATGCATGATCTCCATATGAACAGAAATAATTATAGTCAGAGTGAGTTACTTTTCTACTTCTCTCTGCCCTTCCATCATTCTAGTAAATTCAGTATCTCCAGTCCTTACCCATTAGTAAATTCTTTTGAGCTACAGCTTTCATGGAGCTGAAGGCACTGTAGCAATACTGCTTTGCAACCCCAACTACTGGCTGTATACTTTTAGCCAAGACAAGAGTACAGATCCCACACCACTGTCCTTACATACCCTAGAGGAGATTTACTAGCCAAACTATCCTGGAAAACTCTCCTAGTAGAAATGAAACATATACCAGCAAAGTATTTCCCCTCCCTAGAGCTTACACAAAAGCTTTCCACATCAGTTCCAGGTCTTAGCCAGGCAGTTCCTTTGTTCTGTTGTCTGCCTTGGGACACAGGTGTGGTCTACTTTTGCCAGAATATCATTCTTGTTTGGGAGCAGAATAGGTGAGATGATAGACCAGCAAAAGCTATATTCTAAATATCACTGAATATCATCTGAAATGCCCTCTTACTGACTGCAAAATAAAAGATTTAGTGTAACCCCTAAAGGATGTTTTCCTGGCAGTTAGTAAAGTAATTTCAGACACATGCACACACGGAAGGGTAGGATATAAAACTCAGAGTTTAGGGAAGGTGTTGCCACAGGCCCCCAGCTGGGTAATAATTATCATTGACTCCATGCTTCTCAGAAGGCTGATCAATCACTTCATTATACTATACTTATTGAGAAACCCATTGCCCTTAGACAGTCACGATACAGGTGGACCCAATTGGTCCTTCATTCTAAACACCATCACCATTGGCCAAATAAGAAACCACCCTTCGGTAAACAAATCTCCATAACACATTCCACATGCTCACAACAGGTGCAGGAAGTGAAGATAAGAATTGTTTATCATTCTTTTCTCTGATGTTCTCCCACCTTTCCCCAGGACAATGCCTGGGAAAGTTGTGTGTTGCTCTCTGTCGCCAGAGAGCTGCTGCCACACAAGGCATAGATTTTTTTAAACTTAATATAGCCTTTTCAAAATGTCTCAAAGGAGAAGAAAGATGTGACTGGCTGAACAGTATAAAATCTAAATCATGTAATGCTTCATGTATTTTGGCCAGTCCAGTCTTCACCTATGACACTGGCTTTTCTATCGACATTTTCATCTTATTGAAAATTAATAATAGAGGCTTTTTAAAAAAAACACATTCATTGTAGGCTGCAGGCAAGGGATGGTATGTGATCTGCTGTCAGCCACAATGAAACAAGAGGCAGGAAAACAGTTCCTATGCAATCTTGGGCTTTTATTCCCCCCGCTACATTTATGTGTTTCAAGCTTACCACCCTTTAGACAACAGTGCATTTATTCATCCAGGGATGTGCTGGAGACAAATTGGTTCATGTTTTAAAAGAGTGATGAGAGGTGGCTGTTATGTAAATGTCATAATACTCAGCATCCTACCTCTGTTACTTAGTTGAGCATCACAAAGCAATCCAGTTTGATTTTAAATACATCATATTAATCATACAAATCTGAAACAAATTAAATATTTTTTCTTCTTTGTCACTCACCTCTTGACTTCATATGTGGGCAAGTAGTGCTGCTTCTCTCTTCTTCATCTATCTTGTTGATTGATGCTGAAAATTCTTTGGAGCCATTTCTGGACTATATCTCATGTATGGGTCCCATCAGTGGAAAGATGTCCTAAGCTTCCCTGCAAATTCTCTACATCGCTGTAAAATAATAATAATAATAATTAAATGTGCTTGAAGAAACTTGGTCTGACAAAGGTGGTAACCAGTGATTTAGCAAGCAGTTATTGGCTTAAAATTACTCTCTCAGATCTCTCACAGAGTTAGTTAAGTACACAGCTTGAGGAGTTTTGTTATTCTTGGAGTATATTAACAGAAATAATTCAAATTTAAAAGCTCTTGTGGAAGACAGGTAGAATTGGGAAGCTGCCACATAATCAAAACAAATAAAAACCCCCAAACAATACAGCATTTTCTCCATATTTTTTGAAGTAAGCATAAAGATGGATAGTTTAAATAATTGCTTCCATCAGAGGGCTCTTGATCTTTAATCTTAATTGATGAGGGAGTTACCCTAAATGCTATGTGCTACAAAGTTTCAGTTACTTAATTTCACAGCTAGTGTATTCAGGAATGTACAGGTAAATTTTTCAGCTTGGAACACTGTTCAATAAATCTTAATAAACTATATGAAAAGAGTAGAGCCAAAAGTTAATATTTCAAAGACTAATGAAGTTTTTGATACTGAGGAGCTTTACTTTGGCCCATGAATACTTACATTAAAAACCTGTCTCAGATTGAGAGAAAATAGCCTAGTTTTCACAGCGCTCACTTGAAACTTTGAAGATCCGTAGTGAATTCATTATTCCGCCACTAGGCACCATTTTACCCACTTACTGAGAAAATTTATGCAGGGTAAATCAAGAAAGTCTGCAGTTTTCAGAAACAGAGTTATCTAACTATTTCAAGTTGTCTCTAGAGACATGAGTCTGCTCGGTTCTGCATTCTGTGGCTCACTTTTGAAGGGTTAGTTCATTTTTTTGTGCATAACAGATTGCAAACCCACATCTCCTGGCACTGAGACAGAAACCTTTCCCACTCTGTACAGAAGCCCTGCAACAATGAGGCAAAAGAGTCAAGATTCATTGAGGCAGAAATGACAAAGGAAAAATTTGGAATTGGTATTCTTCCAGGTTCATCTGGGAAGAAGGAAATCCTTGTAATATGAAAGCTTTTTACATTTTCTATTGGAAAGTTATAAGATAAGCAAGCAGAAATCTGACCACCTACTGATTTAAACCTCCCCACTACTTTGAAGTCTCCGCCATGGAATCATAAGTAAATTTCAAAAATTAAATAGAGGAATTATTCAATTAAGTATAGCAACACTAAAGAGACCAGTGCCCGAGTCTCTGTGCAAACAATGGTCTATTGCATATGGGCCATGCCCTTAAACATTCCCAGGTGCCTAAAACTGCCAGAAGACAGTGTATATTGTGTGTTTGGGGATCTAGGGTCTCCCAATAGCAGCACTCCATCAGCACAATGCTGTAGGTAGCACCCAACAGAAAGACCGTAACATGCTTAGTTGTAAACAATCTCAAGCATAAATAAGGATTCTGCCTTCCTCTCACTGCTTGGAAAGATCATACAGACTATTTTTCACAGCCTCCAACTAATACTGCTGCAAATACCAATATTTTAATGAAACCCATTAAAAATCAGACCTGGCACAATTATGGCAAAACTTGCTTCAGGGCCTCTGTGTATTCCACAGCAGCATATGCAAGCATGGTCACAGCAGCATTAATAACCAAATTTCCTTAGACAAAAGCTGTCTTTGTGTCTGTTTGGTGTGCTGTGGAGTGCTTGCAGACATACCTTGCATTCCTGCCCTACCTAAGCCCCTGACTTAGATGTACATTCTGTGCATGGGAAACACATGTGGCTTCACTGAGTGGGAGCCTATCTCTTCATTCCCTTTTGTCAGTCCTTGAGAATGATAAGAAAAATATATCACAAGGTTTGTGTATAAGTGATGTTATCTTGCAAATTTTCGGCAAAAGCTGCCAAGGACAGTAAGGATAAACCAGGACCTGACAATTCTAGTATAGAAAACCAAATAGAAAAGAGGAAAAAGTTCACATGGAAGCTGTAGTTCTGCCATGCAATATCATAGTGAAGTGCCCACATATGGTGCATAAAGTTACGCTGTAGAAGATGTAACAGACACACGTATGAACATTTATTTTTCTGTTTTGAAAATTACCTTCAAAAAAACTCTTATGAAAATTTCACTGTATTAGCATGGAAGCATGTCAGAAACCCTTTAACTTTACCTAGATAAGGAATTGCATGATGGGGTTCTTGTTTGTTTGCATTTCTTTGAATCAGTAGCATGGAATGTACCAGAATATCAGGCCACAAAACATTCCTGACATTTCTGAAAAAACTTGTTTTTATACTGCTGCTGTCAGTCTTCCAGGTGACCATTTCATACCTGTTCACACAAACAGCCCCCAAATAATGTAGGGAAACCTCACCTTAGTGGTTACAGGCTTTATGTACGTGCACCACAGCACTGGTGGTAAGTTCCACATACATGTAGAAGTGACCTACAGAATCCCCCTACCATGCTGAAAACTAATTTTATCCTGTACATTTTGATAGGTACTTGATTATTCTTATTTTTTCCTCTTTGGCTGTAGCACATTTATCTTTATTTGCAGGTATGTGTGTATGTACTACATACATACAGACATGTATAAAAACAAGTCATGCAAGTCTTGAATAGATTAAATGTTATGGTAATGCACTTAAATGGAATCAGATGCAGAAATTTTCAGGCTCAGGTCAATGTTTAACAGCATTAATGTGATTCTTCAGCTGTCCTTATAAATATATGCACCAAGAAACCCTTCTAAATCCAGCAATCTTTGTTGAATTTTCCCCCAAAAATTGTAGGAAAGTAGGGGTACTTTTACAATGCAAAAAACCCAGAGCCAAGTTCAGGACTGATGTGCTCAAGAAGAGGCATCGCTTAATAGACCTCAGTGCCCACTTGTTTCAGCTATTTGCAGAAATATAATTTCTTTTCAGTTTCTTTCCTTTCTTCTTACATTGTCATTATGATTAATTGCCTCCAATTCCATAAATCTCTGCAGTTCTCAATATATTCATAAAAAGTAACTCACCAAATAGTAAGTTCCAATAGTATTTTTCTGTCACAGTTGACACAGTCTGTCTTGGAACTGATCCTGCTAACTGCTTTCCTAGTTGAGGCCAGAAATTAGAAGATAAAATACTAGTTGGTTGCTGGTCTACAAAGTATTTTTTACTCTAATGAATACAAATATACTGAATATACAATAGCAGCTTCCTAAAACTTGAAAAATCCTCATGAACTGTGAATTCTTAAAAAAAATTATGTGTGTAGAGAGAGCTGGCTGTACCAGTCCATTAGTGTAATCAATGTGAAATAAGATGGTAAAAATTCACACTTGGAACCAGGAGCAGCATAGGTCCCACTAGCCATCACTATAAATTAGTATCTCAGGTGATATGAAATAAGGAGTTAAGACTTCTCAAAATACATGATTAGATATGATTGTTCCTCTTCCACTGCTGCCAGCTAGTGAGAAAATTCCACATAGTCTATTCACATAACTTAATGCCTGAAGGGACTACTCGGTTATTTGTTGCTCCCTCTAGTACATCACATGTGAATAAGTTTCATTCAATTGTCTCTGTGCTAAACTCATGAACCTGCCAAAAGAAAGGCATTGGATTTTGATTTGAAGAATTTAAAGGACAGCAAATCCACTTCCTAGCTTGTCCTGAAGACTTATGTGCTTCACTAATGAGTTGTTCCCCCTCGAAATTTGTGCAGGATCAGCTGCTAGCATTCACTCTGCTGCCTTCCTCCTCTGTGCCTTTTTATAGCTAGCATGTGCTTCCTAGGAAGACAGATTTCAATCAAAGCACCTCCCAGACACTTCTATATCCACCTGCAGAGTGTATTCTTCAGCCCTCAAGATCACTTGCATGCATTTATTCTGCTGTCTTCAGTTTCCCATCCTCCTGTTTCCCAAACAGCCTCTGTGTTGACTGCCAAAGCCAGCAACGCTGTCACAGAGGGAAAAGCTGTGTCCCTGGTCCTGTTGTTTTGAAGAGCCCAGCACATCTTTAGCACTCTCTGCAGAGGGTTGTTGCTGAAATCTCTGCACAGACACCTCTCCAAGTCCAAAGTCCATGTTCTGCAGTCATGTCCAGCTTTCTTTGGTCCTGGATTGTATTGTCATTGGAAAATGGCTAAACAGCTTTGCTTATCACACTGTTGCTACCCTTCAATTTAACAGTCTGCTGATTCCTGTATTATCTCCACATTTTCTCAGTAATGAACTTAGACTGCTGCTAAAAATAAGCACTAGTTTCAGACTTATGACTGTCTTGACAATATCTCGCTTAATCTATGAGGGCTCCTCAGTTCCAAAGAATTGTAGGGTTTTTCTTTTACCTTGATTTTGACCTATAACACTACTGCTATACAAAACAGTACTAATATATAAATCAGAATGCCAGAGTGCTGGCAGAGCATCTTGACAGCCGCTGATCACAGTGATGTACATCAGCCATCTCTTCAGCCAACTTTTCCATGTTATATTAGTACAAGTTAACTTACAAGTTAACTATGTCTACTGGCTTTAAAAGATTTGCCATAGATATTTGCCATCATCCTTCTCAGGTGAAAAAATGAATTACTCTTTTTTACAGGTACACAAAGTTATATTTAATGAGGTATTTTTCTTCCCTTTCAAAATATTCACCAAGTAATTAGTGTCACCTAATTTTCAAAATTTACTTTATTGCTCAGGTATTTATGCTTTTAATCCTTTGTTTTCATTAAACTTGTTTTTTCTCTTTTTTCTTTTGTTTCCCCAATATTTTTTTGCTTTTATATAATCTGCCATTTATTTGATTACTATATAATTCTGTAGGTTTTTTTGGTGTGCATA
>JAYDZK010000169.1:57105258-57255104 GCA_034509185.1 Euphonia xanthogaster | reverse complement strand
TACACATATATATGCACATATAAATTTTTTTCCACTTAATATTTGAGTAATGAAGCCTTTTTCTTCCTGGCTATTTAGTTCACTACTACTTCACAGAGTTAGCAAGCTGTATAGCTGTACCAAGAACACAGAAAGTAGTAGTGTCTTAAAAAAGGGACATGTTTCCACTGACATAGACTTAGCAAAGCCTTGCCTCTGATACAAAATCAAGAATCTCAATGACTGCATGAATTTTCGATTTCCTAGTTCAGAATATGACATACACAGTTCCCTGGGACTGCAATATACTGGCCCACCCTGAGCTACAAAAGACAGCAGGAGAGGAGGTTAAAAGCATTCCCTTTTCTTCTTGCCCCTCTAAGTGCCCTCTCCTTGCAGCCAGGCACCTCCAAAAACCTTCTTACAAAGCAATGCTAATCAAGGCTGTACAAAGTGTTTTAACACAGGAAGAGACCTCAAAAGGGAAAAAAAAACCCTCTACCACAACACCTTTAAGATCTATAAATTGTGAAACTGAGGTGAAGAATATCATTAACTGCTCAGAAGCTCTTTCACAGGCAGCAGAATAAAGCCTTTGCTTATGTGCTGAAGGAAATCCAAAACCCAGGTTGAAGCAACCCATTCCCTGGCCAGTATAAAGTTTATAGACACGAGTCACTTTCTTCCTTGTGCAGATAATGTGTCCAATAAAGCAAGTTTTTAAGTATTGCAGTCTGTCAGGGGAGAGTTAATCCATCCAGTGAAGAAGCACGGAATATTTCACAAATTTCAACTCAGGAAAAAATAAGGGCATGAGGAGACAATTGTGAAAGATATATTGTAAACACTGGACACTATTACAGGTCAATTATCAGCTTATCAATGTCTCATACTCATTTATCTGTACAAAACAGAAGCTACTAATACAAGTTATGAATATCTCACCCACTCTTCAGCTTCCTCTGCCAAACCCCTCCATTCACCTCAAATGTTTGTGAAGTTTTGACTCAGAAACAAATCCAGTTATAACAATAATTTTTAAGCTTTTGGAAGAAAGCAGTGGATTAATCATGAAATAAATGTCTTTATTCTGTTTGGTGTTTGGCCCTGCCTTCATTATCAGGAAATGGAGTATTTAAAAGGATGATTAATTTCTTCCCAGCCCTCCCTCGTACTTTCCCACCAGGATGAAATGCTCCATATCCCAAACATAAAGATTTGACATTTAGGAGAGCAAGAGATCAGTTAATAGCAGGGCCAGGTGCAACAGTGCCCCCTTGTCAACTTTTCTTTTCATTGTTCATAAATAACTAGTACAGTGGTCCAAGGAGGAGCCCTTCCAGCAGAACTATCACAAGGCTCATCTGAAAACAGACTTTTTTGGCTCTTTTTTTTACCTCTTCCCCTAAAGGACTTGTGTATTTTCATACTTTGATTTTTGCAAGCTTTGAGCAAAGACAGGGTGGGGAAGTCAGAATGCAAAATGTCTTCAATGTTAAAAGGGGAAAAAGTAGTGAGATTTCACACCCCAAAGTGGCTGCACAGATGTGACTTTGCTGTTTATGCCTCAGCCCTAACCAGAATTATGTTGTTGCAGTTCTGCCCAGAAGCTCTTTCCCAAAGCAGGTGCTTTGTAGATCCACAAGAAAAATCCCTGACCTATCTCTCAATGCCTGAGAAACAGTCAAAATCACTCCTGTACAGCAAAAGGAGGTGTGTTAGAAGTACAGGTAGACAGCATTCCAGTAGCTCCAACCTCTCATTCACAGTGAACAGTAGCTGTTAAGATATGACAACAGGAATTTTGGAGTTGTACAGTGTGCCAAAGATCCAGGAGATTGTCACTTTTTATCCATCCAGTAATTTTCAACACTACCCACAGCTGCTAAGTTAAAGCTGAGTGGGTCAGCTTGCCTTATTACAATCTGTCCCTTTATTCAGCTTTCTAAAAGTGCCTAGTCTGACCAGAGCCTTGTGTAAACTCACTATCTAAAAAGCTAAGTCTTGTTTTAAAAGAAGGACTGCCTGTTCCCCCTGCAACCCTGTGTTTTATTTAACATGTATTATGAATCATGCAATGCTCCTGTGTCACCATTTTGCACCAGTCATTCTCAAGGATTTACAGGGAGTGGGCACAGATGATGTGACTGGATGAAGTAACATGGATTTGCAATTATCCCCTGGCATACACTTTCGGTCACTGGCATTAGGAAATGAGAGTTCATTGCACAGAGCTAAGCTGCTTTGGGAAAATACTCAGGAAACATGTGGAAGAGATATTAACAAAAGCATTTCAGCTACCCCTCACTGGTGCCAGATGCTGAGTAGCCAGCAGAAGTAAATTATTTTTAGATTGCTGCTCATCATCCGTCCTCGGGTCAAGAGTTTATGCCCTTCAGAGGGGGGAGACATGGCACACTGGGAGGCAGCAGGGTGATGCTTCTCCTGTAGATTGAGCTTTCTTCACTTCCCTTTCAAGTACGTGACAGTCTTTAATGAGAGTACTCTAGAAGGGAGAAGAGTTTGTGGATAGAAGCAAAGTCAGAGACCTGTGAACAGACAATTCACTCATTTCTCATGCTGATTTCTGTTCTGTGTATCCAGGATTTTTCTGCCATGTTCCTACACCACACACTGTACTAGATTTCAGGGCCCAGTTAACAAAACATTTTCCTCTGTATGGATAGATCCGTCACAGCTCTGGTTAATTTGGCACTAGATCCCACTACAATGCTAATAAAAACCAAGACATTTTTCCAAGATCAAGTGAGTCCCCCTCAAAAACTGTAAAACCCCTGAAGAGAAACTTTTCTGGAGACTGTATAAGAAGCTGCAGACAAAGGAACTACTTAAAATTCTGTTAGTGCTCATATTTAACTAATATTGATGCAACATTTTAATTATATCCTATCAAATGTGCATCATATATTAAACACATATATTTACACTTTCAGCAGGCCTATTTTCACTGATATTTGGTGTGCAAATGTTGTTATTTTTAAAATTGTTTACTCCTGTGCATAGTTTCACATTACACAAAGAAGAGAGGTATGCAAAGGTCCTAGGGTGAGAAGGAGAATCAGAACATTTTGTTCTCAGTCACTGACTCAGCTTAAGGTCAGTAGCAATCAAAGTTTTTTCCAGATGAGAGGAGTTCAATGGTTCATATGAAATAAATCATCACTCTAGGCAGTCAGATCCACAAATCCAATCATTTGGGCTCCCACAAAGCAATATGAAGAAAAGAAAATACAGAAGCTTGCTCCTGAGCACACATGTCCTGCAAAATCCCTTGCTGCTAATTCCTGTCCTGAGCAGCGCTGCCATGAAGGGGAGGAAGAGCCATGTATCCACCAAATTTCCTGAGCCTATTACATGAATCAAGAGATTTCCTTTACCCAGCATGTGAGATGGTCCTTGTCAAGGGAAGAAAACCTTCAAATAAATGAAAGCTTTATGTTGAAGAAATAGGAACTTCTTTCTGTACACCTCAGGAAGTAATTTGCATCAGCAAAAAACAAATGAAAAATGCCACCAGAGCTGTAGTGTCACAATTTTGAAAGAATGCAGGAGATGAAAAATGCCCCACCACTATCAGCCAGTCTCTGTATGCTGATCACTTTTGTCTTGGCCAGCTTTAGGGGAAGCTCTTCTTCAATCTGATAGTGGCTTCCGAGCTATCATTTCTCTGCCACTGACTCACAGTCCAGATTTACGAGTGACAGCAATGCAGTGTCATGGGCCAGCATTCGGTACAAACCATCTGTCACTAAGAAGTCAGTGGCTAATGAATGCCTTTCTTCAAGGGAGCAGATTTCAAAATCCAGGTGCTTCTACTCAAGGCTCACCTCTGCCCAGCTCTGAGCTCCCCCCCCAGTCTAAGAAGACCCAGAACAATGAAGGAAAAGAACCAGAGAAAATGGAATGTAGAGAATGAGGAGAGAGGAATCTTTGATCCTGACCCCCTGAAACTCATAACAGCATCACTGTACAATGCAAGGCAACACTGATGTGGACAGATTTTTAAAGGTACTTATCAAGAAGTTGAGCAGACCTGATTTTGGACTCCTTTGTCATGCACTCAGTCTGCGTTACTCAAAGGTATTGCTGCACATGGCAGAATTTTTTATTTTAGGCAGCTGTGACTGAGATAAGCCTCAGTGCTAACAAAGTAAACTGTTATTAAGGCACACAAACTCTGTGATATCTGACAACAATCAAAAGACAAACTACCTTAGTATCCCAACCAGTGGTCTTTTTCTCCAAATGAGAAAAGACTGACTCATACCCCATGAGAATCTGCGAAAATTATAGCAATAGGAGGAGGAAAATTAGGATCTTTTGAAAACAATTTGTACATATTTCCTGGTAGCTCAACACACTCAGTTGGAAAAACTGTAGATGACAAACTTTCTAATGACCTTTCTGCCATAAAACTTACCTAGGGGAGGTCATAATTCATATAGTTGTGCTTCAAAGCAATTGTGCTGTCTGATCTTTCTGTTCCAAGCCTCTCCAAATTACCATTTTATTGTTTTGTTCAGACACTCTATAACGGAAGGAAGAAAAGTTACTGACAAACTGAGTAACTGTTCAAGGTGTTGGATAGACAGTGTAATGAGATCCTGGTTATGCTGTGACTCTCCCTGGAAAACAAATCAGCTCAGAGTGTCTTCTTGTGGCAGCGACCTGCAGTAGAGATTTTATCACAGGCTATTAAAAAGCACTGGGGATAGTTTCTTCTGGTTTTGTTTGATATTACTGCTTTGCTTTTTTTAAAAAAAAAATTGATACACTGTGGCAGTGAGAGCTGCCAGAGGAGCAATTCAGAGAGGAGAGCACCAATTACTGGGTACTTTTAGTTCATGCTGGATTTTACGGACGTAAGTTCAGCACCTCAAAATCAAGAGAGAAGATACACCAAATAGTGAACATCAGATACCTCATAACCAGCCCACTTTTGTGTTAAGCCTATCTCTTTGGTTTGATTGACTTATGTAGGTCAGAGTCAGTCAGTGCTGAGCAGGGAAAAAGGATTCCAGCAGCAGTCACAGGGCTTCCCTCATAGATAGGCTGGCAAGGCAATAGGTTGACAGTGTTGTACAATCAAGTATAAATGACTCAACACAAAACTTGCAACTTGAAACTTATAATTGCTTTGGCACTCCGTTTCTATGGCAGCAGCTATTTTCCTGCAGCTACTTCAGTGACTAGTAATATCAACTATTATTACCAAAAGACACCTCTCCTCCTGACTCAACTACCAGAAACATTACATGTGCCAAGTGTTTAGAAATGTTACCTACACTCCTGAACAGAGTCCCTATTGACATATGACTAAATTCAGTATTTCTATGCTTTCAAACTTTTGTAATGAGTATTTGAAGGTCAAAGAAAGAAGAATCATCTGAGATCTACTCAAATAAGCCTAGCTCAGCAGTTCCTATGGCATAGGAAGAATAACCATAGTAAAGCAAGGAAGAAAAGGAGGCTCAAGGGGAGACCTTGTCACACTCTACAACTACATGAAAGGAGGTAGGTGGTGAGGATTGGTCTCCTTTCCCAAGTAACACAGCAAAGGACAAGAGTAAACGGCTTCAAGTTGTTCCAGGAGTGGTTTATATTAGATAGCAAGAAAAAATTCTTAACCAGAAGAGTTGTCAAGCATTGGAAGAGGCTGCCCAGACAAGGATTCACTATCTCTGAAGGTATTTAAGACACGCACATGTCATTCTTGGAGCATGGTTTACAGGTGGATTTGGCAGTGCTGGGTTAACAGTGGGACTCAATGATCCTAAAGCCTTTTCCAAACTAAACAGTTCTGTGATTCTCTGCTGGCTCACAGAAGTGTCTGCACTGGTGTCTGCACTGCCAGGAATTACACAGCAGGGACACCATTGGAGAATCTGTCTTGAACACTGAGCATTCCTACCTGACTGCAGCACTGAGGATGTGAAGAAGGCAAAGAGAACCATACCAGTGCCACCCTCCTTGGGACAGGACCTGTGTTCACACCACATCTGTCAATTCACCTGGTGTAGTTTCTGTATGGTGCAGTGTGGGTGCCCTGAGAGCTGCTGCCAAAAGCTGCTGCTTTAGAACACACATATGATAAAGGGGGGAAAGGGTCTTCAGAGTCCTCTCTTTTTTCAGGCAGATAATACAACTAATAAAAAATACATCACTTGGCCAGTTATCCCTCATCTGATTTATTTCCCAAGAAAAAATGCTAGTTTGTTTCTGCTACTGAAAGGTTCCAGAAATCTAGTGGGGACAAGCTCTGATGACTAATTTATCTGCTGCCTTATTCACAGCCCACATCAGGTTTCTGGGTTTGGGAATGGGAACAGTTCAAGATATCTTATCTCTAGAAAAGAATTTACAGGAACTGTTCTGCAAGACTGATGCTCAAAAAACCAAGCAGAATTTGTTTTGAATAAGAACAATTTTTACAAATATTTTAAAAATTGCAATATCTATTCCAATATCCTTCAAATGAAAGTAAGAAAAATGGATTCAGTTTTAAACTGAAGCATTCTGTGTTGAATCAAACCAGAAAAGGCTGATTAATTTTTTCCATTTTGCTTTGGGTTTAATCACAGATGATTTTTTTTTTTTAATCAGCACACTTTTATCCCAGGGAATTTAGACTACATAACATTAAATTGATTTTAATTAAAAGCTTTAGTTATTTCCCATGTTTGCTCCAAAATCAGAAAGAGGCATGGAAGTTACTGGCACTATTCAGCAAATAAATTTTTACTAAAAGTGTAGAAAAATTTGGGTTGGAGGGAATCTCTGGAGGTCATCTGGTCCAATCTCTCACTCACAGCAAGAGTGAGTCTACTGAAGGCCTCCTCAAGCTAAGTATTCAAAATCCAAGGATGAAGAGTCTCTAACCTTTCTGGCATTAAGCTGCCTGTGTCAGATATGTTTGCTCCATGAAGTAGCTTTTGTGGTGTTCTCCCACTGTGGGATGTGACCTGCACAGTTATCAGAGGTAAAGTTACAATGGCTGCAAGTAGAACAAACTTCACTGTTTATTCCTCTGGATTAGGAGTAAACATGGACAGCTTTTAGGGAAGCTTAAACCTTCAGTGAGGTTTTCCCTGAGCTGCAAACTTTCACAAACTCTTTTTCAGGAAAGCAGAAATTAATGTCCTCGGAAACAGCAACAGTTCATTAGCTTACCAAATCCTCATTCAACTTACTCTTAGCATTATAATTAAATACTAATAGCTTTTATCTAGCACATCCCTGAAGTAAGATCTGAATCAGACTCTGGAGGTATCAATCTCCCTTTGCTGTGTGTGGAAGGAGCCGCCCGTCAGTGAGGGGGCAATCTTGATTATTTGCCCAGATATGGCTAGGAGGCATCAAAGTCAACATGCATACCTTTTAGGAAACATATGCCCTGTACTTTCATCCAGCAGTTAAAAAGAAACTGACGTTTGCCATTGTTTTCCTTCCTCTCAGCTGAGAGAACCAAGCAGCTATAACTACAACAGCATAACAGGAAAATACAAGACCATTTAAATCTTTGCTCTTGTTACGCATCTCCTGTTCATTTTTGGTGTACTCGTTTCCACACAGTTACCAAAAATTTCTCAAAGCCTCCAACAGTATTGTCATAACAATTTAAAAAGCAAGTTACATCCAAGTTTGTCAGATGCCAATAAAGACTCAACTGTTTTTCATAAATCTCTAAAAATAAAGTCCATGACTCCCTACATACTGATAGTGCACAACAGTCCCATGATAAGCAGCAACATACCAAAATTCTGATTTTTTTCTTCTGTAATCTGTTTGCAAACTCCTATTCAGCTGGGGTCTTCAGATTCAAGCCTTCACCATGTTTCACATACTGATAGTAATATCCTGTAGATGTAGGAGTGCTTGACAATTTTTTTCCCTTGATGCCTCTAGATCCTTCATCTGCCTTGCTTCATTGCATATTTCTTTCTGCTCACCTTCGTGGTCCTCCCCACGTCCCCTGCTTTCATCTGTTATGCCCCCTTCTTCCCAGCCACATATCCCAACAGACTACTTTGCATTTCCCAGTACTTTTGTCCTGTGTTTTTTAATACTCTGTCCATAATTGCTGCTAACATTCTTTCCTGATGGGCATGCTATCATTCAGTCTTGAACATGCACTTCTCTGTCTAGAAGATGTCTATAAACCATAGCTCTTCTCCTGAGAAATGCTGATTGACCAAATGAGTTAGAGAGAACAGATATTCTTGAGGGTGAGACTGTGGTCAGCAGAGCACAGAGCAGAAGCAGCAAGGGTTTGATACTCTGCTTTCTTTGAATACGGAGCATTTGCCAGCAGGTTTCTAAGATCATAATTTCATAACTATCTGTAAAATGCCTCATTAATAATAGTAATAATAACCACAGTCATTAGTTCTGTCCAGTTGATCACAATTATCAGTCTTAAAATTTTCAGGGAGGTTTTTCCAGACTGAAAACTGGCAGCAGTGCATAGGGCAACAAAACCTCAATGCTTTACCACTCCTTGCTTCCTGTTTCTGGAACAGCCATCCTGCAGAGCATCTCATCTTAGCAGCCTCATGCAAGAAAGGTCAGTGTCTTTTGTACAGTTTTAATTGGCTGGCAAGTATTTTCTGATTCTCAAGCCTTTGCATTCCAGCTTTGCCAAACAAAGTAGTCCCAGCAGGGTCCCAATGGTTATTTCTGCATTGCTTTATTTGAAAGGCTCATTCACTTGAGAAGGAATTATAACACGTGATAGTAATTAGCTGCACAAGTTTCATCAAATTCTAAATAAATTCCTTATGATCAAAATCATATTAGGTAAATAAATACAAAAAATTTGATAAACAAAGGCTTCTGCAGGCGTTCATTGTATGAAGAAAAGTTAATGAAAGTATTGTGTCCTCAATAACTTCTCTGAAGAATGGAAAAGCAGCAGGGACAAAAAGGCAGCAATAACAGCAGGATTAACATACTCTTAAAAGGAAACATAAATTAAAATAAGAGACGATTGATGAGCTGGCCAGAGGATGTGCATGGCAGAAAGTTGACTCACTCAGAGACTCCTGGGCCTGGAGGCTACATGATCACTCCTCAGCCTTCTTTAAATGCACTGAGATGAAGTAGGCTGGATTATTTAGTGCAAAAAATACAGCCCTACTGATCTTAGTCTACCTCCCTAGGGTAGTTCTCTTTTATACCAGATGAGAACCTGTCCTACTCATTAGACTCATTCTTGATACCAGCAGGTGTTTTGTTGGCTTTGCACCAGGTATTACAGAACATCTCTTGCCATTTAATCCAGATTTTGAAATAAAATAATCCAAATCCATTTGTTTTTTTAAAAAATATTCTTTACACTCCATGCAGGAAGCTGGGGGGGATGGGGAAAAGGGGAAGAGCAGAGGCAGGCCTTTTGCAAAAGGATGAAAACCATTTGAGTTTTCTATATTTTGTTAAGAAGAAAATTAAGTATGAAATTTAGAGGAGCAAATTTTCTCAGTGAAAATCAAAGTCCACTGGACTATGATAGAGTCTCAAGTTATCCCTTAGGGGATTCATATATCTTCTGTTAATTTGAGGAAAGTTACCCTCTAGGGAGATAAGACTCTTAATAGAATTGGCAAAACAAGTGGAAAATGTCTTTCCAGTCAGATTCACTCTCTTCCTTACTCAGGAGGAATGAAGACACAACTGAGAGCTCAAGGCAAGGAGTTTTCTTGAGGTTTCTTAAGAACTGGAAGCTGGAATAATCATCTTAGTCATCAAAAGATGAGTATTTAATTGGACCAGCCATGTCCTGGATTTTAGAATCAGAGCATGCAATGCTACCTATAAGCCATATTTATTGAAGACAGCTTTGTCATTTGGAAGAATATAAAAAGAACCTTCCTAAAGCAGAAGAATTTTCTGTCCAAAAATCTCTTTTATAATTTGAACGTGGAAAAAACAAATATGTATAAATGCAAACAACTGAGGAGCAGCAGGTAAATGAAAGGCCTTTCAATGAAATATTTCTCCTCTCATTGCACAAAGGTTTCATGCTGTTCATCCAATAACGAAGAACCACACTTCCAATCTAAGGATATTTTCTCTGAAGAGAGTGCTATTCAGAAGACTTCAGCTCCATCTCTGAAGCAAAGTACCTAGCTCTGTGTCAAATAAAATAGTGCCAAATTTGTTGCTGTGATGATGGGACAGTCCTACAACAAAGACCACACACAAGACAAGGCAGCTTGGTATCCTGAATGGTACTTTCCCAAGTCATCTGTCTCTGGCCATCAGGGAGGAGAAGCATTGAAACCTTTAGCAGGGAAAAAGAACATTTCTCTAAAATGCAGAGGTGAAGAGCTCAGTCCATGTCAGGGTTGGATAAATTCAGCTGCTGGAATGGACTGTGCTATTTTCTGCATCTGTGATCTTCACCAGGTGAATCAATATGAAAATATGATCAAAATCTTGATATTTGGCAGCCAACTGACTGGATTTGCCAATAAATCAGTCAATGCATTTATAAAGGTCTTCGTGATGATCTTCAGGATTCAAGAATAAAATTCAAATTTCCTTGAATTACATCTTCAAACAGACAAAATACATTTTTTGCAACCTTCTTTCAAAGCACAATCATGGGTTTTCAGCATGATATAAACCTTTCCTCTTACTGGAATATGATATTCAAAGCTACAAAGCACTTTCAGACATGTTTAAACCCCAAATCTCAGAGCAGCAAGGACATACTCAGAGTTAATATAGCCAAAGCATTCTTGACACCACTTCATTTTTCCCAGTTGGTGTGCACACTGTCTGCATGCCAATAGCTCTTACACAGCAAAGTGTGCCTGGAATAAGTCTCTAGGCCAGCTCTCAGAGCTGCTGGAATGAGCAGGCAGGAAGGTTTTGCTGCTAGGTCACTAATTAAACACTAGCCTCGAGATAATAATGGCTAATCTCTTTTAGCTGGTGTTTAATAACACGTGCAAAGCAGGGCAGTGGTTTCAGCCCTGTTTCTGGCAGCCAGAAGTGACAACACAGAATGCATTAGCACACCAGGAAATTTGTTAGTTAGTTTGTTTATTTGTTTGTTGCATTGAAAGTCTCCAAAGGCAGAAAGATATAAGGGACATGAAAACAAACTCGTCAGGCACAGCTGTGACATTTGCTAATGATGCAAAATGTTAGAACAATGGCATGGGTGAGCTCCAGGACTATCCATAGGCCTAATTAGCTGTATCACTCACTGTTATGTGAGGGCAAGGAACTGTATTCTAGTTTTCTTATACCAGGGCCCTAGAAAATCAAGTTTTTCTTCTACTGACATGTAAAGAGGGTCAGGACCCATGTTCCCTCTCTCCCATTCCATTGTCCTGCAGCAGCACATGCTACGTCTGGTTCTTCAGGGATGTCCTCTCTCATCTCCTGTCTAAAATCCGCCTTCTACACCTCCAGCTCAGCCCTATTCCTTCTTCTTTAGGAAATCAAAGTCCTTGCCTTGATTTGCAGAAGCCCTGAGCTGAGGTAGGAGACCTGACCTGCTCCTGTTCCAGCCAAATGGAGAGCTCACCCACCCCATGCTGTGAGTCTGTCTCCCCACCCACACACCCCAAGTTGGCTGTCATGCACCACTGCCCGATGTCTGGATGTGGGACCTCCTCCACCAGGCCCTCTGCAAAGTTTTCACTGTAACAGTTCATAAAGGAATTATTCTAATACGAGCTTTGCACTGCTTAGTGCAACATTAAATCCCACTACTATGTACAATGGTAAAGGAAACTTCTGATCATTACAGTATCTCTACGTATCTCTAAGTGCAATTTGAAAACTCTTTGGTGTTTCTTCAGGTATGCTGCTTTTTTTTCCTCTTTTTTAATAAAGATTAAATTGCTAGAAAATTTGCTTCTGAAGACTTGACCTTGGAAAGAAATTCAAACCCTCACATGCCTAGACTGTGCGGTGGAACCAGTTACTTCCTCTTGCTAGCTCCAGCATTTCTCAGAGAACTGCAGTTGAAATAAAGGCAGCTGGTGACAAAGAGCAGTCAGACAAATGTGTACACTTAGGGTACTTTCTGACTAGAGGATTCCAGCTTTTTTCCTACATTCCTTTGATGAATATGTGGAAATGTCAAACTTCCAAAGCAGCCTAGACTTTCCTCTGGACCTCTTATGAGATAAAGACACTCAAGACCTGGTTAGGAAATGACCTTTAATAAACCCACAAGCTGTACCCTGCAAAAACTCACCTACTCCAAAACCCCTGCTGACGTAAAAAAAGAGAAAGAACATGAGTTGTTTTTCAATATCAACCCTGTTAAATGACATCTTACAAGCACTTCATAAAAGAAATCCACTCGACTGTACAACAGCTGTAGGAATTTACTTTGCAGGCACGCATTAAGGCACACTGAAAGCTGTGCTCAACATTCCTTCCCAGTCACATGGAAGCTGGCTGCTCCTGTGCTCACACACGTGAGGCAGGAGCACTTGGCTGCAGCCTGTGGAACGCTCACCCGTGACACGTGAGGGTGGCTCTCCCCCAACACCAGACTTCCCCCTGGCTTTTCCTTCCCCCTGCAAATGTCAATCCTACAGTTATCCACTTCTGAAAATATTTTCATTTATTTGTCACTGCTATTTTGAACTGTATAACGAATTCTAAACCCGTCTCAGCACACACATGAAGGGGTCTTTTTGAACAAAAACCTCGGAGGAGACAGGGAGTCTGGAATAGCCTTCTTAGTGCTGAGGGAGCCTTGCAGCACAAATCCTCACAGGCTGCTTCATTAATTAATAATCTGTAAGCATTTAATTGGTACCACTGGATATGTTCAGAACATAGAGAGTCTGAGAAATGAGGCAGCAGGGGTAGAGCTCTTTCAGGAATGCACAGGAAAACTGCGAGCATTCCTGTAACTTGTAGCCTGACACTGGAACACAGCTCTGCCTTCCACGTAACATCCAGGGTGTTTCTGTGGGGTGCCTACATCTCATGCTTACTTCAAAAGGTGCTGTTGGTATTCTTGGGGCTGTGGAGCAAGAAGAAAGGCCCACCCTCGGGCCCTGCCCAGAGGTCCCAGGGAGCAATGGAAAAGTTCCTGCTGACTTTGAACACAGCTTTTCCTTAGCATACACTCAAGATGGGGGATGGGTTTTCTGTATAAGGGCTTGAGGGTCTGCTCCAGCAAAGGGTTTTGGTGTCAGTAAAATCTTACCCAGCTGAAGGTCATGACAGTGCCCTTAAAAGGTCTTTTATTAGCAAAGAGTAAGCATTAGACTTGTTGGGGACTGTTTCTAAAGCATCAGGGCAGAAGGCTGAGCCCCATTAGACACAAAGACATCACTTTCCACTCCCCCTCTTGCTAAATATGTGCATGACATAAAAGGAAGCACATACCTTATTTTCTGAAAAATGTAAGTGACCAATACAAATTAGGGCTGCTGTGAGCAGGATTGGAAAGCATCTTGGTAAACTTGCATCTTCAAGGAAGTGTATAAAATGTTCATTGATTCAAAATCCTTCATTAAAGTACTGCTTTGCTTCCTCTACAAAAGGAACCATGTCCCCGCATTGAGACAAACTCCCAAAGGACAAAGCGTAGGAGTGTGAGCATAGCTGCACCTTCCCGGTTGGACTGGCAGGTATGCCAGCACTGGAGAGGCAGCTCACAGCTCAGAGCTGCTGCCAGGCCAACGTGGAAGCTGCCATGGTGCCCACTGCAAGACCAGAAAGACCTGTGACACGGGGCACAAGGGTGTGAGAGGTGGAAGGGAAGATGCCTGCTGCATGAAACCTCTTCTCGGCTCCTTGCCTCAGATCAAGTCCCACTGCACAGAGCAGCGACAGGACTCCCTCCCCCTGCCACATCTCCAGGAAGAACCCAAGAGGACTCAGAGCTTTGCCCTGTGGAAATCTGCTGAATCCAAAACCTTTTAAAAAACACACTGTAGTTTCAGAGAGAAGACGTTTTCGTTAAAGTGCTTTGCCAGAAGATTTCCAACCAATTCCAATTACAGCAAGAGCTTTCAAAACTCAACAGCCCCCAGTGTCTTGAGTTGTTCTGCTAATTTTTTTACCTGGGTCTCCTTCAAACTTCAGCTGGGCCATAGCATTACTTACATTCTTCCTCTGCTGAACCCTCTAATTTGAAATCTTCTCTGCAGTTTCCTACTTTCCTGGGACTGGTATGAAACAAAATTTAAGCTCTGTGCCCACATTATTCAGGTTGTTGCTGACTAAAAGTCTCCCTGTGCTGTCTGACCTACTGACTTTGGCTTTCAACTACCCACTCACCATCTCACCCAGGTCTTTACAGACAACTAAGAGAGTGATTCAGCTTCTGGGTGATGTGAAATGGTTTCTATTTCACTTTACAGCACATGCAGCCTGAGAGGGGAACTTGAGCCCCACTCCCTGCTCTGTGAGCAGAGCATCATGCATGGAGCAGGCTCTGGACAGGAAGGGTGTAGGGGTCTCCAGGTAGAGCAGGCGTAGGGCTGCTGATCCTGTCTGTCAGAGTGCTCAAGGCACACATGGTGGGCATGCATTTCCAGGTAAGTTATCCTGCATAAATTAAGTTGCCATACCCAAACCTCCTTCTCTGTTCATGGCCTTGTTTTTCAGCTGGGCCTTTTGGAATGTTGGCATTTCCCTTTCTCAAGTGTGAGTCATGGCAATATTGAGGTGAGCACAAAATGCCTGGCTTCCCAGATCTGACCCCACAGGCCTGGGCTCAGATACTCACTCAGGGAGGGAGCTGTGCTCTTCTAAAGAAAGATGATCAAATTCAAGGTTGAGTTGAAGGGCAGGATTGCTTATCTTTTCGGCTAAGTTCCAGCTAATTCCCACCTTAAGTACATAAGGCAACAGTCTTATATATCAGTCTCTACGGTTATTTAGATTTTGTATGTACAGTTCGCATTAGAAAATCTGATTAATTTGTCTGCCAAAAAGTATCTGGCAAACATGAGGTTAATGTAAAGACATAAAGACATTCCTTTGAATGCTTTACAGAAGTGGTTAAGGAATTTACATGACTTTTTCAGAGGCATTACCTTATACCTGCTGAGTTATGACAGACAGGTATAATAGCAAGGACATTCTAACAAACAATAGCTCCTGCTGAGGAAAATAATATTTGCTCCTAAGATAAACCAGTCAGGGTATGTTCTGATCATCTGGTGACAAGACCTTGTAAGTGTGTATAATATCTGCCAAAGACATAATTTCCAGAAGACAGTGATGTGTTCTCAATGGGTGACATATTTCTAATCTTTTGTGATTTTGCCATGTTTTTTCTTATATACCCGCTATTATATTGAATTTAGGGGTAAATACTACTTGTGGACAGCAACACTTAAGTCAATCATAGCGATCAGTGGTCACAGCACATTAGCACCATTACAGACCATAGGGCAGTACAGAAGAAATGATTACATATTTTATATTAGACACTCATTAGATTACTCATTAGATTACACCCACCTCACACCTCCTTTCTCCCCCGCTGGCCCAAATAAAGAAGTCAACTAAAAACCTAGAGTGACAAAACTAACCACTAGAGTATTAATTCAAACATTAATCTACTATTATGAAATCTGTGCAATCACTTTCTCATAGGAAAGAGAATTATAGGCCATAGGACCACCAGTTAAATGTATTAAATGGCACTATAAATATCTTTTCAAGCAAGAGAACATCTGATAAGTAAGCGGTAGAGAAGTAAAAGGTGCTTTTATAGATATTGGAGATTGTTTTATATATGCTCTACTTTTTCACATAATGCTGTTTCTCACAGATCTTTGTCTAACTGCATTTTGAAGCAATTTACTAAGGTTTTACCTCTGTTCACCCTTGTGTTGCAGACTTTGCATGCTACCACCTCTCAACACCTGCTTAACAGTATGGTCACAGACTGCAGGTGCCTTCAGACTCCTGATGAAATTCTAAATGCAAGGGAGGGGAGAATTTAGAAACTGCAAATGGACATCGAAAAATGCAGCCAAAAAAAAAATCCGTGCAAGTTGTTGAAAAATTTTTTTCAGAAACCTCTCTTCCTCGCCTTGCTCGTAGCATTTGTTACACTGATAGCTCATTTCCAATAATAGCAGCTGCAGAGTCTGTCATACATGATTAGGTCTCATGTGTGGCGCTTCCCCAGCCTAATTTCCTGTGATTATCCCTTCTCCTAGCCTAGAGAACTTTTTTCTAATTGGCCCAATTTTCTCTTTTTTTCTTCTTTTTTTTTTTTTTTTTTTTTTTTAATTCAGAAAGTTCTGCATGCTTTCATTCATCTGAGGACTTACATCAATCCTTTATCTGTGCTCAGCCCCAAATCTGCTCTGGGGATATACAGCTCTGTGTACCCAGCTCTGCTCCTGGCTGCACAGAGTAGCCCATACAGACAGTCCATAAAGTCTTCGTTCATCTGAAAGTCCTTTAAAATAATCAGCTCCCTAATACCAAGGCTGGCTTCCTTTTCCTAGAGATGCAAAGCTGAGAAGTTGCCAGAAACTTTAATTTCCAGAGATTTAATTACCAATTGTAATTTCAGATGTATCTGAATTCTGATGTCTTCAATGGGAAGGTTTCTGACTTGACTTGTACCTACACTTTGAAGTTGACAGCATTAGCTGTCTCACCTAAAGTATCTGATGTTTAAGTGCATCTTCTTGTGTTGGTGGCCAGTGCCACTGGCTTTGAGGATGTACTTCTTAGGCACAGGAGGTTGTAGACACTCCTTCTGAAGCTGGGCTCAAACTTGTTCAGCTGCTGGTCCTATGCAGTGACATAGGACAGAATTTCTGAGTTGTCTGATCTCTTAATTCTCTTCTGACAGTACAAAGTTGATATTCATAGTTTGGGGATGCAGCTAGAGGGTAATTTTAAGGGGCAAATGTATGATAGTGATAACTGGTCATCACCAGTGCATTAAAGAAGAAGCAAGTTCACAGCAACCATAGGTTCTATTCAGTCAAGACTATCAATAGAATGCTTGAGTTTCATACTACTGAACTTCCTGAGCTACATACTTCATGAGAAAAGGAATGAATCGGACCTCTGGGTATTATTTGTAGTGCTCCAGTACTTGTAATTGAGCCAAAGTCTTGAACAATGTTATCTGTCTAACATAGTCTTCTATTTCCTAGAAGTTTTGCTATGGGGCCTACCATTTTAACAGAGATTTTCAAGAGGCCCATGGAGCAGAGTTCATCTGTCAATAGCTATTACATTTCTTTGAGCCTCTGTTGTGAAGAATTGGGCAATTGTCTTTCAAGCATCTCTTAACACCAGGTTTTTAATTGTTCAGCTAAATCACTTCCCTAAGATCTGAGTCACTAATGTACATCTGGTGCTGTCATTCACCTTCCAAAATGGTGATAGATTATGAAATTTCACTGTTCTGATTGGTAACAAGCCAAAAGATTCATTACCTTATTCATCCTGTTAAGATGCACCCCTCTCTCTAAAAAAAAAAAGCGAGATTGCTTCAGCTGTTATAACATTCACTTGCCCTAAAATTCCTCTGATGTCTTCTGCTGATCTATATATTCCAGATGGAAAATGCCACTCTGGCAATTTGGTGCAGGGAAGTTTAGCTTTAAACTAAGACAGCAAGATTTTCATAGAAGTATAATGAGTGGTAAAAATTTTCTATACCAAAGTGGATGACAGGTTTTTCAGAGCATTTGTGAACATCTATCTTTGCCAATGAAAACAATGCTATGCCTACACTGCAGTCACTAATCTCACCTCTTGAACAGCAGATTAGAGAGCTCCATGCTGCCTCACCTGCCCATTCCCCAGCAGCCACCCCAGGCACCTCACAGGGCTGACAGGCAGCACAACCCTGGCTGACAAACTACTCCAATGAACTAGGCAGCGCCGGTGGAGACCAACCAGAGCAGTGGCACGAAAGCCTCATTTTCCCACGGAGCACTCTTACCTTTTATTTCAGTGCTGCCTTTAATGGCTCTTTTAAATTGTGCTGAGCAATTGTGATGTTCCATTAAACCAGGTCCAGATGCTCCCTTGCTCGACCCCCATGACCACCCCCCTCTCTCATATCACAACCTCTTCATTCTGAGCCAGCTTCACGTCTCACCCTCACGCTCAGCAGCTGCTGCCAGCACTGTCATTCCCTGATGCCAGCTTCCAGCCTGCTTAGTGGGTCTAGGTGACCTTGTAGCAGATGTCACCATTTAATAAAGGAGAGATATATATATATTCTCCTATCCTAGAAGAAAGGATGGGCCAATGTATATGCAAATAACATACAAGTGAATTTCATCCTTTCATAAATAACAAATGATTGCAGTGCCTTGAGAAACTGAATTCAATTAAGAAACATTTACATCACTTTTTTGCTCTGATCCTCCTGTGTTACAGTTCTCCTTGAAAATCTGCCTTCCTAGCAGAGAGCTGCACTGGCACAGGCACTTTATAAAAACACTTTGCAGAGGCATCCACTTCTAACTTGATATCTGGGCTATTACATAGCAGTTTTAATGAAATCATGTTAATGCAAAGGAAAAATCAGAACAGCTTCTGCTCTCGTCTTTTAAAAACGGAAAGCAGACACATATGCTTAAGGGAATTCCACTGTGTTCAGTCAGTGGAATATGTGAAACCAAGAGCTGCTATGGGAAACATGGGTAAGAGGGCCACTGTTGCCTAGGTTTGCATGAAACATAACAGCTGGTTTTGCATAAAGATTTCTTTTTGTGTTTCACTGCTACCTGATTTCTCAGTGGTCTGTTTTCTACTAGACAACACTGGATAATCGACTGTTTCTCTGGTGTCCTATGCAATCATCTCTGGAATTTAAGATTATTATGTTGCTTACCATAACTGCCCGTCCCTTGGTTAATGACTAAAATTATAGATAAAAAAAAGCCTTTCATGTACTTACACAATCTGCCAGACACAGGGCAGTATGAAGCAGGGTTCAAAGTCCAACTGAGTCTAATTCCACACGCTGGTAATTTTCACAGCAGCTGTCCTCTGATGATCTTGCTGAGCATCCCTATATGTTCATGGGAGTATGAGAGTGACATGACTCCTCTAAATGCAATAGCAGAAAGTGTCTTACCACCCATACAGCACTCCTTGCCTAAGGGCACATTCTCTGAAGAACATCGTAACCATCCTGGCCATTGCTATTCCCGCCACACTGGCAGCCCCCAGAGCTATCAGGAAATTATGAAAGAGTTAGTTTTGATGAGAGAGTACTCCCAATAATGAGAGAAAAATACTTGATCCGCATCATTTCAAGCAAGAAGAAACATATCCAAGAATAGATGATTAACCAAAATGTGAATCAGATGTTGAAAACTTTGAGAAATTCCTAGACTCTGGGGGCAGAATTGAATTTTGGTTCCTCACTGCTAGCAGATAAGATTGCTCATAACATTGCAGATAACCTTCCTAAAACCACATCTACAACACGGTCTTCTGCCACAGCATTAAACTGTACACAGATGAGTCTTGGCTGCTGCTGGCTTTGTCTAAGCTACAATGGAGGCTTCTCTATTTTGCTTACACCCAGGCCTGTCAACCAGACCAACGAATGAATGACAGCATGTTTGCACACACCCCAATATAAGCTATATCAGAATGTACTCCAGGTATAATTTATCATGAACATGGAAGTAAATTATATAGCTCAGAGGAAAGTTTTTAGGGCCAATCTATATAAGACATGGGATGAATGGGCACTTCCTAGGATGGAACCATGTTCTCTCCCCAGTTGAGTCCTAGCTCAATACTAAAAGGAGACATGGTTGTGACCCCTCTCACACCTCAGAGTTCCTCTGCATGGCAGAAGGGAGCCAGAGCATATCCAGGGCTTCTTTAGCTGTCAAAATACACCTGAATTGCAAATATAATTGTGAAATGCCAGAGTCTTCTCCTGAGTGCTACCATCTCTCTACAGCTTCTCATAAAGTCATCTGAAAAACTCTGCAGCTCTCAGTGCTCAGCTTTTGCATTAGAGGTGATCAATTTTTAGCCTTTGAGGAGGCATAATCCACCAACACTATGGCAGAGATCCTTAGAAAATGAGCATATGCCTCAGGAGAGGAGAAGAGAGTAAGTCCAGATGCTGGTTTTCTTATGATTCTACTACATCATTGTTTAGTGAATGCCAGCTATGACAAATTGTGGGATTTTCATATACCTACTGATGTAAGCAGCAAATCTATGGTAATGCAGACAATAGAAAGTCTTTAAAACTGTGTCATAGAACAGCTGTCTTAGTGAGCTTGTAAAACAAAGGTGCACAATAAAGTGTAACGCTTCAGCTTTTCTCTATCACTGCCACATCCCAAGCACACCCTGTCAGGAGAAATCCCCTCACTGGGCTGCTTCTGATTCTCATTTTGAAGTTGTTATTGCAAGCGCAATCCCCAGCAATGAGGTAACAGAGATATTTTAGTTTCTCTGTGGGAGATCTCTATATATCAGGCTTGTGATTGCAGGGATCTACCAGAGCATTACACCTCCCTTGCTGACAAGTGTATCACATCAGAGGCGTGCTGGAGGGGTGGAGAAAGCAAAATGATGCTCACATAGCAATGTCACCCACAGCCTCACTCCGCTCTGGTAACATGGATTGGAACACCTGCAACCAAACTGAGAGGAGCTGAATTTCTATCAAAAGGCACAGCCTCAGAGAAGGAGCCTTACAAAAGGAATCCTATGAGATATATGTATATGCATATATTTATATATATATGCATGTATATGTGCGTGTGGATATGCATTTCTGTAGGTGATGCCATCTGGGATGCTGTGCCTCTGGCTGGCAGCCAGCAGGCAGTGGTTGTTAGAGCCTGGTTCCCCCTCCCAAGAGTGAAAAAGCTGCCAGCTTCCAGTGCAGGGCTGACTTTGATGCAAGATTGTCCTTGAAAGAGATAAGGAAGCATGAGGACAGTTAACCTGATCATAAGCAGGTCACTGAACTGCGTTACAACTAAGCAGGTATTATAAAAATGTTTTTCCTTTGGTTAAAATTCCAGTCCCACAGGAACAATTGAAATTTTGTAGATTCATTTTTTATGTGTTATGTTAGGCTGTATTATGACTGAAAATAAAATCAGTTCTGCTTCAAACCCACAAGCTTTCTACAGTTTCCTGTGATAAAATACTGTTACTGAGGCACATTGTTTCAAGAAAACTTGTTTTCCTGGAAGCGTCTCGGAGTTTAGAAATAATCAAGAATAAGACAAAAAATCAAAATGACCATTAGGTTCACCAATCAAGCTAAGTATGAAAAGAAGCTTTTGAAATCCTTCAAGCAACAGTTACAGGGGAAAAAAGAGCAGTCCTCAGGGACATGACTGACAGTTTTGTCTTTTAATCCCAAAAGCTGATTTTACAAATTTTAATTTTTTATGCAATTAACTATGGTCACAGAAGGTTGTTTGGGGGTAACTTGATTCAAATATCAGTGAGACACTCATGCCTCTAACATGCAGTATAGGGTAATTAAACTAAAACCTTTGTTTATTAAAGGTGGATTATAAAGGTGAGTGCCAGTTTTGACTATTAACAGTATTTAGCTTTATGTCATTGTTTTTTCCTTGAGAAATAAGCAAAGCCATTTACAAATCTGAGCGAGTGAAGCCTTGCCGTGCCTTTGCAGTCATTAGTGCCCCTTCCCTGCTGAAGACACCATGTTGTGCTTTGTGCACAAGCACAGAGGGGTAACAGGACCTTGCAACAGCAGCAGAGAGGCTCATTGTCAGGCTAGAAACAGGAGCAGAGGAACCAGAGTCCCTTGCATGCATGCTACATGCAGAGGTTCAGTCTGACTCTTGCTTCCCATCTAACACGAGCAGAAATAAAATGAAAAATGCCACAAAGGCTTCAGACTACACCTTATATCAATATACCTATCTCTCAAATGGCAATACCCTCCTTCCTCTGGGTCACCCAAAGCAGCCTGGTTTCTCCTTCCTTCACCAACAGGAAACAAAGATCACAGCTCAGCTGTGGCTGTCTGGTGGCAGCAAGGGCACACCAGGCACAGAGTCAGCCCACTAGTGAGCACAGCCTGGTCTCCTCGTGCCCGTGAGGAGGATGTGCAGGATCCTCGTGGATCTGTAACCAGCACATTCTTGTTACCAGCGGAAGCACAGAGCTGATTTCCACATTCACCCAGTTCAGCCCCTGGCATAATGGTTATTATGAAATGCAGCCTGAAACTAATAACATTAAATAGAGGAAGATGTGAAAGTGTATAAAAGGGCTGGCAGTGAAATTCTGAGGTTAAATTTTAACTTTGCTAGCTCCAGGTACAAGTATAGGGACTTGAGACAGACATTTAACATTATTTCTTCTACCATCTCTAGATTTCTAAGCATAATTCTACAGTTCCCAAGGCCTTTCCAGAAGAAAGAATGAAGATGAGCTTCATGAGACAAGAGAATTTCATCTAGGAAAAAAAGGGCAATTTTATACTGGAAGAGAATAGAGCTGTGTAACTGCACATATTCATTTAGAGCAGGGAATATGGTGAAGCAAAACAAGGAAAACTAAAGCACAGACATGGTTATCAGTATGAAATATTCTCATTTACTTCCCATTGTGCAATTTATTCATGCCATATCATAAGGGAACATCATGGTTTGTCAGAGTTCAATCATTGTTGTTGAAAAAGAAAAAGCCATCTTTATCCTCTAGGCAGCTCTTAATTGTGCACACAGTCCAGCATTCTTACAAGGATGCCCATTGCAACTTCTCAAAAATAATTAGTGTGGATACTGTTCACAATTATCAGTCTTAAAAAGGCCAGAGGAACTGCGACATCAGTGTGAATCCCAGCTTCCTGCTGCACAGCATTGGAAGAGCAGCAGACCAACCCAGCCTGTTCACCTCATTATGCTGCCAGTGGGGAGTCATGTCCTCCACATCCCCCTCCAGCTCTCACAATGAGGAGGAAACAGGTATGCAGTAAGGACAGTCTCTCTTTGTTGAATATTTTATGGGAGTGGAGGGATCCAGCCACTCTATTTCCTTCCTCTCCTCCAGTGCAATGAAAAGGAACTTCAGGGCAGCAGAGAGTAAGGCCTCAAGAATTTGATTCCTCAATTTTTTATGCCTTTTAAAAGTTTTTTAAACCCTACTGCAAAAGGATAATGGCATTTTCTACCAAAAGTGCATTGCTGCTGACAATGGCAAAGCATTGAGTATTCAACCCCTGCTTTTATCCGATTCCCCTCTGTAATCTCCCAGATAAGAGCAAGCAAAGCGTTTTACTTGTAGACCTTTCATATCCCTCCTGGGAAATTAAAAGTTGCAAAAATCCATCGTGGGATACTGGGAAGCTTAAGGGAGAAATAATGAATGCTTGTTAGTGAGAAAGGAAGAAAAGTCTGAGGAACCTGAGGACAGAACTGTAAGGAAAGTCAGCAGTGACGGAATGGCTCTGAAGAGGAGGGTATTAGCCAGCAGCGCTGAATGGATCATTATGTATATGGCCTTAAGTTTCTGCAAGACAGGAGGGAGACAAAGTTTCTCATCCCTTTCTTTCAGATTTGTGAGAGAAAAGGAGCATTGCACCCTAAGGATGGCTCCATGCTGAAGGATAGCAGTAACCCATCTGGCCTGCAAAACTATTGAGAAGGGTCAGGCTTTTCAACTGAACTTCATTTCAAGTAAAGAATTTACTTTGAAGAGCCACACAAATTTGGCATCCCTTCATTTTTATTGTTGCAAGTTATTTGCAGCGGAAATAAAGAACAATGACAGAGAGGATATACTCTGTTTTTGAATGATTTTTTACTATTTATAGCTGAGGAATGAACACCAACATGTTTTATATTTCCCACTTGCAGATGTTGTTTGATGCCCAGTGTTAAGTGTCCAGGTTGCCCACTGCAGCCTACCTGTGGCCCTGGGCTGCTGGGCAGTAAGAGTATTTCCTAAGAGTTTGGGACACTCACAGGGACTGGGGCAGCAAGTGGTCCCAGCAGAGGTGAGCTCCATGATCCCACTCCACAATGCCCAGCACTGTACGAGACTGATGGAGTAAAAAAAAGCAGAGAGAATGTGCATAAGGGAGGCTCAGAGTCTGTGAAAAATACATTAGGAGATGAGGGGCAAAGTGAAGAGTTGAATATCAGCTGAGAAACATCACCTCATGTGGCACCATAATCCTTACTTTTGCCATTACTGAATGTTCTTAGCACTCTAAAACACGCACACAGATCCATTTCAGGCGAGTCTCAAACCATGAGTGTTTAACAACATCCTGATGCACAGGGTTCAGGCAGGGTCCTGTGTGCTAAGACAAGCCAAAACAAGAAGTCACTCCTTATGTGTCAGTCTGTAATGAAATGAATCTGAACATTCAGAGTGTGTTATAGAATGGCATGCAGCCATTAGTAAAATATAAATCTATTTTTCTAAAACCTTAGATGACAACTTTCTAACCTGAATACAGATGGCTATTGATCTTATAATGGTAATATGGGTATAATGAGTACTGCATCCAGAGAGTAACCATTTCCTGGGTACGACATATGGATGAACAGGTCATCTCCCCCTCTCTACAACTTACCCTTGCTTCATAAGCAGGAATCATGACCGAATCAAAGGCAATCAGAGAAAGTCCCAGTCAATAGTGTTCACACTTCTGTTTTCAAATAGCTAATTTGAGGATGATCAAGAAGAACCTGCCTGATAATGATGAAATACTTCCAGTTAATTTGCAACCAAGTAGAAAGAATATTACAGAATTTTAATTGGAGAGAAATGGATGAGTAGATCAAGACAACTTATACCAAGGAGTGCCAAAAGTGACGTTTGAGGTGTTAGCTGTTGAGAAGTTTTCATGCTTTTGAAAATTTCAGATGAATGTCAGTGTTTTATTTTTTACTAAAGGAAAAATTGAGGTAATTCGTTTAACTATAGCTGACATCAGTTTCAGGCAAAATTGTGGCAAACTAGGCCAGGAGTTTATGACTAACAAGATTGGAGTGCAATGGAAAAACAGGCCCACTGGAATGTGGGCATTCCAGTGAGATTTCACTTCTGTTTGATAAAGTTACCAGCACTGGTGTAGAAAATTCTGGTAAAATCAAGAGAAGTTGCTGTACAAGCTTGTGATGAAGGAAGTGCAGCTGTAACCCTCCAGCCCCACAGGCAACAGCATGGCTGTCAGAGAGGGAGTGACACAGATGTGGTTTTACATGCCCTGTGGAGCTGGGTTGCAAATTCAGTTTCGAGACTAAGGACCAGAATGGGAGCCTGACCCTCTATGGTATGGATGGTCATATGGTCATAAAATTAAGAGTATCGTGGAGTATGGAAATGGCCTTTGATGCCAAAGTTCAGACTGACATAAGAGGACCTGGTAACAGCATAAGAAAGGAAAAAAGAGGAGGGAAATATGCCAAAAATTGCAAATTAACAGTTATTTATAGGAATTGTTTGGTTGATAAGAAAGGAACTGTGGTTGATAAGAAATGAACTGTGTGGAAGATACACACATTGTCAGATTCTATCAGGTTCATAAATCCTCCCCTTTTGACTAACAACCTTAGCTAATAAGCAAAAGTCTTAGAGTCATGTGCACAGTTGGGAAATTAGCTTTTCAATGCACAGGTGGTCCAAGCTCCAGAGGGACTGGGACAGAGATGCAAGAGGACACATGGGACCTTATGGTTGGCTCCCTGGAGATGGGAATCTAAGTCTAAGCCAGAAGAGATCTGCAGCTGCCAGCTGAATCTGAGAGACTTTCCACAGATAAGACTTGAAGTACTCCCGCTTTAGAGGGGCAGAGATGGCTGACCTGACTGCAGGCTGAGGGGGAACTTACAACAATTGTGAAGCTGAGTTCATCTCTAGATTCAGGCATTTCACCTTTACAGACAACTATACCAGGACATGATTTTCCCAGGCATTCATTTGTGAAATATGTAAGATAGATAGATATGAAATATATATAGCCAGTGATTATGGACCAAAAAAGTAACCTTCAGATTCTATTTGCAGTACCAATCTGCCACAGTAATCAATAAAGGCTTGTTAAATGCTAGTGAAGAGAGAACAAAAGGGGAAGTAGCATACCAGAAAGATACCACAGAGATTTCAATTAGCTGTCAAAACCCTTCTCTTTTTAACCTCCAGCAATTCAGCATTATTTGGCATTGTCATTTGTCTCCTTTACTTACACACTCTTTGAATGCTTGCAGCAGTCTGATGGGAAACATTAGTGGAAAAAGATATTTCTGAAAAGACTTTGTTGTGCTTGGAAGAGCCCAATTCAATAGCACTAAGAAGAAAATGTGATTCAAGAGGGCCACATACATGCTTACATTTTTATTTTTAATCACAAAACCAGAATGTGAACTAAAAAAAGGTTTGGAGTGTTGCTTTTTTCCCCCCAAACAGAATTTTAGTGGAGAAGTGGGGAAAACCGACTGTAACTGGTTAAAACCAGCATATCTGAGCAGTATTGTCTTCTTGTTACCTCGGGTTCCCTCTTCTGAGTATTCTTCTGGCTTTAGCACATGCCCAGGATACAGAGCACAGCGTAGCAGTGAATGCCTCCAGCTTTGAGCAAGCTTCCTCGGGCAGGCCAACAAGTCCAACAGACTGTGCTGCACTTCATGCCCTCACTCTGGAGAAGTCAGGTTCACCAGCAGTGGGTCACAATACCAGCAGCAAGATGGTTGCTCACAGGCTGAAGCTGTCCACAGTGGTGCCACAAGTCTGGCAGTCCCCAGGACGTGGGTACTGTCCCCACATGACACCAAAAAAGTAAATGTGCTGCGTTATAGTCCTCCCAAAATTCAAGATCTTTTGAAGAATTCAACCAGACTTATAAAATGCCTCTCTTCTCAGACAGATCCTCTGTTATAGAGGAGAGAGCAATTTTTCAAGAGGGAATATTCTCCATTCAGTGGGTCTCTGTGATATAACTAACCATTAACATGATGAGGAGATGAAGCCCCTGAGGATGGTGCAGCCACATGCCATTGCTCATTAACTACCAACAGCAATGCAAACCAAAGCCTAACTGGCAGGTTTTTTTAATCTTAATAATTTGACATTTAACAGCTAGGAAATACACCCGCTGGAAAAGGATTGTCGAGTCAGGGTGATCACCAGGGAGCAGGATATTAAAAAAGAAAAGCAAGTAATGATTCATAAACTGCTGTAGTGCCATTGAATGTAGCATAGTTCTACTGCTCCATGTAAGCTCGGGCTCTGTCTGACAGGACCAGATCCTGTCATGTCTCTACAACAAATAAGTAGGCCACACTGCCCACACACTAATTCCTCATGCTGTCCCACAGATTTTCCCAGTCTATCCACCCCTGCACAGCTCCGTTGACAGCATGGTTTTGCAGCACAGGTATTCACATGAAATACTGCTCACTGCTGATAAAGAATCACAATGTCGTTTTCACCCAGGACAGGTGCCAGGGAACTACTGCTCAGTCAAAGTGGGGAAGTAAGATATGCTTCAAGGAAATAAATCATAAGCAGTAAATTAAATACACTGAAAGTCTCCTTGAAGAGTCATCTGCAAGCCCTTGTGCTTATCCAATGCTGACCACACAATGAAAAGCTCATTTGATTAGGAAAAAAGGCTGACAAATCCTTGTGACTAAGAAAAACACGTCCTGAGGAGGCTGTCCCTGCTACAGTACAAGAAAGCACATTGTGAAACCACCGTGATGTGGGTGGGAGAAGCAAATTCCAGAACTGCAGATGGTATGTGGCAGCATATTGATCACTCCCTGACAGGACTGTCCCAGCTCCACACAGGCAGTTTGCTTGAAGGAAATAGAAAACAGAGAAGCAAGTATTCCTGCAACACAGGAACTATTCTAAACAGTCAGTTCATCATCTGCATGAAATTGTCCACCACAGTTAGAGCTGTTTAGTTTATTGAGTAAGTCTTCATACTCCTGGGGTTTGGGCTTTGAGACTGCAGAAACTGTGAAAAGGACTTTCCAAATCAGCTGTTAAGCTGCAATACATTTACTTTAGCTCATTATATAAAAGTACAGGTTCTGTTTTTATAATAACGTAGATTCCTTTGTTTGTCTAAAGCCCTATGTAAACTGTTAGCTATGTAGCACTAAACTTTAGAAGACTTGACCTTGTTCTTCATAACAAAAACCTGTGGTAGGGAACCTCTAAGATGAAAGGCTTTCCTTTCAACCCATGCTCCATATTCAGCTGTAAAAACAGTCTTCACACTCGTCTTGAGAGCTCTTGAGCAGGTTTAGCAGTATACTGCCTCAAAAGGAATTGCCTTCATGGCCCAGAGGGCCAACAACCTCGTTTTAGCTCAGAGTGAGGGAGAAATCTGAGGGGAATGCTGCTGAAAGGCCATCACACACCGGTAAGTGGAAATGGGAACAGATTCAAGTACAGACATAAAGTTTTTGCTTCTCATGACTGAGGAGCATGTGGGCTTTTTGCCCACATTTCAGGCTTTGTTTGACCCAAATCTTCCCAAGTCATGCACCTACAACTCACAGCCTGAGTTCAAACACTTAAGAGATGGCAGCATCCCCTGAGCCCAAGAAAGCAAATTACATCTGGAAATGATGCCATGCCTTCTGGGTGACCTGTGGTGAGTCCTGGACCTGCCTCTGATCCCTCCAGGCTGCCTAAACAGGCAGACTCGGATCTGCAACATATCTCCAGAATACCTGATGTTCTGCATCTCCAGAGACTGGGATAGATTTCAAGCTGTGCAGAGACAGTGAACAGATCCAGTCCTTGATCTCACACCCAGGAGTTATCAAAAACATGTTCTGCTTCTCCTGCCATGTCTTGTCTCACTTGCCTGCTTGGTGGTCTTCACTTCCCTGAGGTAAAATGACAGCATTTCCTATCACTCTTCTCACACCTTTGCAGATAGTCACAGTGAAATATTCTTGTTAATGAACATCAGAAACAGGCCTTATTGGAGTGAAACACATGCCATGAGCAGTGACAGAGAACTTCAGGATGAAGAAATATTTCCAGCTCAAACCAGATCTTGTCAGTGCAGATGGAGATTCAGGCTCCATCAGCCTTTCCCCAAGCTATATCCAAAGCAGGCAGAAATACTGTTCTGCTTCTAGCTAGATCAAGCAAACAAACAAACACAAGCCAGCCAACAAACAAACATGCAAAGCTCAGAGATTTAATTTTGTAATAGACAATTTTGCTAAATGGATATTCCACAGCAATAGGGATGATGTTTCATATCAACACATCAGCTATACAGGCACTCTGACCCATTTTTGTAAGGCTGAAAGATTAAGGTTTGTGGTAGTCTATTTCTGTCAGGCAATTGGACCAACTGTCAGAATTATCAGGTGCCATTTACCTTGGATGCCTTGTAATCTGGGTGCTAAATTTAGGACATATTGACACAGGTTTTCAGGTTTCAGGCACCAGGCTGTTGCAATATGATTTCAGACCAGTGGAAAATACAAGCTCTCCACACCTCAGAAAGGATACTGACCTCTTTATGTTTTAAACCAGGTGATACAGATAGGGACAAAAGATCAGAAAGATCAAAAGACAATCTTTCAGGTACACAAGCTTTTGAATGGAATGAAAGGAAACTCACTCTATTTGCCTGATGTTGTGCACCTGCAGACTGAATCACATCACAGTGCAGATGTACTCTTTTACATCGTGGCTCAAGGAACTGAAAAAGTTGTTTGCTTGTTTTACATGACAGCTACTATGTCCTATTGAGAAACAGAACCACTCTCTTTTAAGCTTCTTTCTTTGCTTTAATCACTGGATCATGCTTTCTGTATTGGAGCAGCTCAGTGAAGAGTGGGAGGGCTGAAACACAAACACCAAATGGTAGGACTTCTCCTCCAATGGCACTTAAAAAAAGTAGAAAGCCATGGTGAGATGATAAAATAGAAATACAAATGTACTACACTACTAGAATAGTGGAGAAATAAATGAAGGCAATGAAGGAATATGCCTGCTCAAAATGTAGTCATGTCCCAGTAAAAATGCACTCATATAGAGCAAGGCACACTTTTCGTTCTATCAGAAGTCTACAACCTCATGAGTTTAGGACCTCACAGACAGATATTAGCCCTTACTGAAATAATTTTAAGTACTTCTAATGATGTGTACTGAAAATTTCCATGGTCCAACTTAATGATTAAGTGCTAGATAACTTAACTTTTAAAATTCTAAATACAGAAAAAAAATCCTCCTAGTTACTTCTAGTGCCTGCTAAATTGTTCCAGTACTAATTTAACACATTCCCAACTAGGCTGAGCCATTCAGTATGGCTTACTGCAGTACAGATAAAAATATTGTCCTGTGCACACTGTTTGTTACCTCAAAAGCTTTTCATTCAGGCCGTAAAAATCAGTTATAGATGGAACATCAGGGCCTTATGAGCTTGGAGAGGCTAGAAAACTGGCAGACAGTTGTTTCCTCCCCAGCATGGCTGTACCCTGACTGCTCAGGGCAGGGAAAAATCCTGATAACAGGTGGAAGCACACAGAAGTGAAAGCATCTCTATGCCATCAAAGATCATAATTATGGCTTTCACTGAAGAGCTGTGAGCTGCAAACTGTGCATTCTAGCCATTCTCTCTTCATTTTTAATAAATAAAAATCCTCTCTTGCAAAAAGCAAAGACTCAGGGAAATGTTTGTTTGTTCTCTGAGTGATTCGGGAAGGCAGAGGAGAATGCTGTTGGGGAGTTCTTGGCACAGATTCACGGTGTGGAGACAACAGCCTGCAATGGAAGTTGGGAAATATTTAGAAAATTTGAAAACAGATTGTTTTATATTGTTCTTGTCTCCAGTGATGTGTGGATGGTGTTCACCTCCTGGTGGGAGGGATGGGGGTGAATGGCTGAGGAGGGAGCCAGTGGAATTCACACACTCTGGTCCCACTGGCCTGTGCTTTGTTTAGGTATAGGAGAGGATGGAGGGTGAGGAAAGGACACTGCTTGCACATCTGAGAAATAAAGAGGTTTTTTAACTGTTAGGAATATATTGTCTTGTATTAATAGCTTATGAGCAGAGGTAGAGGTAGCAGGGAGAAAAACGGTGGAGGTAGTTTTTGCCCCTGAAGCAGGCAGCACAGGAAAGCACATATTTAGATGGCCAAAAAATTTTACCATATTAAATTTTGTTAAAATTCTGCCCATTTTGCAAAACAAAAGCTGTCATTGTTTTGACAGGAAGGAAGCAAGAGGGTGGGGAAGGGGAAAAAAGTAAAGAAGAGAGGAAGAAAAAGCACATGAGAACAGACACATGTAGTGCTTCCCAAACAGTTCAGAAAAATATGCATAGCCTAAGAAGAATTAGAGCACTTCAGGAAGTTTGGGGTTCAATTAGGATCACCTGGCAATTTAACCAAAGCAGCCAGTCTGTAGTGACCCCAAGTAAACCACCCCGGATTTTCACAGATTACAACAGGGCATTTGCAACATGATTGTTTGTCTTCCAATTACAATCAGTGATGCCTTGCTTATGTAAGGTTACCCCTATTACATCAGGTGTAAAGCAGATCAAGGTCTTAGAAAAACCAAACCCCAGCTGGCTTTGTTTCTAAGCAGAAATCTTATATTGCAAGATCAGTGCAGTTCAGGCTTCCGGGACTGCTCAGCTCAGAATGCAATGGGTTGACAATGGCTGTAGAAAAGAGCCAAGTTTTCACCTTCCCTGCCTGCCACTGGCTGCAGCAGTCACAGACACATGGCAGGAAGGGAACTGGAACTGCCACATGCGGTTACGGAGCAAAGTGTCTTTGCATGGTTCCTAGCATCACTACAGGCCACTGCTTAGGGGGAAAGACTGTTTGGCAAGATCCCAGCATCTAGAATTTAAAGTCAAGAGGGAGTCACATGTGTGCTCCCCAATGCCCTGTGCCACACAGCCCTTCTACATAAGCCTTCCTCTCTCCTAGACTGAGAAAAAGCAGGTACTTGCCTGCCTAGTGCACATGCAAGTATTCATCACATCCTCCTCAACCAGAGGGACCAGTGCTAGCTTTCAGTATTTGCTACTTCCATCAGTCCATTTCATTCCACTTATGTGATCTATGGGAATCCTTAGGGGAGTGCTTGCACAAGCTAGTCTGAAAAAAAGGTCAGCCAATGCTAATCTGCTGAGAAACTGGCAGCCCTATAAGCTCGTAGCACCAGAACTCATTTGCTTCCAAAAGCAGCAACGTCAGATGCAAACAAGGTCAGGTCAATAACCTCCAGTTTGGTGCCAGTGTACATCATGGTCAGACTAGAATGGACAGTCTTGCTAAATGTGATAAAGTGCCTTATCATATCTACTCTGGCATCTAATTTCCACGTTAACCCTTTGCTGAGTTTTGTATCCTGCATGCCTTAAATATCATCATAATCAACAGGGCTGTAGTAGTGACTTAACATAGCTGGGAATGTCTCCATGGTAGCGGTACCAGTTCCAGGCATTTGTTTACTGCACACTAACCACGTCACTGAGTCACTAACAATCTAATGTATGTGATACACTGGCTGCTGTTATTCAATGCATGGTAAACCTACAGTAGCATTAGGTATTGATGTTATTATGTCCAGCAAGAGCTGTGCCAATAAGTTAGGGTGAAAAATCTTAGCTACTCATAAAAAATATAAGAAAAGTTGTTTACTGCTGTGTTCACATCTTCTTGTGCATTTTTACTGGAAGCAGTCAACCAGCTATTAAATTAGGCTAGAACATCTGCAGAGCTTATGCTTAGGCATTCGAGGGTTTTACATTTTTATCTCACAAAGTCGTCACACCAGAGACCTGGTTGCAATCATATTCTCACACTTGAGTACAGAGAAACAGTGCCTCTTATCCTATCCAAACTTCCAGTTCCGAGCTACAGAGTTTGCATTTTGCATTCTTAGCTCAAAAACATAGGGTCAACAAAAGCCAGGAACAAGTTTGTGAAATAGTTTTGATTGATGACGGTAAGTTTGTTCACAGTACATTGCCTCACTGAGCAGCAGGAGACATTTCTACAGTGATGAGTCAGTGTCTGTAGCTGGAACTAGAAGCCTAACAGCAGGTTAATACAAAATCCAACACAAAGGGATCACCAAGGACTAAAAATCATGCTAGCACCTTCAACACCAAAAAGTTGCTGCAGGAAAAGGGCACAAATATCCTTAAGTATGCTCTTGTCACATATCCCACAAAAACATTTCTCCAGACTAGCACTGGATGGCTTTCTGAGGGAACTGTTGGCAATCAGGACTCCCAGGTGTTTATTTAGGGTTGTGATTACAGGTCTCAGCTCCAGTATTCTCTGAAGTGCTCTCTGAATGGGAGCACGCAAAGAATGTCAGTTGCCCTGAACTTTTCCCATGCAAATTGGCACATGGACGTGGTGGTACTCTCTGAGACACATCTGAAAGCAAAAAGTGATGCAAGCCTGCATCATAATGAGACATCAGATGGTTAGAGGTACATCAGGTTCTGTTAGTGGGTTACTAAACCCTTAAGGAACAAATAGTACATTTAACCTGTACTTCCTGAAAAGATCAGGGAAGCAAAATAATCCAATTTATTTCCTGTGTTCCCTTATAGGTCTTGCTTTCTAAAGACCCATATCTTTTGGCACAGTTGTCATGGCAAAATTCAGTGGTTTAAAATACTCAGTACAGATGCACAGTCACATTTTTCATCATATACACATTTGGATACAGATCTCTCTATTTTTTTCTTAAGAATGGATGGTAGATGTTATCTTTGTTTGTGGTTTAAAATTTAAAAAACACTCAGGTGCAACATATACCAAGAGGGGCATCTAAATTAACACACAGCTTTGAATGAAGCACTAAGTATTATCACATGTTTCACTTGTATATGCCTGCTCAGTCCTTCCATGCTCATCATGGAATATCCATTGACTTAATTCCATTCAGCCCAACTGAGCAAAAAATTTAGCAGGTAGAAACCTGCTTACTTTACAGTGAAAACTGAGAGATACTTGTTGGTTGGATGATTTCAAGTATCCAGCTTGAGAACGCTTTTATCTGTCCAGGTTTTGAGCTGAGATAATCACATTTTATTGGCTCTACACCAGAGCAGTTCTCCCAATTGAAATATGATAGCTAGAACACTCATCTGCTGAAAAACAGTCCATCTGGAATGATGAATCATCAGCTCTTGTCTGCCAGTACCCACCCATACAAAACGTATGTGTCAACCATCCTTCGGATTTACTGAAAGTGGATTTACCACACTTGTTTCTGAGGAATCCGCTAAATTAAAAGCCCATTCATTAAAGTACAGCTTTAATTCATTTCAGGCTCTTTCATGCCCTGTCATGTTATGGATATTCCTATTTCACAATCCAAGCAAGCAAAACAGAACAATCCATCCTTTGATTTGTCAAAACATTCACATGAGTTGATGACAAACATCCATCATGGAAGAAATAAGAGCTTTCACATGATGCCTAAAAAAGAAATGTTCAAATGGAGTAGCTTCAGTAAACAATTTAAGTTATTTTGAACAAATATTTGTGCACATCGGGAAACAAAACACTCATTTTGTTTTTCAGCAACTCGTTATAAACAGCAAAAAATGAAGAACTTTTGTGAATTCAAAACCACCACCAACTCCCTTCTTTCTTCTGATGTTTGTAAATTGTCTGCAGCAATGTCCCACATACACTGAGCAAAACTTGCTGATCACTGTCAAAAATGAGACAAATGGCACTACAGAGTAAGTCTTAGACCGAAGACGAGGTGATTGACCCTCCCATCATGCACTGTCTGAAAGGGGGCCGCTGCTGATTTGTGAAGAGGCAAAATAAAGGAGCAGATTTTCCTGATTCTTGGGCCAAAGGGCTTGCAGCACAGTTTGTATCTCTACCCTTCATTCAGAATAAAAGGCCAGAGTGTGCTGAGCTTGTTACTCCCGGCTGCCCCTCGAGCCGTGCAGCAGAGTCAGTTTAGCCTCAGTTACGTGACTCAAAAAAGCAATATAATAATTACAGGATACTTGTAAAAACTGAGGCAATTAAGTATCTCCTCTCCTCATATATCTTTTTTTCCCTTTCTTAATTTCCAGCTTGAAAGTTCCCTGGTGCTAATGGCTTTTGGTCTTGACTTTTTAAACCCTGCACAGGATGTTTTAAGCTCTCCTATATCTAAGTGCACTAGATCCTTTAAGAGCTTCAGCCCTGAGGACATTGACTGTCTATAAACAGCAGGAAAATGATCCATCTGTTAAGATGGAATTGTGTTGCAAAACCATACACAGCAAAACTTTGATTTTGTATGCATTCCATAGCTGAGCTGACACCATTTTCTTTAAAAATCTTTTGTTTCTTTCCTTTAATTTGATTCACAGTTTGCTTCTTTGCACTCAAAGGCTGTTGGTAAAAAAGGAAAGTGGAGAAGAGCTACAATAAACAAATACAAGCACAGCAGAAGTGTCTTGGTACATTTTTTTGGTTCTAATCTTGAAGAAGTTTTGCCTTTAGAAGGTCAGCAAGAGGGTACCTACTGATCATACTGGACATCATTAATTAGGCAAAACAACTACTCTTAAATTCATTTTTACCATGACCCATAATAGTTAATACGGAACCGTTGAAAGAGACTCCTCTTGCTTTGACTCAGTCTTTAAATTGGCTGAAAAGTCAGGGCAAGGGTCTGCTCTCCAACAAAGGGATACAAAAGTCAGACAAACCAGTCCAGGGGCAGCAAAACTACCCCCTAGTTTTTCCCTTAGAGGACATGCCCACAATGCTCCCCACCACAATTGTTTCTGTTGAACTGCTTGCAGAATGTGATGCAGAGGATGATTGTCTGGCACCCTCTGGCAAACATCTGTCTCACAACTTGACAGGTGACTCACCAATACAGTGAAAGCTACATTATGGGAAAGCAGTCCCAGAGTATGGAAAAAGAGAATTTGTGGCATAAGAGGGAGGGAAGGAGCTCTCTAGCAAGCTCAAGCCCAGTAGAACAGGTGGTCTTGGTTTTTCAGCTCAGCTCACAAGGGATAAAAAGGGAAATTACTTCAGCCACTTAGTTCATTAAGATTGTATTTAACAACTTCATGTGGGAACTATCAGGCCATAGGGAGCCTAGACCAGTTAAAAGATGTGGGAAGGATGTATGAATTACACAGATGGAAGAAAGGAATTGAGTTAGACAGAAAGAAGGGTTTAGTGTAACAGCATCACATCTTCTCTCCCAGTTTTTCTGCTCTGCCTCCACTCTTTTCTCACCAAGAAACAGAGGCAAAGCAAGGGCCACAGTGCTCCAGAGACCCGGACAGCTGCTGCCAGCAAAGAGGTAAGAAAAATGCATTTATGTAACTTTATGAACATTTTGCTTACGCAGGAAATTTAATCAGCAAAGACATCATGTACTTTAGGACTTCCTAAATAGCAGTATTATCTATAAAAGGAATGAATGCTATTACATGAATTCCCCTTCCGGAGGCAGAAGTACATTTCATCCCCCTCGCCTTCTTGACATGCCTATAAACTCCAGAGTATTTACAGGTAGTGCACTCCAGGGCTACTGAGCAGTGAATATTTGATTTGGGCAGCTCTTAACCTCTTAAGGTCTTCTGCGTACCATATGTTGTGTGGAGGTGAGTTATAAAAACTCTAAGTTCTTTCATACTAGTGACTTCCAAATCACCCATTGCTCTACAGATGTGATAACACAGTTCCTGCCCTGTGAAATACCCTAAAATCTCTCCTCTTTCAGAGTTACACAACTGAAAATCCCATTATAAGTCTGAAATAATAGTCTTTTGTTCTAAACTGCAGCATCCCCAAACATTTCCTAAACCCCAAATCCATTTGGTGAAAAGGAAAGAGAAGGCAAAGCTGCGTCCATATGCTCCTTGGAAAGATATAGATCTAGTCAGGCTTTAAGTTCATGCTTTCTTGTCAATCTCTTGTGGTCCCAGAAGAAACACCAGGAGGAAAAAAAAGAAAAAAAAGTTGCCATAAGCTGACTTATCCTGTATTATATTATTCTCTGAGGGTTTTTACACAGCTAGCTTGCTGGAGAGTTCCTTAGGCAGCTCCATGTCACTGCCACATAGGAGCTAAGGAGCTTCTTAGAATGTCTTACAGGACTCTGCAAGTCCCTGGGGCTTTACTACAAAAATTAAAATGTTATGAGAAACACTGCTTATATTATCTTTGTTATTCTTAAAATAATACTTCTTATTTCCTGCTTGTTAGGGAAAGAAGAAACTAGAAATAAATAAACTACATATTAAATCCTTTGAACCTCCCTCTTTTTAACAGATAGACTACACAGTACCTGTAATGTTTGAACAGGAATCTCCCCTACCTACATATCCATACTGTATATATAATACCTATATGTAAGAGCATGAAAGTCAAGCTCATTTCATGTACATAAGTTCTTTTCAGCTTTGTCAGAAAAAGCATATCCTCTCCTTTCATTCCTGATCCTGAGCACCCCTAAAAATGCAGGTGTTAAATTGGTAGGTCATGGGATGTTACAGACCCCCATTTAGCGTTATACCCCTGCTGCCATAATTTTCAGGGCATTTCTTTCAGGGTTAGTCCTGCCTGCCTGTAGTCTGATTTCTCCCCACCTGGCCCACCATATTGTGAATGATGTTTATGCACAGACAGGTGAGACTTGTTTAGCCCCTCATATTATTAACTGACAGGGTTTGTAACAATGATTACAGCTACTGATGTGACTGGTAAATAATAAATCCCCAGCTGGGATTTATTTCCATGGGCTCCAGAGCTAGCCAGAAGAGAAATGTCACTTCAGTTAGAAAGCAGGCTCTGCAAGGGGACTGTAGTGCTCTTCCACTGGTGTGATCCATAAAGGCAAAATAAAAGATTCTCTAATCCCAGTATGTGACAACAGAAATGAAGAATACAATACTGTCACAGGAGATGAGTTCAGACAGTGACCAAACAGAGAAGCAGATGAATTCATGGGAAAAACCTATTCTGTCTTGCAAAATCAGTGTAAATAAAAAGAAACAAAAAGCAGCAGGAAGGACTGTGAAGATATTCAGGCAAAACTGTTCATCTGCATTTAATGGAATCAGCAAGTGTTTAATAACAGCACTGTCACTCTTCAGGCCATGTGTCCAGTGAATGACAAAGTCCAGTGCAGCCTTTTCTAGATGTTCTCAGTCCTTTTATCCACTTGAGCAATAAACTACTACTCATTCGTATGCTATCATGTCAGTAATTCAGTGTGGGTATTATTACACTTGCTGGGGAATTTCCCAACAAAATAGATTTTTATTGGAGCCTGTTGACCAGTCCAAACCAAGAAGTTTTAGGCAAATTGTAGTGAAAGACAGGAGCTTGTCCAGAATTTGTCCTGCCACTTTTCCTTTGGGGCATCTTATGGTATCAAAGGTTCCAGCATCTCAGCTTGTTGAGCATTTTGCCATAACCAGCACTAGCTCACCCACAAGGTCCCAAGCTTTCAGGCTTCTTGACTCGATTTTGGATTGTAAGGAAGAGCTTTAACTACCAGATCTCTATCAATTTTTCTTCCTCTGTCTGTTTCCCTTGCATAGTGCTACAAAAAGTTATCTCAGATGATCAGCTTCGCTTATTTCACTTTGCATTTCACTTTTTCAGGACTGCATTTTAGTTTTAGGAACAGCCTATGCTGCTAAAATACAGAGACACTACAATTTATATAAAGCAAGGAGATTTCTACTTGAGAGCAAGTTACCTCCCAAGACACTGAAGGACAAAAATTGAGAACTTCTCATTTCACCTTATGCCAGTGTAATATTTGTTGCAAATATCTGAAGAGACAATTTCTTCTTCTCAAGGTGAACATTAAAACCTGATGGGCAATATGCTAGCCAAAATAAAACCACACAGCCATGTTAAGCACTCTCAAGGCAAATGAGCTCTGCTTGTTAGGCATGCTGTTGAAAGAACCAGAATGAGAATTAGAAGTGTTTGAAGACATCCCCTCAGGGCTAAAAAGAACAAGCTGGATTGAATTTGACTTGTGCCATGAAAAGTACACTACCTAGAGCCCTAGCAACAGCAAGTCAGTAAATGAAAGCCATGCTATGCTTGGGCACTACAGGAGAAACAGAACAAATGTACAGCACATTAATTATGTCTGTGTAATTGCTCATTAATCTGAAAAGACAGAAGTGATGTACATCATTCATCTACTTCAACATATGACATCAGAATAAATAAATACTTTCATAAGCTTGACAGATTTGTGGAAAAAAACATTGTGTTCTCAAACAGAGAAAGCCTGCAGATTCTAATCCAACCCATACCAGTGAGTGACAGAGGACAAACACAGGTGTTTGATGCCCTGAGAATTAGAATAAATCAAGGGCACAAGGGGAAAGAGAAGGACGCCTTCATCATTCTTCATTGATTTTAGGTTACAACAGGGAACAAAAGAAGTCCAGGTTTTGATCTTATGGAAAAATTGACAAGTTTACCCAACTATGTACTTTGCACTGTTATTATTATTTTATTATTTGTTTAATTTTTCTTCTCAGGTGTTGATTTAAAACTGAAAGAGAATAATAGGAAATCAAAGTTATCATCCTGGAGTCAAGAAAGGATTTTAACTGTTACCACATTTTACTACACATGCAACTATGACACAGTAAAAATTGACTGCTTGTTAATAGCAGCACTGTATAAAACAGACTGACTACAAGCCTCTTGGTGAATCTTCTGAGGATTGTCGTTCTCCTTACGTAAGTTGTTAAGGTGTGAAACAGAAATACACAAGCCAAAGCTCCTAAGCAGGCTCCTACTCATTTGTCAGGTGGCTTCAAATAAACAATCAACACTTCAGATTAATTCCCCATATTCTAAGGGAATATCAGTGTGGAAAAACACAACATCGGATTTTTTTTTCAAATACTGACCAGTTCAGATGTCTCTTTTTGTGTGTGTGTGTGTGTGTGTGTGTGTGTGTGTCTCCCCAAAAAGAGGGAAATTAAAGTTTTAAAATCCCAGCCTTTGAACATTAGTTTGCCATTAAAAAAAGGAAAAAGACACACAGTTTCAGCTAGGCAGAAATGCTTCTTTTCCAAAAATGAAAGTTATTTTGATATTTCTGTTTAGAAGAGGTAGATGCTCCTTTCAAGACAGCGTCAATGTTGCAGTTCTTAAACAGGAGGTGACCTTCTATTGTTCTGCTGCCAGTTTACTGATCCTAACTTCTTCCACAGCCCCCATTACACATCTCTGAGCACAGCAAAATCTTTTAATCTATTTATCCTTATGGCACCCCTAAGAGACAGCAGAGCACTGTTATCCCCATCTGCCAGGTGAACTGGGGAAAGGAAGCCAGTCCCTCATGAACTCACCATGAACAGACCAAACAAGGGCAGAGAAATATCCTTCCAGCAAAGTGGCAGGAGACTTTATCCATGGTAAGATACCCCAGCAGGCAAGGAAGACTTTGAGTCTTTGCTCCCAGTTATGCAAACAACTGAATTCTTCTCTTTGTCATCTTGGATATTTTCAATGTAGTCCAGCAGCTACTCATGCATATTGTTTGGTACCACATTTGAGCAATGAGACAGCTTCAGGAAAAGGTGGGAACAGATAGGAATTCTGTAAAGTAAGTATCCACTTCTGACAAGACCCTCTATGTTGGTCCAAAAAAAACTTCCAGTGTATTTTGCTTATTGTTGCCTCTACACAGGAGGCTGCTTCTCCTGGCACACAGCATAAGAAACCTCCACTTTCAACACAGTGCTTGGAGTGGTCCCGAAGGAGTCAGATCTTGCAGCACTGAGGAGCAAACCTGAGTACAGCACCTCTGAGTGGTCTGCCAACAGTAATAGGAAAAAGGTGGTTGAAAATGAAGCTGAGATATAAATCTAGGCATTCCTGACTTTGCTTGTAAATTCTGATGTTCCAGCCCCTGGACTACCCTCACTGTTGGGCCATATGGATTTTTGAAAGGAGATAAGAAGCATTCCTGCCCTGACCTACCAGGAGTATTTTTATCCAGGAACATATTAAAAATTTATTCTCTCGACCACCTGCCAACAAGGTGAGCACACATGGGCTGGGAATGTTAATGCATGACATTGTCTTCCTTCACCTCCTCCAACTGACTCCTAGAGTTTACGGCTATGCGAGTCTGACTTATGTAGAAAGAATAAAATCATTAAGCATGGTTGACTTGGCCAAAAAACATCGAAGACTGAGGTAACTGTAAGCATTTGGAAGGCATAAAAATTAAGTAAGGAAATTACCTGGCTAGGTTAATCCAAAGGAGTGGAAATTGTTCTATATGGTGATGGTTAAGTACTATCAATTTTTATACTAGACTAATGCAGAGACTAAAACTTGCAAAAAGCCCTGTTTTCTCTTACAGCTCCCAATAAGACATGTATTGCTAGAGTAAAACATGGTTGTCTGGGTTTCAGGATCAGACTCAAAAAGGGCATAAATAAAAGACAACTGTATGGTAGAGATGAAAGGATTCAACTTCCGGACCAGTATACACAAGGTGCAACACATTAAAGGCCCAAATTGCTGCCTACATCTTTTCCACCTAAAGGCAAAATGGGTTGCAGTCATCCCTATTTGCTGCTTTGCCACATTTCATAGCTCAGTCAGCACAAACCCCAAAGGTTTTTTCATTTACATTGAAGCCAACACTTCAGGAGAAAGCAGCAAATGCTTCTGTCTATCCCACCACAATATTACAGCTTTGCTTTCCCCTTCTGCATTCTATTCTCTATTTTCTGTTGTATTTCACAGACTCCAGGCTGATCAAAGTTGAATGGGAACTCTGGAAGTGATCTTGTCCAAACCCTCTGCTCAAACAGGGTCATCTAGAGTTGTTCGCCCGAGTCTACACCCAGATGTCTTTTGAATAAATATATTTATATTGTCTAAGAACTTTAATCAGCAATAAAGTCTAAAACAAATTAGAGCTAACATATATGCTAGGAAATAAACATTTTATGCTTCTAGGCATAGCAATCATTTAAGTTACAGATGACCTTAGAGAGCCCACACAGGGCAACTGATATCCACCTACAGCAGACTTGGATATTGACTGTTACTGACTGTCAGCTACCTTAGATTCCCTTCATGTTCAGTCTAAAAAGATATGGTGGATGAATAGGAGTTCTGCCCCTCTGAAGGTCATTTGAGATTTCAGGTAATATTGATGGATTGGACCTGAATCTCTGTCCCAAGATGTTACAGCGTAAACGAAGCTAATGAACATGAAAAAGGAGCGCCAAGAGTAGAAAGAGATGTCTCTTCCGTCTTTCAAGAGAACAATGGCACAGAGAACAGATGAGCTTCAACTAACTTGCACCTAGTTCAATGCCTTGTACCTTGACCCAAGGTGCCTGGATCATCCAGTTTGAAAAACTGGTCATCCAGCCTTTCCCAAAATACCTTTCTTTCAAAGCTGTTAAAAATAATACTGCTTACCTATGAAATATGGCTGTAAACAAGCATTCAGGTCACAGACACAAAGTTTTTATGAATAGTTCTGTGAGCACATCCTGATGGAGTTTTTACAGAGATTCATCTGAAATATCTTGTTTCCCTGCTATGTGGACAGGTTTTACTACTGCATCAGAAAGCTTTTGCATTGAATGCAGCTCATCACACAGAGCATAGTGGGCCCCAGGTTTCAATCAGGTTCCTACATAGCACACACTGCTTTCTTTATAAAAGCTTGACTGATAAGACAAGTGTGCCTCCTGAACCAGAGAAGCACATCAGCAGTAAACTTTCCATGCAGGCACAGGCAATGGCTGTAAACAGCAGAGTAATGGAGCAGAGTCAACAGGGATCTCACAATCCATGAACTGATTATCTAAATGTCCTCTGACTCTTTACAAGCCATTCTAAGCACGGCCTAAACACAAAGCACATGGAGTTTTTCAAATGTGAATGAGACTCTACTAAATATCTAGACACTTTCTTCTTGGGGGTATTTTTCTCCAGTACATTTGACTTTCTCAAACCAGTAAGTTAAAGGTGCAGCTGCCACTGGAATGAGGAGCCACCTAGTTGGTATCCTTTAGAAACAATGCTCTTCTTCAAATATGTCAGAAAGGAAAAAAGAAAAAAGAAAAAAGTGCATTATGAAGCTTGAAGGGTAGCTATTGTAAATCTTGATGCTGAAAGTGATCATTTCAAGCTACAGATTCATGCACCTATAAAAGGCTACAATAGTTGGTTTTTTGTTTGTTGGGTTTTTTTTGGTTTTGTGGTCCCAGACAGTTAGTTTTAAATGGAGAATTGTACTTCATAGACTTAAGTTAATATAATGCTGGAAATTGTGAGGCACAACTACAGTGCTATGGATGCCCAGTTCACATTCCTGCAACTTAAGTACAAACCCTCCTTTCCATCTCTCTAATCAAGCATATATTCTTTTTCAGCATATGCAAACATTCCACAGCATGTACCCATCCCACCTAAAGGTCCAGTCCTTCAGTATTCCCATATAGCAGATATCAAGATCTGAGGTTTGCCATCCATGGCCTGCATGCCACAAGTGGTGTTGAAAACTCTTCCATGGTGAATATGGGATGGGTGGCAGCAGCAGCTCTTGCCACTGGCTGCACGGATGTTTCCCCAGGAGCTGCTGGATAAATCCCCCATGTTTCTCACAGAGCAACTGGGAGTTGAAACAATTAGCAACCAACACAACCATGCCTTTAATGACAATGCAAATGTCAAGAACTTGGCAGAATGAGATAGGGATCATTGGATTAGGATGGAAGGAAGGCTAGATCATCTTTACCCCTAAGGTGAAAGAAAAAGAGCAATTAAGAAAGAAGAAGGATAGGATTGGACTCCTCATTTTGGCAGATAGAAAAAGAAGGGAAGAAAGAAGCCAGAGCGAACTCCTGCTTAAGGGTGTGTAAAAGGAAGCAAGGAGCTTAAAATGGGGAAGGGAAGATGGCTGGGAGTGAAGTCCTATTTTGGAAAGCAAGCAGGGACATGCAACTTGCCCTGAAAGTTAGCAACTGCTGCTGCCTTGAGTAGTGCTTCCCAAACAGAGTGGAAAGTGAATTTCAGAACAAAGGGTTTCTAGCAGAGAACCCCCTGCCCATTCTCCCATCCCTTTTCTTTTATACAAAGAGGAATCAAGAGAAGGGCTCAGCTCTGGAAATACGACTCCGTTCCCAGTCCAACTAGCATCAGAACCAACACCCCAAAGTTCACCCACAGGACTACAGGGAGCCAGAACAGCTCTGAGGGCAGGGTATCTATCCCATATTCCCTCTCAGGTATGTTGACTACTGACATGATGCTTTCCCATTGAGACTGGACTACTAAGAGAGTACTGTGGAGCAGCTTCCAGGTCTGTGAAAGCAGAGATAACATTTGCAGTACAAAAACCCAAACTCACAACGCATGTCTCCTGGAAATAATGCCAGGGAATGGCAGTCATCAATTTTTCCTTTTTTTTTTTCCCATTGACCACTAATGCACACTTCTTTATATTACTGAAGAAAAGCTCTCCTACAAATGCCAATGTAATTTGGCCTAGTTAAGCAGGTGGTTCTTAGCCCTGACTTCAACAGAAATCAGTGATTAAAGTTAAACCCATCCATAAGCATCTGCAGGATCAAAGACTGTGTCTCCATAGTCAGCTTTTCCAGTACAGTTCACAGCACTGCCAGAAAATCATATAGTATCTTAGTATCCAGTCTATTTAGCTGGTAAGTTGTGCATCTCAGAATAGATAATTTCCACAAAATATTGTTGAAGATTTGCTTTTCTGACTCCCAGTTCTCCTGATAATATGCTTTCTTTTTTTGTCAATTCATTAAAGTGATTTAAATGTACTTTGATTTTTCTTTAATGTTGACATCAATCATGTTTACTGAATTCTGTATTTGTATTATTTGTGATATGCATAATGTTTAGAACACATGAACAATACACTCAGTAATGATAGAAACTACCAGCTACAAAGGCAAGGAAATGATGCTCATTCCATTACCTAGATTCACCAACAGAAAACTCATAGATGAACTCTATTCTAATACACAGTCAGATAAGCAATCTTCTTATCTCATAATGATTTCTTCTCATTTAAATCTCCATTACTTCTGCCATCTCACTTCTATGTAATTTCCTTCTTACAGATGCTTTTATGTTAAATTTCCCCAAGCAGACAATAGATATTGTGTTTTCTTGATATCTATTTCAAAGCCTTTTATGTGGAATGAAAATAGGTGTATAGAAGCTACAGGAAGGTTTTGTGTTTTCACGCACTCCCCAGCTATATATATTATACACTGCAAACTCCTTCTAGATGGAAACTACACTCCTTCTTCTTAGAAACAATATCATTTCCAAAGGTAAGGATTAGGAAGCTAAGTTCCAGGCTTAAAAACTTTTGATATAATAGTATTGCTCATAATACTGGGAAAAAAAATTCCAGAAAGTCCCTATAAGCTGAAACATATTCCACAGACCTGTTGCAACAATATCATCCTTGAATTCACTCCTGCCCATCAATACAAATTTCTTCCTCTAACAATCCTATGAACCTCACCACATTTATCTTATCAAGGTATAGGTTCTGGAATCTGTCTCTAAAAGATGGAGGACAGAAACCAATCCTGAATGAACTAAAACTTGCCTTTGGCAACTATCATATCAACTAGACTAACCTGATAATTTTTCTCTGTGAACTTTCTGAGGATGCAATCAATCCCTTCATCCAGATCATCAATAAAGATGTTAAACAAGGCTGGGCCCAATACTGACCCTTGGGGAACCCACGCTAGTGATCAGCCATCAGCTGGATGCAGCCCCATTCACCACCACTCTCTGGGCTTGGACATCCAGCCAGTTCTTAACCCAGCAAACAGTGCACCTGTCCAAGCCATGGGCTGCCAGCTTCTCCAGGAGAGTGCTGTGGGTGACAGTACTGAATTCCAGGCAGACAATACCCACAGCCTTTTCTTTCATCCACCAGATGGGTCACCTGGTCATAAAAGAAGATCAGGTTGGTCAAGAAGGACCTGCTTTCCTAAACTCATCCTGGCTCTGTCTGATCCCCTGCTTGTCCTGTACGTCCTACATGAGAGCACTCAATCTGTTCCATAACCTTCCCCAGCACCAAGGTCAGGCTGACAGCCCTGTAGTTCCCTGGATGCTCCTTCTGGCCCTTCTCGTGGATGGGTGTCACACTGACCAGATTCCAGTCATCTGAGACCTCCCTGGTTAGCCACAACTGATGATAAATGATGAACAATGACTTGGCAAGCTCTTCCACCACTTCCCTCAATACCCTCACATGGATCTCATCCAGCCCCATAGACTTTTGAGAGTCTAAGTGGCCCAGCAGGTCACTGACTACCTCCTCCTGGATCACAGGAGGTCCATTCTGCTCTCCATCTCTGCCTACCCACTCAGGGGCCAGTTGCCCTGAGAATAACTGGTCTTTCTGTTAAAGACTGAGACAAGGAAGGTATTAAGTACTTCAGCCTTTTCCTCCTCCATGGCAACAATGTCCCAAATGCATCCAATAAAGGATGGAAATTTTCCTTGGCCCCCCTTTTGTTGCCAATGTATTTATAAAAACATTTTTATTGTCTTTCATAGAGTGGCCACATTGTCTTCTATCTGAGCTTTAGCCTTTCTCATTTTCTCTCTCAGTGATCTAACAACATCTTTGTACTCTTCCTGAGTTGCCTGCTCTTTCTTTGAAAGGCCAAAAACTCTCTTTTTTTCCCCTGAGTTCCTGTGAAAACTCCCCGTTTAACCAGGCCAATCTTCCCTGATGTCTTCTCTTTCAGCACATAGGGAAGGGCTGCCTCTGCACCTCTAACATTTCCTTCTTAAAATATGCCTGGCTCTCCTGGACCCCTTCACTATTAAGAACTGTTTCCTAAGGGACTCTCTGAACCAGTGCCCTGAACAGGCCAAAATTCACCTTCCATAACTCCAAGGTAGAGGCTTTTTTAACCACTTCCTTAATCCATCAAGAACCAAAAAGTCCTGTAGCTCTGTTGTTGCTCTGCCCAAAGCAGCATCTGACCACCACATCTCCCACCAGCCCTTCTCTGTTCATAAAGAGCAGGTCTAGCAGGACCCTGCCCCTGTAGGCTCCCTCACCAGCTGTGTCAGGAAGTTATCTTCCAGATGCTCCAGGAACCTCCTGGACTGACTCCTTTCCAGTGTGTTGGGTCTCCAGCAGACACTGGCAGGTTAAAGCCTCCCGCAAGAACAAGGTCTAGTGGTGGTGAAGCGTCAGCCAGCTGCCTACAGAATATTCTATCTGCCTCTTTATCCTGGTTGGTTGGTCTGTAATAGATTCCCACCAGGATATCTGGCTAACCAGCTTTTGCCCTGATTCTCAACCCAAGGCACTCAATCTTACCCCCACTATCCTCAAGCTCTGCAGTCAAAGCACTCCCTGAGCTACAGAGACAGCCCACTGCCTCTTCTTCCTTGCCTGTCCTCCTGAAGAGCCACCTGCTGCAGCACTCCAGTCATGACAGTCACCCCTCCACATTTCCCTGATGGCAGCTACATCACAGCTTTCCCACTGCAGGATGGCCTCTGGTTCCTCCTGTTTGTTACCCATGCTGCCTGCACCGGTGTAGATGCAATTGTGACTGCTCTGCTCTCCTCCAAAATCAGCTTCTATGTGTCTCAGGTTCTGCACACCTGAAGGGAATTGTAAGCATTTGAAATAATGGTCCTTATATCAATGAATAATTCTAACCACTGCATGTTGCTGAAAAACAAGAGTGTGTATGGCTCAGAAAAGTTCATGTGTGTATTTTGAGACTCAGAAGAGAAGAGGTTTTGAATTAACAGGTTTGAAAAACAGTATGAAGAACATCCTGAGGGCAAATGACCTAACAATTGTGTCATGACATGTATTTTAGTAAGAAAAAATATTAACTGCCATGGTGAGCTAAGTGATCATTTAGACATTTGCAGACAAAAGAACCACTGCCCTGCTGAGTTTTTAATGACTTGAGAACAAAAACATCTCCACTTAGACACCAGAAGCATTTGACCCTCACAACCCACTGTTTCTGTGTTCACAAGGTTGTGCCCATACTGCCCTTCTGGTTCAGTGTTGAAGTGAAACATTGACTGTCCTAATTCACCATCTGTCAGTTGGATTTGCAGTGTGGTTTTAGCATATTCAAACTAGATTGTCTGAGCAAGAAACCCATCCAAAAGCTCTTCGCCGTCCACTCATGCACCATATTTACTGCAGTCCATAATGGAGACAATAAGTAGCTAAATCGATGACTTGTCCTTCAGACAGTCTCAAACTACTTAATGATCAATACTGCTGTGAGAATTCAAAGATATGGTATCAAAATTTGCAGGGACTAGAGACCAGGTTTGAGTTACCCATCCCAGTTTACTTAGGCAGATGTTCAGAAATGTAGGTTGCCTTTCGGCTTTGGGAATAATTCTCAGTTTCCCTATTACAAAACTCTAATGGATGTCTCCATCTATCTGCCTATTGCTGCTATAATTTTATAGCTAAACATGTCTCGGTTTCCTCCCTCAACAATCAGTCTAGAATTACTCTTGCAATATTGCAAATTTGGGTCATTTTTGATTCTTGTTTCCTCTTGTCCACTTCAGCTGCAGCACTGAATCATGCCACCTTCAGACCATGTAACTGGTTATCCACATGCAAGGTAAGTAGCCTCACAAAGCACATAATGCAAGATCCGAATGGGGTTGCCTAATGCCAAGGTGCCCCAGCACCAAAGTACTAGGACACCCCTCCTTGCGGCTGCTTCTCTGTGTTCACTATCCTGAGTTCTCCCTGCATCCCAATGTGCTGAATATGACTATACTTTGCAACTGAGCAAAGCAAAGGTTTAGTGACCACTGAAAAAGCCCTCTTCCATGATAATTCTTGGCTGTAGCCCTAGGAAGTATCATCCATGGGAGCTCCAGGTGAGGATAATGCAGGGCATTGTGGGGGCAGACTACTGCATCTGCCTTCCCACAGCTGCTGTGTGCCAGGCTGCACCCGTGCTTGACCCATTTACAGTTGCCATGGAGAAAATGAAGCGTATGGAATTATCACGCCTCCAACTGCAATGAGATCTCATGGAAATAAACATCTATTTGTGAATTTAAAGGGGAAATACAATAAAATCATTATGAAAATCTATGTCCAGTGACTGCTGACAAACATGCATTATTTGATAAAGTTAATCCATCACCCTTTGTTATCAGCAGGCTGCTGCTCTACCCAAACTAAACCTCTTCACAACAAAAGAAAGGAAATTGGGCACAGTGGTGGCACCATTCCTTTCAAGACTTTCACACTTTCACATTCAAAACTCAAATACTTTTCATCTTAATGGTCTTGTAACACAAAAATGGATTAAAGCAGTGTTAAGCCAGAAATCAGATTTTTATGTGCAGTGTAATTTCTTGCAAATTCCGTGAATAGGTTGATCTCCCTCCTAACAATTAGATTTCTTCCCTCTGTAATTGTGTTGCAGCTACAGCAGCTACTAAAGAGAACAGCACAGTGAGACTGATTCTCTGTGATTGCAAAGAGCTCCTTCCAAGTGCTACTACTCAGCAAGGCTTCTTAAAGAAAGAAACACTACTATGTAAAGGGTCATTGAGTTGATAAGAAATGACCAAAAATGTTTCATTTAGGCTTCAATAAACATTTTATACATCTTAATGATTTTATCATTAGTTTGTTCTCTTTTTCTGGTAAACTGTGAATTTATGAATTTCAAGGATGCATAAAAATGTTAAGCTATTGCAAGCAACAGTGCAATCATGAGACAGCTCAATTTTGCAAGCTTGGTGGCTGAAAGTAATTTTGGTCAAGCCTCCGGTTAAGGATATTTGCAGCACATAATAGCGATAATATAATGAGGCTGCAGCTCAGTGAACAATGCTATCTACACTCACGTGTCAGTGGATGGCCCTTGATTAGCCATTTATGTCCATGTAGCTAGGAACATTCATTAGTTTTTACTTTCATTTTTCTAAACAACTTAGAAACCTAGCTGGGGATCAGCATTCCCAAACATCACCCACACTTGGAGAGTTTAGTCTTATACCAAAGATCTGATCCCACTTTTTTTTCACTGAACCTTCTGATTATTTTACATTTGTGATAGCAGGGAGAGACAAGTTAAAAGAACAGAGTGCAAAAATCAAGGCATATAAAGTCTATTATTCTAACCAGAATGTCCCACGGGGAAATGATTCAGGGACAACAACCCTGAAGATGGAGGAGGAGAAATTGTGCTAAAGCACATTTGAGTGACACAGACCCAGGCTGTGGGTTTGTGAGGGTGAGGGTTTGGTATTTTTTTTCTTTTTGTTTTCTGGTAAAGATTAAAGCAGACAGCTGAAAACTCAGAGGTAGGCAATGTCTTTCATCCATCTTAGAGACAGAGGGAGGCGGCTTGTCCTGCGGTAATGCAGTGCCATCTACTGATTCCTTTCTTTAAGGAAAAAAAGGGAAAAAAAACACAAAAAAGAAACCAGACTAAATTACCCCTCGTGGTAGGGCAGGTGTAATCAGTGGCTGCAGCATCAAATGACAGCTGTCCTGATTCTTACTGTGAGCTTTGCAGCACTGCAGCTTACCTGTCTCAACTACCCATAGTTAACTACAGCTAAATCCAAAATATTTATTTCACAGGTGTGAAAAACCACAAAAGTGGGAAGGAAACTTTTTTTTTTAAAGAAAATAAACCCAGAATTTCTCATCACAGAAGACTTCATGACATACAGTGATCTTTGGATGCTGGCAGTTACTCTAAATCTGATTTATCCCCATCCTGTGAGTTGAGGTTGAGGTGCAGGTGCCTTCCAGAAGCCACACATTCCCATGAGCTAAGTGCTGGGCTACATGCCGGGAAATTCCACATATTTCATTTCTGCTCCCATTTGGCCTGCAGACACCCATCCCTTTGTATTGCTGCATAGCTGCCCTTGGCCAGGGACAGCTGCAGGCTGCACAAAAAGGTGGGGAGTGGGATGCAGCTGCATGGTCGTGACTTTGGCACGTGACCACCATGTGTGTCCACTGCTTCAGCAGGGCTATGTGGGACTGCTATCCCTCACCAGCAAACCTATGGTTTATCTTCTTTATTCCTAACTGAGAGGAAGATGAGTGAGAGGAAGACAGACAACAAACCTGGGATTTAGAAGTGCCAAATACACCTCATAGCTTCCCACAGATGGGTGTTTTCTCCATATTCTTTCAGTGAGAAAGAGCAATTCCTAAAGCAAAACCAAAGAGAAACCTTTGTAAATTTTTGGCTGAACAAGTTTTTATGCACTGGTGCAGCATTTACTTTTTCCTAAAGATAACATATTTTTTTTTCTTCAACTCAAAATACTTTCCTGAAAACTATTGTTTGCATATTGGGCCATAACAACACCATGAACATACAGAGTCTGAGATGGTGTATTAAAACCAATGGTAAGCAAGCTTCTGGAATAGTAGAAGAGCAGATCCTGAGAGCTTTAATAGTTCAAAGCTGATCTATATTCACCACTAACACATCATTTTCAATTTTCATGGCACATAGGAAGTAGTCCTTTTGCCTGTTCTGTCCTGGAAAGCTCTCACACCCAGAATTTGGCGCCACCTTCACAATGTGTGTGAAGAGATCCAGGAGAAAGCAGTGAACAATGAGAGATCTGGAACGCATGGCATACAAAAAAGATTTACATGAGATAATATCACCTTAAAATATCTTAAAAAGCTACTGAAAAGAGAATTAATAAAATTTTCCTGTCCATCACGGAGGAAGATGTAGCAACCTTCATTCACAGTTAGGAGAATTCAGGTTGCATGCTAGCAAAAAGCATTTCAGCAGCAGAGGCAGAGATGGGGGAATAGGGTGCCTGAGAGGCTGTATACTCCCTTCAACCAGAGGTCCTTACTAACAAATCTAATAGAAATACAGGTATAATTACCCTGGCCAGAAGCAAAGCCTGAAACAAGTTCATGAAGTTCTTCAAACCCTCTTGCTCCATGAACCTCTGATGTTAAAATTCTAGCCTAGGGTAAAAATGAGCTTCCCTCCAGCCACTAATGCAGGGTCAAAATACAAGAACAGCCTGATTTCTCACATACCGGTGTAAATGAGGAGGTACTAAATGAGGGGCAGTGGAATTACACTGCTATAAAGCCCAAAAAGATGGCCTTTAAGATCATTAAGCTACTGGGTTTTACTGTAACAAAAGGCAATTTCCAGATATTTTTTGTATCTATTCTAGTTTCTTTGTTACGTTCTATTCTGGGTTTTATAGTAGTAATGATATGATCACCTCATTGCCCCGGTATCTAAGTAGTGTAGCAGGCGGAAAAAAATATGAGCCAGGAGAAAGATAAGTTGATGTGATGCCCCTGCACCATATTTTAAACCCACCAACAGAAGAATGGAGATGAATACATTCTTTTTATTAAACTCTACTTAGTAACCCAGTTTCTCTGCCTTCTGTGGCTAAAGGTTTCACACATCCTTCTTTTGTGAACTGGCTAATTTTGTATAGGAAAAATTTTAAGTAGAAAGTAAACCAAAGGGCTTAGCTAAATCTTTGATTTTCTCTGCGCCCCTGTTGCTCATTTGTAACAGAGAGATCATAGTTTTCTCACCCCAGACATCTGCTGTATGATTCATTAAGATTTGTAGGGTTGTTTGCACATATCCAAGTTATTAAAATAGATCACAGCAGATAATCCAACACTACATTAGAAATTAATTTCCCTTTACTGGACTTTTGACAGAATGCAGAAAATTCCTAGATGTTCTGTGGTTTTTCTTCCAAGCTGTACAGTCAGCCAGTGTGACTGCCCACGCTGAGCCCAGCAAATAAATCTCTCAGCAGCCTCAGTGGGAATAGGATCAGCTCATAATTTCCCCATTTTTTCTACAGGAAGCCTGACACCTTGCCTACACAGTGAGCACCCTCCAAGAAGTACCTCTATTTCTGCATTTGCATCCTCTCCCAGTGGATCTCCCTCACTAGCACCTCCCAAAAAGCTGATCTGCCTCTTTGTACATGGATAGACAGCTTTTATTGCACACAGGAGTATTTAAATGTCCTTTCTATTTAGTGTGGAGGGCAAGCAGTCAGTACAACTTTGGGTTTGAGGTAATTTACTTATTGACAAGGATCAGCCTAATATCACCTATTGCAGGGTGGAAATAGTTCTCTTTGGGATAAAGGGGATGCACAGTCTGCCTGGCTGCATGAAGAGCATCATCTCTTGTAGTAGTGATAATATTTAACTGCCCATGTGTGGACACTCTTATCCTAGGAGTAACAAGTGCAATTTCATATTTAATCCACTTCTGAAGACAAATGCTAAGTGTGAGTAAACTAAGCAGGAAGAAGACACTCATATGCCAGGAGCTGATAAAGCAGAGCTTATCAGACTTGGCACAAAGACAAAGCAAGACACACCTGAAGCTGTGGATATCAAAAGCCCAGGTTCCAGGCATGAACAAATCACCTTAAAGCGTTTGACCACACACGAGTAGCCTGCAAACCAGGAAACGGGTATTTGGAAGTGTGAGGCAATGGCCATCACTTGCCAAGGGTATCTGGGACAAAGTGTCCTCATTTTCAACTCTTGATGCCATTGGCCCCAGACAGCTTTATTTGTCATGGGTGTTCACTTCCCCATAGCTGAGAGGGTACCAAGCAAGGACAGCTTCCACTGAACACTACAGCAATGCTCTCGCTTGAGAAGTGTGATATCTTTGCTGCAGCAGAGCTATAGGACACAATTATCAAATAAGGTGAGAAATAGCAAAGCTCCTTAGTTTCCACTGTTTCAAAATATAATTCTGAAATTAAGGAAGCCTTAACTTTGGGTTATTAACTTTGAATGCCAGATTGTGATTTCCATTATTTATTGCCACAACAGACTCTTAAAGAGGCATCTCCACCCAGCTAAATGCAAGATTTTGTCTTCAGCCATAATAATATCTCTGGGAGCTGCTCAGTCTAATAAGTATTTAAACATATATTTAAATTAAGCATGCAAGTTGTCCTCTGTCATCAGTCAGAATTCTGTTTAAAAATAAATCACTAAAGACTTTGTTTTCTTTTACTCAATACAGCATAGTTGCTATGGCAATAATCAGTGGCAGAGCACTTGTGGTGAAAGGCAGAATGTTTTGATTGTCATGTGAAGATTCACACCTTCAGAATTCAATTCTTTTACTAGCTGCTGCTGTTCCTCCTGCTGGCTCAACAGACTGCAGTGAGTCTTTATTAGCTCTGATAAGCAGCACCAAGACAATGATTGTCCAGCTTGCTCTGAAAGGCCACTTAGCACTGAAGAATTAACAAGGCCTTCACTCCCTGTTCAAACAAACAGCCAAAGATGATACTACAGAACAGGTGTTTAATCTACAAGGAAACTTCCTTTTCTTTGGTAAGGAAGGCTTTTAATTCGCTTCCTCTATAAAGAACACCTGATGGACTCTGTTACGCAAACACTAATCACGATCAAAGCAGTTGTAAGAAGGGATATCCAATCCCTGATCACAAGGCTGTAGTCTTCTTGTGTGTGCACAGTATGTATTCAATTTTTATCAGAGTTTTATGGAGCAAAGAACAAATATAGTACCAACCTGTCCACCAAGAACAGATAAACATTCCCAGCTAGTCAGACAGAAAAATAACTATGTGGGAAAGAATAAATGAAAAAGTATCAAAGCAGACAGAATGGAAAGACAGAAGTTGCTGTTTAGCCTTAAGGTCACAGGCAAGTTCATAATAATTTCTGAAACTACTTGCTATGTTGAAAAACCTGAGACCTCCTAAACTACCTGCTTTTATAAGGTGCTCTCAAGGCTGGCCCTGAACTACTTCTTGGGAATTTTAGGAGGAAAACTCTGTTCCCCAACAGTGTCCTCATGACTCAGTTGAAGCACAGTTGGACTTCTGCAGCTTCCAGATATTCTCTCCACCCTTTCAGTGACCATGCCCAGTATAAAAAAGTCAGATGTCCTTCGTTGAGGTCACTGTAGGATAATTAAGGACGCAGTGTCTTGCTACCACCTGTCAGAAAGGCTCATGGCCTTTATATGCAGTCTGAATACAAGCTGCTACAAAAGACACATCCCCACAAACAGTGAGGTCCCAAGGGTGTCCTGGGATTAAGCAGGCTCTGATGCTCTGTTTCAAAAGTAAATCACACACAATATCCCTGAAATTCAATGCAAATACTTCTCTGATAGCAAGAAACACACATGAAGCCTTTGAGATTATAGCTGGGGGAAAAAAAAGGCAGGTACTTTCCATAGCATGTTCCTAGGGAATCTGTATTTATTCTGACAGTTTTCATGTTAGAGAATGGTCACAAGTTAATACGGGAAAGTAAATAAGTAAAAAGAACAGTGTTAGTAAGAGCTACTTCACAGTGGATCTGAAAAGTCACTTTATCTCTGCTTAATTCAGCTGGCTCTGAAATGGGAACACACCAGTGGAAAATTTTTTTGCTTCTGCTACCTATTTTTGGACTTGTCAAAAACATATCACCTAGATTTTTCCAGTTTTCAGCTGATAAAATGCTTGTTGCTTTCTCCTATATCCTTTCATCCTGTTAAGCTTTTTCATACACAGTAAAGTAACTGAGCTTGCCTTACCTCAGTTAAACCCTGTTTCATAAAGCCTGATGTCTATGGTCCATTTCATAACATTAGAGTCAGGGCTTACACAACTGTAAATGTCCAACACCCTTCCATTCACACTCTACACTGGTTTAAAGTCTCAGCATAGAAAGTGAAAGATGAAAAAAATCCCAACAGAATCTGCCACTAGAAGTGGCTGGACCTTTTCACAGGCATAGGTTGACACCAATTTCAGGCAAATATCCAAAGATTTGTTATTTCAAAGTATATCACATCTGGATCTGCTCTAGTACCTGAACCTGAAGCCTTAGGCTTCCTTCACAGGAAAAACTTTCCTGCTACCTTTTTACTACTTTGTCTTTTTGCGGTATTGTACTTCAAACTTGCAGAGGTGAAGGTAAAGCAGACAAGCAAAACATCACTGTAAAAAGATGAGAACAAAGTGGGTTTTTAATAATCAGAACAAAATTTAATTTTTAGCAGTTGGTGAGCTTTGGCAACTAATTAAAAAAAATCTTACTTATGATTTTAAAATATTTTTGAAGTCTTTCACCATCTTTAACACTGGACACTGACCCCAGTGATAAAGACAAATAAGCTTTGAGATGGAAACCGACATCTTCTCCTTGTCCAGAGAAATGCCTGAGAGCACTACTTGCTGGGAAATCATCTGTGATAGGGACACTGGAAAGCCTTGTGAAAATGTTCTTCACAGACTCAAAAGTAGGGAGGCCCTCCAGCCATACACCTTCCACTGTTTGAAATGAGTATGTGTGACCCAGTATGAGATCTTGGTGTTCCTTTCATTTAAACATCAATCAGCTTTCACAGAAATAACAGAGCAGTTTCATTCATTCTCTTTTCAATTTATATAAATATTAGATTTGTAAATACATAAAAAAATCACTTTGCACTTCTAAAATTTAAATTACCACAAACCTGAAATGTAACTTCATACAATACTTGAAAAAAAACTCATAACAACAGCAGGAGGGAAAGAACTGAGAATACTTTCCTAATATATATGATCAGTCAGATAAGTTTTCTACAGCTAGCAACAAATTCGTTTCAAGAACATTTCATTTGCAGTTCATCGCTATTAAAATGCCCCTACACTTAGTCCTCCTTGCTATGTATTTCCACAGAAGCTCACAACTGTCAGAATTTAGTCTTGCTCAAGCAAAAAATCACGAAAACACGTGCAGCACCACCACTCCCTGCAAATTATTATTTTCATAAAATTTCTGTTGTGCTTAAGGTAATAGACATAAAACCATTTTAATCCTGCAGACTAAGCCAAACCATTCCTCCAGTAAAGAGCCACCTGGCAGAAAGGAAAATTCCTTTCTTGGCCCAGAATTTTGTGAATACTGAGAAGAAGACCTCAGCAGACAGGGGTAGTTCCTCAGCCTCCTCCCATCCCATCCAAATCAATCAGCAGGACAGCTCTACACACCCTTCAGGGCTGGTTTATATTTGGAAATTAATAAAGAATAAAAAATAGCAAATCATACACCCACTCTGCTTTGGGGAAACAAATGTGCTAGTCAAGGGAAGATATAAATAACCGCACGACGACACAGCGAAACGCCTCGTCCGGTGGCTTCAGTGCAAGCCACTGTCCAGGGGCCAGCAGAGCTGCTGGATGCGTTCCATTAATCCCTCTCTCAAAGTGATGGATTTCTGTTTTTGGGAACGAGCCCAGTTCACCGAAGAGTCATTTTTTCCCCCATCAGCTGAGATCAGTCACCAGTAACTCATCACTTCTCATCCAGCCCGTACTCTTCACTTGTAGCTGAGCCTTTCCAGCAGCGATACCACAGCTGGCCTGCAGGAAACACCCCCGACCTCCCTATTCATAGTCTGGGAAGGGCAGAGGAAGGAGAGAGCAGGCAATCAGATACAGAGCGATAGGAAAAGTGTGACCTTCCTTTCCCTCCATAGTGACACCATTTTCTCCCTCAGCTTTAACCTTTTAAAAACATTCAAGAAGCCACATGAAAACTCACAACCTCAATGCAATCTAGACATAATTACTCAAAATTTTTACATGCCAGAGAAAATCCATAGTGCTGGGTATAGATATTAGGCCAGAGAAGGTAAACCAACAGCTTCAGGGAAGAGCCATTCTGGGTTATTACTCCACCAACTACAGGCATTTCTACTAAAAACTGGTTTTATGTTTCATTAAATAAGTTTGACATGCTGTCCTGAGAGCAAGAAAACAGGAGTACTGTGTACCTAGCTCTCCAGCTGTGACACAATTTACCTTTGGGGAATGTACAAAAAATAAATCTTTACCAGGGACTTCCATGCCCCCTCCCTGCCAGCTGCAAGTGAGGTTGGCATGAGGCAGAAGTCATAATGCTTCTAGACACTCATGGGAAAGGATTGAGAAGCCTGGAACATTTGGATGCTAAATGCAGGGAGGATGGCAAGTTTGTGTGATGGCTAAGCAGAGGCCTGGGAAATTGCAATGGAAGTTACTCAATGTCCTGCCTTGGCCATCCAAAGCTGGCTCTGTCAGTCTACTCAGCTTCACAGGAACTTGCAGACACATGACTGGAGGTGTACAGGGACAGAAGAGCAAAACATGTGATTGGCTTATAGGGGAGGAACTGAGATTTTTACTGCTTTCCAGCTGCCTTACAATAAAAGAGGGCTCAAATGGCAGGCTTATGCTCTCAGGGTGGTCCACAGCAGGGTGTAAAATTGTTGGGAAGTTTATTTACATGCTCAGTCACTCTCTCTGACCTCTAATAGGAGCAAAAGCAGCATGAAATGAGGCCCCAGCTACTGTGAAGAATTGCCAGATAATGGGATTTATGGAAGAGTAAACATGTTTATGCACATTCCTCAGCAGTTAACCACTGTATCAAGCAAAAGACATGCTGCCACTTAAAGGGTTAAAACAGATTCATAATTAGAAGGGAGAATACAAGACCCTGGTGCAATCCCACTGTGTAGGACAAGGAGGAGGGTTATGAGTGTGCACACACACCTCCTTCTGCTCGCAGCAACAATATTTTTATTCACTTTCCCAGATAACAGAATCAAAGAATCATAGAGCAGTTTGGACTGGAAAGGACCTTTAAAGGTCATCTAGTCCAACCCCCTGTCACGAGCAGGCACACCTGCATTAGATCAGGTTGCTCAGAACCCCTTTCAACCTGACTTTGAATGTTCCCAGGGCCCCTAGAGCAGCTATAAATTGCAGAGCTTTTTGTTAGCTGGGCTATCACTGCAGTCTTGAGTCAAATTAGTGCTGTAGCTCCAAGCCTGTGCTGCCCAGCGCCTCTCTGAGGAGCAGCACAAAGTGAACGAGTTTGATCCAAGCCTTGGCATTAACATGGCTGCCAGCACCTTTGCTGGTAGTTTCTGGGCACACAGAATTTTTCTTAGTCCTAGCAGGGCAGAGCTGAGGCACTACTGCAGCAGACATTGCTTGGTCTGCCTCCATTTGGGGAGGAGTGAATGTCAGTCTCTTGGGCTGTAAATTCTACCAGTATTTCTCCATATTTTTACTTATGGTTTTCTCAGAATTAGGGGTGGTGGAGGAAACAACTCTAAATAACCACAATGCAAACACTTTACAGTAGAAAATGCACCACCCTAAAAATGGCACAGAGCCATCATTTTAAATTACACAGGGCAAGAGCAATGCCCCTTTGGAAAGTGTCATTTCAAGGTAATGAGGATGTTGAGGAAAGACCGTGTGACCCTGCCCATATTTATCCTCCTGAATAGGCGGGGATGTGTCACAAATCACTGTTACCAACCTCAGCCACTCCTCATTCCCACATGGCAAGCTCTGCCTTGCCACCAAGGGACAAAGCACAGCCACCACCATAACTATTCCATAGAAGCAGCTCACGGCCAGTTTATCCCTGCGAACCTGCAGCAGGGAGCCAGCAGTGCCAAAGGACAGAAATAGCAGCACTCTTTTATCACCCAAGGTTTCACAATGCACAATGCCGTGCCAAAAGGTCCATGGGTAGGGTGGGGAGATTCACCTCACCTTTTCCCAGGGCTCATCACTTAGTCTTGACGTTTACAAGAACTGTAAGAAAAGGTTTCTCATTTCCAGGTGTGGCAACATGACCCTCACCTCTCAGTTCAAAATGAGGTCTTTACAAAGATTGGACTGCACGGGATGCTTCCTGAGGAAAGGGTGCAGTGCCACTCCGTGTGACTGCTGCCTGAGACCATGAGCTATAGTAACCTTCTGGACGGAAAGAGGGAAAACGAGACTGCCCCTGATCTGAGATACACAGTCACCTTTAAACAATATTTTGTTCACACAGTCTGACTGTCTCTTTACCGTTGCTCCATCCCACTCCAGGGAGAATTGCTGCTCTAAGTGGAAAGTTAAGACCTGGAGCTGTGCTTGGCCAAACTTCCTATTGTAATGACCAGAAGCCAAGTATTGAGAATGGGCTGAGATCTCCCAGCTCTGCAGGGCTGGTCTGAGCTCACCCCGACACTTACCCATCCAGAGCAAAACTGTCCCTGATGGGAAAAAGGCCTCCATTGAAGTTGGAAGAACAAAATGCTGCATTCAGCATCTTCCCTAGGACTAGAGAGCACTTTCCTCATTCACATTTTTCCATCCACAAAGTATGTATCAGACTCCCCTACACAGAAATAAGAGTTATTACCATTCTGATGTTTCAGATACCAAGTGTTCTGCACGGAGAACTACAGGACCACAAATCATATCTATTCGAAGCATGATAAATTGTTCAGGGCGACATAGAATAAAACCAGATCAAAATTCACATGAATTTCATTTGTGAAACACCAGGAAACTTCCAGTTTAGTTAAGAACTAAACAACCCTGATTTGGCACACCTAATGCACCTGCTGCTCTGATCATGCAGGACTTAGTCCATGCACAATCACCGCTTTGAGTGTTCACATTCCTTAAATTTAACTCAGAGGATAGCCAAGTAGCCACATGTAGAAAGAGTGCTGTGAATTAATCATAAAAATTACCTGACTTAGCTTCAAGGATCAGAGCTCTTTCAAGAGCACTCAAAATCTGACAGCATCCCAGTGACAGGTCCATGGAGTACAACTCCAGCCCTTAACGGCTGTTTCCTAAAACCAAAATAAGTTAAGCTCTTATATTATTTCATGGCAGTGAAATCCAAAAGAAAATTTTGTGTTGTTCAGAATATTGTCATAGATTTATTATTCTCCTGTGCACAGATGAGTGTCAGCAGTTGCTTTTTCTCTCTCTACATGATTTGAATGATGTCAAAAGCAAAAGCCAACACCCCCCAATAAAAGTTATTTAATTTTTTTTCTTTTCTGAGCTTCATCTGAGTCCAGTCCTCACTTATTCTGCTTCTTTACATCTGCTGTTACTTTAAGTATCTTTATTATTTAGAGGAATATAAATTGATTTACAATATTCATCTACAGTGAAACAAGAACTAACCAGCCTTCCTGAATTAGTGTCTGACCTCCCAGTGATGCACACTGAAATCTTTCACTCTTTCTACCTCAGCTCTGCTCTAACTCATCCCTACCAGACCCAGCAGCCAGAGTAAACACCAGCTGACACCTTTTTCCTGGAGTTCCAGCAGTTAGTTTTCCAGGATGCCTGAAGACAACATAAATCATATTACCACCAAGGAAAGGAATAAGCAAGAAAATTTCAGCCAGGAATATTCTGCCTCTTCCGTACAAAGCAACTTTCTTCTCTGCTGAGATTAGTCAAACCATTCAGAACATGACTGCACGAGGGAAAAAACTACCCTCAACTCACTTTGAAGAAATGTCTTGCAGGCATTACAGTATAGTCTGTCCTTAAATAGCCTCAGCAGCAAGAAGAAAAATGGCTCACATTTCCAGATGTAAGATGTGCAAAGAAGGTTAATTAACTAAAATTCATATACTGCTTTGAAGGTGGAAAGACCTTCAAAGGAAGTGTTGAGAACAGATAACCAGAATCCATCTTTTCCAACCTCATAAAAAGCAGATCAATGCTGCATAGAATGTGTACAACAGAGAAATTGTCCAATTGAAGGATTATTCATCTTTTACTTAGAGCCTAAGGGGTTGCTTAGAAACTGATGTTTCCCAGCTGTATCTCAGTCAGAGTTCTGATTTCACTACCTATTTCTGACAGGTAACCCAAATGGGACATTGGAGCCAATATGGCTGGAACATTACAACATTTTCTTCAGCATTCAGGGCTCATAGTTTTAAAAAGCGGATTTCCGACAGCTCCCTCAAAAAGTAATTTTTTCTGTGTCTGTCCAAATACATAACAGCCCAGCTAAAAATGCAGTTTCTGTTGCACAGTATGCCCATTAAATAATTCATATCACTGACTAACACTGGTGAGAAGTGGTATGTAGTAGCAAAACAACAAGCGAATCTGAATACATGGCAGCACATTTCTAAATATGAATTGGGAAGGAAAGAATGAACATATTTAAAAATCAAACTGAAATGTACCTCTTGCTGTTTTTGTCCTTAGACAGAACATTATCATCCTTACATCCGAACTGCATGAACTGCAATAACTTAGCCAAACCTCAGGAAGAATAATGGGAGGAATTACTTTCTTCCCCAGTGGTGAACAGCTACATCTCTAAGGCAAAGAAGATTTACTTTGGTAAACAATGCTCTAATTCCACTGTGGAAAAGAGGTATTAGTCAGACCCTTGGAGGAAAAGTGAGTCTCAGGCAGGATGACAGCAAAACCAGAACCAAACCACCAGCTGACTATCAAAGGTAGACATTGATTTGTGTCAGCTGAGAGGAATGTGACCTCCTCTGAACCCTTGTTCTCAAAATAAGCTAGTTTTATTATTTAGATGAGTGGATGGTGTTAAGTACAACAAATACATAGCATGTTGTGCTATAGAGAGCTCAGGAATCTAAAAAACTTGTTTTCTTCCAGGCTGCTCATGGAAAGAAACTGAAGGGAAGTAAGGTCCCAGACCAGAGTGAGTTTCTTTGGAAGCACTTGGATCAATACCTCAGCTTGCCCTTCTAACTGAAGCACCACACTGTGGAAACTGCATATCTAAACAGTTATGCACATACACATACTTATTTTTTAAACATAAAGCAAAGGTTTCAAAACATATCACCAACAGAGGAAGCAGCCTGAAGCTCCTTGCAGGGGTGAACTGATTAGAAGAATCTCACAGTGCTGTAACAGCAAATTTCTATCTGAATCACCAACAAACTCTGGTGCATGTGGCTCTTGTAGAATTTTGATTTTCACCCCTGTCCCATATGACTCAAAGCCACAACGGCCAGAGATACATTTGAACATCCAAAAAGCCTCTCCACACTACGCATTTGAATAGGCAAAACTGACAACTCGGGAAAAAAATTATTAACTGTAGGAATATAATTATGGACTACAAAAGAAGCCTCTCCATCCTCAAAAAGCTTAGTGCAGTTCTGGAAGCAAACCAGCACAGGAAGGAGGTAATTTCCTAACCAAACTTCTAAGGTTATCTTATCAAACCTACTCAATGTCCTCTACTTGGAAAACTGGCTCCAGTGTCTCCTTGGAAAAGAGTGACTGAAGTATAGCCATTCAACAGGACTGAAATTACCTACTTTCAGCTAATAAGTACTCATGTGAAAACATGGATATTTCACCACAAGAATCCCAAAGAGAATCCCAGACAGACATTCTGCTGTTTCCACCAACAAACATTTTGGCATTCATCCTGAGGACAAGAGCTCATATTTTCATCAGTGAAACACAGTCAATTCACGGCAGCCAAGTAAGTGTAAACAAATCAGTTTTAAAAAATTAAGGCAACATTAGGAAATGTTCCTTTTTTTTTTTCTTTTTTTTTAATAAGTCAACCCCTGAAAATGCCATTTTACAGCTGCAGAAAATGTGACTTTGCCTGACTTTTTTGTCGGGTCAGCCAAACTTGAAGAAAAACATGAAATCTCTCTGTAACCAAGGATATACGGCTACTTTAATAGGCACTGCTCCCAAAGGAAGAGAAAATCCAATTACTAAAATGGTAGCATAATCTTCTCATTATTATTTCAGGAGCTCAGAGTTAATTGGACAAGTTTAGCACCCTGTGAATGAATGTGTGTCCTCATTTCACAATAAATAGTCTGTAATTACTTCCCTTTCTCTGAAACCAGGAGATAGCTCTCATTAGGAATACCCTGGAAGAAGCCTTTTGTGCGTTTGAGTAATATTACAAACCCCAATATTACAACCCCGTTATCATATCTGGGCACCCCACAGAAGCTCTTACACACAGAGAAATGTTCTTATTTCATCTTTCATGTAACTACACAAAGGCCCCACATGCCTATGGGGAAGCTGCACAAGTGCTTTTGCCTCAGCCTCCACTGCAGCCCAGCATCTGTCTGTCACCTCCTCATGTCCCAGTGGGCTCCTTGGACCAGGCACTCCTTGCCAAGCTGCAAGGTCCAGCACAGCTTCCCAAAGCACAGGACAAAAACAGAGTGGTAGCATCCAGGTGAGAACCTTGGCCTGATCCACCTGACTGGTCACAACTTCCATCTTCCTCTTTCCACCTTAAACAACTGCCCATCCCGGACCCTTGTGCTCCCTTCTGTGGGAGCATCTGCATTTTCTAGGATGTTATTAATGACACCTGGTGCCAGAGAGAAATGCCACAAGGCAGGCTGTGCAGTGGTTAACTCATCACCCACCAGAGAACACACCAGCCAGGTGTGCTCCACCACCTCCTGTGTTTTAAGAGCCAAAACTTGCTCTTCAACACAGAAGCCCAGGACTGTGCATCTGCCCCTCTAGACTCATCAATGACCCCTGAAATTTCTAATTTCTTCCTTGCATATGAACACACACACACATGCACAAACACACATACACACCAGTCTTCTTGGTAAAACAGGTGTTTGTGAAGCCAAAAGGTGCTGCAACACATCATCCAAGTCCCACACTAGAAGGACTTCTTTTCAGAACTTGGAGTCATTTTTCTGCCCCCAAATCTCTTGGTTAAAGAGAACAGAAATAGATGCACAACATGATAGTAATGTTGTACACAAAGGTAAAGACTATTTGCAGATTTAGCACAGTTCTGCTTATTTTCCCCAGCATCATGCTGGCTCTCCTGTTAATTGCAATGACGTGGCAGAGCTCAGACTGAGTTCTACACTGTTGGGCTGCTTTGGCTGAACTGGTATTCTCACACTGATTGCACTTTCCCTGATAATCTCCGAATCCATTCAGCTGCTCCTTTTCAGGAGGCAGCACCATACACATAGGTTCTGGCTGCATAACCAGCCTTCAGCTGCATTAAGATGCATCCTGTTTAACCAGCTATAATATTGCGGGGCTTCCCTCTTTTTTTCACTATACCCCAATCTTCACCTAAATTACAACTGCTACCAACAGAGATTTGATGTATTCTAGAAAAAAAAACCTTGTGCATTGTTGTCCCTTAAGTACAAACATCACCCTCCAAGCACAAAAACAAATGCTTGGAAAGGAGGGGAACAGAATTCAATGAAGAAAATGCCCCAGAATTTCCTGCAACTGTTGTTGGTTTCCTTTATTCATTATGTTTAGCTTTCTATAGCATATTTAATTACTATCTAGGGTGGAAAGTGAGACCCTGATCTTACTCTAAGAAAATTTCACTCCAGTTTCATTTTTCACTCTCCCACCACACACAAAATCCTCTAATTTAATAAGAAGCTTGAGGACAAGTACTTGGACACTTCAGCCAGTATCCTTTCTAGAGCTGAGACAAGAGTTGAGCTCAAGCTTCAAGTCTGAGCAAAAACTTAAACCTAAGCCCTGAAGACAAGCCTGGAAAGAAACTCCTCGCTGTTCCCTCACAATCCCACTGTCTTTTTTTCCCCTTTTCCCTTTATTTGTTGTTGTTCATAAGAGGAAAATCTTAAGTATCTGACTGTACCTGTGAAGTTGAATCTTAAGGTATAGCTTTCTGAAGTTCAGAAATTCAAAGCTTGGGTTTTAAAACCAGTCTAGCTTACTAGACTGTTCAACATTCTTGTTCTGCACGTTTAAGTTACACATGAAACTTTCTCTGACCCAAAAAGTCAAGTCTGTTTTCATGCCTGAGACTTTTACCAATGTCTTGCTTTGCCTAAGTTACACTGTGGGAACATGGACATAGCTTGATTTGAATATAAACATTACAGCTGATGTGTCCCCTCTCCAAAGTACACGCAGAGTCTCCCTAAGCAAAGCTGCTTTCAGGCATTATACAATAACTGGGTACAGACATAAACAGGCTGAGAAAAGATCTGAAATAGAACAGAAATAACCCTATGCTAATTGAGAGCTATAAGGATGGCAAATATATTAATACCTCCCCCTGTAAAGTAATCATCTCACACCAGTGAGATAATCTTCTAGTGTTAAACTGAACTGTACTCGCTCCATCAGTAAGAATTAACAGATGGAGCAACTCTTTGAGATTTACATAACAGTAATTAAACAAATCCTCACAATGGCCACATGATTTCATGCTCAAGCCAGGGCAGTATACCAAAAAAAGCTTTACTGTCATGTTGGAAAATTCCAGAAAACATAGCCTGAAGAGCTCTGCAAGAGCCATCACCTCATAACTTGGATCAGCCTGCCTCATCCTGCAGGATATCCTCTTCACTGTCCACTTAGAGTGAGAGCAGAAAACTCAGAAACAAAGCAGCTGTAATAGACACCTTCATTATCTGTAGGAAGAAGTCCTTGGACTGCTACATCTGTATGATGAGACAGTTATCCATACATGTTGCTACACTGGAAGTCAGTCTGAATAAAAAACATGGGAAAGCTCTTGGTATATAGGAAAATTCTGTGTGCCCACAGAGAGCTCCTGGTACCAGCAGGTAACCTGTCCCATGGCACCTGCTTCACTGCCACAAGCACCAGCAGCTCCCTTTGGGGCTGGGACCTGAGGCTGGAGGTAGGCATGGGAAATGCAAGAATTACCCATTACTACTGGCAGGAAATGTCCCCACTGGGTAACACCCTCACATCTGTACATGTGTGAATGTATAGTAATCTAAAAGGGCAAGAAACAGCAGAATGAGCACAGTACTTGAACTGCACATTAACTGTAGAAAGAAGAAGTCCACCCATTAGAGATGGAAAACGCAGAAAGGGACAACATTTTGCATCTTCACATGAGCTCTCCCTCCTGCCCAAAAGTCAGCAGCATCATTAGCACCAGCAGACTTCCCTTACCTCTCTGAGGTGCTGGACACAGGGATGATGGAATGGGGCTTCCCAGAAGTTCACCTCTGAGAAATCTTCACAGCCATGCTGGACAGAGGGCCACCACCTCCATACCCCACACCTGGGGGTCCTGCAGAGCTCTGTCCCCACCCCACCCACTACTCCACCTCTGATGTCTTGGGCCAGAATCACGTAGATGACACACAGACCTTCATCTCCAGCATGTGAAATACATCTGAAAATCAATCATCACATTTAATGCAAAGATAAAATAAACCCCTGAAAGCAAATTCATCTCATTAAACCTGAACCTAGACCAGATCCAGATGGGGGAAGGTATTCATTCATTTCTACTAATTGTGCAATATCCCATCTGCTGTTGCTGAAAATGTCTGCTCCCCACGTGCCCCTGTCACCCCCCAACTAATGAACTGTTCCACAGCTTTTGGGTTCTTGTGCTCTTCCAAACAGGATGTGTACATAGAAAAGAAATCGGCAGAATGAAACACGTACTGATATAGCTGCTTATTCCCCTCCCAGCTGAGCGACTGGGGATTGAAAACACCAAAGCAGGTGTTCTGCTGCCACCACATGGTCAGGAATAGACCTAGGCATTTTCAAAAGAAAATGTTTAAGCTCCTTCAGAATACATCAATTCAATAAGCCTATAATTTTTACCTATTTCCTTAACATGCCTTCAACTGGGGGTTCTTGTACCAAATCCATCAAATGTTCACAGTTCCAACCTGGTTGCTAGGTCTGCCCTGCAACCAGGTGGCATCCAGAGATATGGAGGTGTATCCAAGTCTCTCTTTTTGTTGAAAGCAAACAAGTTTGTGAGATACCCGATTTAAAAAAAAATCTCTGCAAGCAAATGAGGAAGAGTTGGGAGTGGTTTTATATTTTGGTGATAAACATTTCCAACAGTTCGTTTCTCTCAGGAGTAAATTATAGGTTTTATTAATGAAGAGTCACACTATATGTGATGTAGCCAATATTTTTGTTCAGGCGTGTAAAATCCACCATCACTGAGGTCTTGAAGTGACAAAAGGTTTTCATTTTGAAACAGTCAGAGAACAGGTATTAGGATGATTCAGCTTCCTACCATAAAGAAAGTTATAATTGAAAATTTATTGTCTCCATGAATATCAAGAGAATGTCATGACCCCACGGTTTAAAACCACTTAGTAGGTTGAAGATAGTTCCTCAGGCTTTCAGTTTAGTGTAGTATCAATCCTTGTCTGATATCAGTGAAGTGCAATATGGGTGGATGTGTGGACCACACTGTTTAGAGCGAAAATGAGCTGATTCCCCTTTACAATATCAGTCTCACCACATGCTTGCTACTTTGTCCCTCAAGGTAATTCACAAACCAGAGCTACTGTCATATACTCTTTCTCCAATTTGCCTTAAAGGTACAGATTTTATGAGGCAGGAATATAAAAAATATTTAGGATCTGTAAGGCAAGTCATCTGGCTTGGGATGGGTTGATTGTGGATTCCACACTGACCTTCTCATCCAACATGAAAAACTGACTTTAACATCAGCATTTGGGATGATCATTTTCAGCTGTCATTGATATTACTTGACCAAAGTTCAAGAAAGGAATGGCCTGTATTCTAAGGAGCCATTTTTGGTAACTCATATTGCTGTCATTTATTTCACTCTAAAATACTTCTGTTGACATATGTCAGTGCTTTATTGTGATGGTTTTGACCTCAGTGAAGAACTCGTAAGAATCCTTTGCTCCTTCCCTGCCTATGCCTGAGGCTTTCATCCCACCAAATGGCAAGTTCAGGTCTCTCACAAGCCAGCAGTTGGTCCACACCAATCCAGACTGCAGCCTGTGTGCCACCCTGTGAACACGTCCCACGTTGCTGGACCACACTGTGGCTGCCAAGCCGTACTTCACACCATTTGCTCTTCTGATCACCTCCTCTTCTGTATCAAATGCTACCACACATGTCACAGGGCCAAAGATCTCTTCTTGCATGCAACAAGATTCATCCTTGACTTCAGCAATGACTGTGGGCAACATGAAATAGCCTTTCTGGTTTCCAGGTGGGAGGGCCAAAGGATCCACTCCCTCTCCGCAGAGGACTCTGGCTCCTTCAGCCTGGGCTTTCTTCACGTGAGTCCTCACCTGGGGAAGCAGCAGAAAAACATCACTGCTAAAGGACACCAAATTCCAAGGGTTCACACATCAGCAGGAACCCCTGAACAGCATGTTCTAGCTGGAACATGCTGCCCTCTTACAATAGAGGGCAGCATTCCCTAAATTTTGTTGTTATGCTTCTCAGTATGCAAAGCTGCGTATTTCTTGCTGAAAGAAGCAATTGTTTTCTCTTTCCTAACACTTACTAGCCCAGCAGACAACACTGCTGGCCCTTCCCACTAAGTATTGTCAAAAGGGTAGGACCCTCAGTGAAAATACAAGTGGTTCCAGAGCCTCCCTCCCTTCTCCCAGGAGCAGTTTGCCATGTATCCCATGCCATGGTTCACTCATTTACTCCAAGGAATCAGTAGTATTTTCCTGCCTCAAGGCAAGGATGATTGAATGTTTACATGCCACTATGATGATGAAGCCATGAATGCTACAGAAAATCTCATCAATAAATGATTAAAGATGTTTCCGTGGCTGCTGCTACCATAAGCTTGCTGCCTTGAACACATGTTCTTGTACTGTTGATCCTCTTTGTGCTGTTCTGCAATCGTTGCCTGGTTTTCCTCCTTACAGGAAGACCACAGAGATACCACAGGACTTCCTTATCTTTTTCCTCTTTTAGGCACCTTGGTAGGTAAAACTTGGAAGTTCTCTGTGGTGCTACAAAGACCTCAGGAAGTGGGTGTTGCTACCACTCTGCTTCAGAAGAAGAGACCTTCTGAGGCACCAGGGAAGCATATCAAAGGTCTGGCTTTCTCTCACTCTGTGGTTTTTCAGTCTGCTTCTTGCATCAGAGAGTTCTGGGATATAAGCATCTGCTCTCCCTGAACTCTGACACCTTTCATTTCATATAAGCCACTAAAGCAGACTGTGTCTAACTGTGCACCATCTCAGCTGCTCTCCACACACAGACCATTGCAAATTACTGCAAACAGTTCTAGGAAACTGTTTTGTAAAAGCCAGAATTTGCCAGAGTGATATAAAAATAAAACTTTTACCTTGTCAACTAACTTATTAGGCAAATTGATGATCTTAGCAAATGCACTATTAAAATCCAAGAAAATGTTCTTGAACTCCAAGATTTGTGAGTATAAATTCAGGACTTAGAAGAAACTTTAATTATCTCATTCAAACAGGAGGAAATATTCTTTTGCCATTTTAAATTATACTCCCCAGGGAGTTTGATTTTTTTTTCAGAGTAATCACATGATCCCAAGCCACAGGCAACAGAAACCTCATTAAAAAGATACCTTATAATGGCTTTGAGTTATCATCCCTCAGAGCTGATCTTGGAGATGACAAGATCCTTTCCCACATAGTCCTGAAACCACCTTTTAGCCCTCTAAAAGATGAGATGAAATCCCATAAACTCCATGTAGCATCACCTTTTCTAGATGCTCTTTACTTATTAGTGCTCCCACATCAATTGTAGGATCTGAGGGATTCCCAGTCTTCCATTTCTTGGCCTCTGACACAAACCTCTTCAAAAACTCACTGTATATTCCCCTCTGAACAAAGATCCTGGAGGTGCAGAGACAGATCTCACCCTATCAAAAAGAAAGAAACAAACTAGAAATCAACAATATTGGTTCATATTGCATTGCACTATTGACATGTATTAGGAATTACAACCCAGTTCAATTGTGTCCCTGCATCCTTGGGAGTGCAAACTACATTAACCAGCACAGCAAAATGGGATTTTTTTTCCAGATTAAAAAAAAAATTGGAGAAAGAAAATGCAAAACTGTATCAGTATCATGCAATCACTACCATAAATAAATTTAATTTTATAAATTACATGTTTTCTTCTCCAACATTTTTTATAGGAAACATGATTTCCAACTCTGAACAATCTCTCTCCATTTCCTGATATTCTCTCTCTGATACCAAGCTATTTTTCTAACACCTGCCCAGATACAATTTCCTGGCTTTGGTGATCTCTCCTGAGGGTGGTGATGAGGGAAGAATAATGTTGGTAAAATTTTGGGGGAAGTTCTCTAATTTAATTCTAAGAAAACAACCAGCTTCCCACTTTCTTACTCAGTGGAACTTAAGCAGCCGCTTCCCCGAGAGATAAGAAATGTATGTACTTTGAGAGGAGTAATAACACCTTGTTATCTTCTGATGGAGAGCACAAAGAGCCTTTTATTACTCTGTGTCCCTCCTTGTGGAATAATGAAACCTTTTTCATATTTTTCTACTTAGGATTTTCTCCAACACGATCTTGAAATTGACCTTGACAATTTGAGATTCAGATCCAAAGGCAGGTGCAGCATGCACACAAACCCTCAGGCACACACCCCTCCTTCTGCCAGCAGGGTTTATGTGTTACAAGGCTGGGAGGCACCTGGTTGGCAAAGCTGGACCTCACGGTGGTGGGGATGCACTGGCTCAAGTCGGCATCGTCGAAGATGATGGCAGGGTTTTTGCCTCCCAGCTCCAGCGAGAGCCGCTTGCAGTGCGGAGCGCTTCTCTCCGTGATCCGCTGGGCCGTCAGCGTGCTGCCCGTGAAGGAGATCAGAGGCACATCGGGGTGGCACACCAGGGCCTCTCCTGCCTTGGCCCCTGTCCCAAACACGACATTCACCACTCCAGGAGGCACCCCTGATGGGAACAAAGGCACACGGTCATTGTACCCTCCTGTCCCTCCGATGGTGTAACCTCACTTTGCGAAAATCACTAACCCTTAACTTCAGTACTAGCTGAAATGCACGTGTTAGACAGCTCTGTGGGTCACGGGTTAAATGATAAAAGCAGTCCCACTAATCAAGCTTGTCGGACGTGAATCAGCAGAGATGCAGTGTACAGTCATTCAGGGAACAAGCAATTGTTCTCCCAGTTTTAATTAAGAGCGCACCAAATACAGCTGTGACAGAGTGACACTAATAAGTAAAGAGCTCACCAAGAGCTGATTCTTACTCCTTTATTCTCTCATGGCTCCTTTCCTTGCACCACAGACTTAGGACATCTGTAAATGGAGTGCAGGAGGGGCAAAACTTTTCATCAGAAGATAGTGGAAAAAAATGAGCAACAGCTGGATTGGGGAGACAGGATAGTACAAGGACAGAGAAAGCCTTTTGTTCTCCAGTGCAACATTCAGCTACAGCAGTCTTTCCTGGAGCCTTTAAACACCTTCTGATTTATGCAACTAAAAAAACTGGGCACAGACAAGCACTTCCATTCTATTCCTGTTCCTTAGTGTGCTACAGGACTTACCTGCTTTCTCCAAGAGTTTGCACATCATCCAGGCTGTGACAGATGTCATCTCACTTGGCTTGGCAACCACAGTATTTCCACATGCAATGGCAGGAGCTATTTTCCAAGTCAACAAATACAGTGGCAAATTCCAAGGACTGATTAAACCAGCTACAAAACAAAACCACAAACACAGGAGGTCAGTCTGCTGGGATACAAAACTCATTTCTCTGACCTCAAGAATTATATACACCAATTCAGTTCTATAAAGGGAATTTGGCCATGGGTTTTATTTCCAGACAATACGTAAAATAAATTTGCAGCATTTCTCACAGGGAGATAACTTCTCAAAAGACCCGTGCAAATGATTCTAAAAGTGATCAGCTGAACTCTCTGAATAAGTTTTGCTGCTTCTTCAGGGCAGAATCTTATATTCTCAAGAAGTTTTTTAGTGTTTTGCAGGAACATTAATGCAAGGTTAGCCGTAACAATAATTTGCAACAACTTGTCTGTGGTAATATTTTGTGTTAGCAAAGAGCAGTGAAAGTAATTATAGAATGGTTTGGGTTGAGAGGGTCCTTGAAGATCATCTGGTTCCAACCTCCCAGGGACACCTTTCACTAGACCATGCTTCTCAAAGCCCCATCCAATCTGGCCTTGAACACTGCCAGGGTTGGGGCATTGCCCATTTCTTCAGGCATCCTGTACCAGTGCCTCATCACACTCACAGTAAAGAATTTCTTCCTAACATCTAAACCTACCCTTGTTCAGTTTGAAGCCATTACCCCTTGTTTTATCACTACATGTCCTTGTAAAAAGTCCCTCTCTCTTAAGCTCTCTTGCAGGTCTCCCAAGAGCTTTCTCTTCTCCAGGTTGAATGTGCCAGCTCAGATCATATTCCTGTTTTCTCTTGCTCTTTAAACTGTTTTTTATTTTTCAATTTTAATATTAAACAAACTCTGTATAACATAGAGTACGCATTTTCCAGAGAAATTTTAGTCTAACATTTATCACTATATAGAGAGCCAACATTTATCACTATATAAACTGTTATTCCCATGAATTGCTGAATGACCAGAATTATTTTCAGTAATTGCCTTTAGGAATATTTTCACTTTACATATTAATAGGAATTGTAATTGTCATGTGTGACTCTTTACAAAAGCCACGGGATTTCTTTCTGTTTGATGGAGCAGATTGAGTGAAGGACTTTTCCTTGTGAGAATAATTTTACCAGAAAAAGTCATGTTCTCCACTGCTCAAGAAAAGTTTTAACAGGGTCCTTTTTCTAAGCTAGCCAATTTTACGTTGTAAGTAATTGAAGTGTAAATGTGGAGAACTCACATATATTTAATGTTATATTGTATTGTAATGTTATATTGTTATTTGTACTATATGTATAACATAACCTAATAATTAAATCATTACAAAGCTGTTACTTGTCAGCTCAGGACAACCACTTTATTTTCTGAAGCAGCAGCAGCATCTAGTGGCTGAGTTCAGCAACTCCCCAGCTAGAGTGGTTTCTTCACCCACGTGCACTCAGGTCACAGACTACTACAGCTTTCCCAAAGAAGAGGGGGACCCCAGTCTCCCCGCTGGAGCAGGAGCTCAGTGCTCTGCACATCACACTGACCCACAGCTGTAATGCTCGCCCACAGACACACAGAGACAAAACACAAGAGAGACTGTGAAGGTGAGAGCAGTAGATGAAGCTTTTTAGGTATGCAGTCTCTTTTCTTTTTTTTGCCATGAAGTCACGTAACTGATTTTACACGGAGTTGCCGATGCTTTAGCAGACAAGCCCATGTTTATCATGACTCAGAGATAATAAATGCTTTCAAAAAACTCTTTGATGAGCCTCTAGGGAGGCAGACATTCTGCCAAGCTTTTCAGCACATGAGGATCATCGTACCAACTCCCACAGGTGCCCTCGAGGTGTAGTGCACACAGCCCATGGCTGGCATTTCGGTGCACTCTGTGACGTGATGGAGGATGGAAGAGGCGAAGAATCGGAAGTTGTGCACAGCCCGAGGGATGTCCACCGTTCTGGCAAATGTAATCGTTTTTCCTGAAACAAAAACAAACATTCTGTCACCATGGACAGAAACGTTGCTTTATAGTCTGCTCTCAAAGTTGATTTGTGCGTCTTTTGGGAAGTTTCTTTTGTCCTGTGCCCAAGGACAGCACAGTACAAACATAGTCAATGACAACAGCTCCCCTCTAGTAATTCCAAATATCTGACAACTGAAGTCAAAGTTGGTAATTCCGAAAAGCAAGAATCACCCAGGAATCCCAAATCCAAAACCTCCTCAAGGTTCATGTACATCTATTCCAATTTGCTCCAACAGTTCATGCCATAAAAAATATTTCATCCAAATCCTCCATTTCAATACTCAGCAAGGCACACTTATTTGAGATCAACAGTTCCAGTTCTTACCCTGATCCTTTGACTCTGCTTGTGCAAATGCTTCCAGGTCATGTTCAATCAGGTCTGCCAATTTGTTCAGGATTTGAGATCTTTCCAATGGACTTTTTGAGGACCAAACTGGGAAGGCATCTTTGGCAGCTTTGACAGCAGCTTCCACCTAAAAAAGCAAAAGAGGGATGGTGAATGCTAACGAAAGGCTTACGAAAATATTAAACACATAGCAGATAAATTCATATTTCAGAGAGTAATAATCCAGACTACATTGCTGGGGAGATGACAATTCCTTAGAGCTTCTCCAGTGTTATCAAGTCACTACCCCATAACTCAAGAAGTGTTACTGAAATAGAATATCTAGAAAGGAAACTTCCACTGGAATTCTTGTTTTTCTCCAAATTACAGCAACTTGTGGGCCACACTCCAGGCCTGGAAGAAATGCTGGAATGGTCAACTGGCACCAGCAGGTGCCACTGGCCAAAACAAAAACAATCTTTTTTCTCGTGGAGGAAAGAGCAAGAATCTCCCCAGAGCAAATGCAGCTTCTGTCTAAGCCTGCACAACCCTTGCAACACAAGATTTCAGCCACAGCAGGCAATGATGAAAGTAAGGGGCTGGATGCTCTGCCAGCTCTTGATTTCCGCCATTTGGCTCAAGCAAGGACTAAGAATATATTTAGGGAATGGACACTCAGAGGAAAATTTTATCTTACCTGATCACAGCTAGAAAGTCATTAATGCCCCCACAGAAAAAAAGAAGAAAGTTCCTTTTTCAACTCTGGGAGTTTAGTCAGTTCTCTTACCAGACACCTAACAAAGCCTACAGGTAAGAATCATTATATGCATTTATACAGATACACACCATTCCTATCAGTATTTTGCTTGAGATGCACATGACTGCTGCACAGTCCTTCAGCCTGATGTTTCTGAACAGTGGCAGATTACCAACACTTTTCTGAAGCAGACCCATCTTCAAAGGACTAAAATTCAGCAGAAGGCTTTCTGTCCCATCAGTCATTTCCTCTGGACTCTTAAATGGAAGTTACCTTCATGCATCATTCATCTGTTGATTTATAAGCAGTTCCCTCTTCGTGTTTAATTAGTCTCACACTAACTAATATCAATATCCTTCCATATTTTAATTAACTGCCCTATTTCCCAGCTTTTGCTTCCTGTGTTAACACTTATGCCATACTCCCATTATCTAAGATATGCATCAAAGTGGTGGTTTAGTCAAAGCTGTCTTAGCTGAGTTCCTAAAATTTTGCTCATACAATTTACAATTTCTTCAGTTTTGCCAAAATCAGTAACTAGTAGGATGCTGATGTAATATTGATCAGACCATTATGACCTCTCTGAATGTTGCCATATTGCTAGTTCCCATGAAGTCACTGAAGGCTTCTTTCCACCAATTCCACAAAACTGAGTTCTGAATTTGTTCCTTCAGATTGTCACAGGTCTTATAAAAACCATCACAAAATAATTTACAGATACTCCAAAGACTTTTTACTAATCAGGGCACAGAAGTTCAAGCAAGGAAAAAAATAAAATCTATCTACCCCTTCTCCTTCCCCCTCCCACACACATCAGAATTTATGGGCACTGTAAAAATAACACCCAGAGTTTGAAAGCCAGAACATCACCAGTGCAGGGGGCAAGGTGGGAAATTAAACCAAAGTGCAGAGTCACATGGATCACTGGCCAAGCTCAGACACCTAGACTCTTCTCTTTCAACTGTAGCTCAACAACCCCCTGCTCAAGTGCCCATGGCAGCACACTGTCAGCCACTGAACAGCTGAAGCTGGACCAAACCAGGCCAGGGAAAGGGGAACTGCAGCTTCCTGAGTGAGTCCAGTGCAGATGCCATGCTAGCCTGAAAACGTTCACTCTCTGTGAAATCATAGCACCTTCACTAATTAACTTGTTCTTTCACCCTCCCATCCTGTGCTGCTGCTGCTCATCAGTCCTCTCCTCTGTGGCCTTTTCCACCAGGTGCTGCCAGGAGAGGAGATAGTCAATACTGTCTGCATTTTTAACCCTTCAGTGGGTTTAGAAGAAGGACAAAAATATTGCTTTTTCACAAACAGCAGAAGAGAAAACTAGCAAAGGAAGGAATTAAGTGGCAGTAGATTCATCTAAGAAAATACAAGAGAAAAAAAGGAGAGAGATTTGTAGAGGAGAACTAAGCATACAAAGGTTAAACAGTTACTTAGTTTGACTAGCAAAAACCAGCAAGCAAAGTAAAGCCACAAAGAAAATATGCATAAGAATTCAACTATGAACTCCCGTGTCTGGAACACTTCCTTCTGCTTTCCTCTTCTGCATGAGACAGACGCAGAGAAACAACACACAATCCAGACCCATCATAAAAGGTTGCTATCAAAACACCCTGTGCTGAACATCCCTCAGGACAAGATGTTTGCTTTTGAAGGGGATGATGTGCAGGAGCCAGGTTCTTTAAAGAGAAGTGTTTTTAAAGTAGATATTTGCCAGCACTAATTAGTCCTCATCAGCCTGTCTTTTGGATATACAGGGCACCTGCTAGTCTTGCTGTGGTACTGCTATGTAGAATTTAAGATATCTAGCTAGGAAACAAACTAACCCCTAGAAAAAAATTACATTCAGTGTTTTTGGCAAAAAGTGGCTAAAATGGCCACAGCAGCCAAGCTGGTGTTAAACTCCAGGGTCAGCAACAAACTCACCATCTCCCCTTGTTTCACCTGACTTCCCAGAAAAATGACATTGAGCCTTACTAGAAACCAGCACCCTGAGTCCTTTGGTGAACTCTGGTCTAGATGCTTATTTGGTATCTCTAGATAAGCTCAAGTAGTATGTGATTGCATTTTCTTCAGCATATTCCATCAGTCCCCAGTGAATGCCAGCTCTGCAGAGCACAACTTTCTTGTACAGTTGTCTAAAGGCAGGACGAAAGCACTCACCAAATTTACAAGTCTTTAAACTGGATTCCCATTGCTACACACAAACACTGACTCAGAAAGCTAAAAGAGAAAAGCATTGCTCTCAGGATGCTTGAACTGCATCTCTAGAGTGACCAGCAGCCTATGGCATTCTCAGATCTCTCTGGTTTTAATTATTTTGCAAATGAGTGGACAGGAAAATTTGCACCTGCACATCAAAGAGCAAACTTTTCAGGCATAATTAGGAATGGAATGAACTTACACAGATATATTCCAACAAACCCAACCTGTTAGTCTTTAACTCTTGGTCATCAGCACCTAACAAATATTTACTCAGTTGAAATTACAGTTCAAAGGTTTCTGCTGAGAGAAGCTGTCAATAAGGCTGAAATGCAAGCAAAGTAGTAGTCTGTTTTAAAAACCATTTTCAAAATGCTGTTCATATTTGACAATATAGTGGACAAGCCCTCTGTGCTATCCAAGCTTGTCCAGTCACTTTCCTCTTCAGTAAGTCTGAAACACTATTTTGGGCACAGACTTGTAGGTCCCCTATAAAGCAGCATCAATGAAACTGCAGCTCCCCTGATGAACATCATTGTCCATCCACACCTGAATATGTACAATGTTTCAGGAAACATTCCCCCAGTAGAGAGCACAAGACCAGGAAACCCTATGGATGCAGAGGACAGGGTATAAAGAAACACACTCATCACAAACACTGAATATCCAACTGCTAATATCAAAACCAGAGAGGTCTGAAAGCTTTTTATCATTTTCAGAGAAGAAACAGCAAGCCAAAAACCCTTTTAAATAAAAACTGCAAATCATCAAGACACTAAGGGAGATCACAGTTGCATATGGTGCCTCTAAATTTATTTACAGAAGAGATCAATAAACACTATTCTCACAGATTGTTTATATTTACAGTCTGTCTGGGTGTTATTGTGAACTTATGCGCAAGGCATTTCCCAGCATGTGAGCTGAAGGAGCTCCATGCAAGTTACTGAAGCTTTGTTGATTCACACCAGCTTAGAATCCAGACCATAACTTTCTAATAGCAAAATGTAAAAAAAAATGACAGCATTTGCTGCCGCAGCAGTGGATTACGCAATACTACAATATAATCAAGAATTTACTTGTTTAAGCATTGGAGTCATCATTTTTCTGCTCTCTCACCTCCAGCCTCTCTCACTCAAAAGGTTATTGTCACATGCATTTAACATTTTTCACTTTTTTGTACATGTAGATAGTACTCACCTCTTCTTTGCCACTGTCCGGAACCCTGCAATAGACATCTCCGGTGGATGGATTATAGGAGTCTATGTAGGAGGAACAAGGAACAAATTTGCCACCTATGAAGTTTTCCAGCACTAAGAGAGCCTTCGAGTGAGCCATTGCTGCCTGCTTGCTTCACCTGTGATTTTTTTCAACGAGGCATCAATTTAGATTAGTGTGTCTGTATGTATTTGCACAGTGAGTCCAAACTCCTCCCCCATCTCTCCATCTTCCCTGCACCACTTGTTTACAAGTGGGAACAAACCCTGGCAACAACAGCAGGAAAGAGCAAAGGGAAAAAATTAGTAATACAGTAACACCTGGTTATTTTCTAGGACTTGAAGCAAGGAGGGAACAGCACAGTTGCTGGAAACCAGCTTTTCTCATTTGTAGGAAATGAAGGACTGAAAAAAAAGAGAGAAGAATGGTTTGACAGGGGAACTTCTACCTGCAACAGTTTTTGAAGTTACAGTTTGAAGACATTTTGCAACAACTAAAGATAATTCAACACTCAAACATCTGGCCAGGAACCTGCTTCTAAGTCTCAGCAGACAAAAGACACTTAAGACCAGCATGTCTGCAACTCATGTTCACTGTTCAATCAATACTTTTCCCCGTATCCCCAAAACCAATGCACCTATCAAACCAAAAGATTTTAAGCACTAAGAAACTCTTTTCCACCAATATCACCAAACATCAAACAATAGAAACAGCTGAGTGACCCCTCAATTCAAACAGTTGAGAAGATCAAACCTGGAACATTCTTATAAGTTGTCAGAAATTCATCAGGTTTTTTCTCCCAAAAAAAGCAAGACACTGGCTGTCATGCTTTCCCTTCCATAGATATTGCAGTGGAAGCCACCTTACTACAGAGAAGCCTTTTACACAGGATTAGCTTTTCCATTTTTTATAATTAACTTCCTAAGAACCTAAACTGACCAGTAAGAGTTGTATAAAAGACATTTTCTCCAAGACAATGCTGAGGATTATCAAATTGCTTTAAGATTGCATGCCACCTCCTTGTTCTCCAGAGATATTCAAAACACTACACCCAGAGAGCAGTATGGTCTCGCCAGGAGATTGTGAATATCTCAGTCAGGAGTTTAGGAAGGTTTTGCATCCTAGACAAGTGCCAAGCCACCAAGTCTCACGTGGATCAACATGCAATCATATTTTGATTGAAGAAAGGTGATATGCTTCTATTGCACAACAAAAGATCATTTATGCTTCAACCAAGTGGCACCTCTGGGCAGAGTTCAAATCTGTGTTGAAAGGTAGTGCAGTCACGTTGAAAGTGGATTATGTAATACCACTGCTTCTCCCAAGCTGCAAACTGGGAAAGCATGCAATAGCTTTTCAGTCATCACAGAAAAGTGAGCCTCAAAATTTAATGCAAACATATGTGAGAAGAGTTATCAGAGGTTCACCCTGTATTACACTTCCTTGTCCATAAACAGTAAGGAATTTATGCAAGTCTTAGAATTGAAGACTGTAACTGCCCCCTGACTTAAGGGCAACCTAAACATTTCCGAAGTTTGAAAGCAAGCTCAAGTGGAACCAATTCAATGCAGGAGCTTGGCAGTATGAAACTCTGGAATCCAACAAGGGCACCTAAACCTTCACAGTGGCATGTTGAAACTGGTAAATATTTAAGTGTAACTTTTGGTCTATAAAAAGACAGAACAAATAGTGGTAATTCGTAAACTTGGCAGTAACAATTTTCAGGTATTTCAGATCCATAAACTTTTACAAAAGTAATTTCCATATAAAGCATTGCTGATACTTCTACAAATATCAATGCAGTCAACAGAACAATTCATCAATGTGGTCAAGGGCAGGTAGCTGCTGAACTGGGGCTAAAGCACCTAAGTACAAAAAAAGTTACTTATCAAAAAAAATCACATGGGAAGAGTAGGTACAGACCATACAGGACTGTGAACTAAATAACTATAGCATTTTTGTGTTCTTCACTACTTTGGACACATCTTTCTTTCAGTTTACCCCCTAGACCAATGCACTGCAGTGAGTGCTTCAGTTCCTGCCTCCCACTACTAACTCTGGGCAAAGGTGAATTGTCTCCACTCTGCACTCACATACAGGTCCTGAAATATCTGAGGTCCTCTCAAAATTCCTATCAACATAACTTGCCAGTTGTAGTAAAGTGTGTCTGTCCTGAGCTGGAGGTGGCAGAAGGACCCTCCTTTCAGCTGGAAGGTTTCACCAGTCCCATTACTGAAAAGCAGGAAGGAGCTACAGGCATAAGTCAGCACAATTTGGCTTTAGCAGACATCACAAGATTAAACTGTCAGCCTTTTTTCAAAAGAGCACTAAGTCTGGATAAAAGATGTGTATGCACAGTGGATGCACTGACTAACATGAGAAAAACTGAAATTATTTCTTCAGAAAGCCAAATTGGATGCCAGTTTCGCATTTTAACTCATAAGTTTACTCTGAAACTTCTCAGTTATGGTAAGTAAAGAATGATTTAACAAAATTTAGGAGTGTTTAAATAACAAAAGATGAGGGAGACAAAAGTGCTCAGACAAATTTATTTTATTATTCTCACTGTTTAAAAAATAAAATTAGCCAAAGTTGGCACAGCTTCCACTACACAGCAAAAGAAAGTTTCTTTTTTCTTAAATAAATTTTAGGACAGGGAAAACAATCCCACAATAACATTACATGCCATTCTCTTGAAAACAAGGTAAATAGGTTTTTTTTTCCCTGAATATGCATTCAACTCAAACCTAAAAATATTTTAGACCAATAAAGTTACTTTACTGAATTAATGTGCAGCAAAAAAGCAATCAAAGAAAATATGTAAACAATTTGTGTCTGGAAGTAGGAAGTTTGTTTCATGATAATTCATCATCTTTAATTCAGCTTTCTAATATTTTTCCATCAACTTCTCTAAGGGCTAAGTTCCACATGGAGAAACTCATAAGATTCTTGAGATCAAGAAGTGCAACACTTGCAGTTCCTTGTCAGTTGGCATCTTGTTCTGCAGCAGGAGAGACTGATGAAGGGATCCCCAGATGTCTCACACAATTCGACTTTTGTCACCAACATCTTCTCCCCAGTTAATTGCACTTGTTCCTTCAACTGAAATAACTGGATTCTTACACAGAAGTTTGGACATCTGATTGAGTTTTGCTTGGACGGTGGAAATTCTGTCACCACTGTCATTCTTTAATCTAAAAACATAAGCAAACAGAAAAAAAACTATGGTGAAAAATTAAGTACTAGGTGTAAAATGATCTCAGTGTTTTTCAGTATTATATAGTTGTGGAAAAAATAATTCCTTTTCCACTTAAATTCTCAGAACAAGAAGACAAGTACTAAAATAGCAATTCCCAAATAACATATCAAAGAGGTTATTTAGTCCCAATTCTACAAAAATTAGTCTAGCTCTAAACATTGCAGATCTAAATAGAATCTCACTCAGCTCAACTTAAATTTAATGAAAAATGGGTTAAATCCATCCTATTTCTGGATCTTATTTAAGACCAGACAAACTTTTAGGAGTATTATACATCCATAAGGCCTCTGACTGACCTAGCACATCATTCCTACACATACATGGAGAAACCAGAAAAGCTCATGCTCAAAGTTTTGACATTAAATGACTCAGCCTTAAGTTCTCAGTACCAGAACTTGATTAATGTGCAAGATTTTTTAAAGGGACAGATAGAAGGACATTCACATTTTTTGCTTCTAGTAGAAGATAAAACATTTATGTTTAGCCCTACTGTCTTTGCTTCCTCTCAGGAAGAGGAAGCTTCCTCACAGGATCAGAGAATGTTTTTTGGCATCAGTAAGAATCAAATGTACAACCGTCTTTAATTTTAACAGAAAAAGATCTTGGACCTAATCTAGACACAGTTAAAATGGCCAACACTTCTTATTTACAATCTGCTTCCAGAATATTCATACAGGCAGATGTCAAAAAGACTAATGTATTTCAACTTAAGGAAAAAGAGGGGAAATTCTAAACACAGTAATTTTTACTCCTAATAAATTAGACAAAACCATGACAAATTTTCCTCAATCTTGCTGAAGCATTGTCTCTTTTTTAGCAGAAAATATCCACTCTTTGGGCTAGAGGATGTAAAACAAGTCTTAACTGTAACACCATTCCTCTGCAGTACAGAAAGTCTATTACAAAAATGCCATACCTCTGTAACAACTCCTGCAGCGATAGTGGAACCACTGTAGCGTAACATAAACCTCCCCAGCTCTTTAAAATCTTTGTACAACTCTAGAGCAACAGGTCTTTGAGTTTGTAGTTCTATTAGAGCATTCTGGCCTTTAGCCAAGAACCTGCAGGTAAAAAAGCAGAAAACTCTATTAAAAATGTATGCACGGACAAATGAAGAAAAGAACAATGAATAAACGGGGAAAATCATTTTAGAAAGCCCAGAGTACAATTATCAAACTTGATTTCAATTATAACCCAAGCAATGAGAGTGAAAACTCATTTGCCTGGAGTATACATTTTAATAAGGCATCTAAGTTTTCTTCAAAAACTTCCCGGCACTCACCACAGCATTTAACAAATTGTTTTCAAGCTAATTATCTCATTAACACCATGTTTTTTCATGTCGTGTGGAAATCAAGTCTTGTTTCAACCCCACAGCTAAGAAGCCCATTCATTACTCTGTAGAAGTCTGCAACAGTTTCAGCCCTAAAATTTCTGGAAAAGGATTATTCTGAAAATGTTGTATGTCTCAAATAGCATTTTTATATTATTTTTAAAATCTTATTTTAAATATCTAGAGGGCTGTTACTGCAGTTGTACGGGAAGATTCCCTAAATTTCTTTCGCACTGACACATTGTCTAGTCAAGCATGTTTTAGGCAGTTAGCCATCTCCAGAATTATAAAAGGATCCCATGCTTTAACAGTAAAAGAAGAAATACTGTTTAAAAAAAAAAAAAAGAGGGAGAAAAAGAAATCCTTTAAGTTAAGCGCAGCTGATCTAGGGTTCATTCCCAATTATGCAAGTGACCTTAGGCCCAAATCACTGTACTACTCAGGTGCTCTGCAGTTATCAAGAGGGCAGGAGGTTTTTCAGTTTGCAAAGCACATTAAAATCCAAACATGAAACCATCTAAAACAATAAAAGCATATTCTTATAACATACAATTGATTCACATTAGAAGATGTTTGATATGCTGTGTATTAAACATCAACCCATTTCTTGAGTAATTATTAACTATTCATAACACTTACTTAGGTTTTTTCTTTGTCACTTCACCAGTACTTTTGTGCAGGACACTCAACAGTCTTGTAATAATAGCAGGTTCACTTACTGTTTGATAGTGTAAAAGCACCTGAAAATATTTTTTGCAGTTATTAAACATCCTACAATAATCAGTAATCCTAGGTGCTAATAGTTGAAAACAGCAGCTTGCTTTAAGACTGATTTTTTTTTTAAACAAATACTTATAAAACTTCTCTCACAGGAGTGTGTGCCTCACATCCAGTAACTGTTCCTAGCTCCTAAACTTTGTGATCACAACCAATATGACACAATGGCCATATTTTATGTCATCATAAATACATTTTTCACCCTTCAGTGTTTTGCTTTTGCCACTTCAGTGCAGTTCTGTAGCATGAACTGCTATTTTATTTCTTTAAAAAAGTATGTTAAAAGGTATCTTACACTTATGTGCACCACTGTATTGCCACAAAATGTGAGCTTCTAAAGCCTAGCTGTGGTAGAACTCACATTCTCTGAAATGGCTCAGCTACGTATTAAAAGCCAGTAAGAATATACATAAACAGCCACAGTAGCCCCCTCTATCTACTTCAAATCTTCCAAGAGAAGAACCTGTTTCCTCTGTAGAGACAGAACTACTTCTGGATTCTGACTGCGTTTCATATTCAGGAGGTCAAACAGAGAGGAAAAGCCCTGAGCAACTTGCCATGAACACAGTTTTCACCAAGACTCACAGGAAATCCTTTAGTGATTGGAACCTCAATATTGAAGATGAGAACCCGAGCTCTGAACCGAGTGCAAACTTTAATGGGCTCCTTGGGATCACAAAATACACAGCCCACACTAGAAGAGAGAACAAAAAACAAAAAAATCAAACAGATATCTCTTGACATAGAAGTGTCAAATAATTATCCTTTTCCAGGGCAGTGATTAAGACAGGCAAAGGAAAAGCAGCACCACTTTAATATAAGCCAGGTGGTGGGGGGTGTAGGTGTGTGGATCTCCAGGAACACTGTATCGAAACCTGAACAAAATGCGTTCCTAGACAATGTCTACCTTATTTTGTGTGTATGCATGAAGGGCTCTGTCTAGTTCAGTGAACAATTACCTCCACTGCTAATCAGTTTCTGAAAATGTCATTGTTTCCTGTGCGTAGATATTTTTAAGAATTATACTTTCATTCAGAGATTCAGGGTTTCCGTTCAACAGCATAAAATACTGCAGGGTGCCCAAAATTGCAGTACTGCTGCCTGTGGCTCAGGTATTTTCTGGATAATAAGGGGACATCATGATCAGGATTCAAAACCTGAGCTTTCAGCAACACTCATTTCCAAAAACTTCTACTTGGAGTCACAAGAAAGCTGCTGCTTGTAACAAGTTGGTAAGTAGCCTAGACACAGCTTTTCCACAAGGGCTAGTTTTAGCCATCTGAAATGAAAGGAAAATTAATCCCACACAGGAAAACATGATGGAAGAGAAAAAACAGCATGATAAAACATATACATCAAATTTCATCAACATCAAGAGGACTTGAAAATTCATAGCTTTTTCTTAACAACCCTAACATATCTCCAAAAGATGAAGACATCAACGTAACAAATTGACTCAAGACTTCATTCAACAACTTCATTCAACAAGAACAAGACTTCCCTCAACCTTTCACCACTGAGAATCCCACCCCACTATGAAATGGCAATATAGAATACCTGTATTTTCCCTTAAATCAGAGGATAGATTTGAAAAACTATCAATGCAAGGAGATTTTTCAAGAGTAGCTTGAAAGCTTGCTGTCTGAAATCCAAATGAAATGTAAAAAAGGTGAACAAATTGTGGATGCAATTATCTGGCCTGAGCAACAACTGACACTTAAAAGCTTGAGGCTAATGCTTAGCATGAATCCTACAGATTGGAGAAGACACAAAGAGATTTACTGCACCTCACTGTTAGACCACCCCTTAGCAAAACATTTAGGAAAATAAATCTTACAAGTAGCTAAATGTGTTGAATAAACAGGTTCCATCAATTCCACTTGACAGATTTACTTACTAGTACAAAATGACAGTTGTTTGCATGTGTCCTGTTAGAATGATTGATAATTCAAGAAGTTCTTTAAAAATTTTCTGTTTTATTTAGCAACACGGGTTGAATTTATTTGGCAACTAAGATGTCCAAGGGGTAGTCTAAAAGAAAAAGCCTCAGAAGGTTACTGGTGTCAGCACTAGGGCAAAGGATGAAAACTGACAGTATTCTTCTGAGGCTGCCGTTGCACATGCAGCAGATGTTTCCAACGTTTGAACATGCAAGCCAGGTGATATGCATCACTTTGGTTTGAAATATCCTGGTAGCCACATCATTCTTCAAGTAAACCGCCGTAATATAGCCCAGTGTAGTAGTTATACAGCTTTTCATTAAAAACAAACCGTTACTTAGACTGAAACCCAGCTTTGCTCACTTGATTTTGATGATATCCATGCCGGTCAAAGTGAGATTAACGTGATCTCCTGCTGCAGCCCAATCAACTGGCTCATCGTGCAGTGTGATTCCTGGAAATGAGTAAGAACAGAACCTTGCAGTGAAGTACCTAGGTTCTGAGCTACAAACAAAGAGCTCTGTTTGGGCCATTTGTGCTTCATCAACCATTACTCATCAATTTTCAGTATGAATGGGTTGAGAGTAAAAGCTTTTAAACTGAGAAGACTGAGGAAGCCGTTCTTTCCCCTTGGTGAGGATTCACTATTCTCTCTCACCACACCCTGCACCATAACATGGCCTTATTCGAGCCAGAGGAGGGGACCTGGCCCTTGTCAGCAGCACAGATGACGCAATCCCGAAAACGCTGCACCACTAATATCTCCATATCTGCCCCACCCATCCTTTGAGGCACACGCACACCCTAGACTGCATCTTTCATATACTTTAATGGTACTGTGTCAACTTTCATTTACCTTGAGTGCATTTGCTGACTCTCTCTTAAAAAAGCGTAACTGAAGCCTTCCGTTCGCGACATTGTGTCTGATAGAAAGCACCTTTACAAGCAATTTAATTCTGATTTTTATGTGTTTTAATTTCTTTAAAAGACAGCCTGCCTGATGGATGAGGGCAAGACTGATTAGCTCTGACTGAGGTTTCTGGTGGACACCAAGAAAGAAAGAAAAAAAACCTGGATTTTTAGAAACACTGCATATAGTTACAGGATCTAATTCTATTTTGCTGCAGATTGCATCTCTTGACTTGCAGATTTGTTCCCAAAACCACTTGCCAAAAACATGCCAGAAAGCATGATTCAACTATAAACATGTTAAGCACCATTTTTTAAGCAGTGCTGATAATTATTGATAGATATATCTGTCATCATCACAGAATGAAAGAAATTCAGCCTCTTGAAATTAACAACTTGAATCCTAATGTGCACATTGCCTTAAGTAAATACTGAATGCTAAATTAAATTACGACTTCTTTACATTGAATATAAATAGTAAATGCTTAATGAACTTATATGCCCAACCTTCATTTGCATTTCAGTCATAGGAGTGGCAGTACAAAAGAAAAACCATAGAATTGTGGTGCAGGAGATACTCAGACAAAATACATCTGTTTCCATGGTACTTCCTCTACTCCCCACACTGAGGAGTGACTACAGTGGTCTGCTACCCAAATTCATCCACATTATTGTAACATTCCTGTGCATGTGAATAATGTGCATAGAACTGGGTAAGCTGATAGACTGAGGAGCTTCCCAAATTAGCACTGAACAGGCTGGGTTTGGAACAGAACAGACAACCAAACCAACACATTGCTGTATTCAGGCTAAATACTTAAGATACAAAAACCTATTCATATCTCAAGGACTCAATTTTTTATTCACTGGCTCATGTAGGAATATCATAATTTTATCTTTCTATTTGCATATGAAGCAAAACCAACTCTGCAGTACAAAGACAGAAAGCTTAATCAGGAAACAGCTAAGCACTTAATGTCTAGCTATTTCTTTCCAGATATCAAATACATTGAAATTTAAATCCAATTTTCTTCTATTTTCTAGTTGTTCAAGACAACTGTATCCTGAAAGTTTGACATTATGAAAGAATGAGTGACAAATCTTACAACATCAAACAGGAGCAATGACTTTACTCTCAAGCTTTTCCACAACCAATTCATAAGATTAATTTCTAAAGGTTGTTCAACATCCTCACACTTCCTAACAGCAGAAACACTCCACAGTAAAGCTGCATACTAATGATTCCTGTACTGAATTATAGAGATTGCTGGAACTGAAATGCTTTTACAGGCTCTTCATAAAGCCATGTAAAAAAGCCACAAGGCTATAACATTTGGATTATCTGATACAGTAAAAAAAAAAGCATGCCAGATTTCACATACTCTTCACAGACATATTTATACAGACACAGTCACATCTAAAGAAATTCGTTTTATGCTTTCACAATTTATGTTTGACAGTTAGTATCAGTTTGACAGTCTGTTACCATTTCAGTAACTGTTCCTAGCCCAGTATTGACCTGAAAGTAAACATGCTTCTGAAGACTGTACCTTTTGCAGTGCAAGTTTCATTGGGAGGCATTGCCAGAAGTCGTTCTCCAACCTGAATATAGCCTGCTTCTATTTTACCAGTCACACAAAATCCTGAGCCTTGGTCTGTAATAAACACACCAACAATTTCAAAAAACTTCACAATACAGTCAGTTGCCCATCAGAAGTTAGTTCTTCACCAATGCAAAGACAAGTTTTTAATATAATGAAGATTTTTTTCCCTTCTCAGCAGTGCTCAGTACTTGCAAGTTAGCCAGCTGTGCATCATAATGAAAATGAAACATTAAATTCAAAACCTCTAGATCTTATGTTTTTCAGAACTAAGCAAGAAATTATCTTCTTTAAAGAAATGTAGGTGCATAAAGAAATATTTTTTAGTGTTTTCAGTATTAGACTAAGCCCCTTAATTTCTAGCAATATTATTTAATTCAGCACTTTCTCACTATAATTACAGATAAAACAAATATGACAGACCTCTCACAATAATTCTCATGCATACAGGTGCAAATTCCTATGCCATTTACTGTTTAACTGAGTCAGAATCATACATACTCTGTCAGCATATTACTTTTACTCCTGGAAAAGTGAAAGAATGATTCAGTACTATTTAATATGAGAAACCATTATAACTGGAGATTATTAAGTATTTCTGAATAAAAGATCTGCAAAGTTTTTATCTTCAATGTCGTAAGAGCCTGTTCATCATCTGAATGATATGCCAGTTACTTTCCAAAGATATGCTACACATGGGCATTTCTGCACATACACCTTAGCAAATGCCTCATCTTCTTAGCATGTGTTTGCAGGTGTGCTTAAAAACAACCCTCTGAATGGATTCTACAATGAGATTTTTCGTATCCACACAAACAACAAATAATCTTTTGCTGGACATTAGAATTCAGCGATATAAGCAAGCATCTTAGTATTCTGCATCTCACATTAAATTAGAAGCTGAACTTGGAGCTGAATTTCAAAGAACAAGTTGATCTCCAATCTTGAGGTCAATTACTACTTGCTCCTTCCATTTACCACAGTGAACGCTTCCATCTTTCTATCTGGAAAAATATTACCAGTATGCCGGCATGCTCGTTTTTCTCTATTCATTCCAGCAAATGAGATGAATACAGACAATTAGCAGATGACATCAAATGTCAAACAGAAACTGTCAAAGCCGATATTGGCTAGAAAAAAGAACTCCCAAGTCACGTTACAGACACCACCTCAATACGGTGCACAAAACCTGAAGTTGGCTTTGCAAGCACTTGTAGTAACCAGAAATATGACCTGATTCCAGGTTCTCAGCCACTTCCAAGCACTATTGAGAACCAATAATCTTTTGTCCACATCATCACCAGGTTTGGCTTGGTAAACCAATGTGGTCTTTGAAGCTTCACCAACTCCCATGCTGATTGCTTCCTGAAAAGTGTCAAGTTCCTTCAGTTCCCCCTGAAATCAGTGCAAGTGCAAAATGGACAGCAGGGGACAGAATCAGGGCATAAAAAATGGTCCAATTTCTGTGCATCATGGTATTTGGGTTCTGCCAGGACATGCTCTTTGTACTCAGGATTTGGTTGGTGGACATGGCATTTTAGGGTCAGATCAGTCATACCCTAGACAGAATTATAATATGGTAAGTGGGGACTGATGCAGCAGCAAAGGATTTACAGGGATTTTCAGATCAAGAGATAGTTAGCCTGGAGAGAATGAATATTAGGAGGACTATGGAGGATAACAGTTAAAAGCTGTCTGAGGCAGGTGAATCATATGTGAGCAGCCTTAATAGAGAAAGGGGTTTTCCAAACTATGTAGGAGTACACTCAGCACTCTCACTTTTTACACACTTCTATGGACAGCTCCTCCTGAGCATGCACTGGTACTGGAACAGAGCTGAGAACAACTGCTGTTTCATGTACTTGTATCTGCAGCTACTTCCTCTGGTGGCATCAAAGCTGATTAAGTTTTGAGATCATAATGTAAAAAAAATAGCCTAAAAAACACCTAAAAGGCCACATTTACTGATAAACATTCTATATGTAAATTGTGTCCCTTTCAAAGTCATATTTTTTTGCATACTTTAGCAAAATAGATGTAGTCAAAATTGCTCATTTTGCAAAACCTTTCTCAACCCAAAAATTATTATTGCAGCTGAAAAGCTGTGATATATTATTTTGAAATATCTCAATCAATAATCCTAACACACTTTCCCACAGCTCATGAAATGAAAGGGGAAAAAAAAAACACGGAGATGGCATAGATGACAAAACCAGTGATATCACACTAAGGTAATTTCCCATGCAACTCTTCAATATTTAGCATTATGGCTTCAGTTAAATCAGCTAACTAAGGGCATGCACAATATCTAGTGTTTTCTCAAAGGCCCACATGAAAATTGCACAAACCTGGTATTTCCAGGTTTATACTACTTACAATCAGTATTTAGATCTGATTTTTTGTACATCCCCTATAAACATCCTAAATGGAAAGCAAAATTTCTTAAAATATGAATTTCATAACCATATTTGATTACAAATATTTACAACAGTTCAAATCATGCTGTCATTTGGTTTGCAACATTTCTCAAGGGACCTACAGAATGTTTCAAATGGGCTGAGTCTAGAAGCCTTATTTCTTCTAAGTTATCTGCAATTGTAAATGACTAAATGGAAAAAAAAAATCAAGTTTACCATGAAAATCTTACAGGTTCAAGGCACTCTATTTCCACCAGACAATCAAAGTAAGAACTGGTTATAGTCCTTGCTGTTCCTATCTTTATTAATGCTAGGGAATAGCTCACTACCTTAAATCCTTGGCTGGTTTTAAGAGTCTCACCACCATCACCATTTTCTTCCACCTCAACTGTCCAAATTTTTATACAAAAATTAAGGAACATATCATTATTCACAACTATAACAATGAACAGAAAAGGAACAAGACATACTTTTTAAAATCTAGGACTGGAAAGCAAAAGAGCCCAAAGCCACACTCATAAAAAGTTTGAGAAGTATTGATTTAGTCCAGCAGAACCAGTCTGGGAAAGTCCCACATTCTGTCCCACAGAACCATGAACTCATTACACATGATCTCCAATCTTTTGGAGATCATATAACTGGTCATGCAGATTAGCTTCCTTAATTTGTTTTCCAGGGTGCTTCACCTTCAGCAGTACTATTTAAAATTTGACAAGGAACAGAACTTGAAAATGTCCTATTCTGGCCTAGGACTACACATGAAGTTCCAACTATAGGTCGTATTTTCACAGCATTTTTTAACACTTGTGTTAAATATTGGTGAAATTATGGTAAAAACATAAAAACAACCAACCTTTAAAAACATCAGCAACACACAGTCTAAATGGTTTATCCACTGATCTCTGTGGTGGCTTGAAAGAATCTGCAAATAAATTGATAAAATCTTTTAGAATGTCTGTATGTAATAACTATCTCAGCAACTTCTCCATTAGAGAAATTAATTATGTTGCTTTCCATTGACTTTGTCTCACGTTTTCCCCAAAATAAAACTTTTAACACACACACAGGACTAAGAGGTATTATTTTAAATGAGGAAAATTGCACTCACCAATTTGCTCCAACAAACACTTTCCTTTATACCATTGTGTGAGGTCACTTGACTGACCCCTTGTGACTAGATTTTCTCCACCAAGGCCACTTGTTGGGATATAAGCCACATCTGATTCCTAATAAAGAAAACAAACAGATGTGAAGCATACATTAACAACAGGATCTCCTAGCAGAAGTGAGAAGTGCATTTTTTCAATGTTAAGCATCTACATTTTAAAAGAATAGTTGTCACATTTGTATTTCCCCTGGAGAAGGCAGGTTACTTAGTGGATCCATTTCCTTTGTGGTTACCTCTTGCCTGATCACTCTGCCCCAGCAAAGAGTTGGAGATAATTAAATATGATGGTATCAATGCTGACAACTAGAAACTGAGTTCAGGTAATAAACTCTTCCATGTTTGACTGGAAAACTTTGGTTTGAATTGCTGCTTTATGCATAGGGATTGCAGCAAGACCAGCCAGTCCAAATGAATAGTAGTTGGAACTCAGAAAACATGAGAGGAGGATTCTCATGAGCTCATAATCCACACTGATACCTATTCCAGTATAAAATTATCTACTGTCATTCATGTAATCCTGAACATTAAGATAGACAATTCTTGGTCTCTTCTGCTTTGTAGACAACAATCCCAAGAAACCCCAAGTAGATCTGAGTACCCCAAAGATTCAACAGACCTAAACAAAGATGATGACACAAAGAGTATTAAAGTACTGACTACCCTTATGCAGTACTCAATATCATCCTACCAGGAAGAAAAGGCATCTGCTACATTGTGTGCATGTAGCAGTAGCAGGAAAGTGACACAAAATAACCTGATTGTAAGAAAAGCTCCTCCCACCCAAATGCCTGAACAAAGCAACAAAGTCCTCACAAATATATTACCTTAAAGCCAGCTTGCTTAAGAAATTGGCCTAGTTTACTCGTAATTTCCTGAAATCTTTCCTGTTGCCAATTGACCTAAAATAAAGGACAGATTATGATATGATAATAAAATTATAGATTTTTAACCATGACTTGAACATACAGCTGCGTGTCATCAATTCTGTAGTAGAAACAGATGTGTATTTATAAACATGAGATTTCCAGGTGCAGTCATACTTGAATATATAAGAGCATACACATTAGCAATTACTGATCACAAACACCACTAAAATTGCAAGCCCTTTTAATTTCAAGAGTAACTTTTTTTTTAAGTTTACACAAAATTCAGGTTCAGTAAGATATATTCACTACAGGAGTAACTTGTAACATAAACAGTAATCTTTAACACACTTTGCACATTTAAATAAAACTATTGAGGTCTTGACCTAAATGACTACCAAGATCATCTTACAGATTCCACTGAGATCAACTGTTATGTGAGACTTCCACAAGTACAAAAGGGACTGCTCATTTTAGCATCAAAATTAACTTTCTGTGTATTTTGAAAATACACTCATAAATAAAAAGATTGGCATCATAAAGTCTAAACGTAAAGAACAGAGCTGGAAGGCAAAGAAACAATGTTTTATTATAAATTTCACAATACTAATCCTTAAACTTAATATCTACAAATCTAGACAGAAGCCCTTCACTTAAATGAAGAAACTAAATGTGTACCTGGTCCATTTTATTGACTGCAACAGCCAACTGAGTCACTCCAAGAGATCGCACTAATAATCCATGTTCTCGAGTTTGTCCACCTGTCTCAAACCCTGCCTCAAACTCTCCTCTGCTGGCATCCACAACCAAAATTGCCACATCAGCCTACATTACAAAGAAAAAAAAAAAAAGTGGTTAAGTGGTGGAAATAATCTGGGTAAATACCTCAATCAGTAACATTTCACACAAAATGTACTTTGCACAGACAGAATTCTGATGTGCTCCAAATGTAATTGAAACTGCTCAGCCCCATCTGTATCACACCCATTTAGGTGAGATATTATGTCATTATGTCATCTTATGTCACAAAACAGCACCTCCTGGTTAAACACAGGACAACTGCTGGTTTGGGGAACCTGTCCCCTTCCATCTACCCACTGTGGATGTGGCACAGATCTAAACAAAAGCCGCTTATGCTCAGAAGCTTTAGAACAATGTATGAGCACAATGTCCAGTTCTCTCTGCCTCAGTCTGTACACTGTCTTCTTAGTGAGAAGCTGCAAAAATTACAAACAAATCACCACACTATACAACTGGGAAAACCAGTTATACTGTACTGTTGACTGTATGCTGGATGTGAATGCTTCACAGTCCACTCAAGACACTGGAGCATGCCAAAATCACAAGGTGGCAGAAGACAAAGTAGCCTATTTTATCACCTAGACAGACCCTCTACCAAAGCATTAAGAGCAAACAGCCTATAGCACTGCATAAAAGTCAGCATGTAAGCACTGGGAAAGACACAGATCTTGCTGTTAGCCTTAAATTCTGCTAATATTTCTTGTACTTCTCCTGCTTTGGTAAGTAATTGCCAGTTAGATCATCATCATGTACTAAGCAACAGCAACAGATGTGAACAACAAAGGTACTGGCGTCAACAGGCAGGTGTAAGACAATTTCAGAGGGCTGAGGAGATGGACATAATGGAAAGACAGAAGAAGAAGTGGTACTTTTCCCCTTTCCTTAAATGCCTATGCTTCAGAATTCCCAGAAAAGGAAGAGAGTCCTGAGTCTGAACTTCCCTGGCCTCAACCTCGGCATGAAATCCCTGGGGCTCAGAGACAGCAGGAGTGTGAGAACAGGAAAGGGATAACTGATGAATTTCCTCAGAGCTCCCAGCCTCAGAAGTGCATTGCAGTGAACTTCTCCTCAAAAAAAAAAAGACATTCTGCATTTTCTAAATTATAAAATCAGTACCTCAAGGACTTATTGAATGTGTATCAAAGGCCAGATGCAGGCCTTGATAAGGCTGATTTGCAATTTGCATAGCAGCAGTTGGGGGTTCACCTCCTAGCAGCATTCTCCACAATAAAAAGGCACAAAAGCCATTTCCAGCCATTGCTTCAGCACTAAGCCTACTCCAGCAGGCAACAGAAAGTTGCAAAGTTTCAGTGATTCCTTAACAGGCTCCAGAACAGACCAGTCCCCCATCATCCTGAGAGCTGGAGCACAGAGATCCCAAGCTTTATTCAGTCAGACCTGTCTTCTGCTGAACTGATAAAATTGCTGGGGGATCTGCAACTCTTCTCTTAATACTTCTGCCTGTGTTACTTTTCCCTCAAAGGAGAAAAACTATTTAAACAACAAAGCACAGCTGAGTCAATATTTTCCACTGCTCTGAAACTAAAGATTCACTTTTAATTTTAAAACTCATAAAATTGCTACAGCACATATTCTTCCATATAGATGGCTGTATAAGCACAACACCTGTATTTCCAAACTTCTGACTATTCTGCAGCCTAACCACGGGGTCACAAGGGCTGAATTCTCACCCAGGCTCTGCTTCAGAGCTAAAGCAGAACTTGGGACAAACCAGTCTTCTTACAGTGCAGTTCTCCATCTAAGATCATACTAGCAGTACTCATCCAAGTACTCAACAAAGATCTTCAGATATAACCCATATTTCAGACAGTTATGACACAGACAAAGCAAAAACCTATACACAGTTTAGCTTTGGAAAAAAATTATTAAATCTCTATTCTGGAGAATCAATTTTATTATTTAAAAAAGGGTGCCTTAAAGTGAAAAAAAAAATAAAAATCACTCCTTTTACATCATGTAAATAACATGTAACCATGTTATTTTCCCCTCACCTCTGAGGTATTATTTTGACAAATGATAATCTCTAGGAGACTGGTAAGTGCCATACTGATTTCAATGGGCAATGTCCAATGCTATTGACTTTACCTACTGTTCCTAAAACAAGTGGTATGCAATCTCTGCAAATACCTTCTTGACAAGATAAATGCATTCTGTATAAACTTTGTTATCTGTTTTCTCATCACCTACAAAATACACTGCAAAATAGAAAAATGTGTTTTGCTTGACCTGTAAATCCTTTTTCTTTATGTTCAAAATCACTTAAAATCTTAACCTACAATGTGACTTTCACAGAACTACTCATTGAGTAGCCATATATCATATCTGAATAGCTTTCAAAGCTCAAGTTTGGTTTTATCAAACTGCAACTTACTATTAAATTACTTGCATAATAAAACCTTTCTCCCAAACATTAGCATCAAAAAAAGCAACCACCTTTAATGTTTAACAAACACATTCTTTTTTAAGTTTAGAAAATGCAAAGACAGGTTAACACCATCAATGATTCCATTCCATTCCATCTTAGATTTTAAAAGAAAAAAAAATAATTTAAGAAGAAGTTTCAAATAATACTAATGTTGGAAAAAGCATTTTAGACCACCTTTACCTGTGCAGCTCCTGTGATCATATTTGGAATGAAGTCCTTGTGGCCTGGAGCATCCATCAGTGTAATTACTTTAGTTGGTGTCTCAAATTTGGTCATACCCACATCCATTGTCACTCCCCTTAAATAAAGCATACATGCAATGCACCATTAAAACTGCTTTAAAACTTCACAGAGACATAAAGTAAGCTATTAAAAACACAGCCATGAAATTATACCCTTCATATCTTTCACTGATTTAGTCTTCACCTGTGATACCTGTGCGTTGGAAGGGGATACACACAGGGATACCTGTGTGCTGGAAGAGGAAACCTCTAGAGCTGCCTTTATAGTAAATCCAGTTGTGAAGAAAAATACCCAGAATTCCCAGTACTCCCATGCACCCTTAGACTGTGTCCCAACAAGCACAGCAAAAACACGAAAATTGAACTGCATATTTAAATCACTACTAATTATACTTTTGATATTTAGTTATGCAGAAAAATGTAAGAGAATGTAATGTAAGAGAAACATAGCTGAGCTTAAAAAAAAAATAGGTGGTATAGGACAATTGAGGTACAGTTACACATTTGTAAAGATGTACAGGCAGTACTCTGGATTACCAAGGAAGGATCACAACACACTTGGACTCAGTTCCACATCTCACTACCCTCCACATGATCTGCATGACACAGGATAGGATCCATCTCATCAAATGCAAACACCTACCATGCACATGTCTGCATCTGGGATAGTCATCTGCACCTCCCTTTACAGACAATCAAGACAGACAGGAACTTTCAAGGGACAAAACATCTTGTAGTAGAAGACACTTTCAGTATGCTACTTCCAATCACCAAAAAATCCCAACAACAAAATAAGCCCCCCAAAATCCCAAACATCTACAGATAACTCCAGAAAGTTTTGCTGTTTTTTTTTTAATAAAAAACTCAGAACAAAAAAATTAATCAAAAATACCAATTCAGAAAACTCACTTCTTATAAAATAAGATAAAAATAAAATAAAATAAATATAAAAATATAAAAATAAAATAATATAAAAATGCAATTTTAAATTTCATAGTTCAAATTAATAAAGGCCTTTTATAAAGCACACAAATATTGTTAATTTAATTAATTTGTAGATTTTATTTTTAAAGTAATGTAAGTCACATGTGACGAACTGATATTTCAATGCTTAGTTTATCAGACTAATATTTTCTGACAAAAGCTGCTCTTTCACAGAAAAAAGGTAACTCCCATCAAAATGTATTTCTACCTTTCTCTTTCTTCACCAGTTTCATCCAAGACCCATGCATAGGCAAATGAAGCTTTACCAGCCTTTTTAGATTCCTGTTCATATTTGTGCATAGTTCTTTTGTTCACATTTCCCAAAAGGTAGAGCAAATGACCCATTAAAGTACTTTTGCCTGCATCAACATGTCCTGTGGAAGAAAATAAATATTATAGCAATTTCATTCATTTATGCAATTTATGTATAGCACAAGAAATATACTAAACATATGAACATCACGTGCACTGATAATTCTTCTGTAATCCATACAATTTCCTAATCCTGTGAGACAGAGACACAGGAAGACAGGTTATAATAACAGCCAGTTAGCATGACAGCCACAGAGCACCTCCAAATTCATGCTAAAAAGAACACACTGCAACAATGAAACCAAACCAAACATGTTCTGTATGCTCTAAGGGACTCTAAGTCAATCTTACTGTCCAAGTCAAAGACACATGAATGTACTCCCTCCAAAAAATGCAGATGCAACTGTAAACAGTATGAGATTCCTTTCCCTGGAGTGAGGACAGTTTTGCTTCTGTATCACTTCCAGATTCAGTCATCACAGTTTTTAAACTTTATGTTTGTCAGAAATGTAATTTAACAGTATTACCTATTACCACCAAATTCAGCAGCTGCTTTCCTCCTTGTCTCTTCTCCAACTCTGCTTTCACATCTATTTGTGGTTTTGCCTTGCTTGACTTTTTTGCTGGAGTAGCCACCATATTCTGTTCTTCTGAAACCTGCATTACTTGTGGTGAAGGAGCAGATTTTGAGACAGCCTCAAGTACTCCAGAAGCTACACTGGCATCTTCAGGTAACAGTCCTTTCTGAGGTGTATTAGTGTGGCCATTTTCCTCAGCAATCGCACTAGGGGAAAAAAGAAAACACAAAGAATGTAAATGGCAAAGAAAGCAAAGAAATAAGGGAGAGAAATTGAGTTTTCCACTCACTATCATGTAAGCCTCAAGGAGTATGTGATAAGCCTATTAAGGTGGAACTGATAAGCAGCTGGATAAAAACTGCACAGATACCAGCTCTGAACATCTTGTCTGAAAAGCAGCACTGTTTACAAAAGAAAGATAAGATGAAATCTTGTAAAATATATGAAACAGATAAACAAGGATAAACAAGCTTTCCACAGACCCTTCCTTTAACAGGAAGGGAAAGGGCAATTATGCAGAACAACCACAGAGCAGGTTTCCTCTGAACTAAGAGCCCAAATCAACTTTGAAGCACAGATCCTGAAACAGTTTCCACGTACAGTACCATTACTACAGTTCAACATAGCAATGTTGTATTCTGAGAACAGCAATATAACATAAAGAGTTGATATTAAGCACATGGAAGCTGCAATTTAAAGTGCAATGCTTATACAGAACTGTAACAGATGAGTTAAGATTTATCCATGCTGAAAAAAAAATTGTTTCATGCATCAAACAAGACACCCAGGACTAAAGAGATTTGGATTCTCAAACTCAATTTTTCTAACACCCTCTTCTCCTACAAATCACCATACTAATCCTAAGGGTAAATAATCTCAAATATATTATTTTCTTACACTGTCTCTTTTTATCTACATTTCACAAATGAACATATTTTCCTGATTGACACAAGCTTTCTGAGAATGTACAATATTATTCTTTATCTGTCATAGCAAAGATGATCACTAAAAACAAACACTAAGTAACATTTTAAAGACAAGAAAAGCTTTCTTACTGCCTGATAGAGTTGCATGGTGAGGCATTAATGTAAGAAACAAGACTGGAACAGAAGCAGTTATTACAGGTCTGCCAACATTCTATCACAGCAAATGTCAATATGCAAACCACTGATTATACAGAAAATGAAAATCCCTGCAAAACCCTATACTCAGAATTTTATCCAAGGGGAAGAAGCTTCTTCCCCTGGAAAACTGGAAATCCTTTCAAGTTCCATACCATCATGCTGCAGACTGCTTTCTCTGGAACAGCTTCATGCAGGCTCTCAGTCAAGTGTTTCCACATCCACAGTGAAATTTTCCCTCCACACTTTCTGTTTACATGCCACAATTAACTACCCAGTTTTAGTCTTTTAGACTTCTACAAACAAAACTATTTGTTTTGGTACTTTAGAATCCCACATTGTGACATCTCAGCTTTTATTTGACATTACTTCTCATTACTTCTTTTCTGTCTGCGTAGGAGTATTTGCATTGCCTTAGTCCCTTTCCATTACATAGATCTCATGGAACAATACAGCCTCAACACGTTAGTCCATTAAAGAAAGCTGTTGAAGAGTTATAATCTAAAAAATTAAACATTGCAAATGTTCAGATCAAATGCAAACTTAGCCTCTCATTACAACAGTAAGTAACACGGGACATTTTATGGCTCCCCCTTCTTCCCCACAGCTTCAGAACCCACCTGTGTTATCAGTACTGCAGCCAACTGATTGATTTTGACACCTTTTCATAAGGCCCAAAGCCAAGTTTTTGTCTTGATTGTGAGACCAAAGCAAAAATTCCAATGCTCATTTTTTTGGCTACAAAACCCAAGGTGAGGTTCTTGCCTCAAGGCTGAATACCCCGGTTTTTTTTTCCAAAACCCAAAGTCAGCTTCTTGCCTCAAGGCTGAATACCCTTTTTTTTTTTTCCCACAACCCAAGGTGAGGTTCTTGCCTCAAGGCTGGATACCCAGGCATGCTTCCCAAATTAGCTAAGCAAACAACCTGTTTTATGCCAGCCATGATGGTTGCAGGGGTACAGATGGTACCTGTGCTTCTGCATAATGGATAAACAATTCTGTATAAAGTCTATTTGATATTAAATAAAACATAGATGTACAAAGTCTATTTATATTTTTGTATTAAAGTATTTTCTAAAAAGAAGTTACTCTATCAAAATATTCTAAACCACTTTTAGAAGAAGTTTCTATCAAACTACTGCCTTGGGTCACACAATCTTGACATTCTAGAACTCACACTACAAAGCCAACTGTTCCGTATCACCAACTATCACCATGTTACAGAGAGCAGTGAAGCTTGACAAGCTGAATAACCTTGATAACATTTGATTCTCTAAACCAAAACAATAGCTGGTCATCATTGCTCTACATGTAGAAATGAAGGAAGTTGATTACATACCAATTATTCCACAGGGAAAAAAGTCACTACAAATATTTATGCTTTCTTTTACTGGAAAAGGTAAGTGCATTTCTATAAGGCTGAACAGAAGGCTCTGTCTTTAAAATTCCTTAAATAGTACATTAAGTTTTAGCTGAAAACCTACTTTGGAATGGCAAACCAATAATTTTCTCCAATGTCTCTGCAGGGAAATTTTACTTCATGAAAACAGACTGGAAACAATCAAGTTGATAGAGGGTAAATATACAGAGAATTGTGGTAACTAAGTTTTCTACATTGTATATATTGTAACAAGGTATTAAAAATTATCTGAATGATGTAAAGTAGAACAAATAATTTTTGTCTCAATCGTTTAAAAGAGCCTCAAATATTTACAATTAATTTTCATCAGACAACTTTCATCAAGATTAAGACTCTTCCATCTTCTTCCCTTTCTTCAGGCAAACTTCAGTCTCAGCATAATACCTAGCAGCATAATATCTAGCATGTTCACACTGAAGTACCAGGACTAGTGCCAATATGCAAAGGTCACACTGAAATGCAAATATGGTATTTTACATTGGTATCAAGTTTTCTTCCTTGAAAGTCTAATATTTGAAGTTCTGGAGAAAACTATTTGTATAAGAAGTCATATCAAAACAGCCTTTACAGCTGGCAATAGTTTTCTTTCCTTCTCAGTGTATGCATTTCTTCCAAAACCAAATTTTCAAAAGTGAAAAAAAAAAAAGAAAAGGCAGTTATTTAGACGAAGCTGAAGGTAATGTGACCCACAAACATAAGTCTCATATTTTTCTATAGCTTTCCAAAATATATTCAAGCATTGTCACATCAGCCTATTAACAGACAAGAATGCATTTTCATAGAGAGGTTATTTGCAAGCCTCTAAATTTTATTTCATTAAACTAGGTAATGATTCTTTTTCTAATCCCAGATGCTAAGATCCTCCTGCAGGCCAAAGCCTATGTCAGTAGGGATTCCCCAAAACAAGGTTGATTTTGTGTGGCAGAATTCAAACTAATTACAGCATCTGAAAGAGCCATGGTTATTGCCAGAGACCAACTACTGTCTCATTTCTATGTAGCTTTTATTGCAATCACCACTGCTTAAGGCTGCCAAATAGCTTTTATTTTGGGTGGTGCAAAGAAAAAGTGCTAGATACAAATGAAATTAGTGAAACAAAGCTCCAGCCATCATTAGGCCTAGCTACTTTTTCAAGGGTACAGTATTTGAAGGGTCAGTACACTGATAGAGTTTAAAAGTTTCAGATATTATTATGTTTTGGAAACCTGGAAACAACTTGTGCCACAATAAACCTAGGCTTACCATTTCAGAGAAGAAACATCAGAATGGAGAGAGCAAGTGATCTTCTTACAGAGTACCCCTAATAACACAATTCAGCTTTTTGCTGACCACTGTCAGGGAAAGGGAGAGCAAATTTATTGCTGGGTACCTAAGCAGGAAAGCAGGCAGGTTAAATTCCAGTCTCATGGAAGTACATGAAGAGAAATGCAACAGTAAGACCCTGACAGTTAGTTATGCTTCATGGCAACCAGATGAGTAGTTTATTGAAAGCTTGATAATGGCTCCGAAAAATGCTAAGGAGCTCCATTTCTGACAGTCAATTAAAAAAAAAAAATGACATGGGAAATGCTCTTCAGCTAGCCTCCTCCCACAAGGCTTTACAGAATTAGTGAATCAAAAACCCCTGTCAGAAGGCAGTACAAGTGTGTCACTAGTGCAGGCAGTTGAGAATATAAGCAAGTCAACTGCACTAGAAAGCATCTTGGTAGTAAAGTTCAAGCTTGGTCTGAGCCATGACAACCTACCACATGAAAAAAAATTTATATTGGAGGAAGACCACTTCCTAAACCATTGCCTGCATCATTGTTTGAGAAGTTGATGGAACTCTCAAAAGCAGTCTCAGCTTGCCAACCACTGCTACCTGGTGACACGGAGGCATTGATCGATTATGTAACTCAACTTCTTTGAAAGGACAGAACTATTACAAACTTTGCATACACACTGAGATGATGTACTCAAGAAAGCTTGACCATCAGCAATTTAGGCACAAATCTCAAAACAGCCTATCACAGCACTTTTGGAAATCAGCAGACAAACCAAAGCCTGGCAGGGACCAACATTTAGCAAAAATTAAAACTACCAGGCCAGAAATTTCCTATGCTGTCTTGACAACAAGGACCATAACAGTAAACTTAATAAAATGTTATGGTTATATTACTGTTTTCTGGGGAATATTAATAGATACAACATATGTTGGTATAAGACATGCTAGAAGGCATTCAATTTCCCACAAGTATTGAAAGGTTCACACCACCACGCATTCAAAGAGGAACCTGAAAGCTCATCTGCTCAATATTAACTCTCCAGAATTTAGATTTTAAACATTATTTTCAACCTTCTAGTCTCGATGCTGGCTGAATTATTTTTACACAACCGACTCTTTTGGAGTACTTACAGTCATTACAGAAACGTCTACATTTATTTCCCCTTTCAAAATTATTAATTACAAAATATTGGTCAGACTAGTTACAATAATCAATCCTTTTTTGGTCACAACTTCTTCTGGCTTCCTTTATTACTTAACAGAAAGAAAAAGCCCAGTAAACAGTTTTGCTAGAGCATCAGTTAGCCAGCAAACTCCATTTTCTGCAGACAATCCCACTAAGAATACCTAGCAACAAAGGCAATCAATGCTCAAAACAATTAATGACTTCTAATTATCCATTTCAAATAAGATTCACTGATTAATATGAGGTTATACCTCAAAACAAGACTAAATCATTGTCTGAATAGTCAAAGAATGGGGTTTTTTGCTAATGCAAGGCTGCTGCTTTTAAAAACACGGTCCAAAAATTGCTTTTAAGATCCCATATAGGTAACAACAAAAACTAGTTCATATGTACTATACAATTTCCTTCTAATGGTATCTGCACCAGCACCATACAAATATTTTTGAGTAAAAGTAGGGGGTACAGTTACAGATATTTTAGAATCCATTTAGAATGCTTTGAATAATTTATACTGGGGTTTTGGTCAGTGACATAAACTATATACTTGAAGAAAGCTGTATTATTATAAACACTCTGCAGTAAACTAACAATGAGACAAGAACATAAGGAAGTTATAAAAAGGGTCAAAGGAACAAGTCTTTCTCAGGTGTTAGTAAACACAGACTCCTTCTGTTCCTTAACAGGTTATCCTTATCCTGCCATTAATCCAGAAGGTAACTGCAGAAGAAAAAAAAATAACCCTACTACTCATTGAGGTGGATGTTCATGTTTTGTTTTTCATGTTTAGAAACAGATGATTCTCTGCTTCTATAAAGTCAATGTCATAGGCCTTGGCAGTGCCTCCACAGCAGTCTGTTAGACAAAAGAAGAAAGGAGGCCCTATCAGACTCCTTGAAGGAAGGGTCTTTAAGACATGCAGGTAACTCTACCATTTAAATTGTATATTCTTCCATATTCATTGATTGGCTGTGCTCCAAATCTCATGCTCTTTTACAAATCATTCCACTTCTTACCTATTCCTCCCACTTAAAGCTAAATACCTTAAGTATATCCAATTTCAACAGTAAAAAGAAGTTTGTTTTCAATTAGTATTTCAGCAGCACCTCTTAGTGAGATGAAATAAAAACCATCTTCACAATCACAGAATGACAGAATAGTTTAGGTTAGAAGGGGCCTTTTAAGGTCATCTAGTTCAGCCCCACTGCAATGAGCAGGGACATCTCCAACTCGAGCAGGTTGCTCAGAGCCTGGTCCAGCCTGACTTTGGAAGTTTCCATGGGTAGAGCATCCACCACCTCTTTGGGGAATCTGTTCCAGTGTTTTAACACCCTCACTGTAAAAAACTTCCTTACATACAATCTAGACTCTCGTGCATTCTAAAACCATTACACCTTTTGTCCTGTCAGAACAAGCCCTCCTAAAATGTCTGTACCCATCTTTCTTATACACCCCCTTTAGCTACTGGAAAGCTGCAACGAGGTCACTCCAAAGCATTCCCTTCTGCAGTTTGAGGAACCCCAGGTTTCTCGGGTTGTCTTCACAGGAGAGGTGCTTCATCCCTCTAATAATCTTGGTGGCCTCCTCAGGGCCCACTCCAACAGGTCCATGTCTTTCCTGTGCTGAAAACCTAAGAACTGAATGCAGCAGTCCAGATGGGGTCTCATAAGATCAACATTAAGGATTTATCTAGAGGATTTACCCACAGGTCCTGAAGGCTTAATCTTTTTTCTGCCACTTAACTGTAAGCAAGCATGATACAAACTATGTCAGTGACCCTGAAAATAAGCAGAATGGCTGAGATCCATGTTGGAGACAACCACCTTTCATCAGAGATTGAGTCGTCACTAGCCTATCCAAGAATTACTTAAGTCTCAGATGAGGAAGTATTCCTCTTATCTCCTCCTTCCCTGTGGAGTAGGCACACATGATAAGTATCAGAGATACAAATTCTGTACTTGCTCTTTTTTAGAAACAAACATTTTAAACAGCCATTATTACAGACTAAAAGGAAAAAAATCAATCACAACTACATAAAATTAGCTGGCAGATCTTCTTCACTCACTTAATATTCCTTTATTTTTCTAAACTTCTATCCAAATTAAATTATTACATAGAAGTCCCCACGAAAAACTCCAACTTCTAAGAAGTGTGATAAGAACAAAAGAGATGAAGGTGCCTGGAACTTCATGAGTCCAGTTGTCAAACCCAGACCCACTGATTAGTAGGCAGCAAGTGAAAAAAAAAAATAAAATTATCCTTCCCTTATATATTGCAATTCTCAAACAGTACAGACAAAATATTTTGAAAGTCCCAGAAATTTTTCATTTGGAGCTTATTGCATCTAAGGAGACTGAATGAAGGTGATGTCTTTTAGCAATGATATTTGGTAGCATAAATGAATAATGACATCAGTTTAACACCTTGTATTAAATGTGCTTAAGTAGATGAAACTGCTTGCTTTCCACTCAGTTATCAAACATGCACAAGATACTGTAAGATAAAGACTATGCTGCCCTCTTACTTCCAAGAATGCTTTCCAGATCAGAACTACAAACACTGCAGGATGAGGTTGGGATGCTGGCACTTACACTTGAGAATTTTTTGACCTCAGGATGAACTGTGGAATTTCTTGCCACAGATTAGATAGCTACTGTAAGACTGGGTTCAAAACGGAATAAGGGTACCTAAGTAAGAAAGATACATTAACCATTCTTAATAGAAATAGACAAAACCAAAAAATAAATAAAAATTGTGCAGAACTACAGAACACTACATCATGATATGTCATGGACCATATTCCCAACATACGTGCCCTGTTCTTGTATATTTCTTTTGCTATTCACTGCTGGCTATTGCCGTAGGTAGACTCTGATTCAGATGTCTGTCTTCTTGCTCTCATGAGACATTCCCCTCAACAGTTCCAAGTCAGGATAAAATTAGAAGCACTACTTTAGCTATAGCACAAGGACCAAACTCTACAACAGTTGTACCCTGGACACCTGTTAAAGTTAATAAAAGCTGCAGAGGAAGGCATGGTTTAGCCATAAGTGATTGTTTTCCCCATCAACTATTCTTAAATACATTACTTCCTTTGAAGAACAAGCAATTACAGTTAAGATTTATTGATTTCATAATTCCACTTAGAGAACTAAATTTAAAATAAACGAACACCAAGAAAGTTCAGTATTCTATGAAGCGGATGTTTAAATAATCTGACTACCTGATATCTCTATGCACTATTCATAGTGAAAGGATTTGTTAAACTCAAAACGTGAGGTACTATCTTCTGAAAGTAATTCTGAGTCAAACAAGAAGCTGAGATGGTTAGTTCTGAAGAGTGACACTAAAACGGCTGTGAAAAATAGAAAAAAATAATAAGAAAACTTGCTACAGGTGCATCAGTCTGAAAGAAGAGTTCCTGATGTACCTTGATGTATGAGGGCTCGGCTTACCATGGAACTTCAAATCCCATAGATTGTTTCTTTCCAGACACTGTCATTTTGGCAATTTTTGGCACAATTTCAGATTCCATTCTGGCTGACTGGGACTCCCTTGTTTTTCCTAGTAATAGACAAAAAGTAAGTTTGAACTTAAGGCTGTGACTAACAGGTATTAAATATAAAGTTTAACAAGTCCCATTACTTCTCTCCAACCCAACAATGTGACCAACACTCACATTTCAGTGTCTTATGTACATATATTACATAATTAATCAAAATAATCTACAGTTAGATCTATTGTGAAAATCTCACCTCTATCGCAAAGCATTCACATGACACCTACACCATGCAAGAGCTCTACTAGAAGCAGCTCTGCAGAGTGCCAGAAGCATTTCATGCAACACGAGATAAAGAAATAGTTTGCAGCTGCTCACTAGATGATTGGATTATTTCTTCTTCAGAGTTTTTCTTTTGCCTTAATATTGCTAACATTGTAAAGCAAAAAAATATGTCCAACTCAGAGAATGCTAGCAGCAGCACCAGCTATGTGTGGGCTGCCAGGCCTTCCCTGAAACCTGAAAACAGAGTTGTCTTGTACCGAATTACACTCAAGAAGCCAAGCAATACTCCAAAGCTAGCTAATTTCACAGTTATTTAGAAATAATTACCAGAATTGAGTAACTTAATTACTTAAAGGTATTGACTTCAACCATAACCTAAATGAAAACACAATTAAAGCTCATTCTTAGTTTTGTGTAACTAGTTGCACAACTAATAGCACTACAGTTCTATTAGTTTCTTATCAAGCTATAAAAAAAAGATTAATTATTTACTCTGCAGAGGAGGGGTTTATATAAAAGAAGTAAACTAGACATTTTCTTTGCACAGTTCCCTTGTTATTATTTTAGGATCCTTTCTTCCTTCAAGGAAAAAAACTTCCTGTATTACAGCATTTGTGACAGCTGCTGCACATTGTGTTCTGAAGGATGTTACACACATGACAAAGCAAAAAAATAACCCAAATTCAGAATTAAGCTGCAATTTTTAAACACACTTTACCTACAAGTGTATCTGAAAACTAGAAAAACGCCACTACCCTTCCAGTATTGGACCAATTTGGACACTCAAGAGTCAAGCGAATACCAAGTTACTCTTTCAAGTATTTTAGATACACTACATTAGGATGAACTAATGGAGCCATTTGGCCCTACTCATTTATGTTAATGCTGCACTTCCTTCTAAAGCACGACGGCTACACCTTTAAAACCACAAGATCAAATTGGTTTGTAGGTTACATAAATGATTGCGGTCAAGGCTGCTGAAGATTTCAGGCAAGGAAGCAGAATACCACAGACATGTCTACAACAGCAAACCAAAAAAGCAAACAATCACAATACAGATGGAGACATTCTTATTTATCTGATGACTTGGTCTTCATCTCCCTCATTTGTCTTATCTGCTGATACTCATTTTATTTATATGCCACCAGCAGATCTGTATGTGGTTTATAAATAGTTGCATACAAATAAGAAACAAAATTAGGAGAAATAAAGGCAACAACAGAAAGCATGGCTTACAAGACTCTCAAATCATGTAACTAACAAATATAAATATTCCGAATATAATATTCTCACTGGACAGAAACTCTTAGTTAAGCACAAAGATAGTGTTTCATCTTCAAGCTCTTAAACAGATGGCTTACAGCATTTTTTAAATAAGGAAACACTGCAGTTACAGTAAAAACTGCATTACTTTTGTTGCCAAATTGGTATGATATTTTTCTGCATCAGTTCTAACAATTTTCAAGCAGACATCATTTTCAACTGACAGGTAAACATGAATGCTTTACAGGTCATTTGAAAACTGAATTCTCAGAAAATACCATGTTTGAAATCTAGATACAAGGAACTAATAATTACAAATAACACAAATAAATTGAAATGAGACTAGTTGAAAGAAAAGAAAATAATAAGTATTATATAACTTGAAAATAAGTTGCAATCTATTAGTCCAAAAGTCAAAGGTTTTACAAAACACATCTTCTCTAATCAAATCCAAAATCAAGCTTTACTCTGTACAAATAATGCTGTAATGTTTGACACAGACTCAAAGTTAAATTGTACAAGGAGACTTAACACATTGAACAAATGGAGTATTTGAGACAGAAAAAAACACCTTAAAACTAGAATTTAGGAAACACTACAAGTTGAAAGAAGATACAAAACTAAAATCACAAAGAACAAGAGAAAGTAAAATAATACACAAAGAACAAGAGAAAGTAAAATAATAGTCCATTAAAGCTGACAGTTTGTGTAGTTCTTTATTTATATATACTTTAGTTTTATAAGTAACAATAACAATGATAAATAATTATATAAATAAATAAATACTAATGCACAGGTGGAGCAAGGAAGCAGACTGGGATCATATAAAGACAAATCAAACCATAGAAATAATCCAAGAATGGCGACATTCATACAGATGAAAAGGCAAGGCAAGAATTATTAGTAACACTACTGATAGAAGCATCAAATACAATTTTCAGCCTTCAATGTTTTTATTACCAAGTACAATAAAATCAAGCAGAACATTTGAGATAAGGACCAAGTCTGTCTTTTATGCATTGCAGGCGCCATTAAAGATTAAAAATTATGGCTTCCTTACAAAGGACAGAAGGCTGGGAAAGGAGTACACTTTACTATCTAATCTATAGGGAACCGGAGAAAACTGCATGATAAATTCTTATCTGCTCTAGCAGGCAAAGCAAAAGCTATTCAGCACTTAACAGATTGCATGCAAATCCTTAAATTGCACCTTGGAACTAAAAGGAAGTCAATGCACAAAGCTGATACAATTCTTAAAACACTTCTTAATCTACAAGCAGGGTACCCTATGGCAGCTGAAGTGTACTACAAACCCAGAAAAAACATAGAAACAGTAATCCCAATCTGATTAGGACAAGAGCAGCTGTGGAAAATCAACTTCTGAAGGGAAAGAATTACAAGGATATACAGATTTTTACCAAGAAGGCCTTCATAAAGTTCTTCATACCTACTGCCACTTGGACATTCTCAAACACATACCTAGGTAATTCAATGGCAATATGTTTCCTAAATCAAGAGTACAGATAAAATAAAAACAGATACATCTTTCACAAACTCCAAAAGAAGTCCCAATACTTCATTACATTTCACTACTCTAAGCATTGCAAGAAATAAATCTAAGTGTGTATCCCTACATGTAAATGCACTGCTTAATATAACACTAGAAAAATTTAAAAATTTTCCTTCCAGAGAAATACATAGTATACATTTATAAATGATAAAAATTAAAACTGAAAATAAAAAAGTAAAATCCTTAAGGCTCATCAGCATGATAGTTCTCACAATTCAGAATGTTCAGAACCCCAAACTTCTAGCCTATTTTAAGCAAAGTAGCTTCCAGAGAGGTATTTGATACTTAGACTGCACTGACATCAGAGTACCTAGGCTAAAGCACACTGTAGCTACAAGTCAAACATGACTACAAAACTACAAGTGTACTGACCAGCCTTGTCTCAGTATTAAACTGGGATCAGCCTAACACCAAAGGGAACAGACAGACCTGCACTGCCATTACTAAAATACAACTGGAGTGTATGACACCTTGACAAAGTCCTCTTCTATTATTCTTGGCTGTGTTTTTACTTTTCCTGTGACTGCCAGTTGGTCTTTTGACTTAACAGACTCAAAAATCTGTTAAGACTCATTCAAAAAGTATTATTAATGACACCTGATATAACTTCAAAATTGTTAGCAATACAAACCAACAAAATCTGATAGCACAATAAACTACCTGCAGGCTGATAAACATAGATGATGATGATGACATAGACAAATACATATGTGGGAAGGATGTAAAACATTGAGATAGTCTTTAAAAATTATCATAGTCTCTCCAGATATTCAAGATGCAACAGTAGAAATATAGAGATATAGTCAACCACCTCCCTTTACCGTGAGCAACTCCCTCTGGATTTCTTTTCAAAAACTGGTTGTAAGCAGTACCAGTGGAAGATCTGTACAAACCAACCAAAAGATTACTCTGGCTACATTATCAAACATAACAGGCTTGATAAGTCTTTTTTTTCAATTTTGATACTTAACAATGAAAACAACAGGAAGATAAAAATTAATCTTTTCTCTAATTGTGTTGGAGGTATGGCAGGTTTCAGTAAATGGAAGAGTTGATTGACAGTGTAGTCTGTTCCCAGATAGTTTAGAGGTGAACGACAAGAGGAATCTGTTAAACACCCACTCTCTCAAGAAAGACAAGTTGATACCAAATGGATATTGGCATATTTGGAAAAATGCACATTAGCCCTGGGTATTTAAATCCACGCTGACTTTGTCCAGATGACCATATCTTTCCAATAGCTGTAACAAAATGCCACTGCTCTCAATTCCTATACACAGAAGCTTCTCCTCCCAAGTAGTCTTTCACTCATCCAGCTGTAAATTGGCACAAACTACACTAAACTAGCCCATTGCACAGAGAAGCCTGTTTCTGATACAATGAACTAGAATGTTTCATGTGCCCGAATTCAGCTTGAAAAACAAAGACAAATGTCAAGACAGGCATGTCTTGAGCTTATGCTTTTTCAGATGGAAATTCCATTTAAATAAATCCATGTCTACTCACAAACCAACTACTAGTGGTAAATAAACACTGGCAAAGGATCACACCTTCAAGGGAATTATGATCCAATTAACTGTAAGCAGCTTGCTGTTAGTTTTTCACTTGCATGCTTTTGACATTTTTATTGGTTATACTGATTCTTCTCTTTTCCAAATTGGATGTGCACTTGAAGGCAGCTGCATACTATTCCAATTTTGAATGGGGAGAGAATCTTATATTTAACTGACACTTGGTAGAATAAAGTTACTTAAGCAGGTCCTCCTAATGCTGTCTAAACCAGGCACTGCCATGAGAAAAAACACAGATGCAACACCATGCTTTCTAACCTACAAGATACGGTTTGCATCCTTTCCTCTGCTACAGACTTTCTATATAACCACAAACAAGACACTTACACCTCTGTCTGCTCATTATACAGCAATAGCCACCAATCACATAAAAGAAAACAGGGCACTGGTTTTGTGCACCATGTCATGAGCTTGGTGCACATGTCATGAGAAGACACAGTTCTGTCTGACAAGCAGAATTAATAACCAAGGCTCCTCTCAAGATAACACACTTCCCTTCCTATATGCTCTGCTATGATTTGTAACTAATTTTAAGACCCTGTAATTGTGAAAATATTTCAAATACGGACTACACATGAGTGAGTCAACCAGATGTAGACACCCACACAATTACACACAATTTCATGCTCAGAACCATGTATCACCTGTTTGACCACATATATCTGGGTTTATATTAATATTTAATAAATCCATCCTGTTACACAACCCACCTGAAAAACTTCAAACTGTTTACATTTTTCTATTTATGCCACAAAACTCATGAGCTTTAAGCCACTATTTTTTTTAAAATTTGTGTTAAAAACAGTAGAATTTTATTTTTTATCTCTTCAAATGTCAAAGCACATGGAAAAAAATAACATAAAGAAATATCAAAACTTGCCAAATTAGAGATATGATACTGAAAATAATTTGTTTTGGTTTCATAATTAAACTGAATTATTTTACACTCATGAATTCTACAAAATGCTGTAGGATATAGTGGTAACTTGCAGTCAGTTAAGTTTGCACTGGGATGCAGTAAACTATCACCAATGGCACTGGTACTGTGCATTAGTATTACCGATATATCACAAGTCTGAGAACACTGTCAGAAGTCCAAGACTCTTAACAATGTACCACCAGTACATAATATGACTACAGAACTCAGAACATACCAGATTTCCTAAACTTGGACAGCTTCCCTTTGGACAGCTTCCTAACATTTAAAACATTCTGCCTACAAATAATTTGCTGTGCATCATCCCTATAGGTCATCAATTAAATGTCTTTTGATGCAACAGCAGTGACAAAGTCTGTATATGTGAAAACTTCTACTTACAGAATTCCTTCCATATGCAAACTTTAGTACTTAAATTAAACCGGTTCAAAACAACCACTCTTAGAAAACCGTATAACATTATGCTACTATCAACTGCAACATACAAGTGGATGCTACTGAACATCCACAGCACTTCCAAAAACAATGCAACAGTCCAAAACAATAGAAAAGACAACTTGCTAAGTCACCACCCAGTGATGAGACACAGCCATTCTAAAGATATTACTGAAAACAATTCTCCAAACAAGAACACTGAACTTTTTCTTTTTAAAAGAAAGGTTATTTCCTAATAGAAACCACAGTCAGGGGCTTTCCAGGTAACTTGGTCTCATTGTTATAACGATTACCTTCTCTGCAAAGTTTCAGACAGTGAATATGATTTTTTTTTTCATGTAACTCAGAGTAGGCATTTTCACTGAAAAATGCTGAAAATAAAAATGTTCACTTGCACCCAACTACAAGAATTTTTTTGGCTTGTTCTTAAGGTTTGATACAAGAGGGAAGAGATACAGCAGGTTCTTGAGCGGTGATATTCCTGAGTCTGTCCATCATGGACCAGTTTTCTGGTACCAACAACACACAAACAGCACAACTTGCTATCCCAAGACTGAAGCTCCAGAAAAGTTTGCTTCACTACGTGCAGCTGCAGCAACTGTGTGCTCACCAGCCCCAGTCGGAAGGGCTGGCAGCCTACTACAGCCAGCTGGCACTCCTCACCTCTCTGGCTTTACTTTTAATGTTTGCAGTTTTCAGCAAGTTGACATCACTAGTCCAAAAATTAATTTGTTCGAGTGAGGCTCCTGCCTGGAGCTGACCTTTTTTTTTTTTTTTAACTTCCAAACAGGTAGAACAAACAAACTGGAAGATAAAAGACAGAAGGTTTTTAAAAATGGCACCTAAGGAAGGTATTATTTGCATAAACTAAATCCATCAAGTGATCTTTCCACATTCTGAAAATCCACTTGATTTTGCCTTAGCAAACAGTTTGCACATGCTCTTATGGCTTAAGTTTTAAAAACTAAATCCCTGAAACACTTCATCAACATTCAGTATGTAGCTGCTAAAACTGTTTTTGTCCAGGCAGGACACAACAGTGTCACCTGAACTCAAAGTCTACCTCTCCTGTGGTCTCCATAGTTTCCTACCACAACAATAAACTGGAGGCATCAATCTGTCCTGGACACATCATAAAAACAAACAAAACTGGAGGGCAAGAGAAAAAAAAACATATAGTGAGAACTGGCAAGGAGTAAGACACACAGATTATCAAGAACATGAAGAATGAAAATCAGTCAAGCAGAGAAGATGAAACAGAGCGATAGAGTGAGCATGCAAAAAAAACCTACAGTATTAGTGAACAACCTAACTTGAGGAAAAACTGTGTATAAGGAGAAAGTAAGAGGCTATATACTCAACAAGTTAAATGCAAAGCTAAACATGAACAAAGGAAGCAGAAAATGAGCAGAATTGAAAGCAAATGCAAAGTACGTCTGGAAAAGAGCAAACATGGAAAATAATAACGGCCAATTATTGGAAAAATAGGTAGGAAACTGGGAATTGTTAGATAAGGAGTTTGAAATTATGAAGTAGAAAAAAATGGAACTGCAATAAAAAATGTGGAATGAAGTCAAGAAATAAGCACTGTGTTAAGGGCACAAAGACAAATTCAACAAAAAAACTGAACAGAACTGAGTAAGTTAGAGGATTAGAAGGACACAGACATGGATGTTAGATCAGGTTGAAGTGGATGGAGTGGAATGTGTTATAACAAGGCAGCAACACATTTTCTTTCCTGACTGAAACATAGCCAAGATTTCTGGAGTCTCACCATGTCTCTCACCATCAATACTATCTCCCCAAATGATGCAAATGATACAGAATCCAACAGTAAGTTACAGCTGCATTCTCTTGCTCTTCTCACCTGAAACATCTTCCTGTGAGAATTTTCTGGCCATCAGGACTTATTTAATTTACACATGGTCAAGCCTGCAAGCAGCACAAAATGAATGTTACCTATTAAAACTATTTTGTCCAAGTGACTCCTTACTGCAATCATTCCATCGAATGGTGCACGTTTCATTTAGAAAATCTAATGTTGCCAGAAACACATCTCAGAGAACAGTGTATGTTTTTATAGTAAAGATTTTACTCATGTCTATTACTACTAGGAGCTTTCAGCATTTTCACAACTTAAACTTGTATGTCTCAATATCTGGATGCCTAAATCAACATTCCGATTTTTATGAAATTATGTTTAAGCAACACATGACAGAAAAGAAATGCACAGACCAGTTCTATATGTAGACTAATGGTACAGTCTTTCCAGAAACATGGATAATTAGTCTGGTTTGCATTCATGGTTCATCTGTCAGGGGAAAGACAAGCACTGATGCTATAGCAAAACTTTAAGATTTCCAGTTTCACTAAGCCAACACCTCCCCTGTAAAAGAACGGAGATCTCCTGTGCAGAAAGGCAGACGGGGGGGTGGTGCGTGTTTTCCTTTCGAGAGAACCCAAACATCAGCTGTCGCCTTTTGATGCTTCCGACATGTAAAGGTCCAATAGGAACTCAACTATCAAAACAGCAACTTTCTCATCCACCAAGTTTTTCAAAAGGATGTCCCTGTGATATTTCTCATACCTTCTGCTTATAGTTCAATGGGCTAAAATTCAATCCTTCACATGACTGTAACCCAGCACAACTCATCCTGTAACTACTGAAACCTAATTTGTGGGAGGTGTATTGCTCTGCATTCTAGCAATGCCAACGATACCCATCACCCATTCTCAATCCGTAACTGAAGCTACGATCTCCTGCAAAAATTTATTAGATATTTGCAGTTGCTCTGTAACAGCACCTTTACTCTCCACCAGACACACAACCATAAGTCGTTGGTGGTGTTTTCTAACTCAACGAATTCTTCTTAAATGACTGTGAATTGTCTTTCACTGAGATTTACAAAAAGCTCAGTCTGATATTTCTGAAGTGCAACTTCCTACCATAAATGGTCATGTAAAGAGCAGAGTCAGCACTATGGGCAGGATAACCCTAAAAAGATATCCCCTTTAGCCAGTCACTTATTTGAACAGAACACAGAGTCCATGCAAATTACCAGAATTTCTGTTAAACCTTGGCCCAAAATGAGTATGTAAAACTGAAAGTACAGTATGTACATTCTATTACAATTATATCAAATTTCCAAAAATAACAAATAGCAATTTCAGGTTTAATTCATAGTTAATGTTATAAAGCCAGAGGATGGTGCTATCTGCACATCATTCAGATAATTCAGAAACATCATACCTTTACATGTTGACATTATTTATGCAAGTACATTCCTGTTGAGTGTACTGAATGAGTGCAAGATATTTTACAAAAAGAAAGCTTTCCTGATGCACAACTTTTATTTATGCACTAAAACTACTTCAGTATGAAACAGAAGTTTAAGAACAGTGAACACAAAAAACATAGAAGCAATCTGACAGTATTTAAAGAGTCAAATCATCTTGCATTTGTTCAACTTTTCCACAACCATTCTGCAAATTTTCTCCAGAAACTTAATGAGATAGCATTCTAAAGTTGCAGAAGAAAATGTATTTACTAGCCCTACACAACTGTTCAAGCTGTAAATATTTATAGCATTTTTAAATTCAAAAAAAATGCAAAAATTTTGTGTGGTGAGAACTTCTAGGCAGGACTAGCTAAAACCTTATTTAAATTTAGGTTCTCTGAATTCTCAACCCTCTCACTCTGCTGGTGACATTACAATCACACCAGATCCTCTCCATGACTTCAGGGCTGGCAGTGCAGACAGCATAAAGCAATGCCACAGCACAAGGCGCATTTCAGAGGGGAAGACTGGTGGCTTAAGAAGGCCAAAAGCCTAATCACCTATCAAAAAATTTTCAGTTACTGAAAAAAGCAGTTCAGGGGCTTATGTAAGATGTGATTTTAAAGAAGCAAGTGTTCAACAGGTTGAACATACGTTAAAAGAAAAAAAAAACACAAAATAAGGCCCAGCAGTACAGGAATTACTCATAATACTGTGTTCACACAAACACCCATCCCCTACTGTAAACTGAAATACAAATGCATTTAATCAAAAAAACTAGGAGTTGTTCATGAGTACAAGGGAGAAACTCACTGACTGACATTGACTTTTGCATTTTGGCTTTCAAGGTTATGGTAATCAAACAGCAAATCCTCAGAGACATCCCCCTTCAGTTTGTGGGGTTTTTTCCCTTAAAAAGACAAAAGAATAGACATATTCTACTTACATATTTTACAAAAGTCAGCCAAATACTCCCATTTTTAAAGCTTTACCTATAATGAAGATAAAGGAAGAAACAGTATTTACCATAATTTCATTAAAGGTAAAGAGAGTAGGAGTGGAAGGATAGGATTGCCAGCAGAAATGGAACTGAAGAGATGGAAGGACATTATATGAAGCAGTTTGTATTTTGAAGGGTTTTGCTTTGGTTTGATGGAACTGACTTCTTGATTGTCCTTGCCATGCCCACCACCTCCTACTCAACATAGATGGAGACATCTTCCCAAGCCACTTGTCAGGGCACTTCTCAGGTATGTGGCGAAACTAAGTACCAAGTCTTTACTATACCTGACAGAAACTGTGGATGATATGGGTATCACCCACAGCACAGTAAATGTACACACTCTTAATGTTTTGGGGGGCTTTTTTCTTCTACTTAAGCAAGAGACAACCTTCCCACTAAAAAGCATTTCACTATAACTACTAACCAGGTTTGGGTGTGAGCCTCAGTTGAAAATCATCTTTGTGTTCAGTATTTGTTCATGTGCAGAACTCAAAGCAAACCTAAGTTGCATTTTTGCTACAAATATACTTAAATGCCTTTTGAATTCCACACTCCATAGCCATAGTGGTGATCCAAACTCAAGAAGAATTGCTTCAGGGCATCGTGCTGCTTTCACTAAGAAAGAAAACTGCTACAGTTGAAAGAGATACTAAGGAACAAACATTAATAAAGTTCCAGAACTTTTTCTTCTGAAAAATAAATAATATTATACATAGTCATAAAATAAAAAATGTACCAAAGAGTATGGTTCTCTATATTGAAAACTACAATTAGATACAAGAACACAAAAAAGAAATCATTACCAACAAAAAATCCTCTCTCTAATACAGTGAAAACAAGTGTGCTATTTTAAATCCCAAAATAAAAACCATTGAAAGGTATTACTTTGACCAAATAAATTAAACACAGGCATTTCCCAAACTGCCAAAAGACAACGTTAATTGTTTGTATTTCTTCATCAGGAGCAATTTTAATAAATTGAGGAAACTGACAAGGAAAAAGTTGACAGCATTAACTAGAATGGAAGTAATGATGCTGGAAGGCAGGCTCCAGTGAAGATAAACCGAGAAAAACACAAGACTGACATTCTAACAAGCTTGCCTTCAGAAACAGTTGTGTTCTGTGCAAGGCTGCAAGCTCAGTGAACCCAAGAATAAGAAGTGAAATAGGAGCTAAGATGTTACACCTAATACTTGCTCTCACTTTTTAAACCAATCTAGCAGAACAGGGCCTGCCCATATGTCCCCAAGAAAATGGGAATTTTCATTTTCAATGAATGGAATTTTCATTTTCAATGGGAATTCACATAAGGTAAATATCTAACCACTGTAAATAGCTTACATTAACAAATAATACACATGAATGGTGGAAAAGGTACCTCTGATTGGTGACAGGTGCCAATACACAACTCCCAGACCTAGGAGCTGATAGGCTCCTAATTACTAGAGATGTAATCAAGTACAATAGAGTAGGAGAGATGGTATTTACAGTTTTACAAAATAGAACAGCTCAAAGGTACTGTAACTTGAAAATCCTACCTCTTTTGCTATTGCAACTAATCTCTTATCCAAAATCTCTTATTCCAACTAATCTGATAATATCTAAAACTTAGGCAGCTACTGAAAATGCATAACCTTGTAAAAAGTTAAATAATAGATTAACTGAGTTTATTTTTAAAAATTGAATCTTTATCTCAGTTAATCTCTCTAATCTTGAATCTCAGTTAAATGCATACATCTAAAAGCCACTTGAATAATCACTCTGAAGCTAAAAATGTAAAATGTTCAAATTTATACCATTCAGAAAGAGTAAATGTTAAGAAACAACAAATCAGACACAAAAGGAACTAAAATACATTGATCTTCGCACATGCAAATTCGGTCAAGCTAAACATTTCACATAGTCTGTTCAAAGGAAACATTCTGAGTGAACATACACCCTTTGACAGTGCTTCGTGTACTGGGATTAAATGTAAAATAATGAAGCAAAAACACTTAAGAGAACCAAAAAAAACAATTAACAAGGTGCTGTTTCTCCTTTGCATTTTTTCTCCAAATAAGACTAATATTGATCAACCTACTCTTCCCCACCTTAACTGCTCCAAGACTTCCGATTAAGGGATGAAGTGTCATGATATTGGTTCAATTTTGCATTATTACTCAACATCAACATATTAAGTGGGGGAGTTAAAAAAATAACTGCAGGATCACAATTCTTCCCTAGAAATTTAAGAAAAGCAGAGTTTAACACTTTTTCTTATATCAGATTCAGCCTAAAATAATTTTTTAATATTAGATTTACAAATTATTTATATGTTGATGGGACAGTTTAAGTACTCTAGAGGCATTCAAATTTAAAAACATAATAAGAGGAGAAAACACTTAAGATTTCCTCCTTCCAGCCTAATTTTCAGTGTTCTTACACCATGAAACCAAAGAATGTAGGTGCACCATCAATATGTTATAATATGCTCAAAATCTACAATTCACTACTAGAGATTATATTTCACAATATGCTATTATTTAGCAGAATGCTTTCCCTATTTTTTATTAGATACCACCTTAAACATCTTCCCCTCTCAATACTATTTGCCACTTATGGTGGAACATCAGAAGAGAAACAAAGGGAAATGAGGCTTCAAGTCCAGTCACACTCATATCTGCTAGATCTTGATAATTTGTCATAACAAAATGGGGTAGGTAAAGTTGTGCTATTCCACATGTGACTGCTCACAACTGGAAAAGACCATGACTGCTCATAATGATGCTGGTGAACCAGTATTTTATTCTATCCTACTACAAGCATTCAAAGCTCAGCTTTTCTGATATACCTAGCTACACCACCACTAGTACCTCTTGCTGGTAGACTTTGCAGATATTCCTGTGCTGTAAAGGACACTTTTTTTTTTTGCATATACCTCCTAAACTCGAGCAACTCCAGCCTTTTGGAAAGGAAGACTGCAATTTCGGTTTTGTCCTCAGTGCTACACAGATGAAAGTTCAATTATCACACACACAAACCTACTCAACAGCAGCTACCTTTAACACAAGACAAGTAATAACCAAATATGTCTACAGGAGAGGATGACCACATTCTCAAAGCTTGAGTTAGAAACTCTCAGATAAAGAAGTTTGATAATACTAAGTCATACTTCACTGTCATGTCATTTTCTTCTAGTTCTTTTTTGTGGAATTTTCTGCATGTCTTCACTGTAAGATCAACAGGCTTCATTCAACATCTACGTTTGCTGCTTCCTTTAATTGTAATGGAAAGCACCCTACTCATTCCCCAAATAAACATAATTAGTTCACCACATTGCCATCTTGTCCTGCTCATAAACAGAGTACATTTGAGGAAGGGCAGAAATGAAAAGGAAGCAATGGCTAATAAAAATACAAAAAAGAAGAAAAAAACAAACAAACAAAAAAAAAACAACCAAAAAAAAAACAAAACCAAAAAACCCCAAAAACAACCAACCAAAAAACAACAACTTCAGGATTCTATCTTATTTAAATACCTTACTGGTAATCCAAAGAATATTTGAATGCTAGGTGTGAAACTGTTAAAGATTTCTGAATTTAACTTGCAAAACAAACTTAAGCTGCATCAATGCAGTAGACTGATCAAAGGTACTTAATTTATCTGCAGTCCAGAACCTCCACAGTATCAAAACCAACATATTAGCAGAAAATACATAACTGAAAAAAGTTCACACAACTATTACTACAAATTTAGAGACTAATCTTAAGCTTTCTGAAAAGCCATGAAGTTTTCCTGGACCACTGCTGTGCAGTTTGTACAAACACCTAGTTACAACAGATTATGTACCAGAAAGACATATTTCCCTAAGGAATATATTATGTATGCTACCAGCAACATTGAACATTGCTAAGGATTTAGAGAACCTACCATTAATTTGGTAATTTAGTTGACAGTAGGCCTTTGAGTGGCTAACTGATACAAAATCCTAGAATTAAGCTCTAACTGTATTTATCAGGGAAACCACTGCAAGGAAGAGCACAGATACTGGCCAAACTGAAGCAAACAAGGTACAAAAAAAGCTACCTGACATGCAGAGCAGCAGACATTTGAGAAACATGAAATTCACCTTTAAAAACCCTACCTCTTCTGTGCTAAAATTTAGGAAAAAATCATAAAAATTGCACCACATTTCAGGATAAGAATGCTTTCTCTTTTTAACTGCAGCATGTTTTACATTATCTGCATTACTTATCTATACTTGCAATACTTATATATATTATTACGCTGAAAATTTATTTATTCCACATTTTCCTATGAACTCATATGGTGTCAGCCAAACTTATCTGATTTCCAGCATTATCAAAGATGAACTTGTTTAATCAAGATTAGAAAAAATTAAAACCTAATATTACTATAATCCGAAAAAGAGAGACCCATATTTAGAAAATAACCATCTATATATAGATGTAATGTGAAACATAACACTGGAGGCTCTATTCTCCATTTGCCAAAACAGTTCAGAGACACAAACTGATTTATAAAAAGCTGCATATCTGAGTTTAGAAGCAAAATTGAATTTAGACAAGCTTTGAAAGATTTATCAGATGCAGATCAACACCAGAAAATTTCATTTGCCAGCCTGAAGCAGTGCATTTCACTCTGTCATGACTTCAGAAGGGAACTCACATTGACTCAAGTTCATTGCTTCATGTTTTTCTCTACACTTCACATTTACAGTAGCACCTGTAAGCACACAGATAGCATCTACAATCTTGCAATAGTTTGTCTGCATACATGTTATCATAAAAATAGCATCAAAAGCATAAAATTTAAAGCACATTTCTGCCTTGAAAAGTGTTTATTTAAGATCTTTGGGTGGCACTTTTTTTCCTTTTTTTTTAACTCGAGCACAGTTACGCTATCTTGCCTAGTGGACAAGCAAAGTTAGTCATTTTCCTGTTTATGTGGGTCAGCAGCAGGGAAGAGGAAAACATCAAAAATAGGAAAATGTGATTCTAAAACCACAAAAAGTTGCAGCAGGGACTCCAACAAGGAGTACCCAAAATAACTTCAACTCATATTTTGGAATTAATTAGATACAAAATTTCCACTTAGGGTGAGCTTCTATAGGCAGTAAGAAAATAGAAAAAGAACTGAAGCAACAACCAGTCAAAGCTCTTGCATGTCTTTGACATTATGGCATTACAACTTCTGCAGACACAACTATTTTCCACAACAAAGTCAGCTAGTTTTCCAAGCTTTTGGCATTTTAAGCATTAGTTTCTGACAGTGGACTCATGAGTTTTAATTCTAATGGCCATTTCAATTATCACAAGTATAACAGAAGGGAGGAAACTGGTACTTCACATATTTCTAAGTGTCCTCACTGAAGACTGAAAGGCTGTGAACATAGAATCTGAGGTGATGAAAAATGGGTGATATCTTGTCACCCAAGAAGAAAACAGTTCAGGTGGAAATAGAGGCACACAAGTGGTGGCATTTCTGTTATGTCTGATATATATGTGCCATAATACACTCGACTATGGAACTAATGTGCTTTGTAACAATTCTGAATAATCCACAAAACTGAAGAAACACATCCAGAAGACTGTACAGAGATGAAGTTTGCATTGTTGACATAAGTTTTCTAAGGAAGGAACAGTATTTGTAGTGAAAGACCCTTAGCATAAACAGATATTGTGAAGTAATTTTGTGTTTAAAGCCTGCATTTTTACACCATCCTGGCTTTTACTTTTCAACTTATTTTCTGAATTTTCCCAGGTTTCCTGTTAGCACTCAAGCTCCTTTTTACCAGTAGGTAATGTATTTTAGTCTGCTTCTTTTGCTCCCACTATTTTGGATTGGATATGCTACTTCTAATGTTTAGATGTCTTACTAGTTTCTAGAGCTGAAATGCACTTGTTTTCAACTGCAAAACACTAACATGTCAGCATTCCCAACAGCATTCCCTCACTTTGAGTACTCCTCTGGTACAACTTGAAGTACAGCTTCAGATAGGATTTACAATCTTTAAATTGATACATGATAGCACTACAGCAGCAGTGATTAATTCATCCTTAAAACAGGATTTTTTAAAAAAATCTGACTCCAATCATATATTCCCAACAATCTCATCTGAGAATTTAGTAAATTCTTCACTTTACCTTCTAAAGACACTGAGAAAACCAAGTTTTCTTGGTTGCTAGGTGACCTAAATGGACTGAGATAGGACACTGTAAGAACAAGTGGAGCTACGGTTTCCCCAGGATCTCTGGTTCTTCTGGAATCCCAAAGTTCTAAAAAGGACACAATCATTTTTAGTTTCATCCAAGTTCTCTTAGCTTCCAAGCAAAACACCCAATTTTCATACATGATACAGTCAACTAAGGAAATGACTTTGTATTGGTTTACACTTTGTCCTAACAAAAGTAAACCAAACTAGTGTTTAGAGGACCATGAAGGAAAACTCAGAAAAAGCCTGGAGTGTCACTTTTTCCAGTGTAGGTGTACAGTATGTACGAGGAGAATCTCAAAAATGTATTTCAAAGGATTTTAAAAAGCTTTTTATTGCTGGTGACACATTTTTCCCTGAAATAAGCCACTTCCTTTCTAAAACCCACACAGTACCTCCATGTCAAGATTCAGTAACTTTGCAAAGACTGTGTATATATTTTTCTTACCCAAAACACGGACGTCTTCAATTCTCATTTACTTTCCATGATTTAAGATACATCATGTCAGATTTCAAACATTTCCATTGAGAAAAGAACACATTTTCTTTGTCGCAGACAGAATGCATAACATATCTGAGTATAATTAAGTACAACAGGTCCTCATCTCTATAGCAGGCATTTGAGAATTGTAATGATACAGAAAAGTTACCACATCCAACTGAAGATGGGAATAAAAATTTCTTCTCAGCTACCAATGTATAAACAATGGATTTTCAAATGAGCAAAATCAAAGCATCAGAGCCTAATATGATAAATGGCAGTAAAACATGAGGAAATTTAAAGCTAATGAAAATATATTGTACATTACCATTAAAACTTCTAAAAGTTTGCTCTTCTTTGGAATTCTCCCTATAAATAAAATCCAAAAGTATCAGTTTGTCTGGTTTTGCTTGGATTATTTTGGTCATTGAAGGCTCCCAATTTCATTTGTCCATTAACCACAACTAGAAGTGATAAATATTATCTGCTAAAGCACAATAATTGCATTCTGACACTTTGCACTAAGAAGTAACCACTATCACAATGACCATCACAACATAAAAAGAAAACAAGTAAGTATTTGTCCATGGAAAGAGAAACACGTATTATTCTGAACCAAAACCAAAGCTTGCTGCATTCAACTGAGTAAAAAGAAAGAGCTAAATACATCAAGTCGCATTGTGGTGATGTTTGTGTAATTTTTTCATTTTTAACTGTTACTGATCTAAAGCAAAAATAAAGGAAGATACTTATACAGGAGAGGCAAAAAAAAAAAAAAAAAAAAACCAGAAAAACCAAAGCAAAAGCACCTCCAAACATACAAATAACAAAACCCAACCACTGGGCACTGGGATAAACTAAAACACAGGGAACGGGCAAAATCCTACAAACTAATGGAATTCAAGTCTGATGAAAATCCAGAGAAATGACTCAAGCTTAAATACATTCCAAATCTATAAAGTGCCTAAGAAGGACATTTGTATTGAGCACACAATAGAAAAATCACAGTTGAAGTTCTTACATTAAATCTGCTCTCTCTAGTAATATCTTTTTAAAACCATTTATGATGCATAATGTTCATAATATTAACTGATTTGATTTTGACTCCTACTGCCATTTAAAGAAATTCAGTTTTACTACAAATTCATAGACTGATGAAAACTGTATCAAAGTGAGGATATACTTGAACATGCCAGACAGTGTAAGAGACAGAACAACAACAAGGAAGAAAATTAGTATGATATGTAGTTCTAGAAAAACAGTTCAAAACCACAGTTGAATCAATTTCACTTTAAATTATGGAAACCATCCTTATTTGTGAGATGGTACTCTGAAGTCAACCTGCCACAGCATATGTCACAGTTGAGATAGCCACAATACACAGAGTATCACCATACAATTCCAGAAGGCTTTAAGCAGTCACCCAAGCAGAGTAACACCGTACCACATCAGAAGGCTGCAAGCATCTGCCCATACACAGTAAGACCAGGTCACTTCAGAAGGCTGCAAGTGTCTGCCCTTCTTGCTCTTCAGCAGAACCTTTTATACCCCTCACTGTTCATGCATTGCACCTGTGTGCCCTCTGTACCCCTTGGTGATTGGTCAGTGCACCTGGGCACCCCATGGCTCATTGCTTTCAATCATTGCTTTCAATGCTGCTCACCTGACCTACACAGCTGTAGCCCACTGGGGATGAGGCTTGGCCACAGCCCCACTCCCAATTACCACAAACTGTGTATCTACATCAACCTACTCTGAAGAGCTTTATGGACATTTAAATCTTATAAAGGGTTTGGACTTAGAAAATTTGCCTACTCCAAACAAATTACAATTTACTTGAAACATAAGAAATAAAAACCAAACAAGGGACAAAAGAAAATGCAAATCCCGGAGAAGTACAAGGTAACATCTTGATAACTCTGACCACAATATGAGCAATCAAGCTCTGTAGGGATCCTAGCACAACAGATATATAAGGTAAAAGCTTAAAAAGTCTGTGAAGAACAACAAATAAAAGACCAGAAAGAAATCAAGATTGTACAGGAAACTGTATGAGATCTGTTTACAATATTTATCAAACTGGTCTGAGTATAGCAAAACAGATCTGTGCAGTTATTTAATATTAAGTATTTATGCCAGCAACTATTTTCCAGCTACTTAAGAACATCTAATTCAAATATTAGTCTCTCACATTTTGAGGTTAATGGCCTGCAAATATCAGATTTAGCAAAACTCCATTGTGAATAAAGTGGGCTAATTTAAAAGTCTGTCACAGACACACTTGTAATTCCTGCACAGCTGCACTGTAATTGCCAGTCATAACAGAAACAGCAACTTTATCTGTTCAATGTAGAAATATTTATTTATTTCTACATTGGAGGAGAGAGGAACTCTCCAGCAGCATAAACTACTCTCTACAAGAACTTTTCATTTTGAGTCCTACTTGGTAAACATTTATTGATAGCCTATGGCAACTTCACCTGAGAAAAATCTCTATGACAGATTTTTTTCCTGGAAAGTACACTTGTAATTTCAAAGTTTCTCTGGTATTTTTGTCCTCTGAAGTTCAGTTCACAAATGACCAAATGCTTCTGCATTAAATATAAATATAGCTTTTGGAGGATTCTATTCTATGAACACTTAACTTTAAAACAAGATTTGCCAAACTCTCCTTCTATATTGTCTTCAGATATGGAAAGAAAGTTAAAAATCAATATGGCTTAGTAATCAAAACAGTGTTCTTAAAATTATCTTATAGAATAATGCAGTATTTTCTCTTTTAGGAACGGTGCTCCTAAACTAATCTAATGGAAAAATCAAACTATAGAATAGCAATATTTAAAGCAGTAGGTGTTTTAGAAATCTACCAAAGTGAGCATTACTAAATAAAGGTTCTGAAAGCTGCATGCAGGAGGAAGATGACCTCTGTCTTTTGAGATTTTAATTTATTTTTCAAGTCAAATTCAGAGCAAAGTCCTGCTCACAGAAACAAGCTATGGTTATCAGCAGTTGTAGGGTTTTCTGTATTAATGAAACAACTGGTAACATGATTAAAAAGAGTGTAAGAAAGCAAAACCTGTAAGAAAGCAAAACTCTGGGTGGGGATCATAGTCATAACATTTCTAACACTGCTTAACTCTTAGATGCTTATGAGATTAGTAATTTACTCTCAGGAAAGTGCATGCTTGACAAAAAAAATTATATACCAGGATGAATATAGATGATGTTTCCATTAGTTCTTCCATTAAAATTTAACCTCTGCATACTGCAGCCAAATTTCCATATGGGCTGCACCCTTTTGCATTGGATGTTCTTCATTTGCACAGAAAGACTTTCAAAATTAGGTTAAAATTAGATTAGAATTAGATCCGTAGATTTCTTCTTGACAAGTAATGAGTCTGTGTTACTCAACTTTTCTTTCATATTGTCTCATATCTCAAAATTGGAGCAATACAGAGTGTTTCCTGACATCTCGCTTGTTGGGGTATTTTCCTGGACAACCGTGGTCTTTTAAGAATGGGTAAGAGATAAGGAAAAGGGCATATTTTTTCAAAAGTTAAATTTTAACTCTCTAATTCTACAGTTATTCATCTAGTAATGCTTATTTGTTGCAATATTAATGCATCCTATCTGGAATACTGAAAGTTCATACACTTCATAATTTTCTGTAGACACTATTTCCCAGTCCTGAATTTTTGAGAGATTTTTTTCATCTTAATTTTCTTTCTACCTTGACTTCCTATGACCACTGGCCCCTTCTGGGAACTGATGAAAGAAACTCCTGCAAGCACTACATGAATGGAATGGCATGACTTCTTTTGTTGCCAGCTTCAGAAGTCTGTTGTTTTGATTTTTAGCACTGAAATCATCTAACACTTCATTTTTCTTTTCCTCAATAACTTTTCACCAGTTAGTTAGGAACACCGAGGTGCTTTTTGGGTCTTGCAGAGGTTGTCAAAGCTGCTACAGGCAAGAAAACATACCAGGAGTTGTGCATCTTGCTAAAATGTGCTACACATCCAGCAATAGGTCTGCCATACATTAATTTTACAATTACGATCAGCAAGATAACTTTAAACATGGGGAAAAGGAATCAGACCTTGTTACATTCAGGAGGAAAAAAGTAGACAAAACATATGCTAAAACAAGGTTATTGAAACTTCTCATTTCATCTTAGCCCATACTCCATCTTTATATCACTGATATTCTTGGAGAAAAACTTTTCATCTTTCACTATATCTCTTATTAGGTTACCAATACAATATGCTATGAAATACTGACAAATGAGATTGTGTTTCCAAAACCTGTGAAATATGGAAGCACACACACTAAAATATATTAGATCTGGGAAAAAAAACTTGTTATAAGGTTTGTTTCTTATTTAAATTCTCACACCACTATCTTTAAACTCAGTTGTGTTGCTTCAAATTGTGGAATTTCTATTCTCCCAAAATGCACAGGTGAGGACAAAGAGGATAGCAGTAAACTGGACTTGCATTTGAAAGACAACTTTCAAATTTATGCCAGGGTTTTTTTCCCTATAACAATATCTTAAGCAAAGTTCATTAACTCCTCCACTGTTCGTACAGATTTGATTTATAAGCTGTTTTATTTTTGAGGTATCTAAACCATATTTTTTGCTTTATTAAACTTTCACTTACTTCATTGAAAAAGCCAGGAGATGATGAAGGACATAAATTATGCAATCTTTATGTTCCTTTAATCTGGCCTATTTTAATGTAAGTCTCTCACTACCTGTGCAAACGTAAGAGAATACTGGTATTTCGCTCTTAATCTAGGAATTAAGACAAAGCACCTTGCCATTAACTAAAAGAAAATGAAAAATGAAGAAATGACTGAAAAAAATTACTACTCTAAAATCATGGTAAAAAAAAAAGTGAGTTTTTTTCTTGGATCTTGTAACAAAATGAAAAATTCATATGACGTCTTCTTTATGATATCTCTATCTACCTATCTCTATCTGTGTGATATGATATCTTTGTAAATTCCAGTAGACAGATTGTACAACAGCACCCCATGTGAACAATAGCTATAGATTATCTAGTAATGACCAAGAAATGCTACATGATTGCACCTTAGAACCAAGAACAACCATCAACAACTTCAGAACCAAAAGCAATCTCACCACAAATGGTTCCCTCCACTTCCCCCAAAAAACAAAGATTAACTTGGTGATTTGATCTTCATACACCCTCTCAGAAACATTTCTGACCATGAGATCAAAGGGAGATGATGAATTTAGCTGCATACCATTGCCACATGCTCAATATAAACAGAGGGCTTCACAAAACTATTGGGAGGTATGGTTAGATACAATGCTATTAACATAGCACTACAGTATTTATAATAAAAGTATCATAGCTTTGAAATTATTCCAGACAATCAGAAAGTAAAACCAACAATAAATATGCAATTTTTAATTCTATAAACCCTGTCCTATTAGAAAACATAAAGGTCATACTCCAATGATGAGGAAACTGATTTGTTTTTTCAGTATATAAGCAATTCCACCAGAATTTTACAATCAATCATAAATCCCGTTACATTTCTAATATACTAGAATATACTAGTACAGTACTGATCAATACACAGAATGATAGACCGGTTCAGGTCAGAAGGGACTTTCAGGATCCTCCAGTTCCATAGGCAGGGACACCTTCCACTAGACCAGGTTGCTCAAAGCCCCATCCAAGCTGGCCTTGAAGACTTCCATGGATGGGGGTACACTATCTGTTCCAGTGCATCACCACCCTTCTAGCAAAGAATTTTTTCCTATTATCTAATCTAAACCTACCATGCTCCAATTTAAGGCCATTCCCCCTTGACCTAACACTACAAGCCCTTGTGAAAAATCCCTCTCTATCCTACTTGTAAAACCTTTTACTGGAAGGCTGCATAGCAATAGTCTGAGGATCTTTCAATTAGGACACAATATCAAGGGAATTCTTCACTGACAATAAACTTCTTTAAAAGAAAAAAGAAAAGAAAAGCAAAAGAAAGAGCCACTGATTATACATATTGAGTGTTAAGACCCTTTGCTGAACAACATTTCTGTAATCACTGTAATGCATCACTCTTGTCATTAAGCAGTTTAGATGACAACTGATCTGAACTCCTGGTATGCACTACATACTCAGTAATTACTACTACCCTAAAATGGCTCTTTGTACCTGAACTAGACAGATCACCCTAACAAAGAGAAAGTTTAGAGGTCCCCATCACAATATTACATAAAGAAAGATGTCTGATAACAAAAACTTATTTGATTTATCAAACAAAGAGTACAACTCTTACAACTGCAGTACTTCACAGGGTACCCAAATTACTTTAAAAGATGGTGATATATGCTGGAAGCAAACTAATCAAAGCAGAACACAGTTCTGCCTTGACTAATTTACACCAAGAAATAAGATTCCTAAGTAGGTCTCTGCTTACAACAGAGACAGTGCACTGAAGATTAACTTCAGGATCTCCAATACCAGCAGAAAAAAATCAGTGCTCAAGTTAATATTAATTCTCAAAACTTTTTAATTAAAATACATGTAACCAAGAGATATGTCATATTCTCCATTAGCATAAGCTTTTTACCAAGGCTGAATGCTTGTTCTGACCTTGATACAATTTTCAGGGAATACAACTAAACAATACAAGAATACAATTATTTCTGTCCTTTGAACATTGACAATTCATAATGCATACCAAACCTATTTCTGCACAATTTTGTTTAAATCAATTTTATGCCATCTGGAAGAAATAGAGAAAGCTTTATTTTTTGAAAACCATTACTACTGCAAACCACCAGAAGCAAGCCTGTTAAAAAAATAGAATCTCACTGCCCCTTCTTATTAAACACCAGATAAAGAGCAAATGATTTAAAAAAAAAGAAAATACAATTGGGCATAGCTTCTTTTGATAATCTTTTGAAGTGGAAAGCATCAGATAAACATATATTATCAATTTTTAGTAATCCATAAAAGCTTCCAATAGACCACATTAAGCCTTTCTCAGACCAAGACAACATTAGCACTTTTCTATTCTACTCAGAGAATTCACTGTGAGGAATTACATTAATTTAGCTACAAACGAAGATCACTAGGTAGTGCTGCAATTTGTCTTCAACTTGCTATTGCTGCCATAATCCACTGTCTTTTCAGTAAATAAAATTAACTGCATGAAGAGAATTATTACCAGACACTTTAAGGAACTGCGATAGTGCTGGCAGTAGTGGTAAGAGCACCTCTTTGGTCTTCAAATTCCCTCTTTTGTCCAAGTTACTTAACATTTGATCTTTTGTGTTTAGACATTCCAACATCGTCAAATAATCAATGAGTTTGAAACTCTGCTTTTAAGGATAACAAAAGTAGAAACAGTTGTGGTAACTTAGTGGCTTTACAACCACATGTCCTTCTGTCCACCTACTCATGTTAAGAGCAACTGAGAGAGCTGGGGTTGTTTAGCCTGGAGAAAAGGAGGTTCAGGGGAGACCTTACCACACTCTTCACGTCCCTGAAAGGAGATTGTAGCCGTTGGGAGGTGGCCTCTTCTCCTGCACAACCAGCAACAGGACAAGACAGCAACATCTCAAGCTGCACCAGAGGAAGTTAAGGTTGGACATCAGAATGGGCTGCCCAGAGAGGTGGTGGATTCACCATCCCTGGAGGTGTTCAGGAAATGACTGGATGTGACAAAGGTTGGACTCCAGGATCTTGCAAGTCTTTTCCAACCTTAAAGCTTCTATAATTCTAGTTTTCTCTGGTATACTCTGGTCCTCTTGAAAGCAGGCTAGCAGGCAGAGCACTGATTTTCATATCAAAACATACTTAAAAGAATGTTTGAGGTACTTGAACCATGGTCTCTGACTTCTCTTATTGTCCACCTGGGTCACATACACATGCATGAGCAAAGGACATCAACAGGAACCAGGCACCACTACTCCCTCTTTAACCTTTCTCCCTAATACAGGACTTTGCTACTCTTCCTTGGGCAGGGAATCTCATTTCTTCACCACCTTCCCCTTACTTGACAAACATATGTCACCCTGAGCCAAACTAAACTTCAGGCTGAGACTGATCTTTTTTACTGAAAAATTACAGGGTTTATTGGGAAAAGCTGAAAGCATCTTCCTTTTATTTTAGTGATTAAGGGTTTAAAGCTTACTAGCTTTTTGCCCCCATTTCTTTTAGACTTAGATGGTTCACTGTACCAGAGGAGTCTTTCTGAATGGTTCTGTTGCATGGTATTGATCCAAATAGGAGGAAGACTTATGTATTAGTTTTTATCATTAAAAAAATGTTACTGAATGTAATTTAATGTAATTTTCCAAGCTGGATAAAAGGCAACAAATTTCATGTGTTTTTCTCTCTAAAAAAATTTATCTGCAGATGTATTATCCACCTTGTTTCTAAAAAGAAGGAGGGCAATAAACATAACGTATCTGCTGTAAACTTGTCTGTTCACAAAAATAAAGAATACAACCATATGGAAACCTGGCTTCAAGTTATCAGTCATCATGGCCCACTGCCTTGTGGTGGTTTTGTGGGATTTTGTCGGTTTATTGGGTTTGGGGTGAGGTTTTTTGTTACATTTAAGAAATTTTTACTAAAAGATAATTTGTACTAGCCTATGGCAAACAAGAAAATATTAAATATTTCAGCCTATTTTTAAATATTTCATTTTGGTAAACAGTTGGAACTTTGCATTTAAGAAGTGGTTACAATGACAAATGGAATATAGAAAATATAAGGCATAAAAAACTAATTCCAGATGATTTGTATGGCAATCAAGAGCTAGGTTGGATTAATTACAAGAATTAAAGTGACAATTTCCAATAAATTCTAAAAATTAGAGTTCATAAACATTACTCTTGCCAAACATACAATTATTAGCTCACAGATTGAAAGTACTGGACAGCAACAGAAAATTCAAAGAAAATTTTTTCTAATGTCAGTCATGACAGCATTAATCCTGCTGGAATTACAGAAATAACTTTACCTTTGATTTTAAGAGTTTAATCTCAGTAAAGGATTCTTTCCACAAAATGGTATTTTTTACATTACTGAAGAACTGCAGAGTAAAACCCATGTGCTATCATGCATCAAACCTAGCAGGCTATCTAGTCTTTCCCAAACGATCTTTTCTTTTTCTTGTGAATTACATCCAGATCATCTTCTTATGGTAAGCAGAGACAGTTTTGATAGCAACACCTGTGACTTTTACAGGCATGTCAGGAGTGTTTTCTGACACCATTTCTTTTTCATCATTGCCTTAAAGTACATTTTTCAGTGTTATCTAATCAACACTGTGAAGCGGTAAATTTATAGTCCCTAACATAAGTTAATTACTGTAAATCATAGAGTCAATTAAAATATGCATTCCACCCTACAGCATATTTTTCTTTCAAATTACACCTTCAATATAGTCCTAAGATCTAATACAGACATTTACTTGGTTGGTATGACTCCAAACACAAATAAAGAGAGATGGAAATGTACTTTCTCAACACTGGTTTATAGCTGTTATTGTTAACTATAGTAACACAAATGTGACTACAACAAGCAAGAATGATTCTGAGCAACGAAGCACTTGTATGTAATTATTTGGTAACATCAGGAGAACTATAAAAATATTTACTCTTCAGTAAAGTTGCTGTTGATGGCTGTATTGCCAAGGGCCCTCCATCAGTCTTAAAGTCAGAATGTTTGTATCGACAGACATATTCTCCCTTTGTAATGTGTTAAACAAAGAAAGCATTAATACCTTAACAATCGGGCATATGAGCCATCAGTCAATCCAGACACCATCCAACCATTATATCAAAACTACCCCGTGTAGCATGAACCCTTTGAACCCTTTAAATTAGCCTGGACAAATTCCCTCCTCTCCCAAACGGATTTCCTATTGTAAACATATACTTTATCACAAACTCGGCATTTTTCAATTCTTTTTCTATCCAGAAAATTCAGCTTGCTAAAGGATAATCACTGAAAAACACCCCTTAGAAATGGGAGGGGGTTTTTTTTGTTTCAGACTTTATAGTACTTTAAATTGCTGTAAGTCCCTGTTAAAAGCTAATAACAAAAATGTTAGTCTAGCAGAACAGTGACCAACTCTCCTGAAAAAAGTGAATCATGTAACAAAATCTCTAGTACTTTTTTAACATAATTAACAAATCATGGATTCTTTTGTCTCCAAAAGCACCCTAAAGTGTTTTTCTACCATATATTTCAACAGATAGAAAAATACAGAACTCAAAACCAGTATACCTGTGAAAGTATAGTTTGCACACAGCTGTAACACTGTGCTCTGAAATAGTATTAATATATACTTCTATATACTAACTATGGATTTTATTTTAGTCCCACAGTAACAAAGTACACTGGGCAAAATTGCACCTAACTTCCCTGCAACTACTTTTCTTCAGTTTTGGCATCAATTTTTAGTGGCTTCATTATCAGAAGAATTAGCTCATTTATCCCAAGAGAGATCTCGTTATATTTCTGATGTTATACTTCTACAACTGTGCAGCATTCATGAAAGAATCACTGAAAAAGAGGAATGTCCTTGTATTTCCAACACTGAACAACCCTTTTAGTCAGTTTTATCAAAGCAGCGCTATCTAGGTGTTAGTTAGAAATTTACTGCCAGAAACAAAACATGATGCCAAATATGTTATTTGCATAAAATATGCAAGTTTGCAGTATTTCTTCCACTATATTTTCGTAGTCAAGAAAACTAAAATTTTATATCTTCTTAGACAAAAGTTTGCAGTTTAGCAGTCTGAGAAAAAATGGTGACACAATGAGAACAGAGAATGCCACTTTCACATTTGCTAAATATCTAAATGAAGTGATTACCAGGTCTAGAAAATAAGATACAATCTGTTCTAAATGAAATGGCATGTATGAGAATGATGTTGATGTTATGGTAAAAGAGGCATTTCTTTTTATGTTAACAGTGTATTCCAAACATTTCCCTTTTTTTAAGAAAATACTTCCGTAGTTTAACGCTCACAAGGCAGAAAATTTTCTGGAGATGTAGACTGCATCCAAACTGTCCTCTAACACATTCCCTCCAAATAAAATACAACAAACCATTGTGCAGAATTGTTTGAATAATAAATAAAAATTCTTCAGAGTATTTTCTTTAACCAGTGTTCTACTTCACTGCTTACAAGGAAACCTGAACACTAGCTAGAAGCTTCTGTCTGTAAATATCATTGGTATGTCAGAAGATTTCCCCATTCCCTGCCTAAGCTTCTTAAATTACATTCAGATTTCTGTGGTACCATAACAACTTCAATATGGCACGTAATTCACTGTTTTGTAAAGGTTTTGTTTCCATTTCCACCTCCAGTTGTTGGTTTACATTTTTCATCCTGACTGCTCTGCAGGATATACATCCTTACAATGCTCATGTGAAGTCTTGCAGCTTCAACATAGAACACTGTTAACCACCGCATTAAAACCGCATCGAGACATAGGCTGAAGCAAAATCCTGCATTACAGGATACAACAAATTGTACCAGATTTCATCAAAATGTGCAGTAAAGCAACCCAATTCCTGATGGCAAAATAAAAATTCGTCATGTAAAAAAATGTTTCTTTGGGCTTTTAGGAGATTCATAGGAACTTTCTTTGAATTCAGTTCATGGTAACGCATGTTCCTCAGTTTCAAAGCTTGATTTTCCAAGTTTAAATGAGGACTAAATCCAAAATAAATCTCAACAAAATTGTTTTGCTTTGCCTGCTATGAGTCAATACCATGTAAAATGCCAAAACACTTTTTGCCCCCCAGGTGGAAATGGCAGAAGATCCTAGATTCACTTGGAACCCAGCACAAGCTTTCTAAAAGACACAAACCATTCTAAGTATTCCAGGTACGCACCAAAATCCGCATTCACTGTACATTGCAAAAACCCTGTGCAGAGCATGAAGATTAAAATTAATGTGTACTTAGGATAATTGTTGAAACTAACTGGGGATCAACTCTTAATTAAGTTAAGAACATTCTTTAATTCAACTAAAGCAGTGTTTAGCTGTGGACCTTTGGTGTTGATATAAACGGCATTACTTCTCTTCACAGACCAATCCCCAGATTTTATACACAATCTCACCTGGTCACACTCATTAAATCAAAACAGAATTAGCAAGACATCTACATAATGCAAAACAACATAGAGCATGGTTTGTAGTACAAGGAAATTGTATTCACAATAAAAATTGTGAATTGTCTATTCACAATATTTTGCTTAGATAACTTTCATCCCTTATATAAACCAATGTAAATACACTGAGGACAAAGTATGGCAAATTATTAATAAACTTAAATATATACTGTATTTGCTGTGTCTATCTTTTATATATCTATTGGAATGTGGACATGTATGTTATAGAACATTTATATTAGAGTCTTCAAAACCTGGGAGTCTTATTCTATTTATCCTAACCACAGGGCAGAAGGCAAAAATCTGCTAAATTTATGAGACATTCCTACTTGGCTTGGTAAGGAAAGGTTAAGCAGAATCTAACTGGTACCACCCCTGTCCTCTTTTGAAACATTCTATAATCTACTCCCAATATTCCACTTTGCTGTAAAATCAGCACAGTCTGCATCGAACACCTACTCAGTAAGGCTACTTAAATTACTTCAAAGGACAGTCTTCAGCAAAGTACAGGGAGAAATAAGGAAATTTAAGGGCTTAAAACTCTGTGAATGAGCATTTTTTTAAGCAGCTCTTACAGATTCTTACCAGCTCTTGTGTATCTTCTGCTAATGGCAAAAACGTAGCTTCCAAAATAGCAATTTGATCAGTGCTGAGCTTCTGCCACAAACTAATCAGCATAATCACCAGATGGGTGGCACTTTTCAACTTTGCAAATGCCTTGAACATGTTGGCTTGATTTTCTTCTGCTGCATCTGCTAGAGCTATTACCTGCAAAAATTACAAACATCTGTTAAATATAATTTTACCATCCGTGAACACTCAACACTGAAATTACCTTTGGCACACTCTTGTTTTCCTTTAGAAGATCCTGAGGAATTCTGTTTTCCATAAACACAAACCACAGAGTATTAAATGAGTTATCATTTGTCTAGATTTTTCTTTTGCATACTCAAGGCAATTTCAAGTCCATATGGCAACAGGATTAACCCATCTAGTACAGTCAGTGTAGAAAGGATTTTGTTTAGAGCATATTTTTAAGGCATTCCTGAAATTAATCCCCATCATATCACATAACACGTGACAACAAACTAATTTTCAGGTTTATATCACACACTAATCTCCATATGACCAGTAAATCTACTGTATTAATCAAAAACAACACTCTGATTTTATGCTATTAAAAAGGCAGCATATAATTATTTCCATTGTAACACAGCTGCCATCTGTTATTTTATTAACTCTTATATCTCTCCATGTTTTGCCCTAGTTTCTTCAGCATTTATGCCAAAATGTAAACATTATGGATCATGCATATGAAGGCAATATCACATTAAGTGCCGGACATTATGAAAGAATTTTCAAAATAAAATAAAAGTAACAGATTCACTTCTTCTAATACGGTAGGAGTTTTGCCGAGTACTTCAGGATAGGGAAAACCAGAAACCTATTATATGATACTCGGCTCAGAAATCATTTCAATAGCACTTGCTGTAACTTCAGTATGAGAAGAGACTTTCCACAGTATTTGCACTGGGGTACTTCAAGTAAAGGAAAGGTATAAAGGCTAGGGATTCATCCGGGGGAGCACAACTTAAAAGACCTGTTCTCAGGAGTGCCATTACATCTCCATGCTACCCAAACAATACCTGGTTTACAGAAGCGTTGATTATCTGATTGTTATTTAAATCAACACAAAGCACCTCTTTCAACCACTTTCTGTTTATTTATTTGCAAGACAGGGTAATAGATGCTTGACTGGAGTTGTGAAAAGCCTCATAGAAATGCAGTTAAGTGTAATTAGTATTACAGCAGAATTTACTAAGTACAACTTGCAGAGCCTGATCCATTAACATTTTGGCAACAGCAGGAAAACGAAAATACTATATGATGCATCTTCAGCAGGGAAAGAGAGCCAACCAGCTGTTAGCATTTGGTGGACGAAAACTATTTTTAATCTGCGATGCTGGCATTAGAGATGTGTGTGTGTTCTCTCCAAGCTTCCCATGTGACTGGGAAGATAAAGAAAACAGAATTTTAGGGAACTATAAATATGAAACATTTCAAACAAAATGTGTTGATAGCTTTTGTTTTAGATTTTAAAATGTAATCTTTCCAAATAAAGCAGAAAACCCACAGGACACCCACAAGTCCAAACACTACATAAATCAGAGCCAAGTAACAAAATAGACAAACAAAAAAACCCCAGCTAACCACGTGAAGGAGAACTAAGAAATTAACCCCAAGCAGTGAAAACCAACATAACAAACTTTGGTCAGAAAGAGTAATGATATCACTGACATGTCACCTGATGCATCTGTGTTGGCATTCAGTTTGCTCTGACCAAAGCCTTGATGCTTTCCACACCTCATGTTCTACAAAAGGTGAAGTTCCATATCACAGTCACTTTCCAGGAGTTATGGGTGACAAAGCCACCTGATAAGCAGCACATGATGTAGCAACCCACATCAGCTGTCTCTGACCCATGTAACCAGTAATTTTACGCATTGTACAGCTTCATCTTTCTGAGACAAGCAACAACAGTAAAATCTTCCTCACTCTAACAGAGCCCTTCAAATATCTCATTTCTTTTCCTGTCCAATATACAACTGAAAATTTGGGAAGAACAATGAATGAAGATGAATTTAACATGCTGATGAGGTGTGCTCATTCACTGGTATGCTTCCTCCAATGTCATCACTGACTGGGATAATACAATTCAGAATTCCTGGCAAGCTACCTGTACCCTACCATGGATAATGCTCAGACAACATTGATTTTGTTGAAGATCGAAGCAAATAGAGTTACCCTTGTGTGACAACTACCTGAACCCCACTTACACAGCAGAGGCTACTTTCTGGAGTCATTCATAAATTCCCAAGTGATTTCTCACTCTGTGCTATATTTCAGCTGACACTCTCCTACGTACTTCAGAAACGCAAACAGCATAAAGCGAACTGACATGGTCTTTTACCTTATGGAGCCTTCATTTTAGCCTTCATTTTGTTCATCTCCATGAACAAAGGAGATGCTCACCTTTTCACAGGCTCTAGGTGTAAAACAAATATCCCAGCACTTCCAAACAATGGCTGATGTACCAAGTCCATAACCTATTTTAGAAGCAGTATCATATAAACCCTTAAGAAGAGCAACTATTAAAAGGTCTTCTTTGGCAAAAAATTCTACAGTTCTCATGCACAATAATATTAGGCAAATGCTATAAAAGTAGTAGACCTAAGTTTCTAAAGGAGAAGTGCAGTCTTTAAGCATTGCAGGTCAATGAAACATAGTAATTAAATCTTCAGATAACTGCATATATACAAGTTCTACTTTACACTTGCAGAAATAACAAGGAGGGGAAAAAAAACACTTCTAAGCACTAATTATTCTGTTAACAGATTAAGTGACCCAATATAGCTTTCTGAGATCTGGAATATCCAGGACACAGGACAATACAATATTAATTACCACACTATAACGTAGGCACACACAGACGTAGTAATTTTTAAAAAGCCTCAAGATTAAAGATTCCTTGACAATACATGGTTACACAGTAAATACTTGACAGGAGGGGGGGAAAAAAAAATCTTTTCTCATGGAGTAAAATTACTCTAAAAATCTCCCAGGACACTAGCTACAAATTTTAGAAATATTCTGGGGATCTTCATTCAAACACTTGAGGAATTTAGGAATGAGTAAGTTCTAACAACAAGACATTAACATTTTTAATCATTTTATTTTTGCCTGAACATCTCTATTTATATTTTGTAATATTTGAGGAACATAAAGGATCTGTACCCTTTGCAATCTGAGATCCTAGTCTCTTCAGACTCAGTCATGATTTCTCCATAATTTCCCAATTTTATTTTCAGTTCCCAGGATAGCTGTTCAATCTGTTTAATATCTATTTTATCATCTTTCTAAATAGATATAAAATCTTATAAAAAAAGAAAACCTCTCCCTGTCTCACTTTTTCACAGGATAGACAGGAAAATACATTGCAACCGACAGTCTCCAGTATAGCTTACATATAAAGATTTTAGACCAACCGAAAACTATTAAGTAAAAAGTCCATCTTTTTACTTATTCGTAAGAACTATCATTGCCTACTTAACATTTTTCTTTCTCTTTCTTCAATATCACAAAGCTTTCAAATAAAGAAAACTAAAAATAAGTTTCTCAATTGATCTTTCTAAAATTTATGAATGAAAGGAAAGTATTTGATGCAGGAAATAAGAGATACTGAAATAGTGTGGAAGTACAATATTGAACATATATTTTTATAACTGATCAAAACTTGCTTTTGATTTATATTATTTTAAATTTTTTTCTGAACAGACCCCTACTCTGTTTCAATACATGTAACTATAGAAAAGTAAAGGCCAGTTAAGTATTATGAAAGCATACTTTAAAAAAATAAGTAATTACTCTCTAAACAAAGATCATGTTTAACATTTTTACTACAGTTCATATTCTCACTTGCAATGATAGAGCTGAAATACAGATTTTTTTTTAATAGTCTTGAGAACTTCATACCCCCACACTATTACAAAGATTTGACTTCAATAATTTCCAAGTATAGAACATTTCTCAGTGTTTTCAGCCTTAAGTGTTTAAGTAGAAAGATGTCTCTCCATGCTTATTTCATTGCTAAGTAGGTCTTGTAAGATGTCAAGCATGTGAAAACTGTAAACTAATGCTGATGCAAGTTTTAAAACCAGTCAGAGTTCTCCATCATTAGTGGTAATGTAAGATATTTTTAGGTCATTGTTTAACATCCAGCAATAACTTCAAAATTAGTTATGCCTCTTGAAAAAGGCTTGCAACATCGCCCACTCTTGTACATGCAGACAAATTTCTTGAGGCAATAATGGACCATAATAATGACTCTTCCAGGCTTCTTCTAATAATATAAAAAAAAATAGAAATACAATTCCAAAAATACAAAACACTTTCTTCTCAGCTGGATAGGAAGTTGAAGAAAAATTTGAAAAAATAAAGAACAAGAAATGAGCTTGAAGTTCCAGGGAGCTTCCTTTGTGTTGGTAGTATATTTTCTTGGAGTCCCTAACACCACTGGGACTGAAAACCCTGCCAGATTTTATGCCATATCCTAAAATGGTGAACATGAAAAAGTGACAGATAATTTGGTTTTCTTTTTTGTTTTTTTTTTTTTTTTTTGTTTAAACAGAAGAAGGAAAAAAACCAGCTATTCACAACTGGTAAAAAAATAGCCAACTAGTCTTACTGTCATCTAGTTCTAATACATTAGGTTCAGCTTCCAGAATTTTGAAGTAACTTTATTTTTAGCAGAAATGAAGTATGAAGAAACAGAATTTTGGCATTTAAGGAATCTCTTTACATGCCATCCATATCACTTATGAGCAACTCTTGTATGAAAATTTTGTTACAATATGAAAGGTAACATTGGAAATTTAATTATTATGAAATGAACACATGGATGATGAAGCTCATGGGTCTCTTCTGGCAATTGTTTTTACAGAATACTTTATTGCAAGAAAGTTAATTGATCTAACCCCTTTCAACTATTTTTAAGCAGAATTAGATCTTCAGAAAGCAGGATGTTAATGAATATAAAGCAGGAAGAAATGGAGACCTGAGAAATGCTAATTATGGCTTCTTTATTGCTGTTGACAAAGGACATTTACTACTAGTCTCACTCTTTTCCCAGTTTTAGAGAAGGAAATACAACTCAGCTGCCAAACCTAAAACAAGGTCTAACAATTCACATACGATGCGTAAGCATATGAAGTCAAATATGTTTTTTCTTACCAGCCCCTTTTTTTTACCTCAATATTTAAAATTCTTAATACCTTTACTCTAGGAGTAAACTTTTTGGTTTTTTAAACAGGCAAGTCTCAAAGTAGTTTCCAAGATAGAGAAGTAGTGATTAGCAGCCTGATTCCCTGTGCAGACTATCGCACTCAACAGCCATCGTGCACAGAGCTTTTGACAGGTGACTGAAGCTTTATGGAATGCAGGCAGAGATATCCATGTCAGAGGGCGATCCTTATCGAGCGCTCCGTCACCAGGAAGAGTAAGCATGTCCCCGTCAAAGGGAGCACTTCCAAACACCGTGGCGTTCCCACAGCGCAGCAGTGGCGACGAGAAAGCGCACATTGGGATTAAGTACCCCAGGCCACAATTATCCAACCCTTGTGAGAATGTCTCAGCTTGTGCTAACCATGACTGCAGCTCTTTAAATTGTGGCACAGGACCACCACGATGACAACAAAGCATCAATTCACTAGACACCAAATACCCGACTTTCAAGTGAAGCTCAACATGGCCTTGATGAGAGAAGACAGCAGAGACAAAAGACACTGCAGCACGATCCATGCTTCATCTGGACGCACACAGCTACCTCCTGAAAATCTATGGCCTGACTTGATGAACATGAAATTAACACGAGGAACTACTATAGCAGTCTGTGCCTCTGAAAACAAGAGTTAGATTAAGAAAATACTGAGGGCTGTCAGGGAAGCTGTGTGATTTTGTTTTCTTCTGTTGCTTCCAAGACAGAATTATCACTAACAGCTCTACTGCACCTTTCTAAATTGGATTTTACCACAAAGCAATACTGTTTACAAGCATAACAAAGGCTGCACATTTTGATGACGGTCAACTCAAACACTTACAAGAGCTTAATGCAAGCACTGTTTACATTCAGAACGCTCTTTTGCACCTTCACAAGTATCAAAGCTGTGTCTTACACAAAACCAAAGTGGGAGTGGATTATTGCCACAGAGAATCATGCTGCATCACTTATTTTAATCCTTTCATTTTAAGAACTAGTGACAATGATGTCAATAAGAAAATCTTCGGAGATAAAGTAAATATAATTTCAGCTATACAGCAGCATAGTAGTATGAATATGGTCAGTTCAAAAGGAAAAAATATCTCCAGCTTTTTAATATTTCCTCTTTAGAATACTCAATAAGAAAGTAGGCTTCTTCTTCAGAAGTCTCTCTCCAGCTTTTATCTACATCATTATAGTCTGAATAGAATTATTTTTGAAAAAATTACTGCAAAATATTTAGTGGGTTTAGAACGCCAGACACCTGAGTGCCTTATCCAAAAGTACTTGATACAAGTACTTACCAATACACTTAAACCAATACATTTAAACCCAAATTAAATAGTTACCAATACTTACCAATACATTTAAACCCAAATTAAAACCCTAATAGATCAATGACAGCCTGTTCCACATGAATTTTCTATTTTGTCTATCCTAAGTATATAAACAACCTTTCCAGTAAAATCCAAGAATGAAGACCACCTGGTTAGCTCTACTTTAAAATTAGTACATTCTAATTAAAGTAAGAAATTAATATTCCTTTGATTCTAAACATGCAGCTCTTCATGTGCATAAATCAATTTCAAATTTTTTTCTGTCTAAGCAACACTAATGTAGTGGCAAAACCTGCTTGTTCCCATCATTGCTACCAGTTTACTGCTTATTTAAACCATCTTAGTGCTTTATACTGCTGCCCATCCTTAACTGAGCTTCCTTGTGTAAAGCCACAGGAACAGAAATGAGGAATTCCTTTTGTCTCTGATGTTCCATCTGCAGTAAGGATTAATTACAGTTAAGATTATTTTAACTTGTTTAATATACTTATCTATATCTGTCTCTTTTTTCCTATGTTATTGGCTTTTTGTGTTTGTTTTTAAGGGTTTACCAATTTTGAGACACCAGATGAGTTAATATGGTCAGTACTAGCAATACAAAGATGATTATTTAAATACCTGACACCTCCTCTCAATGGCCTACACACAGGTAAATATTACAAGCAGTTTTGCATGTGAGAAATTGCAACAGTGAGTAAAAGTAACAAATTCTTATTTGGTACAACTTCTAAATACCAAGATGGGGGCAGGGGGAAATTCTTGGAATTATGCTACAAACATGTTCCAAAATATATATGGTACTTCATAATACATTTAAAAATAAGTTCTACATTATAAAATCCAAATTTAAAAGTGGAGTCATAAAATTAGTAGCTTATCCAAGTGAAGCAACATCTGTTACAAATTACATAAAACCCAAGAACACAGTGAGTTACAATGAATCCTTTACTTAACCCTTCAAAACAGAAGTTCTATTTAGGCAAAAGGATGTGCTAAATAGCACACAGATATGTCACAGAATCTGTGATAGTCAATGAATGTGAAGACAGAGTTTCATTGTGAAGCTGTGGTTGAATTGGCAGCAATGTATATAAAATGCAGCCAAACATGAGCTAAATGGAGACAGAGAGGGGGAGAGCTTGGTCTGTGTCACAAATACATGGCATTATGTAATGACGACTAAACTTTACAATAAAAGAAAAAAAATTAAACAGCTGAAGTTGCATGCTTCAGCTGTGTGTTTAAATAAGCTTTGGACCTAAACAAACAGTTTAAAACCCAGGAGATCCAACCTGAAAATTTTTAATTATCTATCAGAGCAATTAAATTATGGATGGCCAAGAAATCAAGACAAACATATCTGATTGTACTTCTGCAAAAATTAATGTACAGTGAAGCTCTATGAGTCAAATTAAGGATTCATTAACCCCAGTGGGAGCACTGCATCCATTCAGTAAAGGCAGGATTTCATTTTGTCAAAGACCACTACTCTCACTGTCATCAGTCATATGCACCTAGTTCGGGGAAAAAGCAGCACGTTAGATATCACATGATGAGAGTAGTTTTAGAAATCTAGAATAAATCCACAAATTATTACTTCCAAGAAAGTACACTGTAAAACATGCCCTAGAACAGCTTTGGTTCATATCTATATCTTATTGTAATAGTGAAAACCAAAAATGTGTTGACAAATACATCTTGAAAAGAGCAATAAAAACAAATCCAAGTAATACATAATATAGATATTTCCCCTCTGTATAAATGAACACAAAGCTATTCCACCAAATTCTATCCTGAGACCTTTAACAATAAAAGTATCAACATCAAACAAATCAGCAAGCCAGTTGAAGATAGAGAAGTTCTAACAGAATTCCAAGCCACTGCCAATCCCACTTGCAATTTTGGCACTTCTGCGTTATACTGAATTAATTGAAGAAATTCCCAGAGCTCCCCATTCAGGTGGAGCTAGTATGTAATTTTAAGTGATCAAAAAACATTGTGGTTGACTAATATAGTGTCTAAGAGTAAAAGTAAGACTTAGAAAAATTAAATTAAAACTACACATTCTGGAAACAAGAAACATAGAAATTAAAGAAAATGGATGGCAGGCTAATAAGAAGCTTAGACTTAACTATAATACTAATTTCAGGACCTCTCTCATTAAAATTACTTTTCTATTTTGAGACACTTATAGACTTTCTGTTACTAGTAAAATCTTGAGAACACATGACAGTACATTTGGAAATAAAACAAGCTTCCCAAGTCAAAGTGCAAAGGTCATCATACATTAATTGCTTGCTTGAATACTTTGCCTTTCAATTACAACTTTTCCATAATGTCTTCTATTCTTTTTTACCGAAAGAGACATAACCATTTCCAAACATAGGAACATCACAATAAAATATAGGTTTTGTAAAACTTAGTCAAAAAAACACAATCTGTAAACCTTAAAGAAAATTAAGCAGAGATTTATGTTCTATTCTTACTGGATTTACTAGGAGGAAAAAAAAATGTTTCAAAAACATCATGGCATCATTTAGGAAAGTAAAAATTCATTGTTCATTTATGGTGCTACAACAATAAATTTCAGACAAAGAAAACTCTTGTGTTTCTCCACAGATGAAGCACAGCACAGGCCACATTCATGCTTGCTTCACCACAATACCCAGCAAAAAACCCTTTATGAACTGCATCCTACTTCATGTGACATTAAACTTCTAAGTCAACAGGTACTGCCATACAGGTATGATTATTTTTAGTAGGGTAGTTTCCTTTTCTGGGGGCAAGACAAGTATTGAAAGACCAAAAATATCCTACTGCCAAGTCACACAGCAGGCAGTCGTAACCTAATAATGAAGCAGAAAAGAGCTTATCATATCCTTGCCAGAAACCCTAGATCTACAGAAAGAAAACAAAACAAAAAACACCTGAAGTAACATTACAGTGTGTTCAACAGCAAATATTCAGGTGTTGATGAAAAGAACATATACTTTTAGGTCACCAAATTAGTTGTGCTGCAGATAATGGCCAATGATACTCATTCTTCTGCACACCTGGAACTGCACCTTCTAACTCTCTTCTCTCAAAGTGAAGAACTAAGAAAATTCCCACCTGAAATAGCCTGCTAATTCACAAGCACAAAGCCTACAGGTACACAACCAGGTGCAGTTTTCTTTACCTGCACACCTGCCTTAGCCACACAATAAACTTAGGCAGTGCATTCTGCCAGTTAAACATAAGATTTAGAACTTAGGCAGAAATAAAAAAACTACCCATTTTTTTTTAATTTAAAAGAAAATAAGCAAACAAACAAAACACAAACCCACAAAAAAAAAAAAAAGAAGTAAGAAAATATTCATCCCAAAAAATTTATGTTCAAAATAAGATGAGCTACAAAACAAGTGATTATTTTAGCATAAAACTCATTTAACTAAGAATTATTCTAATGAAGTAAGCATGTCTCACCATAGGCTATGGGATAGTTTCAAAATAAGTGTGCCATTATATATGTACATACATACTCACGGGAGTAAGACTTTACTGCTCAGCATAACATTCTATGCCATTCTCCTGGTATACTTCTAAACATAGCTCAAGCTTTATGGCTTTCTGATTTTCATTTCAAAATACAGCATTTATTGATGCACTTATGTCACAAAAAATAATTCACAATTGGCAGTAATGGCAAAAGTCTTTCACTCATGTTTTTGCAAATATGAATTTTTACCTACTTGCAGTAGGACAACTACTAGCTCCACTTATATCCCTCGTTGTTGTTTTCTCCTTAAAATGAATGAAAATATGGAAGTATGGAAGTGCTAGTAAACAGTATAATGAAACACCTCCCAGTATGTTTAGCACCATTCTCTACCAAAAAAAGAGCTGTGTGGCAAACTTACCCATTTTTTACCTAGCCTCACTAGCTATTACCCTATCATGCTGACAGAAAAGCAAAACAGTTCAGGCCACCTGGAGTTAAGGGGAAGAATCTATCACTTTTTAAAAGCCTTTGGAGTCACACTCAAAAAGTTTCACAGTTCACCATTGCTTCCTAGAAGAAAGTAATTTTATCAATGAAGGAAAATTTTTACACCAAATGTACAAGCCTTAATGCATTTAGAAAACAACCTTCCATGCAAATATCTGATTTCTCAACTTCTCCTTTATTCTAACAAGCAGCTGAGTTTATGGAGGAGATGGGACAAGATCTACAGTTTTAAAATTTTAAGTCCTGCTAAGACTTATATTCCCAGTGGGGCTGCTAGAGGTAGGGAAGCATAGGGTAGAGATAGCAAGTGTCAGGTACAATTCAGTGTCTGAAATGTGATAATTAACCTTGTAACTTTCTCTGGTTTAAATCTAGAAAAATCTTATTGTCTGAGTGGAAGTTTAAGGATAATTCTACTGCATATCCACTCAATTATGTAGAACAGGAAAGAGCTCACTTTTCAACACTAATATATAACCACATGCAAACACACCCCACTAAATTAGTAACAAATGCTCTTACTGATTTTGGCTGAGATAGGCTTTCTGATAAGAAAAGATTTTCCTTAAAAAAAAAAAAAAAAACACCAAAAACTTAATTTGAACACTTTTCTTGTTCCCCTGATGTAATACAGCTGAAGTTCATGCCCCAGTTCAGTCAAATCTACTAGTTTTAACTTAGTTTCAACTATTATTGGCCATAACAAGATGTGTTCAAAAGGGTATTTATGTTTCCTTTATTCTATTGCATCAAAGTTAGGAAAACACATCTGGGTAGCGTACACTCCAGCCACACTGCAGACCAAAAATCCAGATAACCATTTTGTCTAGAGGGATGACTAAGTAAGTTGGCCAAATATCAGAACAAATTCACTTTGATGTTTTCAGTTGGTGGAGCTCAGAAACATGACCTAAGTTATGCAGTTACATCCCCTGAAAGAGTAGCAATGCTCTCTTCCTTTAGCATCTGTCAGGGTAGGAGAGGTGGAGGGAAAGAAGTATTTGTTATGGATGAGGGCAAAATTCAACATGGATAAAGTGATAGGAACTTAAGGAAAAACATTTGTCTACTTTCACTCATATTCATGAATAGTCCATATTCATATCTTTTCTAGGACCACCTCCAGTGCCTGCTTCCACTGTTTCCAACAGATGCTTTGGAATCTGATTAGGCGTCCATAATGAAAGATGGCATTTGAGACTTACACTGCAGGTCCACACAGCTGAAATCAGACTGCATTGACAGGTTCCACATAAGCAATTGCCTCTAAAGTTATGCTAAGCCACTTGTCAAAAGTTAATGGTGAAAATAAATAAAAATAGATAAAACCTCACATGAGGTGTAGAACAAACTTCCTGAGCTCCATTGATCATGTAAAGAAGCACACAGCTGGCAGGTTGTTAAATGATGGGACTGGAGAGAATTTCTGAGCACCATGCCTGTGGAAAGAACTACTATAGAGAACCCACTGTGCAATGAGAACATGAACCAAGCACAATGTTCTTTACTAAATGGAAATGGAAAATTCCTAGGGGAATACATAAAACAAAAATAATTTCCCAAAGGATATAACTCCATTGCAGAGCTTATGGTTAAAGGAACTGCAGGAAGAAGTGCCTGCTACCCACACAGTGCAAAAAAACTATGAGGAACCAGGAAGATATGCACTCTTTCTTTCTTTTGGAGCAAATACAAGACCATGGCTGCTTAAAACAGAGGGAGATCCACAAAGACAAATTGTACGATAAGGTGGCTACATCCCTTAACTTTTAAACAACTCTTAATTTCCTTTATAAAAGAGTGGAGACACCATTACCTTTTTTTTCAACAATAGAAGGTACCTAACTTGCAGTGTCTTTCACTCCAGAAGACCTTTTTGTCTCCACTGACTACAGAGAAAATCAAACTTCCCTAGATGAAATCTGCTTTTGTGAATCTCACCCACCTATATCATAGCAAAGCATTCCCACCTTTTTCAAGGGATATCCATAGATGACCTTTAGCTATGAAGCCTGTATGAGAAATAGAATCAAAGGACAATTTCATCTCATCAGAGCCAATCAATTCATTATCAATAAATGTCTTTCCCTTAACTTTATTCAAACAACCAACAGATTGTAAGCAAGATCTTGCTGTGTTTGAGTACTTCAGTACAGATGTATTCTCGTGCCTCACAATACTGCATAAGGACCCCTAAAACTGCAGGGAGGAGGAGGAGATCTTAGCTTTTTTCTTCCCTAAAAACACCTGAGAAGGTTGGAAGAGATTAAAAATTTTGATTTTTTACAATACCAGCTACCCTTAATACCACATTTATATGTGTGAGTTAGTGATGACCCCTTAAATGATAATGAGATAAACTAAGATCAATGTTTTTGCAACACATATGCTTATGAATGGCGTTTTCCTCCGGTGTTCACAATACTCCAAAAGAAAATATAGAAAACAGTCAGTTCCACATGATGAGAATTATTTTTTGAATTTCATTAAATCTGACATACAGAATCCAAGGGAACATCTGTCAGATTTAATGAAATTCAAAAAATAATTCTCATCATGTGGAACTGTAGATATAAAAAATTCAAACAAGATCTCCTTCAATGCTTAGTGCATTAAAGCTGCACTAAGCATTGAAGGAGA
>JAYDZK010000169.1:57087961-57105158 GCA_034509185.1 Euphonia xanthogaster | reverse complement strand
ATGAATCACCAGGAGAGGAAAAAAAAAAAAAAAAAAAAACCAGAAAATTAAAAGAAACATTAACAAAATGCAAGGTAAGCACCTGCCAATTATATTTGTTCTTTTCTTAAAACTGCCCACACTTATTACCAGTTATGTCAAAATCTTGAATAAATGCAGAATTAATAAAGAGCATAAACCAAAGCTACATGTTGGTGAAGAAATACCTGTTTCTCTATTAATATATATTAACTGCTTCTCTATAAGAAAAAGAAAGTAGCAAAGCCCCCCCAAAGTCTACAAATCTAGACTTGAGATGTGCTCTATTCCTAGATTATCTGGCATGTCATGAGTAAGGCTTTTCAGCTTCCTCTGCCTTACTTTCAACTTTAACTCTCTACTGTGAAGTTTATTTCTTATTAAATATTTTAAAAAATAGACTTGTTCTTGGTGCTATTCTTGAGAAATTACCATAAAACAAAATAGCCAGTGTCACCAAAAAGACAGCTCAACTCTAGATTCCTTGCTGCCCCAACAACAACCAAACCAAACAGACTCAGTTCGCAGAGCTTTTTATTTCCTGCAAGGACTGCACATTTACAGACACCTGACCTCTTTCTTGCTCAAGCATCACTAAAATCAAAAATCTTAATGTCATAAAGTGGTTAACAATTCCGTTAATGGTGCCTAAAATGGAATAGAACCTTGCTCAATCACCGGTATCTGTTTGTTCTGTAACACTAACACAAGCAAAAAGAAATGAAAATGTAGTTTAGCTAGAAAAAAATCATGAAGAAATTAAATGAAAATGCAGATCCTTTTCACTGAAGGTACCATTTTCATATAAATACTTTTCAGAAATTTGAATTTTAAGAAAGATTTCTCAGAGAACCCGTAAATACCAGCTACATTTCCTGAAACAAAAATCTTTGCTTGTCTTGACTATACTGAGAACAATTAGTGATATTCAGAGATTGCAATTTGAAACTTCTGTTTCAAATTGCAATCTCTGAATATCACTAATACCAGAAGGACACCTGAGAAATGCTACACATGTCAAGAACATATGGCACCAGCCAAAAGAGAGAAATCTGAATTAAGCTATCATTCTTTCATGTTATGGATAAAACTACTCAAATTATCAAAATAATATCCATCTTCATCAGTGATTACCTCCACAACTGACAAAATCACAAAATTACAGTATATTCTGAGTTGGAAGGGAGCCACAAGGACCAAGTCCACCTCTAATGCCGGGATAGCTGGCTTCCAAGAAGGCAGGCAGGTACGGGCCAGATAGCTCAGTTCTTTGAAGACTGAACTCTCCAAATACCCAAGCCACACTCAGCCACAGGCAACCTATAGCAAGCTCAAGTGATATCAGCTCTTAGGTGATCTCAGCTCTTTTTAATGGTTTCAGGTCTTAGCTTGCTAAAGGCGCTCTGGCTGGCCGTGGCTTCCCGGGCAAGCAGACGCTGAGAGAGGAGAAGAAAAGTCCTGGCGTTCCACAGAAATGGCTTTATTGGGAATTCTGTGAAGAGTTCCAGTGACAGCTCTTCTGGCCAGAATGGGCTAAAGTAGCCCCTTATATAGGGCTAGAAAGGATCCGAAATTGTCCAATAGCAGGGGTTAGGGAAAAGTGACCTATGGGGTCACAGAAAGGTAAGCTAGGGTCTGGAAGACGGAAGAGAGGGGCTTCTGGTCTAGTCACTATGACTCGGCATTTTCTTATCTTTAGGCCTCTGTTCTCCACGGGGCCCTCGCAGGCCCCGTGCCTGCTACACACCTCCTGCCCCTGCAGAGCACCGACCCCAAGAGTCACACCATGTGCCTGAGAGCACTGTCCAAACACCTCCTGAACTCGGTCAGGCTGGTGCTGTGACCACTTCCCTGGGGAGCCTGTTCTAGTGCCCAGCCACCCTCTGGGTGAAGAACCTTTTTCTTATATCCAACCTAAACCTCCCTTGACACAACTTCAGGCCACTCGCTCAGGTCCTGTCACTGGTCACCACAGAGATCAGTGTCTGCCCCTCCTCTTCCCCTCACGAGGAAGCTGGAGACTGGGATCAGATCTTCCCTCAGTGTCCTCCAGGCTGAACAGACCAAGTGGCTTCAGCTGCTCCTCATACAGCTTCTCCTCCTGGCCCTTCACCATCCTCATGGCCTCCTGTGCATGCTCTCTAGTGGTTTAATGTTGTTATCTCGTGGCACCCAGAACTGCCCCCAGCACTGGAGGTGAGCCCGCCCCAGCTCAGAGCAGAGCAGGACAATCCCCTCCCTTGNNNNGCTGGCCATGCTGTGCCTGATGCCCCCAGGGCAGGGTTGGCTCTCCTGGCTGCCAGGGCACTGCTGGCTCATGTTCAGCTTGCCATCGAGCAGGACCCCCAGCTCCCTTTACATGGCACTACTCTCCAGCCTCTCGTTCCCCAGGCTGTACGTACTACCCCAGGTGTAGAATTTGACACTTGCCCCTGTTGACCTTCACTTGGCTGGTGACTGCCCAACTCTCCAACTTACTGAGGTCTCTCTACAGGGCCTCCCTGCCCTCAAGGGAGTCCGCAGCTCCTCCCCATTTTCCATCATCTGTGAACTTGCTCATTATCCCTTCCAGTCCTGTGTCCAAGACATTTATGAAGATGTTGAAGAGCACAGGGCCAGGGATGGAGCCTCACTAGAGATGTCTGATGTCACCTCACTCACTATAAACCTTTGTGTCTGATCCATGAGCCAGCTGCTCACCCATCTCACAATGCGTTTATCCAGCTGCATGCCGGACATTTTGTCCAGAAGGATCCTGTGAGAGACAGTATCTAAAGTTTTACTGAAATCCAAAAATGTGTAAAATGGTTGTAGTCTGTAGAGATTAAAATGATATTTGAAAGAGAATCTTTGAACCATTTCTTAAGAATTAGACTTATGAAAACATAATGAATATATATGAAAACACAAATGTGTTTGGATTCCCTTGGCCAACTAGGCAGGTTACCTTATAATAAAACAAAGACAGGACTTTCGTGAAACCATACTGGCTGTGACCACTGTGTTGTCTTGCAGATATTTTTCAATACCTCCCAGGAAAATCTTTTCCGTAACTTTATCAGACACTGAAGTGAGATTGATGGGCCTGTAGTTTCTGAGGTCTTCCTTAATGCCCATCTTGAAAATCAGGACAATGCTCACCAGCTTCCAGTCAGCTGGGACCTCACTGATGATGAGTACATACTTCACGAGCAACTGTTCTCTAAAATCTCCATCATCTCATTATAAAAAGAGTAAAATAATTTTGATTATGTTTTCATAAGTCTAATTCTTAAGAAATGGTTCAAAGATTCTCTTTCAAATATAATTTTAATCTCTACAGACTAGAACCATTTTACAGGTTCTAGTCATCTTCTGGTCTTATTAGTATCAGAAACTTAGGGCAATGGGTTATTTTCTGAAGGAATCCTACCAACCCTAAGCATACTAATCAATTATTTGAGCAACAAACTACTGACATACCTCAGAAGTCACTGACAATTGTTTCTAATAGGCCATTTTTAAGCATGTAATGTAACAAATCCACAAACCAGACAAAGAACATTTCCATGATGACACTAGAAGCTGATGAGCAGCTTCATACAGATGGTTCATCTCAAGAATTACCAAAAATCACAAATTGCAATTAGCTTTTACTTTTTGGTAATATGGTGTACTTGAACAGACCACACAAAGGAGCAATTGCTGCAAAATACAGCAATACTAAAATAGAGACTCATTCTCATTGAACTGCATTGAAATAGCAATTTGGGAAGACAAGAGTGTGATTAAATAAATAAATCACCATTTCCTTTTGTTTCCTCACATTGTTCTCCAGTGCAGATAGGAGATTTGAACTAATGTCATTTCCTATCATCTAATTAGAAGTCTGGATGCAGTAAATTGAACATAAAATCCAAGTTCATTAGCTGTCAACATTTCAACCAAATGAAACAAAAAAAAAAGTAAGATAACCATAAAAATTCAATTCTATTAAAAAAATACCAAAAAACCAACCAAAAAAACCAACAAAAAACCCCAAAACAAAACAAAAAACCAACAACAACCCAAAAAATGGAGAAGTATCCCCTTTCAGCACTTTAGGAAGTTTACCTTTACTACATGAATTACAATGGGATGAAATATTTCCTTGAAATATTGATCCATAATCAAACCTAATAGAAAAACATTTTAAAAATTTGAGAAGAAGTTGAGTACTTTAGATTTGAAAAATATGTAACTGAGTGTCTGTACAACCCTAGCTTGCGTATGAACTACTGCCCTTGTTTAATGGCACTATAATAAAGTACATATCAAAAGACAAGCCATATTCAATCTTCATACAAATCTTTTGTCCAGATATTCATTTTTGCAGTACTAGTTTGCATAAGTGCAGATTTTCAGAAACTGTTTACAGATTACAGAAAAATGTTTTTGAATGGCACAGTAAGGAAATAGGGCAAAACACAAGACTGCAAAGACTACGCCCCTGCACCAATTAGTCTCTTAGAAATAACATTTTGAAATATTATTGTGCAACAGTTCTAGAAATTCAAGCCGTATGCTGCATATGAAACTTAAGATCTTGTGAACTGTCCAAATAGATTTTGCCTTACTTCCTCCAAAGGAATCTTCTGTGCAAAGAATGTCCGTGCAAACCTTGATAAGAACTGGAGTCTGTTTCCACAACAGACATAAACATTACAGAACATTGAGCTCTATTTCTATCAGGTAAGTTAACAAGAAATTGTAATTAACTCAGTCCTTTAATAATATGCATTTTATTTACATACATAAAGCAACATCCAGAAGTTAATTTTGTATTAAAAATAGTCAGCAGCCATTTAAAAATTATGCACAAAATAGATTTGATGTACTAAATGCCTTAGGAGTACATAGTAGTAGTACGTCTATGCAGTTTAACATTATCTTTTTCTGTTTATATGCAAACACAGACAAGTATTTTGCAATGTTAATATGTGAATTCCAAAACAAGTAACACAATTAACCCATATTAGCCAAAGATAGACAATAGCTCCAAAATGAGAGGGGGATTATATACATAAATTAAGAAAATAAGCTCACCATGTCAAGCATAAAACAGGCAGATTTAGTTTACTAGAATTCTAACTTTCATTAGGCACAAACCCTTCAGTGCAAAGGCCAAACACAGTTGCTACACAAAAAGTCACATACCAAATCATGCAGTATTCTAACACAATTAAACCTATCCTTGATACCATATACATCATTCTCAGTAAATAATTAAAGGAATAATTAAAGAAATTGTTAAACTATCTGTTTAATTTAAAAAGCAAATATAGTGGCACAATACTTTTTGTTTAGAAAAACAAAACTATAAAATTGTCTAGGCATGAAAATAAGTCTGCTGAAAATTAACTGGAATTCAGGTTAATCTACCACTTAGGTACCTTCTCCAATGTTCAGCCTGCAGGTCTGTATTAATTCAAGGCTCACTTCAGGATTCAGGATTGCAAATTGAGGAAAAATCCCTCCCCTACTGTTTACACACTGAACAGCACATACTGCTCCTTCACGACCAGTAACACCAGAGTCAAATGCCAATGAAAAAGTAATTCTATATGAAAATCTAGCTGCCTAACAAGATCCAAAGTTGTTTACCAAGGTAACAATCCCACAGTAAGACGCATGATAAACATACAATGCTGATGTGCTCTTTTGCCCCCTACCACTTGTCCCAATGGTATCCACAGAACCTATATTTAGTTATACATCCAGTTCACGCTCTAAAATTATAACAAATGCTAAGGAGTTTTATGCAAATAAGGGGAGCTAGGGGAATGAGAAAACAGGCCATAACCAAAGAGAAGTTAGACAGAGAAAGCATGAAAAGATTTAGATGTGAAAGCAAAGCTATTCAATTTTAAAGGACCCACACATATTAGAAATCTCTACTGAAATAAATGAAATCTTCTGGAGTATTTGAAACACAGCAAAGCAAAACCACCTACAAATATAACAGGCATGATGATGCCAAGCTTTGCACTCGTAGTTTACGTTGAAAAATTAAAATTTCTCTACTAGAAAAAATACACACAATTTTGGGGAAAGTGGGCTTTAATTACAAACTCTGCTAACAGGACCCTTTGGTCAGTAGGAAAAACAGACTTGGATTTTTAAGCAGGGGGAAGTTAAAGCTTGGATTAACTGAAGAGAAAGATCACTGAAAAGCACTTCATATTTTTGACATGGTAGAATTTGCTATTATGACTAATCAATAAAACAATCAGTAGTACAATCAGTATCCACCAGATTCTATAGAAAGTCTTCTCAGGAAATCAATTATGCTCCTGTTAAAGAACTTATCAGACCATAGTATATACACTGGATTGTATTATTTAATCCTTTAAAGGAACTCCAAACAGGTTAGGATTTATTAACACATCAACTGGAACATAAACACTGCAGTACTATCATTATATAAAACTTTTATTAATTAGGGTAAGAAACATTAATTTCATTCACAAGGTCAAAGATCACACTGCTCTTAGTCCTAAGTGACAGATGCATCAACGAGACAAACAAGCAAAATATACAGACCATTAAATTTGTACCTGAGACAACTGGAACATGTTTTGTTTTACTTTATTTAGAAACAAATTTGTAGTGCAATCTGAAGTCAGGAATAAAACTAAAGGATTTGTCTTTTTTTTTTTTGACCTAAAATGCTCAAAAAAATTGGATTAAAACTAGATGAAAGTCATATCTACTGTTTCATACTAGCTGCCAAGTTTAGCGTAAGTTTATGAACACACATTTTTCGAGTTGCAGCAGTATCTTTTATTGAACTTATTGCTGTTCTGAATCCAAAATACTGCCAATGACACTGGAAATACATTAGAGGTCATAATGTGTACTAAAAGGAAAGTTAAAACATACATGCAGCTACTAATTTGATTAACAGGGCACCATAGTAAGTCCAGAATATTATGATTTGGATCTTTCATCTAAAGATTCAAAGTAACAGCAATGTGTACAAAGAGCAGAAGAGAATGCATTTCCATTTCTGAAGGAAGTTTTCATCAAAAAAGATGAGGCAGACACAAACAGCACTTAAGCTTTGCCTTATTTTTTTTTTCCATTGAGCAAAAACTCTCATGCTACAGTTGAAAGTACTGAAACTTCAGCACTCCTCTGAAAGGCTTGAGAAGAAACAGTAGAATCCTAGGGAAACTTCTTATGAAACACATGCAGCATGTACATCCCTATAAAATTGCTGGTTTAAAATGCTGGATATCACATTTTGATAGCTAACTGGAGTCATGGGGCACAACAACAATTTAATTGCTTGCTCCCCTACAAATTTGGTCCTATCAAAAACAACACATGTACTACTACAACCAGAACTGTCAAAACCTGAGGTCATTGAGGCTTTTAAAAACTAAAGGCATTTCTGTTGTAATAGTGTGATCAGTATAAAGATAGAATAATGACATTGACTGGAAACATCCCTTACAAGACTGGCAGTTTAATAACATACCTTTATCAGAAAATCTAACCTTAAGAACATTTATTTAATAAAACAGTTGTAATATAAAATGAGGTTCCTGCTCCCCAAACTATACATATAGCAAAAGTAAATTACTTTACAAAATAATAATTCACTGTTCTTCCCAATGAACTGTATCTTCAACACCTAAAGTGATATTTCAAGAAGTCTAACGGTGTTTACAGAATTTTGTACATGCAGTATCTGTATAGTAGAGTTCAAGACTTTCCAAAAGTTAAAACTGTTAAACTGTCAGTGAAAATTATGCAAAAGTTAGGATATTCAGTGCAGCACTTTAGAAGTTCACATACAAATTTCTACCTATCAGCAAGAACTGTAATACGTCAATTTAAAAAAATAATAATAATAAAAAAAATCAACTCTGGATCATAAACAGGTCCTATATTGATTTTTTAAGTACAATTCAACATCAACACTGATGTCTTTTTCTTTTCTCGTTACTGTCTTGTAAAAGCTTTTCTTTGGTTAGCTTTCACAATATCATCAGGAGATGCTGTTTTGAAGTCAAACGGTGTTATGGCTATTGTAGGACCAGTTTCCTTGGGTTTTACATCTTGTACTTGTCTACTGTATAGGAAAGTTTTGTGTATCCCAACTGTGTGCCGCTTATACCCTTTTGGAGGATAACGGAGGCACAAGGTTAAAGCAAAAGCTGAAGGTCTTGCACGCAGCGCCTTTATCCATGAAAGGGACAAATCCTGCCTCTTAAGGCCACCATGCCCTTTTTTGGGTTTTCTGTTTGTTTTGGCAAAACCAGAACATTTTCCTTGTTTTTCTTTTACAAGTTTTGTTTCAGGACTTAAGATATTTAAGATATTTGACTGTCCTACCACACTTTTCTCTGTAGATACACCTGCATTTTTTACAAGGACACTTAAATCAATGTTGGTTCCTTGGGAGGGCCTCAATTCAATTACATTGTGCATGGGCAAATCCGTCCTTTGCTGAGTTTTATCTATTTCAATAGTCTCTGCTATTAAATCCGAGAGTGATAAATTCTCAACCTCCTTTACCGGACAAACTTCAGAAAGGGCTAGAGAAGACAAAGATCCTGTTAGCTCTGGCATCCCACCTGAAGTTTGGGGTTGACTTACTAGCTGTGATAATGATGAAGTTCCCAACTTCCTATCAGTGAGACTTGCTGTTGACTGGATATAAAGATCAGCCAAAGAGTAACAGTGGCTAGCTCTGCTTTCCTGGTGCTCCTGAAGCAAGTCAGCCAATGATGTACTTCCAGATCTTAACACTGGCAAAGCAGCCATGCCTGAAGAGAGGCTTTCTTGCTTTCTACTTTGTGCAAGCGAAGAAAAATTTTCAAGAAGTTCATTCTTTTTATTTATAGTATGACTGACTTCATTATCAAGAGCCAAGTTTCCTAAAGCACTTCCTAAACATGGAGGACTATAAAAATTTGCATTACTATTACAATCAGAAGTTTTTGAGGAAAAAAGTGGAAAGCTGTGTTCAGGACTCAGAGAATCACAAACCACATTCTGCATCAGCAAGGATTTTGAGTCCTGTGTTTCCTTGCACTTCAGTGGGTTACTTCCTATGCTAGAGTAAACATCTTGACTGTCAGGAACCAAACTTACTGCTTTAGCACTTTCTGGTAGCTGCTTCTCTGCTTGTTTATTCACAGGTGCACAAAATGATCCTTTACACAAATCATCACTGAACGCAGATGACAGAACAAGTGAAGAGGATTCCAATCCTTTCCTTTTACATGAAGGTATACCGGATTTTTCAAAATTTGTAGTTAAAGAATAAAGAGCTGAATCACTTTTGGCTGTCAAATTTCCAAACCCAGGTTTGTTGGTGTTGTCAGCAAAACTGTCTATTGCACACAAGAAACTGTCTGTATCAACACACATTTCTGGACAACAATGTAAGTCTCCTTACCTTACAATAGCCAATAATTTTCAGATGGAAGTCCGGTCACAATGAAATATCCCATTTTTTAAAAGTTGACAGCAGCAACAAAAAAAAAAAATCAAGAAACACGAAAAGGCATTTAATTACTAAGTGTCATCCAAAGGTAAGAATGTTCTACATGTAAATCACAGGTATCTACTGAAATACATAAAGAACTTTAAGAATCAGCAGAGAATGCCACTAACGACTATAAATATTTAAGTACAAATCAGGATAAAAAAAGCTACTGTATATACACGACCCTAAAAGAGAGATATTAGGGATGGGAGATGTCAGTTTACCAAATAAATAACAGAAGCACTAAAAATTTAAAGATGCTTTCCGAATTTAAAGACATGCATTAATTCAGTTAAGTCATATATTATAAATGAGAAATCTATCATGAACTGCAGATGGTCGCAGCTTGAATTTAAACTGACACTGAGGTGTTATTTTGACTTCTCGCTCAAGAAAAGCTCTTTCCTTGAAATGTTTTAGAACACATATATAGTAAGTCAGTCTTCTTTCATTTTCCAAGAAATGACTATTGCAATGATAAGTGTCTTCACAGTTTGTAAAGCCCAAATTAAACTGTAGATAGAAATGAATCACCTTGAATGTAAGCAATTAAATATAAGTATACCTTTTGTAGTCTTTGCTAAAATCACAGCATCCTTATTCTTGGTCTTCACATTTTGCTTACTGCCTTGTGAAAGCACAAGATCCAAAGCCTTTTGTACATCAAATTTAGCATCCAGTACTGCTTGCACCATTGTTTGTTCTGGTATGGACTCTGCCAAAACTTCTCTCATTTGATCAAGGCATGAATTAAGACGGGCTGAAAGAAACACATGGTTGTTATAAGCTGCCCAAAAATATCTCTTCAATGGCCTAACCACTAGCATCACACCTCTGAAATTAATTTCTAAAGATTTTAACCCTTATTGTAATATTTTTCCTTCTGTTTGCTAATCAATCTCATTTACTGCCCTGATAGACTTTGTTCCCACACCCTGCAGAATATTTGACCTACTTCAGATATTGTAATAAAGAACATATTACTGACTATTTATTAATCTAGGAAGTCTCAGTACTGAAATATGTTTGTGTGGTAAAATAAATATCTTCACTGCAGAGAAGAAATACAAATAAACACCTTAAAATTATCCAAAGCAATAGAGTAAGTCAACATAGAATCCCACTGAACAGCACACTTTAAGTGTTCACAGATGCTACAATTAACACCCAAAGTAAAACAGCATTCTCAGGGTCCTCAGGCCTTAACAACTGAAAACCTGGATCAACACGCCAGGTTTCAAACTACCTGTAATCTTTACCTTTTCTGAAACCGTAATATATTTTTTGGCTGATAAAATCAATTTTCTTTGGAGTATATTTCTGCAACTACTATAAGCCTTTACTAAGATACTTGCTGCACAACAAGAGACTGAAAATTCACCAGGTTGCCACTCACTGGAAGCCATACAAACACTAAAGAGCAGAAAATCCTCCTGAAATCCTGGTTTCTGCCAGTTCAGATTTTAGAAAACAGGAACTGAAGAACAGGAAGACAGCTACATATTTTTATTTGAACACTTCCTGGAAGATGTTTAAAGGAGTTTGGGAATTCAACACTACAGAATTCCTACCTCCGTGAGGTTATTTATATTATCACCCTTTACCTGTAATTCAAATAGCAAGTGAATCTTCCCCAGACATTTGCCCTGCAAAACAAATGCGGGTAGAGCCCTGCACAATGTGCTGGTTGCCATTTTACTATCTAATACCCAACAAGAACAACCTTGTGAAACTCTTTGCAGCCAGCCTGGCTACATCAACAATTTTGTATTAATGGCCAACACTGCATACTGTATCAAACATAATAGGCCTTGTGATACCACTGCTGTTTTCACAGTAGAAGTGGATATTTTGAAGTTTCTTTTCCCTCTTTTTTTTAGTCCAAAATGTTACTTTCCTTCCTGCTCCAATACCAGGTCTTAACTGATTGAGTTTGTCAAAAGGTTTCTGCAAAGCCAGAGGACTGCACTGTCTAAATCACATGTACCATTATACTGGCTCATCCTTTCAAATTGCCCTCCACAGCTTTATTTCCTGCTGTAAAAACATGTATATTATTGCCCAATGTATCATATTTAACCATATGTCTAAGCATCAGCTTAACTTCTACCAATTTACTTGACATGGAATACAAATTCTTTCTAATTCACTGTTCTGAATTTTCTGCAACTTTTTTAAGAACCAAATTTCAACACACTTTAGTCTGATCTTTTCAACATTTAAAAAATCATCCTGATTATTTCCAAAACATTAAAAACTATAGTAATACTTAGGAAAGAGACTTGTGAATCTTTTTCACAAAGCAAGTAATTAGGCAATTAGGCAGAAAGTTTAAAAAACAAAAGCATGCATTTTCCCCCAACCACTCAGTTCAGAAGTCAGCTTGTGGAATTGATGGCTGCAAGACTGAATGGAAACAAAAGTCTCATGAACTCAAAAGGTAAGGGTAAGAAAAGATTGTACAGAATATTGGCTACTCTTTCAAGGAAATGAGAGACTTTGAAAACCCCTTAAATACTGCTAATTGCTTTAATTTGGAATGTAAAGCAAAAATAAATCATTCTAATACTAATACTCAGTTTATAATATTCAAGAGTCAAGATTTGAGCTGTCAGTACAGCTGTTCTAATGTCTCCACTTCACATATAATCTCATTATTCCTAGTAAGAAACTAAGAACACATTTTAATGTATGCAACCAAGTTACAAGTAGTACACAAAAGGTAGTTATGAACTTGAAGAATGACCACTGAAAGTAGCTCCTTGAACGGTACTCTTTTATAACAAGATTCCAAAATTGTGAGCAATGTCAGTCAAGTAAGAAACATTAATTTAAAGCTATTCTAGTATATCTTTAATTCATGTAAGAGATTATTCTGATAGTTGTTTTCTCTAATTACCTCTATCAACTTCAGTCAACTGATGAGTGGGTGTAAAACAATCAGCAGCAGCATCAGTACCTTCATAGCCATATTCTTCTAATGGCTCAGCAAACGTGGCTGGTTTGTCTCGTCTGGAGTAAATAAACTGAGCTGCTGCATTAAGTAAAAAACAAAGTATTAAAAAAAAGTCAATTTTTTTTTCCTCCTTTAAATGCAAAACATAACTAAAGGTAAAATAAGTTAGGATGATGAACTGTTGCAGTGGTTTCAAGGGGATGGTGAGACACTACTGTGCAATAACTACTAACTGAGGACTGCACAGAGCATACAACAGCTCATGCTAGAATATAAACTAGTTGCCATCACAGTGAAACTACAGGCTAGGCAATATCCTTGCATGAATGGAATAAAGTAATTCTGCAAAGTTCAGCATTACAAAAAAAGATTATACTCAAGTTTTGAGAAACAGTATTTTCTATACAAATCTATGGCCTAATGCTTACACCATTTCTGAATTTGAATTTTCAACCACTTTCAGTTTGAATTTTAAAAAGTTAGCATGAAATTAGCATGGCTTTTAAAGTATGTGACTGTTAATTACTGATAAGAATTTAATGGAGTTGAACACATCCTTTCTTTCTTGGAATTTCATTAGAAATACAGCCCATGAGTAAAAACACATATTCACAGAAAATTTTAAGTGCATGGTTTCACTCTGATTTAGCAGCACTAAGGCTTATACTGCTAAAACTCCTTGCTGAACAAGAGCCCCAGTCATTATACTCTCTCAGAAATGTGCAAAGCATAATGTAAACAAATTGCCTTAAGCCATGTAATATTCTCCCCAGCTCTGAAATCCATACAGAAAGCAGGTGTATATCCAGAAGTAGCAACTCCTAGCAACTGTTTCCCAAATGCATACACACCACTTCAAATTCAATCCCTGTAACTGAAGCAACTATTAAGATTGTTATACAATCTCCATCAGATTATTTTATAATTGAAGCTTCCACGCAAGGAGTTCTTAGGAAAATTACTGTGCACAGTCAGGAACTGATTCTGCCATTTATCAGTCTGTACTTGAGCAAAAGGTACACACTGCATATTTTCATCACTGAAATCAACAGCATGGGAGAATTTTAAAGACTTAATTATCTCAAGTTCCTGTGGCCAGAGATCACACGCAATGTCACAATCACAGTGGATTAGATCCAAACCAGTTACCTGCAGTAGCACAGCTTCATGTCAACACTAGCTGTACTATTTCCAGGGCCCATTCAGCTCTAGAAACACTGCCACCAAATCTGGGGAAACCCTAAACTAATAATCTTGTCAGAGATTTGACTGGACAACACAACTTAATGGGTCTACAGCCAGGCTGAATTCAGCTGGGCTGAGCACCTCCAATTATGCCTTACCTGAGCACACAGCCATTGCTGATTTTAATCCTATTTTGCAACACTGCAAATGCTGGAAGGCTGATTAGCTCCACGTGATCTTGCATGAGAGGAGCAGCACTGTAACCCACAATGAGACCCCCTGTCCCACATGTACTCAAAGGTGCGTAGAAGACATCAACCACCAGGTGCACAGTAACAACTGTTAAGCCCAGGTAGATCCTACTAACCACAGGAAAAGACACCAAATGTTTCAAGACTATCAACACATTCCCACAGAGCAGATTTTAACATTAACAAGTACATTCCAACCATCTAGGATAATATACATGTAGGACTCAAGATGTGGCCACTTGTCTAATGGGACTTTCAAACGTCCAACGCCTAACACTACACAACTGACTCTAACAGGATTATGGCCACTGGGCACTTTTCAGAAGTGTCACTAGCTTTTAAAATTTGTTTTCATTTAGAAATAAATATCAGAACTGGTATCAATGAACAATACTTGATAATGATTTGAACTAACCTGTTGAAGGAGAAATGCAATAATCATCTTCTACTGATTGGCCATACACATCATCATCTTCAAAGTCTATGAAGCAAAAACAGCAAGATTAATCTGCACAATTTCTAAATAATATAATTCAAAGCATATGTTTTGCACAAGGTTTTATGAAATAATGCATTTCCTGTATTCCAGAAACAATGCATTTCCTGTATTCCAGTGAGGTTCTGTTTATTTACCTAGGTGAGAAATAACCTTCCAAGTGCCAATAACAGAATTTTCTTACATTAATACAATTTAACATTTAATAGTCTATTCATTAGGCTGAAAATTCCCAAGAACTACCATAATTCACACCTCCTCCTTCAGCATCTCTTTGGCCCTCACAGGCTAAATCTAACTTTCTACACTCCACAAATCTTTACCCATGTCACTTCTCTTGATATTTTTGCTTGACCTCTCAGTCTTCACCCCAGACAGGCAGTTCAATTACAATTTCTACTCCACTCCTATGCATTTCTCACCTTTCTTCTCTATTTTATGCTCACACCCATCCACCTTTCAAATGAAGTTCAGCAAGGAAAAAAAATCAATTCACAATTCCCTGTGAATATGCAAAATTGTTTCAGGTAAAAAGCAAGTATCTTAGTTACTTAAAGATAAAAATATTCTTTCCTTAGGAAAAAAAAGGCGCCAAGAAACACAAAGAGCAAGTTATGCATCTTTCTCTCCAAAACCAAATCCTAGTATTATGCCAATCCTAAAAAAATAGTGTAATTTTCACTAAGTAATAATGAAATACATGAAAAAAGTAACAAACTATTATTAAAGACACTACTGCACTTGGCAATTTCATAAGTAACATCTATTCTTTATTGCTGTAAAAGACAGACCACAGCACGCACTGACCATAAAAATGAGTATTTAAAAATTACATAAATTACAGAGATCAGAGTAGAAGCTACTGAAGCACTCCAGCTGTATTGTCAAAATATTTGCAGATGGAATATCATACTTGGTTATGATCACAATATCTCAGAAAGGGAAAAAAGGGAACATGGTCAAATAAAGACCAGAAGACCTAAGGCCTCAGATGCCTTCCAATGAACAAAAAACCAAAAAATACTGTAAATATTTAGCTTAGAAATGTGACTCATATTTGGGTATTACAAAACCACATGCAGCATAAAAACATATTGCATTTAATAGAGAAGAAGACAAAGTCTATTTCATTTGGGCCATAAATGATTCTGTGTGACTACAGAAGAAACATATGGCACAAGGGTAAAGACCTGACACGTAACCTCACAGTCACGTTTCCAATAGGAAAAAGCAACTTAATAGCTACAGCAAATTACTGAGTATCTCACCAAACTCATTATAAGAGAGTCTGATGAAATGAACTCTATGGATTGCACACTCAACTACTCAAAAGCCAGCGACTCAGCTGAAACCAACATTTCAACCAATCTGTGATGAAAAATGGTCTCTACAGGATGAAACATCAAGCAGTAAAATTCCTAGTCTAGTTCAGGATTTTGCCTATATTAGGTAAATTTACACTAGCAGAAACTTCAAGGTGAGAACACAAAGCCAGCACAGCTCACATGAAATTACAACTTCCAAGAAATTCCAATATCAGAGTGGAAAACCCAATTTGTACTACTATAATACATAAAAACCGTGTAGTCTGTTCACTCAACAGAAGACCAGGGGCAGGCTGAAGCATTTCTTGCATTTTTTTAATAATCTGACAAAGTGAAGCAACAAAACTGCTGCTCTCACAAAAGGGCTCTTTAAAATATTGGTATGAATGGAAGTGTGTACATTTCTCCACAATCTAAGCCAATAAAAATAAAGATTTTCAGGGGAAAAAAAAAAAACTCTAATTTACAGTTTGTGTAAGTTAATGGAGCCAAGGCACAAGGAAACCTGCAGTACTGCAGGTACAAGCCAAGTTCTTATGAAAGAACTCCGTCATTCCACGCAAGAAGCGTAAGTAAAACTAGACAGGTGCCTGAAAAAGAGATTATTCCCTAAAAGCACAACTCCGTCTTTAAGAATTACATTTCTTCCTCAAGTAACAGCTGTTAACTCCTATCTATTAAAACTTTGCTAGAGTTTGGCCGTGAATACAAATTTTTAAGCTTTTCAAGACGAAAGATGGATGGATTCAACCATACTGAGGCTTTTTTCAAGTCAGTGCCGCTACTAAAAAGCGGAGTCAATTTGGGCAGCTCAAAGCAATGCAGCTGTGGCTTGGACCACGTACCAAGGCCACTCTCTCCCCGTGTGGAAGCTCCCGGGAGCCCCGGCAGCAAGAGGAGATCCTGGATGGCAGAGCGGCCACGTGTGCCCGACCCTGCCCACTCGGGCGGGAAACGGGCCGGTTACGGGGCGGGGAGAGGCCTCGCCCGAAGCCCCATCCAACCCCCGCCGAGGGGAGGCGAGGGGGCGGCTTTTCCCCTCCCACCGCCCCTGACAGCCCCCCGGGCCCTCCCCTACCGCCATGCGAGCCCCGCTACACCCTTCTGCCCGCGGCCACCGGCCGGCCGGTGCCAGGGGCACGGGCCGGGGGAGCGCGGAGGGACCGGCAGCTGCGGCGAGCTCCGCAGCTCTGCCACCAGCGCCTGCTCGCCATGACCGCTACCTTCGTCGTAGTTATATCCTCGGACGTTCCTGTGCCGGGACATGACGGCGGCGGCGGCGGCCTCGCTCGCTCGCCCGCCCGCGGTGACGCTAGCGCGGCCGGCCTAGGTCGCCATGTTGAAGTACGGCGGCGCCTGGCGGAATCCCCTCTTGCGCAGGCGCGCAGGGCGCCGCTTCCGCCCTCGAGCGCTGCTGGGCATGCGCACGGCCCGTCCTGCCTGGCT
>JAYDZK010000169.1:57052872-57087861 GCA_034509185.1 Euphonia xanthogaster | reverse complement strand
GACATGACTAAACCACATCTATTTTGCATGCAGGTTTAAACTGCAACTCATCAGGAATACAAACTGCTTGAAGGCAAATCTAAGCATGACAGACACAGAGAAGAAAAAAAACCCAACAATATATAAGCCTAACCCTCGTGTAAGCGTCACTGCACAGCATTGTCTAGAGCGGGGCTCTGCAGAAAAATTGTTCTGCAGTCTTTTTAGGACACAGCACTACTACGTGAAAAATCGTTCTTTTTTTTTTTTTTTTTTTTCAGGAGAATGTGTGTGGAATCAGGTGTTCACGTTCCAGCTCTTCACTGACAGCCATAGAGAAAGCACGCGACACTCAGGCCTGGGAAAACACTTTCTGACGCCCGCTCCCCAGCCTGCAAACGCAGCAGCCGCGGCTGCTGCGGCGAGACGAAGCCGTCGTTCCTGTCCTTTTCGCCCCACACGTCGCTTCCAGGTGTGCTTACTGTACGTCCCAAAACGTGCAGTACGCAGAGGGCGCAGCCGCCCGAAGAAGATGGGACAAAACGCCCCGTCGAACACAAATGTGGCATGGAACATTCCACGACCGGGTCATGAAGCGTTCCTCTTGCCAGTGGAGAACACCCTGGCTCTGTCCCCGCTTCCTCGAGTAAAGGCGGAGCTCCTTCAGTAAAGCCAGGAGGAAAATAAAATAAAATAAAATAAATAGCAGCAACAAAACTTAAATCACGTCGCATTCGGCGACTGTAGCAGGGCACCGCTCCGCGTGCCCAGCGGCACGGGGAACTGAGAGCCGTCGGGCGGCAGGGGCTGCTCCAGCGGAACCGCTGAGGCCCCTCCCGAGCGCTGGGAAAGGCCCCCGGCCCGGCCCGGCCCGGCCGGGCGGGCGGGTCGAGGGCAGGTGGGAGCGCCCCGCCCTCGCGGCGGGCCCGGCTGAGGCCCCCGGGGGCAGCGGGGGCTGCGCCGGCCCCGGTGGGGCAACCCGCGGGTGGCGGCTGGGGGCGGCACTTGGGGCTGAGGTGGAGCTGCCGTGGTGGAGAGCAGCCCGAGTTTGGTGTCCGTACTCTTGGAGGCCTCTTCCAGCCTGAATAAACGTTGCCGTGAATCTGCAGGGTCTAGCAGCATAGAGTCTGTCTGTAGTAGCTGTCTGTTTAGTAATGTGAGTTACAAGGAAAATCTAGATAGGAGATGTCCGTTTTCTGTCTGTATAGGCCTAAATTCACTAAGGGTAGGCTTATTTAAACACACTTGAAGTAAGCGTCTGCGATCTGTATAGCACCATAGGAGGAGGGTTTGAAAGGCTCTGAAATTAAGTACAAGGCCTTTCTCAATTCTGGATCTGAAACAGCTCCAGGTGACCTGGCTTTTTGGTGATGAGTAGCCATTAGAATCCAGGGACTGACTAGTGGCCAGGCTTAAATGAGCTGCTGTGGGTAAATGCAAGCTGTAATAATTAATGCATTGCTGTTGGCAGTGTTTAGAAGCAAAATGTCAATGCATTAGGCCCCATGGAGCCTGGATCTGACTACATTGGCACATTACTGTGACACTTCCTATTGCCGAGTTTCAGCCTGCAGGAGCAGTTGCACTGCCAAGGGTTTGGATAACCAAGGAATATCCCTGCAGCTGCTCCTCTTGCTGGGGCAGACATGGAAGGACAAGCAGATAAGACCTTGAGCTGTGGTGAGAAGGGGAGTTGGAATACAGATCCCAGTTCATGAGCTCCAGCTCTGACAGAATCTGTTTCTGTATCTGCCAGCCCAGTTGTTTCCCAGATACCTGCATTCATCTGTGGGCTCGGGAGCTGCTAGGCAGATGACTCCATTAATATTTCTGAAGTCAGGCATCTCCATCTGTAAGACCTTCAATAATTTATTTACCATCTTTTCATCCAGTCTTGAGAATACCAGAAATCGAGTCCCCCTCCAGCCACCTGCATGCTCCAGGTGTCCTCTGACACCCCAGCACACAGCCACACATCCCTACAAATACACATGCCCTGCTTCTGTACCTGCCACCTAACTATTGTCTTGTCCTTGCCCACATGCCAAAATTGTCATTATCTGCCACTCCACATCCCTTCTGGTCACTGCCAGAGGCAGGAAGTATTAACCATAAGCCAAAAGTTTGTGTTCATATACAAATAGTATGCAAAGTTGCAGATTGTTTCCTTATATTATTTGCATATTTCTAACTAATTTCTACAGAGAAACACATTTGGCTGAACAGGCTTAGGCTCTATATAATGACTTCCGTATGGTGCTAGGATTAAAAAGGAATTGGAAACAAAGATTTCTGGTTAATACTGGTGTCCTGTTGGCCTTTAGTGTCCCAAATGTTCTCTGCAGCAGAGGTTTGACAGTAGTTGTGCTAATCCTTATCTGTCCCAATCTCTTGACATGAGTCAAACACACAAAAGTGGAGACTAGCTGTCAACCATTATTACTACAGCCAGGGTAGCACACTTCTAAATGCAAAACCTGATTCCAGCATCTGCTTTCTGAGCCTTCAGTGAAATAACTTGAGACACTAAATCACTACAACTATAGAGCATCCTGCCAGTCTGCCTCCAACAGCTTTACTTTGGAAAAGACACACTTTCCAGCCTCTGAAATTACTTCAATCCCATTCTTCAAATGTTAAAAATTCCAGTAAATATTAATCACGTACATTTAGCTTTTTTTTTTCCTTGCAGGTAGTGACAGTTCTCGTTTCTCACACCTGACCATTGTGTTGCAAAGATATTTCTTTTATCCTTCTTATTGATGCTTTTTACATAAATCACTAGCTGCTTATCAAATAATAAATGTTTCATGTTTGAATTTTTTTCATTACTTCTCTTGATTTTCAGTGACTGTGACAGCCACAGGTATAATGCTCATTTCATTTGCTTGATAGTCAAATGTAACATTGTTTTCAAGATTTCAAAATTAGTTCAAAACAGGGAAATAAATAACAGTTGTAAAAATATAAAGGTGAATATAAGGGTAAACCAAACGGAGGAGATGATATACTTTGTAGTCTTTCCATGGGATTAACAGTGAACTTGAAAGGTTGCTATTTTTCTTCATTTAAAGTGTAATAGGTTATATCATACAAGACTTAAGGAAAAAAATAACCCAAAACCAACAATTTCTTACAGGAGCACAATTATTTCATATTATTATTTCATACATAGTAACTTCAAAGAGTCATAAATACACTGCTGTGGTTATTCCTTGCCATTTCTTAATTCTGAGACATATGTAAATGTTTTAGGGAAAGATATTCAAGAAATAATAAGCTTTAGTCCTCAAGCCCTAGCTATACCTCAGTTAGTGCTACTTGTGCATGAATGTAAGGTTCATGAAAAGTATTCATCTGATAGCAAAGCAGTCTTCTACAACTAAACATTATTCCTTCAGCAGCAATTAAAGCACCATCAGAGAACCTCATCAGTCTGGCTCCAGCAGCTCTGACTGAGGAATGACTAACCAGGTCACTTCTGGCATTCATTTCCTTCCTGCCCACTGAGATCATGTGTTACGTTAAGGTGTGTGCCTTAAGAAGTGAACTAAGATCACTGGTCTCAATCCAGGTGGCAGCATTTCTGGTAATTCTCTTTTTTTCAGCAATCTGCTGGGCACTCCCAGCCCCAGCACTATTAATTTTTTTTGTAACTGTAAGAATCAGTTAATAAAATAATAATTTCATTTTAGCTAAGTAGAAAGTCTTTCATATTATTATTATTCTTAAAGTTATTTCTTCTTAAAGTGAAGCCAAGCTTTTTAGTAGTTTAGTAGTCTTAGTTACAAAATATTCAGTCTATTTCAATATTGTATTGTCCTTTTGTCCTTTTAAACCAAAGTCAAGCAAGGCCTGGTCTAGGAAAAAAGCAGCATAATTCCAGATGTTTTACCACACTACCAGGTGTGGCTGTTAAGTTCTAAAACATAGATTATCAAGGTCAGTAAACACATTTCCAGCTGCTAAATGATCTGACTAGCTCAAAAGAACTGCAGCCAGTAAATACATGTCTGTTTTTGTCTAAAATGATGCCATGTAGTCAGAAGCTGATTTAAAAGTTAGAAAACAAAGAGTATTAATAAATTATCATTTTGTACATATGGTAAATAGCAAGTGTCTCCAATTTTCCACAGTATGAATGAGCTTGTTAAATATATTTATTATTTCTTTGGGAATGGATCAGTGCAGAACAACAAGTTTCACATATGAGTGATTTATGTTAAGTCAAGACCTTACACAGTTTCAACAGGATCTATTAACAGCTAAGTTAGATGGCAGCTGATGGCAAACAGTAATGCAATGGCAATTCAGTAAAAGTGACCTATTTGTATAGTTTGACATAGAATCATTAAAACTTGAAAAGACCTTTAAGATTATTGAGTCCAATCCAACCACAAACCTAACACTGCCAAGTCGACCACATTTGTGTTCCTCACAAGTATGTAAACTTCCTGTTACAATAAGGGATAAAATATTTCAGTGGCTTTGGGTGAATCTGTACTCTCTGTAACACTTTGGTTTCAATCCCAAATTCCCCTCTCACCCTGCTGCCTCCCTGCTGGCTCTTAGACTGCTTCTCATCTGCAGTGACCCAAATATTGGCCCAGAAAGGGAAGTTCAGTCTCTGCAAGGAGGGGAACTGCCTTGAACCACACAGCTGGGACAGAAGGAGTTCAAATTCGAGCACGGTTGCCAAGAGCGTGGTAGCTAAAGCCACTGTGAAGAACTCAATGAAAACCTCTTATCTATTGGTTTTACCCCTGAATAAAAACAATATTTTATTACAACAAAATGGCATTCACAGTTGGTCTGCGAAGTTTATTCTTGGTACAGAGAGAGATAAGTGATGAAATCATGAGGGGTGTGGGAAATATCTTATATGAAGGAAGATGAAAAGCATTAAGGGTTTGTCTTACAGAGGAGATGTAAAAAATGGAACATGACCAAAGTTTATACTAGGAGTGGCTCAGAAATAACCATTGGGGGTTTTTTCTCATAGTAACAGCTTTTCTCAATTTCCTTGAAACTGAAAGAAGGCAAATTTTAAACTGATAAAATTAGACAATTTTCATTCAGCCCAGGATTAGACTACAAAGGTCATGAGCGAGATAAATAATCATGGTTAAAAAAATTGGCAAGATTCAAACAGTTTACATCCTTATGTAGATGACAAGAATACTTAAACATGATCACAGTAAATATTTAGAGTCTATATAAAATTCTGCAAGGTATGAAAATTTTCATGTTAGAGATTCCATCTGCTTTTCTTGTTACAAGTGACTGACAGGATAAATTAAGGGAACTGCAGACCTAAGGAAGAGGCAAAACAGAAGGCTGTCATTATGACTTGGTTTTATATGATGCATGTGTCCACCACACTAATGCAATTTATAATGATGCATACATATATTTATAGTGCATATAGGCAGCATTCTGTTGTGTGTGATTATATACATCAATTTATGAAGCACTTTTAAGAGTTTGTCATGGATCCTGGCTACTACCATAAACTGTGACTTCATCGATTTGTCAGTAATGATTGGACATAGAGATGCAATCAAGCTTTCAGTAACAGCAGTGAGACCTTTTTCTACTGCATCTGTAGGAAAAAAACACTAAACTGAACTTAGGTCCTAGAAAATGTCTTTTGAGAGACATTCCACAAGTCTGCAAATCAAAGCAGGGTAAATACAGTTTGAGAAATCCATAGCTTCCCTGTATAGAGTAATTCATGACACAAATCTGACTGGGACATTCCACTACTGATCTCTTCTTATAGACTTTAAATAAAAAACAAATGGTGACACATGTATGCTTCTGGGAGGCACAGTAATACTTAGCTTGTTGGGAAGACAGCTTGTTAAAGTCTAAGAATTATGTTAGAATTACTGATTTTGTTTTCTGTGTTCTGCACTTTTACATTTTGGGGACCTGCCTTTGACAAATCCAGCTATATATTTTGGGCCACTGAGTCAGGGAAACCCTCTGTACTTGTCTCTCTCAGAAATCCACTACCTCCATGGTTATTCTGAGTCACATTTCTTCCCACATGAGACTCAGTATTGAATCTGTAAAACTGGGATGCATCGGGTTGAAGAGTTTTATGTGGTGTTATTAAGTGTGTCAGGGAGCATAATTTGATGAATAAGAAACGTGGCTTCATTCAGACTGATACTCTATGTCAGTCTTTGACTAAAGTCTTTTGTTTCCTTTCACTTTCAAAGGGTGATTCTTCAAGAAATTATCAAGTCTGTCTTTATCTCTAAAATGACTCTCATGTACACTGAAGAATCGCATAGAAGGTATTGCTAATTCATCCTGCAATCGCAGGATATAATGCACTTAAGATGCTCTTTTATTTTGCTTTTTTTTGCTTTGTCATCGTATTTGGCATATCCTAGAGCCAAATGCAGTCCTGCAGCACAAAGCAGTGACTCTAGCAGAGAATGGAAATCTTGCACAATAATATCCTTTTAGTTCCATTTTTTCTTATCTGATAACCAGAAACTACTTGACAAGATGCTCATTTACTATCTAGTTTGTTTCACATGTTTAAAGAATAAAAGTCTATCATTTGCTATTAGAACAACGTCCTATCTTCCAGGAGCTAATCTTTAATGGCAGATGCCCTGTCTTAAATGTATAAATCTATTAGAAAACCGATCTGATAAAAATTTATGCCTGCAAAATGATGATTCACTTATATCAATGTACTTGTCACTCAGACCTTAAAAAAAATACATAATACCACAGAATTGGGTGGTGCTTAAAATATGCAAGACCTCGATAATAGGAAAACATTAGCCACAAAGTGTAAAGGAGAAGCACTAATTAAAAAATAAAATTACCAGTGCAAAGTTTCCAAGTTTGTACACCATCTATTGCGAACAGCAGCATGTAAGCTTTTGGTCGTAGGGTGCTGCAGCAGCTGCCTCGTGGGTGACAGCATGATTTCACTTTAACTCGAGATATCTTACTCATCTCCCCAATTTTCATATCTGTGCTTTAAAAAGGAAACATGGCTTAGGCCTTATGAATCAATATTTTAATACTGGTGTCCAAAGCTGAACTGATGTGTCTGCTCTAATTAAACATCATGCTACCTCCAAAAAAACTCATCAGAAAAGAATATTGTTTCACTTTCTAAGGTGTCTCTGAAGACAGGCTAATTATATAAATATTTGCTTAGTGTGCTTAAAATTATAATTGTTTTATGTGATTTTGTTGCTGATTGCAGATGTGGTAGACTTCATCTTTGTATTTAAATCCATGTGTGGTTTATGTTTGTATCCATTGAATGAATTCTGTGAAAGACACAATAGCATTGCAGTGTAAGCCAAATTCAGTTATCATTAACTTTTTTTTTTCCCCAAACCATGCAAGGACACAATGGTTCTTTCTGTCTCTCTGCTATGGATAAAATATTTTCCCACAATACTTCATACTGGTACCTTGCACCAATCATTCCTGCAGACAATACCTGTCTAACACCAGAGGCTAACGCTTCTTACAATATCCGCTACATCATCTTGGAATGGAGGAGATCCCTGCAGCAACAGAGTCTCTCTTTGCCATGCACTCATGGAAATAAAGCTGAAACTTAATTTCCCTTCGATGTTAGTAATTTTTGTGGAGACTTTGGTGGGGGAGGAGTTTGCAAACTTTTATAGAAGCAGTTTATGAAAAAAACAATTTTCATATATTTAATTATCATAAATTCAGTGGCAAGATGCAAGAGGAGGACTCAAATTAGTGCTCTCTCAGATGAAAAAAACATGTAAAAGAGTGAATGATACATGCTCTGTGTGTATGCAGAGTTTCACATTAGTCACAGTGTGGGCCCAGTGATGGGTCAGAGATATAGAGACAATTCTGGTTACAGCTGTGAAGATTAGTTAGGGGACAACAGATGTAGTGCAAAAGAATCCACGTTTCTTCCCTTCACTGCTTGTGGAATAGCTCTTTTATTTGACATTAACTATTCCTGCAGTCTGAAGTATTTAATAGAAATCATCAAAGGCTATCCACATTGCCTCAATTGATGGTAGGATATTCAGGACTTACTGAACTTCTTCTATTCAGTGCTTAATAGTTGACACTCTGCAGGATTTAGAGTGAGTGAATTAAGTCACTATCATCTACTTTGCAAGGTACAAAAGTGTATTAAGTGAAATGTAATCAAGAATACATTTTAATCCTGTAGCAATAAATTTAGTAACAAAATGTCTACTTGCCACCCAAAACCCTTATTTTGGTAAAGGATTAGATAGATGCATCAGTAATTTGCTGGGTTTCAAAAATTCGAGGTTATAATTTACAGCTATGAAGCAATGCCAGCCCTCTGTATTGGTCACATAATTCTGTTAAAGGAAAGTTTAGAATGATTGGAAATGTTATTATCAAGATGAGTAAAGGCATTCTTTGCAATAGTAACAGAAAAATATTCCTACTTCACTTCAGTTCATCTGTGGACATGAGGAAATCCACATTTCATTCCCAATAAAAGCTACAGCAGAATGCTACTAATACTGTTTAACTACAAGAAACTGGTCATCTTTTTATAAAAAATTCATTTGGGGCCTGGTCCAAACCTTCAGGAAGTCAATAGAGATAATTGGATTTGCTTTCAGGAATCAAATTGATAACCTGGCCAATAAAATATACAAATAACAGAATTTTGGTAGAACAAAAGCACAAAATTTTACATTGGGTTCCAGTGGAGTAAATTGTATTAGACCCCCTATTACTGCTAGAGAAACCATGAGCTGAGCAACAAAAGATAATAATTATAGGTATAGGAAATTTCTTATCTACGTTCTCAGGCAGTGAGAAAATGTCAATGGATGTTATCTGTGGAAACACAAGATCGTATTTCAAAAAAAAGTGAAATATAGCAAAGAGGAGGCAAATAACCAAGGGCCCCTTTGAGCCTGAGGAAGTGGGAGAGGAGCACTGGAACCAGCCAGTCCTGAGCCTTTATTTGACCAAAGGGGAAGGCATCAAGTGAGTTCTGCTAGGGACCAAGAAACTCAGCTGGGTCCATGAACTCCTGATTGCAGGGGCCTTAGTCAGGGGAAATGTCTTGTGTTTTGCTGCTTGGTAGGGTTTGCATTTCAGATAATGAACTGTGACTGAGGGAAGGGCATTAAAGAGGCCTGGGCATGGTGCTGGTTTTTTTTTTCCTTGGCAGGTGAGGAAGCCTGCCAGTTTACAAAAATACAGGCACTTAGCAACTACTGTGTGCTTGTATGAGCACTTCACCTTGCAATAAAGACATGACCATTTCCAATATTTTAAAGCAGATGACATATTATATTTGAGTGCGCATCAAGAAAACATATCACTTCTCAAAACAAAGAGGAAAAAAGAGGTATTTTGCAATCAATTGATTTGAAATTTTTAAGAAAACTTCTTGTTTGTTGAAAAGTCACTATTCTTCAACCAGAAAAAAAAGGCTTGTCTTGGGCTGTAGGCTGTCTGGAAAAACAATGATCTGTATTTTTTCCTGAATGGCATGATTCTTCTCCAGAAATGACAATTTCTGACAAGAGCAATAGCAGTAAAACATTGGTATCTCAAAGCTGAAAATAAACACACATGGATTAATGACCAGTCAAAACACTGTCACGGTGTTGAAAGTCCACTTGTAAGTCTTACAGCAAAGTTGCATTTTACACATTACATGGCTTCTGTAGGCTCCTGAAATAAATTAATGTTGTCCAAATGAGCATCATTGCTTTACTCTGCAGACACCTTTAATGTGATTACACCTTAAATTTACAGGATTTAAAACTTTCACTTTATAATCTGTATACAACTACCGTATCTTTTTAAAAAAACTTCTGTTCAGGTGTAGACCCTGAGGAACTGATTTTTCTCTCTTTTATGTCGTGCTCTCATTCTGAAAATAATCCTAAGCTATGTGTGAAATAGTAGAAAACTGTATTACTTACCAATGTAAATTAAGAACCCATGGTTAGTCACACTGGTTCCGGGCTTCCAAGGCACAAAGTGAGCTGTTGAAATCTTGTTGAGATGTTTTTCTATTGTAAATAGCCAGGGAGAAATCAATCAATTGAGAATGGATGACAAAAATATAGCCAAATAGATAAAAATATAATAAAGATATATACATGAAGAAAGGAAAATAATAATTGAGGAAAGTCGAAATGATTGCATTTAGTTCTTTCAGCATGGGCAAAGTCTGTAAAACTAGGTCTACATTCAGTTTTACCCAAACAGATTGCTAATTTTTATGCTATCCTGTCTCTCTGGAAGCTAAATTTCTCTCTTATAGGACTTTACAACAGCAACAAAAAGCAAAACACAGACAGACTTTCAATATAGTTTAAATGTGATCTCTGCATCAGCAGTATTGAGGAAAAAGTTTTAGCTGATGAAAAGGTGAACATGTTGCTTTTATGTAAAAAGTTTTATTTTAAGAGTATGCTCAAACAAACAATCTGTTCCAGTTATAAGCAATGTGACTATTTATAGTCTGAGCCTCATAAGACATAACACACTTGACTGTGAACAGTAAATACTTTGTGAGGGTTAGAAAGTGAAAAAAGAGCTGCTTGCAGGCACTGCCACATGGTATACAGCGTTTGCTGGGAACGACAATGCAACATCTGCAGATTCCCACAGGATGTGTAATTCTTGTTATTTCAGGGTCTCATCAAATTTACTTGACATTATTGTAAGATTCACATAAAGATGAATTGATTTTGGTCCTTAGCTTGTCATGTAAAATACTGGCTAAATGCAGAGTTTATATTTGGATAAGTGAAATAAAACCTTCCTATTCCTGCACCCTGAATAAGCACTTTCACCTTGTTTAAGATCATTCCAAAAATAACAGGAAGCAGGCAGGTAATAGGTACTATCTGGCCTAGCATTATAATTGCAGCCCCAGGCAAGAAGGGAATAATGGATTCTTCTATACACATTTTCCCCACAACCAGATCTTCAAGGAAAAGGGGCAATTGTAATAATAAAGAATCCAAATCTTTAAAAACCTTTTAAAAGCAAATTGATTAAATCATTACTTCAGAAAATCAATCATTTCTACCAGTTCTATGCAGGACAGACATAGTTGCTTACTCTGTTTCTCCTCTTTATTTCAGGGATAAATGTCTAATGAAAAACAAAGTATGGAGAGACTTGTATAACTACAGGTCAGCAGGTGAGTGAAGAAAAGTAAGCTTGTGCTTAAAAATGTAGATATCAGTTGCCAGAGTGTGCAAATGCTAGATTATAACTACTCTTTATTAGGCTTTCTGATGGTAGGAGTTAGAGAAGGCATGAGCTGGGAAGGCATGAGCAGCAAGGGAAGTTGTACTGCCATGCTTATTCTGGGGATTGTGTTGTACATTAACCCATCCATCCATCCATCCATCCATCCATCCTTCCTCTGTAAGTACAACCAGCTGTAGGTACCTTCCCATATGTTGCAAAGCTCTTATATTAATGGAGTTTGTGACTTCAGCTGTCGATTTCCTGCTGTTTGTCAGTGACCTTGGCTTCACCCTTAACAATTGCAGTGAGTTCCAGTTCCATGGTACCTGTTTGTACTTCAGCAGCCTCTCATGAACTAAACTTAGCCTGGAAAAGCAAGAAGTGAAGCCCACACTTAGCCTTTCAAGTGGCAGAGTGGTTGGAGGCAGAACAACAATGTTGACATGACTCAGTGATAGGAGAGGCAGATGGGATCACGGGAAGAAGCAAGTGTGACCTTCAGGGATCTGTTTGTCAGGGACACACACACACAAATGTGGGTGAAGTGCAGGCAGCTGTGTAACACCATCACTTTAACGGCGCAATCACGACTTAGGAGAGTTACTTCTGATAAAGGATTATAGCTAAGCCACCATCAGTAATTTTTTTTTTAAGCTATATGCAATTTTTTTTTTCATTGTTTGATTCATGGACATGAGAATTCATATTATGATATTTCTCAAAGAGTGCCCCCATTCATCAGTGTAAATTTGTTCTCCTGAGCACGAAATGGTTGGTCATGCAATATTAGTGTGACAATTCCTGGGGGGATTTGTACACCATCAACAATAAGGGCTCTATGCTCATCAAATACATGGCCTGCAGATGATCAGTGTCTATGTCTGAGCTCTCAGCTCACACTATCTTGCTAAACTTGTCTGGGCTGAGGAAACTTGTTTTTGCTCTTTCCTGTGGGCCTCCCACTAAGAAAGAAGAATGAGTTGACTTCAGTATTTCCATCTCTGCTCTCAAAATCCCACCTGGTTCTGAAAATCAAAATATCTCCCCTTAAAAAATCCCGAAATGAAACATTGATCTCTGCAAAGACAAGAAAACATTTACAAGAAGGTGAATGAAACCTCCGGCCTGTGTGCAAAAGACAACAAGTAATTACCAAAAAAAAAACCATGTGATTTGTTTAACTAGAAATACTGCACTTCATTATGCTTCTTTCAACAGCCAGAGAAGACTGTAAGGCTCTTCCTGGTATCAGCAGTGAGAGCTGGAAGACAATACTTTATGTTCATTTATAACCCACACACAAGTTTCTGTTGATTTACAGCTTAGTTCCAGCATTCTGTAATAATGGAACTAACTACCTTTGAGACAGGTTTAATCTTCGCACAAATTATTTACCTGGTTTCTGTGTGAGTTTATTGTTCCTTTCTGAAGAACATTATTTTCTTTCTTGTCCAGGAATACAGATAATTTTAAAGATTATAAATCAAGAAGTGTCTAATGTTATCACATAACCTGGCTTCCTATATAAACTATCTGAAGCTCTTATTTGAATTGATTCATGGCTTTTAGATGTACTGTTTTATCCTGATCTCTTGATGCTTGAAAGACAGAAAAAGAGGTCGAGGCCTGCAACCAACAGCCCCTGACCACTCTGTTCTGGCTCCAGCAGGCCTTTTGGACTACATTTATGGGTAAACCAGACTGGAAACTGTGCATTGACCTGGAAGACATGGCTTGAATCAAGATCCAAAAATCCCCACCACCCCATCCCAACCAGATTTATTTTATGCAGAATTATTGACAAGGTTTGTATATCATGCTGTCCACTAAGTGATACCCACACATTTTCTGGGATAGTAGTGCTAGTTGTCAAGGATCAAAGTGTGCTAAAACTGTAGAAGTACCAGAAACTGCAGAAAGGTGCATGAGTGTGAGCTCTGACCTTGTTTGACTTGCATGTATAAGAAAAACTCCGTGACCTTTATCTAGGCTTGCAGCCACTCTCTTAGGTTTCTTCATCTACAGTTTACTTCTCTGCCATTTGTCTAACACTCCCTCTCCACATACGCCGCTCCTCCCATCTGTCTTGACTACTGAGAATCTAATAAACATAGCACATATACCATAGCCTCAGGATCTCCAAGATGTGTATTCTCACGTTTTCAACCTGCATCCCAATCCTCACATATTTTGTTTCCTGTTTATTCTCCCAAGTAAATATGGGGTGTGGTAGCTATCCTTAAAAGCAGGCTAGCAGCTAGCTGGGCTGACTGTCCTTGCTGAGGAAAAGGACAGGTGTTGTCCATCCCAGGGAAAGTAACATCTGAGGAAACATTCACAACTGGTGCAATTGAGCGTGGGATTGCTGTAATTGTAAGAATATGACAAAGCAGCATTTTGAGAATTGAAAATCCTGAGCATTCACAGGAGAATGAATTATTTTGATCTGAATTATTCTGGTCACAACTCTATACAGTTGTTTTCTTAAGCTGCCTTAGAATCAAACTTGTTTCTGAACTATGAGGTGGGGGGGTGGCATATCAGAGTCTACTATGTAGGTGCCTGTTCAGTATGGATTCAAGTACAGTGTTAATTTTTATGGCATTGAATTTCTTCACAGGTTCAGGTAGGCAGAGGAGGCCATTCATTGTTCCCATTAATATGAGGGGATAATAGAAAGCATTTTTTAAGTAGTCATCATGCATCTTTTGGTTTGGTTTGGTTTTTTAGTATTTCTGATGGCTTGGTGGCCTTTCTAGCAGTACCTTTCTTTCAAAAGGTATCATATCCTCTAGGAGAAAGCAGTGATGTGAAAGACCCAGCCCTTCTAGCTGAAGTAATTGAACATTGAAAGACACCTACTGATACCATCCTAGTTTGGTCTGGCTGTTTGGGGAGGAAAGAGGGAGGTTTCGACTGTTGCTGCCCAATCATAAGTCCTCCCTAAGGGTGGTGAGTTTTCTGCTCAGGCAGGTAGCAGGTGTCACTTCACTCAATATGTCTGAAGGCAGGGAATGATGTCTTAGGAAAGAAGATGTTCATTCTACTTGAATAAGAGGCAACTCCAAGCAAAAAGACATTCTGTGGGTACGGCTGCTACTGGGATCACAAGGTAGGATGGAAATGTGGTACAGAGTTTGGGGATGTTTTATTTAGGAAAGAGCCAAGGAGTAGGAGTCATGGTATGTGATGATATGGTTACGGCCTCAGATTATCCAAGTGGAGGTAATTGACTTCAGTGCTTCAACTTCTTTATAAAAGCAGCTAATTTTCTTTTCAAATTCTACACTGGACCTCTGGCACTTACACAAAGTCAGACATGATTCATATTACTTTTGAGACTACTTCAAATATAGATGCAGGTGGCATCATGATAGTGTTGGATGTCACCCGCTGCAAAATGTGCCTTTCTCAAAACCACAGTCTGCCTTTGTGGTTGTTGTTTTAGAAGCAGCCCTTCAGCTGGTGTTATCACATGATGACATAAACTGTGGGAAATGAGACAGTCAACAGGTGCTAAGAGACCTTGAATACTAGAAACAAGAAAAAAGTGAAAAAAAGACTAAAGTTAGGCCAAGGAGATACAAAAGTACCAGAAATTTTGAAAAATTTTTCAAGGTAAAAACAATGCAAGCAAAGAGAATTATAGATCATTCTGGCTAGATCAGAGGAGCTACTGTGCGAGAGTAATGTATTTATAGCCCATATCATCATGTGACTATAAGATTTCCCTGCTCTGTTACATCAAGCTTTCTCTAGGACCAAGTAGAAAAAACCTTTGATTTACTGCTCTTTATTTGGAAGGTTTTGTTTGCAACAGTAAAGCCATACAACACTTTGTTGTTTTAGTTGTTGCTTTTTCAGTTGAACCTAGTTTCAGGCCATGGATTCCAGGGTAACCATAGACCTGGGGCAAACTCTGTCCTGGAGCTGTTGAAAAGTTACAGTAGATACTGTAAGTGAAATGTCATAAATTTTACTCTTCTTTTTTTAACTTGAATTCCTAAGGTGATAAGCATTTGATTGTGTCCAGAGGTCTGTCTCTTCCTTTACATGTCTCCTGCCCCATACCTTCTGACTTCACTAGCCAGTTTCTAAACATTTCAAAATGTGGCAAGTATCTCAAAGATAATTATGATCCTAAGTGCTTCTTGGAATTGAACTCCTTAGTGGAATACCATCATACATTAGTACTGCAGAAGAGCAAAAGGAAGAACTCAGCAGTTCCAATAAATATTTACCTTGTTGTCCAGTGAAGCTACACATACTGGCTGACCACAGAGCACATTAATCCTGACAGGTCAGCATGAAAAAAGTACTGTTGAGACAGGTCAAAATGACTAAGGTACAAAAGATTCAAATCTGTAGGACGCCATCAATTCCTTTGCTTATGGAACCGCCTATTAATTACAAATACAAAACCTCCCTGCAATCAGAAATATTCAGCATGCAGTAAGCTATTCAATAAGCATATGCATGAATAAATACCCCAAATGCATCTTTAAATGTAATTAAGTATGTGTACAAAATAGCTAAAGAATATGTTGACATGTATATGCATCAGTTCTAAACATTCAAATGCTTACTTGCATAAACAAATACAATGTACAGTTACAGCACTTGTAATACAGGCACACAGAAAATTTGATTATCATTTCAGTTTGATTAGCATTATTAATTTTCTTTAGACTACTGACAAAAATCTCAAGTCCAATTAAAAAAGAATAACTGTCACAGAAGTATTTTAATATATTAGTACAAGACCAAATTTGAGCATAATTAATTGTACAAATATATGTTTCTAAGCAAAGAGTGATAACAAAAGGTATCTTCTGAAACAAAGGCTGAGACAAACTTTTAGTCCAAGACATTGTTTTTTCATTGCTATCACTAGTGGGGCACATGGCCCATCGTGGCTTCTCTGCCAACACTTTTTTTTATGAGTCATCGCGGCATCAAAAGCCTGTCGAACACCAGAACAGAGATAACACATCCATAGACCACACGTTACAAGCCTCCACAGTTTTTTTCCTACCCTACCAGAAGAGGAGTCTCAGAATTACTGCTTCCTCAAGTCCAGCCACTTCTTCTTCATGCAAGCTTTGGGGAGTTGAACAAAGGACAGAACTGTAAACGAGCATTAGCAAGGGCCATGGGAGTCAGCCTGGTCACTGCTGTAGATTAGCCAGCACTCCCGATTCCTGTGCCCAGCTGGAACACTGGGATGCCCCAGGAACCATTTCCAAGACACACTTACTCCACCTGTGGCAAATCCTTGATTTCTCCAAAAATGCCAGGAGGGAGAGGTGTGGGGCCAACTGCTGGAAAACTGCATTACAGCTTTAATTTTTTTGATTTTAAGTTGAACCTTTATAAAGGATCAGGCCTCCTGATCCTTTATATGTAAAAGACTACATTGTACTGGTAAAGAATATTCCTCCCCAAATCACCAAACAAGCAATAAATTCCTCTAAAAAGAAGTCATTACCTGTGGTCAGAGTTTTCATATGTTAAACAGGTATTTTTCTCAAAGAATACCTTCTTGTGTTTCTTTGTTTATATTCAGTTATTCAGGATATGTCTTTGTCTTTAGTCTTCTCCATGACTCCATGCTATGAACACCATTAAAATTAACCAGTAATGAATTTCTTTAAAAATTTATACAAACAGTTTAAAAATTGCTTTTTTAAAAGGTTTTAATTTCTAAGGAAGTATTCAGAGAAACTCTGGTCCTTTCATTATATATGATCACATCTTCCAAATGTGTTTTTAAGGAATAACATTAATATATCACATTTATTTGGTACAATTCTTCACTAATAGTAAAAATAATGAAAAATTCCAAAGACAGGCATGTTATATACAGTACAGAAAAGAATACTAAAACTCAAGCCAAATGGAAAGTTATCTTTAAAATGAGAAACAAGACTTTTCCCCAGAGACTGAGTACAGTCAAAATAAAAAATTCTACTGAATAATTAACAGGTGTTATTGAAAATGGGGTGAAGTGGTTTTAGCTGTATATCCTGAAGGTAGCATGGTAGCATGGTACCATGGTAAATAGTGCATTACAGGAAAATGAAATCCTACCCACCTAGTTGCTGTTGAACCTCTAAGAACTGCCATTGCACAGGTGATTAGTAAAGGCAGTAGCTAAGAAGGAAGTCTGGAGCACAACTGCATCCTTCTTCCTAAAAATTTCTTACCATTGCTCCAGACAACTCAAATCATCCTGATGATGTTATTGAGGGCACTGTCAAATAATAATATAGCTGCTACACTCTAAAGGAGTATCCAGGTGCAAAGCTCAGTGAAGTAAGTCAAACACGAGTGGGCTTCAGTGGGCACTGGATATAGGGCCAGATTGCAGGAGGCAGAGGATCTGCTCTCAGCGCTTGGGCAGAAGCCCACACAACCCATCCCATAGCAATCAGCAAGAGAGTTCTTCTTGTGTACCTACACACTGTAGTCCAAAGGTGAGCTGAGCTGTCTTTGCCTATCCAAAGCTCACCATGGCTGAACCAGAAGAGGTAGAGAACATAATGTTGCACAGTTAGCTAGTCTGGCAGACTGGCTCACAGCATGGACTCGTGTGGAAGACTAAAGACAAAGACATATCTTGAATAACTGAATATAAACAAAGAAACATGAAAAGGTATTCTTTGAGAATACTACCTGTTTGACATATGAAAGCTCTGACCACAGTATGAGTCACTGCTAGTGACTTCTGATGATTCACTGCCATTTTTAAAACTCTGATAACAACCATAACAATCTCTAGTTGTTTCAAAAACTTTTTTTTTCCCTTGTGAATAAATAGTTTGAGTAACTTTTCATATCAAAAACCTGTGATTTAATTTTCTTCTTCTTTTTAAGCCTCTAAACAGCCATACCAGTGGGCTTTAGTGGGTAAGATTCCTTTTATTACTTGCTCCTCGTATCTTGGAAGGCTATTTCTGTGCAGAGAATTGACTGCTATATCTCAGACTCTCTACTTGATCCAAGTAAATTACTTGGAATTCTGGTGGTGATGGTCATCTCCCAGGAACTGGACCAAGGGAACAGAACCCATGCTAGCAGAATGCCACCAGATTATGACTTTTGGTTACTTCCATGGCCTTTGAGTTGTGATTCCTGCCTTACTTTCACAGGAAGGTTGAGTCAGTCACTTGCACCAGTATCACTGCTCAGATAAAAATAGCTTGAACTTTCTGTCAGGTATGAAAAGGTTCTTCCCAGTCAAGCATGAATCCCTTTCCAAATGAGGTAATATAAACTGAAAACAACAAAAAAAAAAGTTTTTCCATATCAGAAAGAGACAGTTGTGGGTCATTTGAGTTGAGCTAAATCAAAATAATTTGACACATTTAACAGAGTCTATGTGGACACAATTTAGCAGTGAAAGACTCTGGCCTACAATTACTAGTCCTCCTGACAGTTCCCACAGTCTTGTGTCCTAAATGTTTTTTCCCCAGCTTATCTGAATTTAGGTAAGGTAAAAATGTATCCTAGCAGTATCAAGGTATTCAGAAAATTTTGCAGGCAACACTTTTGAAAATTGACATAATACAGTCTTGAAATAGCTTTGAATAGTTTTAGAAAGTCATACAAGTTTAATCTGCTTTGCAGAGAAATTATTTGAAAAAAATAAATTATACCCTTCCTAGTTTATACCGCAGGATGAATTTTTTTACTCTGTTCATTCTGTATCTTATTACGCACAGGTAACATAAAAATTTTGGGTGGGCAGCACCAACAGTCATATTCCTCTAGTAATTCTGCTCTGACTTTTTATTCTACTTCAAGGCATACATCACTGATTGCAACCACCAGAAAAAAAAGTCAGGTTTGGGATTATTTGTGGCTTGTATTATTGATGACCCTGTGAACACTCCTAGTCCCTTTCAGGGTAATGTTGAAGAGGCTAACTACTAACTGAACCAATCTGAGACTGTCTTGAGCTAATCTGTTTGACTTCATAACAGAATGCTTATTTATTTAGTTAACAACCCTCACCTGGAAATAGCAGCTAAGAGTAAATTTTTCCCAAGTTTGTTAGAAAAACATGGCAAAAAACATCAGGTCTTAGAAGTCCAAGAGTAGACTGCAAAAATATTTGTTGTCGGTGAGACCTAAGGCTGATCTAGCTCAGTATTCAATGCCTGCATTGGCCACTAGCGAATGAGGGGTCTCTCAGTTTGAAACCTCCTGATGAATACATCCTGTGTTGATGTAACTATATTAACTATTAATCTATATTTTTACTTTCTTGCTGTCCTGCAGCACTGGTTTTGCCACAGTACACTTGAACATCACATGGAAAAAATATTCTCCTTCTATTAGGCTGACCATTTTATGGAGTGGCTCAGGTCCTTATGTTGCAAGAAATAGAAGTAAAAAACAAGAAAGCTTTTACTAAATGTCAAATAATTTTATTATATCATGTTAAACATATGGGCAGTGTTGTTTACTTTTAGATCAATCTAAATGTCCAAGTCCCTACTGAATTTTCCATTTAGGAAAATGCAAGTAGACCTGGCAGTTTATGCCATTTCAGTTACCGTAGGGAGATCAACGCTTTTCTGATTCCTATGGGGACATCTGTTCATTAGCACACAGGGTGGCCAATATCGCTTTAGGTAAAGATCAGCTAGTTCCTCTGTTCTACACACTTTGGAAGAATAGCTTTGCTTATAAAATGTAACAAATGTTTCCTGGACTCTAGCCAATATATTTTTGATGCTTTCTTGATCTTCTTTTCACTAATCCTTTTCTTTTTGTATTCTTGCTTTTTGTTGACATGCCAAAATTCTGTCAGTCTTGTTTCCTCTTTCAAAAAACGTATTTTTGTTAAGTTGAATTAAGCATTCTACCCTGTTGCCAAGAGCAAATTAAGTTCCCCCACACTGAAATCAAATTTCGTAAAGTGTCCGGGCAATTAGCTCTAATATGTGGTTGGTGTAACTCTTAATTTTCCCCTTTTAAGGGTTTTCTTTTTTCTCTGTCTTTGTTTCTGAACAGAAGACATGAGCTTCCTTCTTTTCCCTCTGGTTGTCGTCTTTTAGTTCCCCAGCATCTAGCAACCACACACTGATACTTAGCCAAACCTCACTTTTAATCTGTAACCCAAAGGTATTTAAGTAACAAATTGTTCATTCTTCAACCAGAAAGCTGAGCTGGTGAACCAGCCTGCTGGAACTGGAACAGGAACAAAACTTGAAGAGCAGACTTCTGAAGAGCTCTCCCAAGCGCCACATTTAAGCATATCATATGCACCTCCAGAGATTTCCCATGACAATTTAAAACTGGCACAGCTCACCCACATAACAGCAGAAGTCTTTTTTACAACAGAACTTACCTTCTGTGCATTTGTTGTCAGGGTTTTGATTCCAAGATGTTCACAGACAAAATAAGAGCACATAATTATTGCAAGTAGATGGGAAAGGAAAAGTCCAGTTCCAGTAGGATCACTGCAAAACTGTGACTGTTTTTATATGATGGATGGCCCTGCTCTAGCCTAAGCTTCTTGCAAAGCTTGAGCATTCTCACATCTGCATCAGCCTACCATAGGCTTTCTTCTCCAGGTCGCCTTTAGCAAAGAGTTTTTTCTTATCCTGTTCCTCCTTTGTCTTGATGCACAGGCAGGATGCATAAGAATAAGACTTCTCTCTGCTTGCTGTACCAAACACTCTGTGGTGAGGAAGGATGTAATCAGAGACAAGGAAGCAGTGGTTTCAGTTCCAATAAAAAGTAATATCAAAACCCTAAATAATAAAAAAAAATCCTGGATGGTTTCCCAATGTCAACTAGATTAGGATCAGCTAATTTGTTCATGAGAAATTTGACAGTTTGAACATTACTCAGTCAGCCACCATCCCTCTCTTTCCTTTACATCCCCATTCATTTTGGCAGACTTAAATAGTGCACATGATAAAGCCGTATTATAGTAACAGCCATTGTGCTATTTTAAACATAACACTAGAAGTCAGAGAAAAGCTATTTGGATATATATATATATATATATATGTATATAGCTATATATCTATATATCTGCAAATTGACCAGCCACACTGCAAACACTCTAATGAGGCAACAACTGATTTCTACACATGAAACCTGCAATTACATTAAATACTCTTTTGTTAAAAAAATTACTTCTATTCTCAAAACCACACAGAAGTGTTTTCCTGCATCCATACTTCCATTGCTGATTGCCAATCCCTGTCAATATAATAGTCCTTTAACCCAAAGACCTGGGTGTGTTCTGATTTTGCTGTTCTCCCTTTCTTTTTCCTACTCACCCCACCAACACTCCTTAGTCTACCTCTTCCCTGATTTAGCCTTCTGCCAGCCCAGTGATGCAGAAGGGAGGTGCAGCTGAGAGTTGAGTGTCTAGTCCTCAGTGATGTTCACTGGGGACTAGTCACTAACTGTCCTTCAGTGTTTTGAAAATTCTGTTATGAATAACAACATGCTAAAAACTCAGTCTCTATTTCAAGCTAATGTGGCCAGAGCAGCACCCAGAAATTCATAGCTAATCTTTGCTCTCGGTTGTATGAGACCCATCTACTCCAGCCAACTCTTTTATTTCTTCCAGGCCACTTAAAAAAATTTCCATGTGGCCAAGGGCAAGAAGGTCAGCATGTGTCTCCAGAGAACATTCAGAGGATATGGTGACAGGTGGGAGATGGAGCATCTTTTCCTTCATCTGGAGCACCACTGCCCCATGGAATGGGTGGGAAAGGGCTTGGAGCTAGGTCATGTATCTCCTCTCCTTTCACTGTCAGCATCCCTGAACACTTGGCATTCCAGCCCAGCACAGGCTCATGGCATGTGATCTCTCCACAGCCTGCTCCCAGTTTCATGCAGTACAGGAATACAGACAGCCACCTTTCTCTGTGTCATCAATACCAGAACTGCAGTGCCTGTACTCACTGTGCCTCTCAGAAAAGGCTGGGATGTCTGAAGGCAAGTCTGATAGTTTGTGAACTCCCAACTCACCAATTTCATTCTTCTCTATTTCATGAGCTACCCCCTACTCTTCTTTCTTCATCATTTCATTTTCCACCTGGCAGAACTGATTCATGTTCTATTCTGTCCCTCATGCTTCAGCTTCTTAATCCTTCTTGATTCTTACCCCTGATAAGACTGACTTCTTTGTTATTAATGTTATCAAAAGGATTAATTAAAATTAATGCAAGACTTGTAATTCAGCTGAATTGTTGAAGTGAAAAGTCAAGCCAGTCAAAACAGCAAGTGAAACATGCTCAAAGGCATATCACAGCAGCTCTTAAAAGAAAACACAGACTCTTTATAAAAGCCTAGGCTTCTAAACAGAAGAGAGAAAGATACATGATGATACAAGGGACAATGTGTACTCACAGAAGCTATTTGAGAAGTACATACAATACTTTTCAAAGATTTTAGGTCAGTTACATGATAAGCACAACACATCTCATGATACAGCTACAGCACTTGTATGTCAAACTTAAAATATAACCTTCTATAAGAAACAACTATAATTTTTATTGATTATTATATTTAAAATAAAATATTTATATAATCTTGACACATTTTCCTATCAGTTATGTTTTCCCATATTTTCCTGATATTATAAATATTTTATCCAATATATTTGAGTTAGTTCATAGTGTCATATAATACGCAGCTACTGGTTTTAAGCTTTGAGTGAAAGGAAGAAGTAATTTTCTTTTCATACAACAACTGCTGCCTGTTTCCCAGTTGCTTTAGTTCTTATTCTTTGGGAACTTTATTTTGCAAGCTAAGTACTTAAGCTTGTATTTCCTGGCCTTTACGTTAGGATTTCCACTTCTATAACAAGCACTCTTGAAAGGCATACTATTTTATAAGCATTATTTCCAAGTATCAGGTGGGGAAAAATCAGGAAAATCTCAGATGAAAAATATATTTAAATTATTATGAGGTATAAAATTCAAGGAAAAAAGTAGCTATTAATGTATTAGAAGGAGGAGGAAAACAATGTATAAATCCATTACATAATGTCGGAAACAAGCAAGCATGGCTTGTCATACACAAAAAGATGAAAGATACATTGCAATCAGACATTTGGAAAAAAATATATTTTAAGAAGGACAGAATAGTACCAGACAGAATACAGAAAAAGCAGGGTTAAAGAACAAATTAAAATTAATGTTTTAGCCCGCAGAGGTAGATGAAATTTACCCTAGACAAAACAAGAAAAATTTGATGTAGCCAAACTAGCTGATTTTGGAACTAACCAATATTTCCCAAATATTAGTGGTTGCATGTGGGAACCTGGGGAGGACAAGGGGATCTCTATTAAGTGAGAAAAGGCAGAAGTCTTTAGAAAGGGAGAAGGAAAGATGTGAAGATGCTGAGCATCATAAACTAACCAGTCTATAAAAATACTGTAATGAATTACTGAACAATCCATGTCAACAGCCTTAAAGATAATAAAGTGATAAAAAAAAGCGAGAAGGGTGTGTCAAGAACAGCTCACTTCACACCAAACTAATTCATTTCTTTGACAGGTAATAGACATAAGAAGCACAGAAGGAAGAAGCAGAAGGCTGCATTTTTACCACAGTAAATGTTTGCCATTGTCCACGTGGTGTTCCTGGAGAGAAGCAGAATCTTGATGTGGTCACCATCAGGTAGATAAGGTTGGCCGAATTAGTTTCAAATCTGCTTATCAGTGACTTCCCACCAAACAAAAACAGTATCTCAAGTGGATGTGATTCTGCCTTGAGTCTACTGAATCCAGCTGTATTTCATGTTTCCATAGTGACTAGGACAGTACAGCAGAAATTGCCCAGTGCAGCAGAGAGATGACATATTACATGGCAAGGGAAAAAAAGGAAATACTGGTTTATTCTGAGCTGGGGACATTTATGATGGTGCCTTCACCACCTGTGCCCCTTCATCACTATGGGCCCCTAAAAGCATTCTAGTCACATCTGTATTGCATTTTAGATGTATTCTGCTTCTCAACCCTCTTGCTAAGCCTGGGATCCATTCTTGTTCTCCTGTTAAATCAGAAGTGGAAGGATATTGCTTGTGCTGGGTAGTTTTGAAGAGGCATATGGTATTGTGAAGTTGATAAATGGACCTATGGATTTGTCTCAAAGACCATTTCAGATAATACAAGCGGTAGTGGTATGCAGATGAGTGATAAAAGCCTTTTGCACAGATTCTGGAAGACTTTACTCACTTCCCTAGAAGAATGATTGAAGTATTTAAAGATCAGGTTGAATGATAATCTCACAACTGCAATTTTTTTTTACTTTACTGACAGTAGTCTTCTGGAAGTAGCTCCCCACTTTCATCAATAATTTACAGTAGCACTGATCCTCAGTGAAGGAAAACTGGCTGCAGCACTACTTGGAAAAACTAAGTTTGTTTGATTTATAAAAGATTATGGATCTGGCTCTACCTGTTCAAATATTAATATATCCATCTGTGTTTTGTGACTGTTTTACCTAGGAGTATTATGGGAGTTTATATGAATTAAAAAAAATAAAATATATATCTATATACATTTCTGGTTTATAAGACATCTTTTATTGTAAAAAAAATCAATTATTCAATAGAACTGGGTTAACTTTTGTTTTTGCTGAACATTGGTATATATCATGCACTCAGGATTTTATATCAAAGGCCAACAACCACTAAGGTCAAGTTTAGGGGCAGGACTTCTTTTAGTTACTGAATCATACTTTTTGTTAACTTCAAAATCAAATCACCCTTACTTCTTCTCTTTATTTTTCAATTGCAGACTGCCCAGAAAAAAGGCCAAGCTTATTCATAAGCACTAAGACACAAGAAGGTTTGATCAAACATAAAAATTATGCAAACATACCAAACTAAAATTGCAAGCTTGAGGTTTCAGAATCAAAGATTCAAATGCCTGCTCAGACAAAACACCACCTCTCCATCTTAGCTGAGTACAGGAGCTTCCCAAAAAAGCAAAAACACTGGCTTTAAGTCCAATGGCAGATGAGCTGAACCTTAAAAACTGGTCTCATTCGCTTTGACCAAAAGCTTGGGCAACTGAAGAAAATGAGTGAACCTAGGTTAACTTCCAGGTTGGCTGGCTGAGTGTTGTGAAGACTCTGCGTTTGTGAATATTGCTTCAGAAAATATAGCTTCTTTTTTATAGCAACCTTTTTCATAGCTACAAGAACAGGATAAAAGGTAGGAAAAAGAAAGCAGTATTTACAGTTGATCTTTTCACTTAGCTCTCACACACAGTTGTGATTCATTTTTACCAATAAGGGGAAGTAAAATCATACACACCTTTCATGAGTCATATTCTTTTTTATTGTGGATTTCTCAGTTTTCAATGCTCTGTTTATTGATTATCCTTTTAATTCCTTATGACAGATAAGTTTAGCAGTAAAAAGGTCACCACCATATGTGTTTTCTCCTCATACCTTCCTTTGAATTTTTGAACTAAGTTGCAAATCATGCCTTCTTGTTGGCAATAACACTGGAGTGAGAGGCTCAGCTCAGTCTTAAGTGCCTAAAGTTATGGAATATACATTGCTTTTATCTTTGGTTGAGAGATACATCTTATCAAGCAGGCCATATTGCATAGACAGGTATGCAAGTAGACTGAGGACTTACCTTTAGTCTTTACAGTATGAAGATCTTGATCAGCTTTTTGGGGGGAACAAAGCAAAAAAAAAATCCAAACAAACACTCCTCCCCCCCCCCCAAAAAAAAACCCTAACAAACAAACTTAACAAATTTTATACATATATAACAAATTTTATACATAAACTTCACAATTTAGCCCTGATATAACTCATCAGGGCCTCCCAAATCATACCAGAAACTATTCAGCCATACAGAGGTAAGGCTGAAGGGACTCAAAAGTATTCACTGACTTTGCATGCCTCTGTTTACGGTTGTCTGGCTTTAAAGACTTAGCAGCAGGTGTCTAATTAAGGCTACATTAAAAAAAAAAGAAGAACCCAAAATGTGGGGGACATTTTAGAAAAGATTTCCCCACGTGGCTTGTACAAGGATTTTGAGTGAGCCAGTGCTCAGTTCAGAAAGGACAACCAAGGGCCCAATCCAAAACTGACTGAAGGACACAGTCAGCTTGTATTACTCTCGAGCTGTCATGCTCCTAAGAGTGGCAATCATAACATATTAATCACTCAATCTGGTAATCAAACCAGATTAAGCGATGCATATGTTACAGGATTCTGAGGCACAGAGATGATAGCTTTCATACTGAAATTATACATTGCTTTTGTATTCACCTGGTATGTGCTCCATATACAGACCTTGTCTTCTCTAAAATGAAGAAGGGAAAAACAAACTGAGAGTTGGTTTTGATCCATTTCATTCCTGATCCAATACATCATGATACAACCCTGAAACCAAGGAGAAAACCCAATCTTTAATCTTTCTCATCTAGTCAAGGTATGCCCGAGGAATATACTGTACTCATTTTGACTAGTACATTGAAACTGTACCTAGTTTTTTTAATTTTCTCAAACTTTCTGAAAAATCATTGTCCCTTGGATACCAGATATTGAAGTATTCTAGATTTCTACTCCAGTTTTCATCTCCTTCAAAGACTGCACAAAATTTAAAAACTCAAAATTTTTTTAACCCTTTTTTTGTGCATTTTTCCAGCTCTCGTAAAATTGTTCACCCCTCCTCACTGGCAAATGGGACTTAAAAACTTCAAGTTGTCTGGTCTTCCTTAAGATTTTGCCAAAGATTAATTAACATGGCTTGAAATGCATCTTTTTACTTAATGAAAGAAAGTCTGTATTTTAATTTTTTTTTTTCAAGTTACCACCAGGAGAGTCAGGATACGAAAATAAAAGACTTTAACAATATAGACAGAAAGACAGTTTTGGAGAAGTTAGACTAATCACCTGACAGTGGTGGAGTGCAAACAGAGGGGAGAAAGGAGGTCAAATGTACATCAGTTTCTCACACCTGTGAGAAAGTAGGTGTGGGGAAGAGTTCACTTAAGAAAAAACAGGGAAATGTAAAAGTCTGTAAGACACTGAAAACAGGTTGTTGAACTCCCATCCTTCCCAACCCATTTTGTTAAAATAATAGAGGACAATATTTGTCTGCCTTTTAGTAAAGGAAATTGGGGCAAAATAAGAGGTTCTCCGACTCTTCTACAAAGATAGAGGAAGAAAATTCCCAAGATCTTGGTTATTATATGTATTTAAATAAGCAGAGGGTTTGGCCTAATATTTTTTGTTCCAAGAGAGAATTTATTAATGTATTTTTTAATGAAATTTTTACTCAAGCAATACCCAACTTAGACCGAGTATGAAATCCTCCCTTCTGGGTGGGGATCTGTGCTGCAGAGCCCTGGGAGGTCAGGTATAAAGAGGATGCCATGGAGCATCTCTGCTCTTAATTCCCACTCTTGCATCTACATGAGCAAGCAGGGCAGCCCAACAGGCATGGATGTGCTGCATGGCATGTTGATGTTGATGGCCCAATGTCCTCCTGCTGGATGTTACAAGAGGTTTCAGTTTGTGAGCAGCTGGAGTCTAGCACCAGGCGCTGAAAGCTCCTGCTAGGCATCCCCAGCTTGCTTCCACCTGAGAGAACACGCTGCCTCTGCATTCCATGGGCACAGGGCATTCCCTTGGAAGGTGTGACTGTGAGGTGCAGTGAAAGCCCTGTGTGTCCCCTCACCTGGGGCACACTCGGGTGGGATGGGAGCAGGGACACCCACCAGCCAGGCCCTGTCACAGCAGGAGGAGCAGGTGGAGAAGCACCAGAGCTCTTTGGCCAGGCAAGCTCAGGCACGAGCCAGGCCCCGAATTGTTCAGTTGTGCTCTCACTGAGGCATTTCTCACACAGGCAGGGAGATGCAGAAGCTTAGGCCATGACCATCAGTGGTTTCAGGACTGCGCCTTTAAAAGCATTATTCTGCTGCCTAAGCAACATTTTAGGGACCTGTATAGTAGTTTGAGTCATTTGCCTGAAGCCACGACAGCCATTTGTGGCAGAACAGGGAAATACACCTTCATCCCCAGAGGCTCTGGCTAACACCATAACCGCACCGACGTCCTTCCTCTTTTCTCCTTCCTCCTGGCTGGTCAGAATCAGCTTGAAATCACAATGATTTTGATCACAGAGAGATGGGGCTGTGAGAGGCATTGCAGTTAGACAGCTCTCCCTGAAATGGAGATGCTTGAATCACAAGAAGTCCATGTGGCACATACACAGCTGGACTGAGCCCAGAGTGGTCTGCCAGAGATGAAATGGCTGCAGCCATATAAAATAAGAGATAGTTGTGGGGATGCAAGAGGAAAAAAGGTGGTGGTGAGGTGAAGAGAAATGCTGGGAAAGATATTTATCCAAAAGAAAATAGAAGTCTAAGCTGTCAGCCTATTTTACTCAATGGCAAAATTTCCACTGACTTCAAGACAAAGGACTGGCAAGCCATGCAAGTGACTGCAGAAAGCGGCCACCAATGTGCAACTCAGTGTCACTCCCTGAGCAGCTCTGAGATCCCAGCACTTCATTTTATCACAAATCAGCAGGACAAGTTAAATATTTGTTTGTTTTTTTTTTTCAAACTGAAGTATTCTGTTATATTCTGAAATATACTTTGCTTTCAGTATGTGACAAGATTTATTTTAGGCCTTAAGGTTTTGGCTAATGCTATGGTAGAAAAAGCTGCAATAGTAAGTATAGAATGGCCTGCCAGTTTACAGAGTCACAGAGTGCTCAAGGTTGGAAGAGACATTCAAGATCATCTAGTTCAACCATCAACTCAGCACCACAATAATCACCCCAATACCATATCCCGAAGTGCCACATCCAGACACCTTGAACACTTGCAGACATGGTGAGTCCACCATCTCCATGGGCAATTTATTCCAGTGCCTGACCACTCTTTCAGTGAAAAATTATTTTTATAATATTTAATCTGAATATCAGTTTAGTATATCAATATACAGAATGTGAAGATTGAAATGATCGACTATTTTTGTAATTTCTTGCCAAAGTATTACAAAAATCAGTACTTCACATTATTTTTTCCTTGTTTAATTGAGCAAGCACTTCAAGATTTCCACCCTACTTTCCATTTATTACTTTTTACAGGCTATACTTGTATGAACAGGAATTTTAATCTCAAAATATAAAGCTTGAATTTTCAAAACTCAGGCAAGTTACCATGCTCAAAATCTTGCTCCTTCTAATGAAGGAGACTTGCCAAATAATTTTAATGAAATTGTGCCGGTACCTACTACCTTTCACAAGTTTTGGATGAGGCCTTTGTTGGAAATTGTTTAATTATACCTCTCATCACACTAAAAATCTAAAGATATGGAAATTGATCAAAAGTAATGAATAAACTTCTCTTCTCAAGGCTTGTTCTAACTTGTTGCTTAATTTGCTTAGTCAAATATTTAATTTATAGCACTTTATTGAGTGCAAAAAACAGTGAAAACCAATAATGATTAAAAATAAAATTAATGGAATATTTATCTCTATTTATAATAATCTCTTCAATAATTCACATTTTCTAAATTACAGTGCCATTCTTTATGTTTTCACTGTACATATAGAAGTAGCAATGAATACGTGAATCATTATCAAATATTCTGAGGTGTACATTTTCTTGTGGTATGTTTGCAAAATTAATACAAGATGTATTCATCTCCCATTCTGTCCTTTGTACTAATAAATCATGAAAAAAAAGAAAAAAGACAGTATCTTACTAAAAGAGATGTGGAATAAGATGTGTCCCTGTTGTTTTTTTCCAGCTCTCTATATTTATCAGGGACCCAGAGTTTGTGCTCGTATGGAAAGGGAAAAATGTCTCAGCTCTAGTCCCAGGTGGTTGGGTGAGGGCACAGGGAAGAGAACTAGTGTTGGTTTTATGGCTCTACAATCAGGGTGGGAATGAGCATGGACAGGAATATCACATGCACTCCATGAAAACTGAGAAGATGTTGGTGCTGATGATCAGCTTAGTGCCAGGTAAGAAGAAACTGCATTTCCAAATTTAGGGCAAAGTGTCAAAATATTGCAATATGTTTCATTAGTAAAAAAACAAAAAAAACCCCAAACTTCCAAAAGGTTTCTGGAAAAACATCAAAGAAACTGTATCAAAAACTATACATTGAAATGATTCTCCTACATTATGTCAGAAGCACAAAATGTTATTTTTCTCTCTAATGTTTAACAGAATACAGACATCATAGTAGCACTAATGTAGAAGTTTTAAAAAACTTAAAATACAAACTAAATAAAAATTAAATACCACGAGAAAAATAGCATATGGAAATAGACAATGGTCATAAGATTCAAACTACTTAAAAATTAAATAAAATATTGTGAAATACTTGTATTTTAACAGTGTCTTCTGATTTTCCATATTTTAAAAGAATCTGACGATCTTAAGGAAATTATACATTTGGGTCATGCTTGTACTTATATTTTTAGTAATTTTGGGTTTTGATATGCAACAGTGGTATTAGTACCTAGTTCTGTTTGCATAATGGTGACAAGATATGATAGGATATGGTTTCAAAGGTCTTCTTCCCCATGAATCATCTTTATTTTGAAATAATATAAAATAAATGCTCATCACACCGACGGCCAACATTTCCCTACTGAAATGCAGCACCCTGTAAGAGGAAAGCAAATTTAGTGGAAAAGTATGGGAGCAAGAAGACAAAACGATAGCAAACAGCCCAAGCTGGCCCCTGCTCTGCTAAATGTTTGCTTGCACAGGGCTGCCAGCATCCCTCCAGAGCCCCACTGCCAGAGATGCTGTGCAAGCTTATATGATTTCATCCGTGTGCCATAACCTGCAGGGTCTTAATTCCTGTTGTTTCACTGTGGTTTGAAAAACAGAAGAAAAGGACACCAGGTAGGAAGTTGCTTACAGACATTCTGCTACATTGTATGAGATTAAATGAGGGGATTTCCCATCAAGGTGAAGAAGAAAGCACACCTGTAAAGACTGAACATCAGCAATAATTTGGCATGATTTCCTTCCTGCTCCAAAACCTGCTGGGACGTTTTTCACTTTTTTCAAACTCCCTTTTGTGTTACAGATGAAAAACAATGTACGATTTTAAAGCCGCAAAGCTGTACTTTCCCACCTGTTCATGTCTTAACATGACTGGACTATTTTTGGTAGAAAAACTGAAGAAAAAACTGCTTTTATACTTTTCTACATCTTTGCCTTCCAGTCTTGCTCTATGATTTATTTTCACTCTCCCTTTCTCTCTTATGTGTCATCATGTTGAGACTCTTTAAAAACTTCCACACCCTCTGTACTTCACCACTGGGACAGCTTGGACTTTTCTGGTGCTTGGATCCCTCACTTGGATGTCACTCTGCTGATAGAAGCCCAGAGTGCAGAAGAGAGATAAACCCCATTTCTCCTATGTGAAATAACGGTTGGACAAGAGTTGACCAAAATACGTCCTGAAAGGGCCTGATCTAATATTCCCTGCAATCAATGGAAGGCCTTTAACTGACTTCAGCAGGTCTCAGATAAGGACCCACATTAATATGGCCATTATCATTTGTAACGGAGGCTCTGAGCACTGATGTTTTGTAAGAGTAGGAGACAACTATGGCACTGCATGTTTGTCTCTGCTGTTTCAAAAGAACATTATTTTCATGCAAATTTCTCTTTGCTTTGTTTTCTTTGCTGTTTTTATGTATCAGATGTGCCCTTGTTAGAGGTCCTCCCCGTGTTTTGAAATCTCTCAAGCCTCAAAAGAAAGATAAGAATATTAAAAATCAACAAGGAAGTTTTTTTCACAAATAGTTTAGGCATTTGTGGTGATTAAAGGAAAAAAAAAATAGTTTGGAATGATCCAGATGAAAAAAGAAGTCCCACCACACTTAATCAGGTCTCACTTATATGGGTGACAGTGGTACCATTACTCTTCATGTTGAATTGTGTTCCAGAATGAAACAGACCTTAGTCTCTGACAAGAACCCAAGCTGAACTTTCTCAGGCCAGAGATGTGGAAGACCTAAAAAAAAAAAAAGGCATAAATACTGCTTTCCTCTTAGAAAATTTTACCTAAATACTGTGTAATAAAAATCTGTAAATATCAGAAAAATTAATGTCTCTGTTGACTTCCACTGCATGGGAAAAAAAAAAAAAGTGGAGCAGAAAAAACTGTTTTAAAAGAGGGATATCTCTCAGAGTTCTTTTGCTTCAGTAACCTTTCATTTGATTTACATCACAATCATTTCAGTCACTATCATGAACTTTTTAATGGATTAACTTTTGCAATGTCCTCTAAGGAATAGAGATGTTATTAACCCTTGTAAGAGTCCTTAAGCTGGACCTGATGAAGATAGACTATATGCTTTGGATCATACAGCACATCAATTGCAGCATGCGGTCCTCTTCTCTGAAGCTCTGGCAAGTGAGCTCAGCAGCCCCAAGATTACACCTGAGCACCTGAGGAAGTTGTACCTGTGTGAATTTCTGCTGGCCATTGCTCTTGCAGTCATTACATCTGGGACAGACCTTCACACTTTATGTTCTGGGCTTTGTCCTTTTCTCATGTAGATGAACAGAAAAATCCTTTTGACTCATATTCCAGGAGCAGAAATATGACATGCAAGGAGCGTCTCCAAGAGCCAAATTCAGGGTTGCATCTGAGTAAGTCTGAATTCTGTCTAAATTGATGAATATACTTATATTTGTACACATCTTTTTCCATTGATATCTAACAACCTGTTCCTTAGACTACACTTTCACTTCCTCTCACTGATTTCTTACCCTCACCTTCCATCTTTGCCAGACTAAGAGAGCTTGCTAAAAACTGTTGTTTGTATGCCCAAACCTCAATACAGGAACGAAGCAGCTAATCAACAAACACTGAAGTCAGCCATGTATTATCTCTAAAAATTACCTAGTAACTTCTCCAAGAGCTTCAAATTGTAGGTTTTACTAACTCAATGCATCAAGAAGGGTATGTAACTAGGAAATTTAAATGAAAGTAAAGAGTATTATTTGTGTATCACAAGTGAGGTTTGTCTGTATGAAAAACTATATCGTTTAAAAATAACATTTTCAGTTAAACTGATGAAGTACAAATAATTTAAATGTGTCATTCATATAAATTTTATCCCAAATGGATAGTTAGAGATAAATTAACGAGTCAGGCTGAACAAAAAGAATATGCTTTTTGCCACATTTCACCCTGTTTTCACTTGCTTTCCAGTGTGATTTCAAGATGAACAACCTTAACTTTGCTAAAGATGAAAATCTAAGTCTGGCCTTAGTACTCTGAAGTACTAAAATGCTGATGAAGTTATAGAATAGCCAAAATAGAAGCAGTTCTCACAGGCAGCTATCAACTTTTTATACTGAGGGTTAGATATAGGGGAAAGATCCATCAGTTTGCAAGAGTGTCGGAAGAGAATATTGGTTTGCCAATCATAGCTTTCCTAATCAAGGAGGGGGGAAAGAAAAAAAAATAAAAGAAAATATGAAAGCCTTGAAAGTACCAAGAAACTTAGCTATAGCTTGATGCCTCAATAGAACTTTATTAGATGGTAATACAGACAAAAGGATAGTGCAAAGTGCATGCTAAGATGTAACTGTGAAAGTAATTCAATTTTAGACTAATCAGGTAATTGTTATTTCTGAAAAGGATTGGTGGATGGCTTTCTAGTCACATGCCACTGGCACTCAAGGAACACCGCTGAGATGATCCTAAGAAATAGGAAGTTGGCCATTTAACAAGGTATTCGAGACAGACACTACAAAAGTATTTGCAGCTACTGAAAGGACACAGAAAAGTGTAGCAAGCACACATGATCAAAACAATAGGCAGTACTTAAAGAATTATCTTGATCACAGATGTGCTAGAAATGCAAAATGTAGGAAATGACAGAAGAAGGGTCATTTTTCAGTTCTGTGCTGAACAAAAGGCACCCAGGAGGAGCATGCAGAGCCATTCTTCTCAGGCTTTATTACTTGTGTCTCTTAGTGTGATGAACCCTGGAAAGCAGGTTTCCTACTTCATGGCAAGCACAGGAGCTTTAAAACAGGCTTGGTATTTCTACTGTCAGAGCCAGTACACAATTATCTTCATCACCAATCCAAGCTAAAATAAGCCACTGTTGCCCTCAGAAGCTCTGCCCTCAGAAAACTGGAAAGGGCAGTTTACAGAGGAGACAACACTCTGGGGCTGTTGGTTGAGACCGGAACAGACAGAGGGTTTGCAGTCCATTAAGCTGTAGTGTCATAGCAATGCAGCTGATACAAAAGCAAAGGGAACATCTGAAGAATGTGGATCTCTTGAAAGTGTCAAGAAGGATGAAAAACTGGAGTGATGCAGCAGCGGTGCAGTGATCATATCTCATTTCTCAGCATGGAGAAGATCACTGCAAGTGGAGAGCATTTTCCTCCTGTAAAGGGAAGTAGCTGGTGGGCTTTGTGCTGTTGTGTGATATGAGACCAGTGGAAGTCACTTATTCTACAAATGAATCTTAGAATTCTGAGTTTCACTGCTGACTACAGTAACCCTGAGGTCATTCTGCACAGTCAGCTCATCTGTATCAGGAGGGAAAGGAATACAGAATGATGGGGCCTTTCCAACACCCATTAAAAAAAATTGTGTAGAGTAGCAAATTCCCTGAAAATGTTTCTTGTAACACAAAGAATGGTATTGGTCCTTTCCATGCAAAAGTAAAATGGTCCTCTTTCTTTCTTTCTTTCTTTCTTTCTTTCTTTCTTTCTTTCTTTCTTTCTTTCTTTCTTTCTTTCTTTCTTTC
>JAYDZK010000169.1:57042493-57052566 GCA_034509185.1 Euphonia xanthogaster | reverse complement strand
CTTCCTTCCGCCACTTCCTTCCGCCACTTCCTTCCGCCACTTCCTTCCGCCACTTCCTTCCTTCCTTCCTTCCTTCCGCCACTTCCTTCCGCCACTTCCTTCCTTCTGCCACTTCCTTCCTTCCACCACTTCCTTCCTTCTGCCACTTCCTTCCGCCATTTCCTTCTCTGATATGAAATCATGTGAACCTTTTGTGACTTGTTCCTTACACAAAAAATTCTGTTAATACAGTATTGGGGTAAATTACTCCAAAGCTATTCTTGTGGAAATATTTGATAACTATGGATATCTCAGCGTGTCACCCAGTTACAGAAACAAAAATGTTAACATATTTATGGTGGGGAAGAAAGCACAGACACAAGAGGGTCAGGGAATTCTACAGGCCATTGAACTTTCAGAAAGTCAAAACCAACAGAACTACATTTGCCTGACCAGTACCTTACAGAGTAGAGTAAATAGTAATGCCTGCCTTTTCAAACAGTAGTGAATTGCTAGCGACAAGCAAAAAAAGCATATCTTTTGTAGGTTTAGGGTAATCCCTAAAACCTGGAGAGGAAGCTGAAAATAGAAGACAGGATGGCCCTGAGGCCTTCAGAAACTGATGAAAACCTCACTATTTCTAGAGTGGCCTACAGCATGTAAAAAAAGCATGAGAATCTCTGAATTCTGACACTTTAGTAAGGCAGTAAAAAAAAAAATAGGTGATTTTCTGATAATACCAGCTTTGTCTGAGCGAGACTAGCAGGGTGGATATCAATCTTTGTGCGCTAGAGGGAGAGAAATAGCCAGCTGGGCTAGAATATTAGCCAAAACACTTATGAACTGTGTGATTGTCAAGTGCAACTAAAATGTCACTAGGAAGGTTAAGAGTATGTTTTCTTACTGGGGAATTCCAGAGGAACTATTACTGGAAGAGGGGAAAAAAAAAAAAGCCAGGGTTTATAGGGAAAGGTTTCAAAGCTTTTTTGGCAAGATATAATTTCTAGTGCATTATCACCAGCCCTCAATGTCCTGAAGCAAAGGCAGAGACTGGAAGAAATGTGCAGACAAGATGATCCTTCCTTGGCACAGTTACGTACAGATCAGCTCCTGTTATGTCAGCTAAATAAAACAGACTTCACAGAGAAGCACTTGCCATCCCAGTGACTGACACTAGAAGAAACTCTACATGTTACAATACCTGCTTACAGAAGATAGAGGCTGTACAGACCATGTTGACAATGTCCAGCTGTTTCTGAAACATTTAGATGTGAAAATTTCTGTGAGGAGCAAAACCAGTATGTTTCAGCAAAATCATGTGAGTACTTTTCTGCAAAAAATGCTGAAGTCTGTTATTATCAGGAGTACCTGAAACTGTGTATTTAACAGAAACAGCAGCATTGCCTGTATTTCTTGCAAATAGGTATCTGAGGTTAAAAAAATCACATGATTTGACACCAAAGCAACTTCTGATAGAGTAAAAATAGGTTTAATACATATTTGCTTCAGTGAAATGTGTTTAATTTGAACAGCATGAACTGGTATGGGATTTATGCATCTGTTCAAAGTATCCTGAAGAAGCAGCTCCTGTGATAAGCTCATGACATTCATTTGACTAAGTGAAAACTCGAGATGGACCATTTAGGCATTGCCATTGAATACTTAACAATTTATATTGGAAATATTAAAAATGTTTCTCAGTTCAAACTCCTCTAGACTTAGACTTCCTCTATCCCAGAGTAAATGCCTTCAACTTCATTCTCAACCTCTAGAAGGCACTGGCTCCTGGGAGGAGAGAATTTGTGCCTGTGTGTTAGCTTACCACACTGAGATTTAGGGCATCTGAGGTTAAACTTAATGGCCCTTCCAGTGTAATCAGATAGCTCCTACGTGTCTATCGAAATGTCATTTGTCACAGCTCCATGGTGGCACTTAGCTGGTGTGTTGCCATTGTTGAGTTCTAGTGCCTCATCCTAAGAGCTGAGTCCTGCTCTCTAGTCATATTTGAGCAGAGAGCAGGGCCATAAGCAGATATTGGCCTCTTCATCAAATTAAAACATCTGACAAGTGACAGATCAGTAAGGACAGATGCTTTATTTATTCATATGAACCCCTCAGCAATTTAGCTGGTTCCCTAAATGTCTTGTTAAAGAAAAGTGAGTTGTCTCCACTTGTCTTATATTTCTACCCACAAAGCACAAAGGATCTATCTAATTTTATCATTCTCAGAGATATTAAAGGTGCCTTTACCTACTTTATTTTTCCTTTTCTTTTGCACAGCAATTGCACCCAGTGGAATCTGTTAGTGACCAGTTTAAAGAGTCAGACACTCAAGAAGACGAAATGGTTCTGTAATTTTGCTTATGTAAAGTAGGTCGATTTTTAAAAAAATCACTCCCCAGAGGAACTTAAATCCCTTATATTTCTAACTGAGAAAAGGGAATATCCCTGAAAACTGCAACTTACCTAAAACTGAAATTAAAAAAATTAATGACAGTTTAACGTGAAAAGAGAGACAAGGCACTGAAAAATAATGCAATTGCAAGTGAACAAAAAATTAATTGACCATAATAAAATTATTATACTCATGCTTTATTCTTAATGAACCAAGCAGTAAATATTTTATTGCAGAACTAAGACTAATAGGTCACTAAATAAAGGAAATTTTTTCACAAAATTGATGTTTTATGATGAGTCCCTCAGTCAGTTTCCATAGGAAGGAAAGGAAGAAATATTCAACTTTGACCTAACAGTACAGACCAGAAAAAGCTGTATTTGGCTGCATGTGATTCCAATCAAACAATAATATCCCCATCAAAATGAAGTCCAAATAATTGCCCCCACAGCAGGTTCACCTTTGATAAAAAGTTGAGCACTGTCAATGCTCATTTTCTGTAGCATCTCCAAAAATAGTAGAGGAATCAGATGCAGAACCAAAATGCAGACCTGGTGCAACAACAGGCAGATGATGGGTCAGCTCCCCTTTCAAGGCTCTTTGTGTTTTACAGTGCTGACAACACCAGAGCTTGTTTTCATTAGTGTACTATCCAGATATGTCTCAGAAGACATATGGAGAATGTGTACTACCAAGATTCAATTTTAAAGTCACTTTTCTGTTCAAAACCACACTGAAAAAAAAAAAAAAAAAAAGGAAAGAAAAACCCCCAAACTAAAACAAAAATATTCCCACAACAAAGATGTGCTAAACTGTCAAAAACTGTCATTAATAGCTGCCTAAATCAATAGGTGATCATCTCTTGCCCTCTAACTTCAGTGGGGATGAGAAAGAGGAAAGGTGCTTGATGTATAACTATGAAAAATATTCATTTGAGGAAAAGTTTTAGATTAGCAAACCAGAACACTGAATACTAGCTAGATTACAAAATAAAAAACTTGGTTTATGGCAGATGAACATGAACCAGTTATATTGGTCACTATTCAAAAGAAGGAAAAAAGAAATAAGATTTCAGTTTGCTATTGAAGCTATTACATCACAATATGCCTGCAAAATAAGAAGCGCTAATAAACAAGAGAATAGGCACTTGTGAAGTCCAGTTTGGAGCTATATGCATGGTATGGCCATTTGCTGGGGGAATCTGTAATCCATACTAGAAAGCAACAGTAGATGGCCTACTTTTCACAAAAAGTGAGAGCTAGAGAAAGCCACATTGTGCCACAGGGAGGGGAAACACAGGCAGAGCCTTCATTATTAATTGGCATACACAGAAAGAGCAAGCAGAAACAAGACAAGTAAAAGAAAGAAGGGAATTCTCCCCGGAAACATATGGGAAGCACAAAACAGAAGTAATAAAACATTAAAGAATAGGGATACAAACACCATCATGTCCAGAAAGTGCAGTCATTAGTAATGACTGTAATGAAAGCACTGGAAGGGTGAATGTGAAAGTCAATGGCTTCTTTTACACGTGTTAAGAGAGTGCACAGAAAAAGAACAGGGTATCTAAATGTATGAAAGAGTCTTCCAAGTATCATTTTCTATATAACTCACCAGGCTTCACTAAAGGGAGAAGTAAAGGAAAGCACAGAAAATTCCATTTTGACACCTGTCTTTCAAAGCTGATTTCATTTTCACAATTTATCTTTGTAGTTACTGCACAGCAGAGGAGCCAAAGCCAAGCACCGCCAGCATGTCACTCTGGCCACAGACCGGGTGCTTTGCTCACTTTCTTTATGGGTCCACTAAACCATCTCCATTTTATAATTAGCCACCAAGGATAATTTTCCTGCTAACTTTGCCATGTAAACCCTATAAAGGCTAAAATCCCTAAAGAAAACTAAGCACCCAGTACTGCTGAGGTGCCCTCTCTTCAAGAAGCTGAGCACAAGCTTTTTCAAGATTTTTGATTATCCTTTTCCTATCTGGCTAAGCTCTCAAACCACAAGTTGGCTGATGTTATCAATTGACATTTACAAGATACCTTGGGAAATATTTTTGCAGGTCACAGAAGTTATTTCCAGCACTGGTAAAACAGTGCATGCAAACATGCAATTTAAAGAATTATTGCTAAAAAAATATTTGGTGAACACATTTTCAAAGTTCATACCCAAACTTTGTTGGACACAAATATTTAGTAATAACATAGTGATTGCTTCAGTCATCTAAGTGATAGTAATCACCTGTTCAACCACTTGGTCTTGCTTCTAAGATCCAGCAAACTTCTTTAAAAGCTAACAGTGTGATGTAGGAGTAACTTCGTGGAATTAAATGACAGCACAAGAAATGGCCTTCCTTATGGGCACAAGGAAGAGAGGAAGGAGCACTGCTGTATTTGTATACACAGCTTTAGTGCAAACCTAATTTGACTACCTCTTAAAGAGCAATGAGTAACAAGGGTTGAAAAACACAGAAATGGAGGTGATTAATTCTGTCTTGGCCTGAAAAAAATTACTTTTCTTGCCAATATTTTGGCACCTCCTACTGACTAATACAGAAAGGAGTGACACAGGGCCTGAGGATGTAAAACAGATATGGTGAAAATTAAAAGCTCTAGTAGCTAACCTACAGTAGTCTACCACGGCAATAGAGTAAGTGTGTAGGAGAGTGGAAAAAGAAGAGATTAATTCCACTTCACAATATTCAGTCAGTTAAACGATGGAAGAAAGTCTGAAAGGACTTTTCTTTATAAGCATATAAAATAAAAAATATTTTAATAAGATAATAAAAGACTACACAGGAAACAGGGCTTTGTGTGAGAAGCGTAAGTGTCCATGACAAATCTAAAAAATGTGATTAATAATGGGTTAACATCTAAAAGAAAATATGTAAGAAATTACTGCAACCAGTAAGTTAGAACCACAGAAGGAGATAAATCTCCTTTACATATCTTCCAGTAATAGGAGACGTTAATGAATTTTAGAGACAATGGACTTGATGGGAGTCTGCCCATGCTTTTATTTAAACTGGTGTAAATCACCTTGTATTTCCTTCCAATTTATCAAGTCAATAGAACAAGAGGGAAGAAAGACTGCTGTAATGGGGAACCAGGCCTTTCCAGCTGCATGACAGTGAAAAAGGGCTCCATGTAAGCTGCTGGTGTCCGTAGGACCTTGCTGTGTTGTGCATTGCACAAGTAAGTGGCTAAACTCATTTACATGTGTTTACTCTCAACTGCACTGCTACAGTTTATAGATTAAACTCTGCTTTCAGGTACAGCAAGATGTCTCTATGGAACCTTAAGAAACATCGCCAGAGTTGCTTTGCATTTACAAGAGCAAAAAGGGGAGAGAAGGAACAGACGGAATTCTCTGCTAAACTGGTGCAGAGGTCCTCCTCCCTCAGAGGACACTTTTAAAAGCAACCATGGAACAAAAGCCTCTCTGCTTGCCAGCCAGGCATACATTATAGTAACCACACCCTTGTAAGTAAACATCTACATAGAGCAAATCACTTCTATTGTGAATAGGGCTTACTTTTTCATTTGACATATTAGTATGCTTAAAGGAATCATTTAAGGAAATAAGCTTATTTGCATATGTTTTAACTTATTTGCCCTCTCCTCTGTTATTAATTATATGTGTCTAATATTTTTATCATATCATATTTTATATAAAAAATAAATAAATAAACATCATTATGGCCTTTCAAGTAGTAGTTGCTAGCAATAAAATAAAGTCAAGGAATCACTTAGTCTCGTGTGATGAAAGTAGTAGGAAAGGCTGTATTGCTCCAGGTATTCTGGTAACATGCAATGCCAATGCCCCACCATATAGCAAATTTTCTATTACTTTGAATGTCAGTGCTCTGCTGCAGGTTAAAAGGATGAAGCTGCAATAGGTGCAATGAATGCTTCTTATTGTTAGTACTGTGTTTTACAAAGAAATTAGATTGCTATGTGTGATGATGAGGAATTACATGGAAAGGCATTACATGGAAAGGCTAGTTTTCAGAGGAGGCCCTGCTCTTGGAATACCACTGAGCCCACCGTGCTTGGACAGCCAACTGGACATGGGGTTCTGCTGGTGTCCAAAGATCTGGCGTCACTTGCCCCAAGCCTCCTTTTGCACCTACTGTACCGTGCTGTTTCAGAACAAATGAAAAAACAGCTTTTGTACAACATATGTTCAGTTCCTATAGTAAGCTATTTTTGCAGTTGGAAGGCCTCAGGCATTACTATCCTTTCAAGCCATACACAAACAAAGAGGGTTTACCACAAAAAAGAGCCTTTGCTGATGAGTGTAAGGTTTACCTTTGCTCCCTCACTCAAGATCCTAATTTCATCAAGTTCTATAAAATTTCAATTTATTCAGATTCACCTTATCATTGAATTCTTATTGCTACCTGACCTAAGGTCAACTATACATTCAAAATAAATAAAGAAAAAGAGATAATGCAATCAACCGGTAAGTCTGAACCCTTGCTATCTCATTTCCGTTGTACCCCAGAACATGCTGGCTTTTCAGTGTAGGTGCTCTGCCATAATCAGGCTAACAGTGGTCTAGAGGGCTCTAAATGTGCATGTGCAGAAACCAGACATAAAGATCTAGGCAACACCATCTGCACTGCTGGAGTAGGAGCCAGATGAGCACCTCTTCTCTCTCTAAGCACAGGGATGCATATCCTAGGAGAGACCTTATTTCCAGCTACTAAAAGTTTCCAGTCAGCTTCCTACCCTTTCTCTTGTTTTCCAGCCTGGCTGCAAGAAAATGTGAGTGTGATGGTGTGAAGGGAGCTGCATCTCCTGCTGGCCCACATCTGTTGCCATCTGTTTTGGCCTTACCCAGGACCAGGCTATACTCCAAGAACAGCAAACACTTAGGTGTGAGTGGCAACCACCTCCCCAGCAGGGGAGGTGGTTGCCACTCACACCTAAGTGTTTGCAGTTCTTGGTGTCCCAGCAGACATGCAAATCTGGGTGCTAACATATCCAGCTAGCTTTGAGGCAGGTATCCCTCAGGAAGACACCTGCCTGGCCCTCACACACGGAACAGGCTACTGGAACAAAAATGTTAATGCACATTGTTGGACATAATTCAATACATGATAAAAGAGGCATTAAACCCTGGTCTCCTGCCTCCTTCCCCATAACTTTTAATCAATCTTCTTATCTCCTTTTATGAGGAACTTGTGAGGAAGTCTACATCAAAGGAAAACATACACTTTTATTTTGCTTCAGATGTGTTAACAATATTTATTAAAAACATTTCTGGCCAAAATACCAAAAATCACCTGATGTTCAATTATAAAAATACCACAACTGCATTTGAAACTTTACCGTAACTACAGTCTAAAAGTGAAACTAAAAAAGTGAAAGTTCCTTGTTGTTTTATGATACACAGGCTGAAAGAAATGCAGAAAGTAAACAAAAAAGCACACAAAAACATACATTTATAAAAATGCTTCTTGAATTCTAAAATATATTTGTACCAGAGGGAAAGGTGGCAATTTATAAGACTTTTGATAGGACAAAATTATGTGTGATCATACAAATGGTTAGACACTGTTTTCACAGTATTCCTTGCAGATTCTGTGACAAATGCAGAAAAAATAGGAACACATAGGTAGAGACTGCTGCTGAGGTTTTCCAAAGCCTAAAAAAAAGTATGCAACTACCTCCTGTACATTTGGAAAAGCTGGGTGCTCAGGCTTTCTGCTCTTCTCACAGCTGAACTTCCTTCATGATTACTTTTCTATTTGGTTATGTCTAGTTAACTGACACTGGCAATACTCAGGCCAAGCCATGCCAGCTGAACAGCAGATCACAACAGGAAAACGGTAAGGAAGAAGTCAACATAGATTTGATCGACAACAACAGATTTGATATTTAACCAGGATTCTTGAAACTTTCTTCACATGCTTTTAAACTTCATCTTGAGGTTTATGTTTGTAGTGGAGGTGCAGGAAATCAAGTAATTCTACTTGTATTTACCATTTATATAATTACTTTTATTAAATTACCCATATAATTCATGTAAGGAAAAAAAAACCCTCCAGAACATGAAGTTACACTGTTTACAATTACTCTGTCAGTTGATGCAATTACTATAAATAGGCTCAGAGACATCACTAATTAATAAAGTTGGAAGGGTAATGTAAGAAGAAGTCTGCTACTTCACATTTAAGGCATATGATATCTAAGTTGAGATGCAGAAGGGTGATTTTTCTTTTGGGCCTTGGCAAGAATATATTACAAAGAACCTTCACACATCAAAGCCCCCCAAGCTACAGATGCTCAGGAAATAAAGCAAAATAGTAGAGTTGTGGCTTGTTTCTAGCTAAATTTTAGACATTAAGAATGAAGCAACATCGGTGGAGGGCATGACACACACCTTACTGATTTTAGTGGGGTCTATATATGCAGAGTGAGTTGTGGAAGATTGACCTTTAAACCTGGAGCAGAGGTTTCATTTCCCTCTCTGTTTTAAACACAGTTAAGATGTTTTATTTACAATTTTATGTAATCTGATAAACCAAATGTAGTGGATTCTTTTTTCAATCTGGGATGAAAAATGTGTTTCTTCAGCGTCACTGGAAAAGAAATGTAGCCTTGCAAAAAAACTGTCAGAAGAAATTTGTGCATATTAACAACTCTCTTGAGAGCAATAATAGACATTCTTTGCATTTATTCAGCAAATTTACATCCAAATCGGGAAGATGTTGGATTTATCTCAGTTAACACTGAAATATTTGCAAAAATCAACAAGGTAAAGTGTTTCCTGCTGAAGAAGGAAGAGATAACCTTGCACAGTTTTGTTTGTACCTCTCTGGGATACAGTAGGCAAAATGACCACACTGCTTCAGTGAAACCTGCATTTTCAGACACGGAGAAGTAGCACATATCCTTAGCAGAATTCCAGTGAATTCTCTCACATCCTTGCAGCTCCACTGATGACAGGCCCAGCTCTGGGCCTTCTGTGTATGTAAGCAACACGCACTGTTGGAGCAGTACTCAGAAAACTCTCTTACTTCTTAATAACTTTTGGTAAAGGGTTCAGGAACATTTTACGCCCACGAAATTTACACTCTTGTGGCTTATTATCAGTTTTGATTTTGCAACAGTAATATCCCAAACATCTGGCAACACTGTGGACACTAAGACATCTTTCTGTATTTTCTCTGGCCTTCTGATTTCCTTCATTGCCCAAATACATATTTAGTGGGGGAAAAAACCTCAAACTACAAAACAACTTAAAAATCCGATGGATATGAGTAGCCTTGCTCTCAGCTGATGCCAAAATGCATTTTATACAAAGGTGTAGAACAGAGCTGAATTACTCTTCAGTGTTCCAGATTAGTGTTGACCCCCCACACACACACATTTCCTCGCAGAGGAATGCTTTGCAGACATGGCACTGTACAAAGCCCCTTCACTCGGCACTAACGCTGGTCCTGGGGGAGCAGACCCATTTTACAGGTAGGCAAACAGAGGCTGGTAGGCACGGCACCTCCTACCGGAGGCTTGGGCAGGGCAAAACAGGAACGACGCGCACCCTCCGGCTAATTCAGCACGAGGTGTGATCCCAAGAAGGGATGCGTCCGCTCGGGGAGACAGCCCCGCCTGCGTGTCCATCCCCGCACTGCCCGAGCCGGTGACCGGCGTTACGCGGGAGCCCCCGGGAGCAGAGCGCCGCGGCGG
>JAYDZK010000169.1:57016266-57041577 GCA_034509185.1 Euphonia xanthogaster | reverse complement strand
CCACTCCTCCCCCCCCCGCCGCCCTTCCAATCTCCAAGGACCCTTTGTTTGATGGCATCTCTGTTTACAGAGTTTACTCTTTAATCTCAACCTGTTTCCTCCTTCTCCTCCCGCGGCTCCTCGGCACTCCCGTGCGCGGCGGCGGAGCGCCCAGGCGCAGCCTGGCGGCAGGGTGCGGCGGCGGGCGCGGGCTCGGTCTCCCCTGTCCTCCTCCCCCAGCGGCCGGTGCGAGGATGTCCCGGAGACCCCGGCACAGGTAACCCGCTGTCTGCGGGCGGGGGACGGCCGGCTGCGCTCCGCGCCTGTCAGACGGGGCGCGGGACGGGAGAGGGGGAAAGCGGCAGCAGGCAGCCGGCTCGCCCGGCGGACGGGCGGGCAGACCCCCGTCCTCCGTGCACCTGGTGTACTCCGCCCCCGGTGCCGAGGCGCTCCCCTCCTCCGGAGGCGCCGGAGGAGCTGCAGCCCCGCGGGACGCGCCGCGGAGCCGCTGGTGCCGGGGCGCTCGGGCCCCGCGCTTCACGCCTGCGGGGGGCCGGTGCTCGCCGCCCGCAGGAACCGGCGCCGAGCCCTACGGAGCTGCGCGCCCCGCAGCTGCAAGGCGGGTCAATATCTGGCGGGCTCGGCGGCGGCAGGTAGCGCGTCCCGTCCCATTCATTCATTCATTCCCGGCCGGGTGAGGCGACAGGTGGGCGGCGGGTGCGGGGACTCGGTTCGCTCCCTCGACTTTTTGTTTCCTTTATTCGTGCGGCCCTTTCGCCCTTGGAAGCGCGACTCTGGCCGGAGGGACTTAGCTTTTTCCCGGTACACGCCACTCGGCACATGCCGGAGCGCGGCAGCGCGGGCGGGGGGCGGCGGGTCCGACGGAGCGCTCGGCCGGANNNNTCACCCGCGCCCGCCCGCCTGTCGCGCACCCGGGCCAGGGCGATTCCTGCCACGCCGCGCCAGGGGCCGGGGACGGCGGTGCCCCGGAGGCGGCGGACTCGACCGGACGGGGCGGTAGCGCCGCGTGGCCGCGTCCGTGGCCCCGCTGCCGCGCGGGCGCACCGAGCGGGATTGTTGTCTAATTAGCCGGGGACGGCGGGTCGGACACGTGGAGGCTTTTTTCTCTTTGCAGCCCGGCATCCTCCCCTCTTCCCCTCCCCTTCGGCTGCCTGTGACAGGGGAGAAGGTCGCAGCCCTGCCTGTCGTTTCCCGAGCGCCAGCCCCGTCCGGTGGGACAGGGCGTTTGGTGGGCTCTTTCTAAGGGAGAGGGACTTGCCGTGCGGGAGGAGGCGGTGAGAGCCGCTGGCGAGCGCCGGGCTGCACTTTGAGTGTCAGAGCGGGGTTGTCGCTAGAGCTGGCGGTGAATCACCCGGCCCGTCTCTCCAGAAAGAGAGCGACAGCTACCGCTGCCTCGCGGGCGCCTCCCGCAGGGACACGTCCGCCGCTCGGAGCTGGGAGGCCGGGGCCACTCGGTGCGGTGTCCGCCTGATCCAGCGGGCGCGGCGCCGGCGGGAGCGGGCGCGGGCTCTGCCCTGCGGGGCTGTCGCCCGAATTCCTTCAATCACGGTAACAGCAGCGAGTCATTTCCTCTACACCTCCTATATTTTTTTTTACCTCTCTTTTTTTTTTTTTTGCTTTTTCCCCCGTGTATCGTTGCACAAGCCGGTTGCCTCGGCGAACAGCGCAGCGCTGATGGGCGGCCGGGGGACTCCCGCTGTCCCAGCCGGGCGGAGCGCCGTGCTGTGCCGTGCCGAGCCGAGCCGCCTGGGGGGACGCTTCAGGGCTGCGGCCGGAGGTGCAAAATAAAGTTTTAGAGCACTGCTGAGGGCCAGGTTGACTGAAGAAACTACCGAGCGTCCCGGAATCCCCGGGCACTTTTCTCCTGCTGGAGAACGCAGGTAGTACAGTGAAGTTTGCTCGGTTCTGCGGTGCCAGCGAGGCCCCGGTCATTTAAATAACCCTGTTACAGAACAGGCACCGCACTGAAGTCCTTAAACGTGTTGGCTGCTGGTGCTGTGCTGCTGCTGCTGCAGAGCGGCGTTTCCCTGCGGCGCAGGAAGCGCCGCCGATGGATGCGTACCTGCTGGTTGCTGTCTACGGAAAACTCATTTTCAAAGTGATACTAGGAAACTGTGCCACAAAACTTCCTTTGGCATATGGGCAGCGGCGCAGCTGTCTCTGTGTGTCACTGAGAAAAGTGAATCTGCTTTGAGCGGCGGCTGGGGCCGGAGCCGCGCTTGTGGCAGCTGGAGCGTGGGAGCTTTTGCTCAAGCACGGGAGGCTCCAGCTGCCAACGAGGGGTGCGTGCGGAGTGGGAGCTTCCATCGGGGCTTGCTCCCAGTGGTTACGGGGTCTGGGGAATAGGGAGTGAATCGTGGGGCTGCCGGACTGCGGCTCGGTGGGCGCGAGTTGAGGGTGGCAGCGATGGGCTGGCTGGGTGAGTCAGGGCACCCGGCAGAGGCTGCAGGATGACCACACACATCACAGCAGGCTGTGGAAAACTTTTTACATGTAGCATGTAAGCATGTTCTTTCATGACACAGGCCAGAAAACAGGGTGGAAGATGTAGGGTGTGATTAGCCCAGTACTTTTAAAGAATGTATGTTCAGCAGCTTGTGTTCACATCTTGACAGTCACTGTGCTTCACTGCAACTTAATTGAAAGTAATCTCCTGAAAACAGGTTAACAGCATAAACAGCGCCTGTTAATTTTATTACAAAATAACTTTATTTTAATGTCTTAGTCATACTTTTAACATACCATAGCATGCCATACCATCAGATATATCACAGTTTTTAATCTTAATGACACTGACCCCTTTCTAACATTTGTGGCTAGCAGCTCTTAGCTGAAGTATCAGAACTGCTGCTCATACCTTAAAAGTTAGAAGTACAATACTGTCCACCAGAAAGGCATGTCTTGTTGCAAAACACTCTCTTTTAGATTTACTTACCTACGTAGAGAAGGTGTTGTTTGTGAAAAGAGTCATGGAGTCCTTTTTACCCATAGATAGCCTCTGGGGAAATCCCTTAGTCATGAATTAGGTGAGCAGAGTATTTCAAAAACAGTATGAGGGATTTAGAAATAGACTAGAGGTAATAAAGTTATAGAAATGGAGACTATAGAAGGGCTCAGTCATTCATTTGTTAGTTGCAGGATTAAACAAACTTGTCCTCAGTCCTTATCTGTCCAAACCCATAAATGGAGGGCATATTTTATATTAGAGCTTATTGCATGTTAATACTGCCACTTACTGTCTTATTGTAAAAACGTGTGCCTTCTCATATAGGGCCCATAAACATTTTCTCAAACAAAGTTATTGTTTAGCTTTCTGTTTTGCTACACAGTTGATTTTATTTTGGAGCAGTATAACAATCTGCTGTATTAAACATACAAAAACACTAATACTTTGCAGAATGTGTATGTCATGAGTTAAAGATCTGAAACACGTACTCGTGTACTGGACACAGCCTCTAGTTGTCTTTATTGTCCCAAACATTGTATTTTAATTTGAAACCTTCATTGGTTGAAAGTTTGCCAAATGTGTAATTCACCACTGATCTAACATTAGGAGCAGGTCTAAACATGCACAGTAATACGAAGGTTGCCAGCCCTTTGCCTGTATCTGTGGATACCAAAAACAGCAGAACCAGTTCAGAATACTAGAACAACAGAATGCAGAACAAAATCTTGTTGTGCAAGTTTTAAAACTTTTATCTGTGTAACCTTTGTAAGGGTTGTAGTGGGGGGGTTTTTGTGTTTTGTAGTTAAGTAGCTGAGGTCCTCATGCTCCACTCTGTCTCACTGTGTTTCCTTTTGCAGTATATATAGTAGTGATGATGATGAAGAAGACGTTGAGGTGTATGATCACGACTATGATGGTCTGCTTCCTAAGACTGGAAAACGCCACTTAGGAAAAACCAGGTGGACCCGCGAAGAGGTAAATCCAAGTTCATTCCTCTCCTGCATGTAAAAAGATAAGAGAGAGCATGGATCACATTCTTCTCCAAAGTGCTTCATGTTCTTCACCATATTGCTATTCTGCAAATTTACTTCAGTGACAGTCCCATATCTGAGGACAACTTTTTTGACCCACTAGCTACATTTCATGTTTTATTTAACTTTGAGCATAGTTCTTACCTTTTCAATAAAATATATAAACACAACTTTTTAATTTCCACCATGCTCTGTGTTAAAGAATGTGATGTGTGAATCTCTGTGTAATCCCTGTTGGGGAAGCAGATTCCAAATCACCTGTAGCAGTGCTTCCTTGTTGCTACTTTCCTCTTTATGTTTGGAAACTGTTGCTATGTGAGAACCCATGTGTGTTCAGTGTCCCACAGCAGCAAACCACTGTGGCAAAAACTGCTGCAGTCCTTCTGTACCACTGGAATTTTGCACTTTAATTGCACTGTTATGATTCCAAGTGGAAGTAAAGTAAAAGCTGAAGGAGAGAAATCCAGCAGTACCAAAACTGAGCATTCAGGATGTATTTTGCTTTTCAAGGTCAGAATTAGTTGTGATGCCCTTGTGCTGACTTTCTGGGGAAATTGTGGTATCAAACTCCTCTGCCAGATGGATCTCCTTTGGCCATTTAACTGGTTTGAGTTTGTTGTGGAATACATTAATACAGTTCTTGAGTTATGTTTTGACTTTCTCTTCTCTAACAATGTGTATTGATGTAAAAACAGTGGCAGGTCACCCCTTGCAAGCTTTTTATTTACTTATTTTAAATCATAGTCTGCCCTTACAAAGATGGACGTGGTTGTGATGTGGCCAGGGAGGAAAGGATGGCCATGAGGTCCGAAGGCCATTGTCCTGTTGCATGAACTGGGAGTGTACTGGGAGGTGCTAATTGGGAAAGGAGAGGGTTACTGTTCTCCTCTTATCTCCTGGGGAGAGGGTTACTCTTCTCCTTTTCTGGTTTGTTTTACTCTATCTCTATCTTCCCCAGTACATAAAATTGGTTTCTTTTGTCTTTAGAGTCTATATTTCTGGCCTTATCATTAAAAAGGTTGGGCTGAATTTTTTGCTATTTTCAAGTATGCAAAACTCCCTCGCAGAGAACAGGAGCAAAAAGGAGTTCTTAGTTTTATTGTGCATTTATTGTAGGTGGATAGGCCATGAGGAAATCACTGGAACTCCCATTACTTGCAAGACATATAAAGCCTAAGTCTGTGATTTTCAGAGGTGCCTAAGTAGCTGAGTGCCTGACTGTTACTGAATTTCAAGGTTATTCTGATGCTTGGCATCTAAACACCCATTTCCTCCTGTAAATCCAGTCCAAGAATAACAATTGCAGTGCTTTGATGAGTAAAATGGGAATGTATATTGTGAGTCAAAGGATTGCACAGAAGTCAGACTTTCTCCTGCAACACAGTAAAGAACCTACCAAAATCCAAAGGAGTAGAAAAATCTTATGCTCTAGGAATTAAAAGCATGCAAAGTCTACAGACCACCCTCCCTTTCACTCAGAAAACAGAAGTAGATGCATAAGAAGCTACTAGGATGAATTTAAAAAATATTGCATTTGGATAATAAGAGATTGCAATATTAATTATATCTGGTGGGGGGGGTTTATGATTCAGGATGAGAAGCTGAAGAAGCTTGTGGAGCAGAATGGCACAGAAGACTGGAAAGTCATTGCCAATTTCCTTCCTGTAAGTGGATATTGGTTTCTGTTTCCAGGCCTAGTAGCAACTCTTTATCAAGGGGTTTCCTTAATAAAGGGGAAGGGGAGTGGTTGCTTTATAGTTACATTTTCAGGGGAGATACAAAACTTCCACAAATGGAGACCTTAGAAATGCAGTTAGATTACTGTGGAAACTTCTACATTTATTTTTCCTTTCACTTCTCAGAAAGGGTTGGAAACAATCAAACAAGCAAAAATGGGGGATGGTGGGACTTGCACAGTAGATGGTCAATATGACAATGAAACAAAATGTCTCAGCACAGCAAAAAAAAAATCAAAAACAACTTTGGTGAATTGTAAGTATGATTTCGAAGAAGATTTCTTTGTGTTTGTCAGTTGCTGAAATCCTGCATGTGAAAGCATGCCAGCTATTGTGCAGATGGGGAAGATGAAATTTGTGTAGTTTTGGTGGTGGAGTCCTCAATGCAGAAGTGATGGAAACCTTATCTATTCTGTGAGCAAATTGATAGTTGACCACCTTTTGACCACCTTCTTCTCAGACTTACTGTATCACTTTGTGATGTTTAGTAGTCTTAGTTGGTAGTGAAATACAACAAATCGAGTGTATGTAAATAAGAGCATTCTCACTCTACTTTCATCTTTTCTAAAGAATTATCCACATTGTGTATTTCACATTTCTCTAGAATCGGACAGATGTTCAGTGCCAGCACCGATGGCAGAAGGTACTAAACCCAGAACTTATTAAAGGTCCATGGACTAAAGAGGAGGATCAAAGGGTAGGTAATCAGTTTTTCTTTCTGTCTGATTAATGCCTTACGAGCAGATTTCAAGTGTTGGGGCAAAACTCCTGGAAACTTTGGTGGTCTCAACATTATTACGGCCAGAGGCAGATTGTATTTGTGTAGTGCTTTCTAAGTTTGCTATGCAAATAAATTACTGGTGCTTTACAGCACTATAATGTGGAATTGCAGTCTAGAAATGCCCTAACTATTACCAGATTTTTCCTTTTGGGTAAAAATATGAATGGGAAGTGGGGAACCTTAATTGCTATTAGTTTTGCTTGGGCAGTTTTGAGAAATGTTGTCAAAAGTATTGCTTCACCACAGAAAAAAAATTCATTGATTCATCATGCATCATTAAATACAGGCAGTTTTTATGTCCTCCTTTGAAGGTAATAGAGCTCGTGCAGAAATACGGTCCAAAGCGCTGGTCTGTCATTGCTAAGCATTTGAAGGGAAGGATTGGAAAACAGTGCAGGGAGAGGTGGCACAACCATTTGAATCCAGAAGTGAAGAAAACCTCCTGGACAGAAGAGGAAGATAGAATTATTTACCAGGCACACAAGAGGCTGGGAAACAGATGGGCAGAGATTGCCAAGTTGCTGCCTGGACGGTAATGACATATGCTTTTAGCTCTCGAAAAAGGAAAAGCTGCAGGTCTGAGCAGTCTGTTTTAGTTGCCTCAGGCTGCAATGTATAAATGGAAAAAAATTTGGAATAAAAACCTGGGAAGCCAGTGACACCAATGTGCATTTTTCTCAGTGGGGGATTTCATTGTTTGGTCAGTACACACAGCAGTGTGCTATTTTTACAGGCTTTTAATATTTGCCACAGGTAAAAGAGCCAGTAACTGGAGCAAGACCATAGGAGTTTCCTAAATGTCTGTGCAGTCTTATTTGTGCCTATGATGGCTGTCAAAATTTAAATCGATTTAACAGGAAAGGATCAGGCCCTGCAAATGGAACATAATTTACATTCAGCTAAGGGTATACCTTCAACATGAAATCCAGTCTGTTTATTCAAAATTATTTAAGAGAAGTCTTCTTCAACTTTTGTAATTGCTCTTGAATCATCCAGATGATTTTGACCTGTTAAAAAACCATGTGTAAAATAGGAGAAACTTTTTCCTCAAACTCTGGTCCTGGAAATACTTGTCTTACTGAAAGCTTTTGTACAGCTTATATATGAACTCAAAGATTCAATGTCTTACTTGCTTGATTAAAAGTGACTCAAAATGTGGGCAAGCAAATAATGTAAGCAGGGGAGAGGTTTCCCTTCCTACTTTTCTTCCTGCTATTTGATAAAACATCTTCAAGACATAAATATAAGGCATAAGATCATGATAGCCCTTTAAGCAATCATTCCCTGGGCTGCTTTCACCTTCTAGAAGATAACAAGAAAGGAATTGGAAATATTTTTATGGCTTCCACACATCACAGATACTACTTTGAATGATAACATGCAGTGGTGATGTTTTTCAAATAGCAGAGCTGTTTTAAAGTGTACTCTTAGAAATCTCACAAAGTTGGTAAGTTTGCTTTTCCTGACTCATATATGTGAGGATTTGAATCTCTGTTTTTTTGCATCTAAGAAAAATCCCAACAGTTTTGTTTACTGAGTTTGTGCCTGTCATTGCTGGTGTCTAGGTGACCAGCTGGAAAATTGCTTGGAAGTTAGTCTGTTCACAGCTGTTCTCCACAGTCTTTCTTTCCAGCAATGAGACACAATAAGACTCCACTGAAATATTAAGATATAGGAAGATGATGTTGGCATTCCTTTAGGATAGCCTCAAAGGGAGGTTAGCTTTTGTTTTCTCCTCACTTCATGGAAATGAGGTGAAAACGAAATTACTGATTTCTTACAATTTGAGGATGTAAGTCATGAGAGATTGCTCTAAAAATATGTAAACAACCATAGCCGGTTTTCTTTTTCCCTAACCTTTATACAGAGCATCTTTCCTGACAAGTTGGGAGTAGCATCTGTAGTGGTGGGGGTAGGAGGGAGGTCAGAGAAGAGCTCAGGGTTTAAACAGAAATGCAGACAGCAGTTCCCTGCCCACTGACCTGTCTGAATTGGAAACGCTCGTATTTGAAACTCCTCGAGCACCTGTATTTCTGTTGCAGAACTGATAATGCTATCAAGAACCACTGGAACTCCACCATGCGCCGGAAGGTCGAGCAGGAGGGCTACCTGCAGGAGTCCTCCAAAGCCTGCCACTCCTCAGCACCTGCTGGCTTTCAGAAGAACAACCACCTGATGGCCTTTGCTCACAACCCGTCGCCACCCGCCCAGCTGCCGGTGGCCAGCCAGCCCCCGCTGAGCAGTGACTACCCCTACTACCACATCCCTGAGCCACAGAACGTGAGTGCTTGGAGATGGCAGTGGGCAGGGGGTGCTTGTTCTGCCTCGCTGAACAGATGGGTGCAGCTTAGCCATGCCTGGTTTCAGCTTGAAGGATTTTCTTCGTCTTGGTGGACTTGGATGTGTTGCATGTCAGATGAGGCTTTCTCTGACTTTTTGTTCAGTGGTGAAAATAAGTACATTTCAAACTGGTGGCATTCAGGTGGTGGAACTGGGTACAGCAGGTTTAATGCCTTGGGAGCAGTTTACATATTTCTTAGAGTTGGGAATATTAAATTTCTTGAATATCCGTTGAATCTGGTTAATTCTGTGTTCCATGTCAAAATCTCTTTAGTAGTATTCTGTTTGTGGGTTGTCTGCCAGAACCAAGTGAACAAGTATTGTTTTTAATCAGATTTCTTTTCTATTAATGATTAATAATGAAACAGGCTCCTGCTTCAGACAGTTGAATTGTAGAGTTTTAGATGATAATAAATTGCACCTTTTGCTTTTTCACTTCAATTTAGAAAATCCTTACAAATGTGTCTATAAATTATTCATATTTTCTCGTTCAGGAAGGGTAAATATTTCATATATGAATTTTCTTTCTTCCTCTCTAATGCTTGCTGTCATATTCCTAAAAATGTGATTACTTTTCTTGTAAATATTTTTAATTTTTTGTTATTTCATCTCCACAGACTACAAATATTAAGTACCTAACACCAAAGTATGTTTAACACAAATTAACGATGCAAGCAGATAATATGATGGCAATAATCAATTTTTGCTTTTTGACCTAGGTACCTGGTCAGATCCCGTATCCAGTAGCACTGCATGTAAATATTGTCAATGTACCTCAGCCAGCTGCTGCAGCTATCCAGGTAGATAACTTGAACTTTATTTCAAGAGTCAATTTCTTAAATATTTGATAAACTAAAATGCAGACATCGTACATTAAGGAAACATTTTAATGTATTAAGTGTGGTGAAAAGAGAAAATGGGGAAGGTCGGGGAGTTCTAACATGGCTAATAATTGCTCCTTCTGAAGTGGATTTTAAATGCAGTAGTTGACATCTGGTGTGATGGCCTTCACTTTCTCCATTTCAAATATCCATACTGAAATTCAGCAGAGACTTTGGTGGTGGAAAACACAATTGAGATTTGTTTCATCTTGGAATCTAATTTGGCTGTTATAACCACAGGTCGGCAAACCATGAGCATTTTAGTTGCTACATCCTATCAGACCTTTATCTTTTCTTTTCCCTTAACTCTTAATTTCAGAGACACTATAATGATGAAGACCCTGAGAAAGAAAAGCGAATAAAGGAATTAGAGTTGCTACTAATGTCGACTGAGAATGAACTGAAAGGGCAGCAGGCATTACCAGTAAGATTGTCACTGTGTGCTTGGATGGAGGGATAGCAGCCTTACCCCAGTGCTTGTCTTTTTAACTTTTTACTCCCCCTCTGCCTTCAGTACTAATCAAGGCTCTATATTTCCGTTTTAAAAGGATGAAACATAGCACATATGTAATCTGTATCTGCTTCGTAAATTCTTTTACTGAAAAAAAATCCAAAAATTTTGCAGGTATCTTACTTTGCAAAGTGGGAGCAGGATTGGGCTCTGTAACATGATGTAATATTGGAAACATGATGATTGTACAAAAGTTGAAAATCCTACCTTTAATCAATAATGAGATCTGTGTTTCTTGAAAGTGTGCAATGGTTCATGTGATGAAAATGTAGTGCCTCTGCATTAGATTTTTCTTCTCTGTTGTATTCTTTGCTTCAGCTGTGTTTTATATACTTCGTAAGTTTCAGACTTGGTGCATGTTTGAGAATTTGTTTTACTCCTCTGAATAATGTTAGATTCTTCATAACTGCATGTGTGGAGCAAGTGCTGGCTATTACTGAATTCTCATACTTGGTTGTATATGCCATTGGATGTTAATGCGTGAAAGCCCTTGTGTAACTACTTAACACCATCGCCAAAGCCAAGAATCCCAAAATCATTTTTGAAGATAGGTGATAGCCAGCAGATTCTTTTTTTTTTTTTTTTTGGGTAATATTTAAATGAATAGTAAAAGAACTGCATGCATGATACGTTAGTTTGGCCACTTTTTAACTTTAGTTAATGTTTTGCAATTTCTTCTGTTGCATGATCACACTGGAAAGAAACTTCTGTTAATTTGTTCTTCTGCTTTCCTAACCACGTTGATTTGACAGCCTCTTCATTGCATTGGTGTAAGCTGTAGCATTAGACAGGGATAGCAGAAGAAAAGGAGATAAGCAGACAAAAGCAACTCTAACTCTAAAAACTTTTAGCCTTCTACAGTGCTGAGCGCTCAGTAGGGAAATCCTGCCATTTCTTGCTTCTTACAGAAAAGGACTAGCAGACACTTTTTGAGCACTTGGAGCAACAAAGTATGAATTGATTATGTGCTAGTAATGACATATGCCTATAATCCTGGAAGTAAATTATGAGGTAACTTTGGGATAACAAATACAATGCCAGTATTACTTAAAACAAGATCTTGCACTGATGAAAGGAAACATCTTGACAATTGTTTCATAGGCATAAGCTTTTAGATGATGATGCAACTACTTTTATCTTTCCTCCAGTGGCATCTGACACCTTGTGCAATTTCATTGCTAAGTTCCTTCTGCCTTTCCCCCCTCCCTTTTCTTCTTTTTTTTTTGCCTTCTTCTTCCTTTAGACACAGAACCACACATCAAACTATCCCGGCTGGCACAGCACCACAATTGCTGACAGTACCAGGACCAGTGGTGACAGTGCACCTGCTTCCTGTTTGGGGGAGCATCACCACTGTACTCCATCTCCACCGGTGGATCACGGTTGCTTACCCGAGGAAAGTGCATCCCCTGCCCGATGCATGATTGTTCACCAGAGCAACATCCTGGATAATGTTAAGAATCTCTTAGAATTTGCTGAAACACTCCAGTTAATAGACTCCGTAAGTAGACTCGCTGCCTCAGGTGGATTTGTGCATGGTCAGGGAGTAAGGGGTGAGGAGCTGGGATTGTCCTAAATGTGGTTGTTGATTTTTTTCCGAGTAACTTCAAGTTGCTTCAGGATCTGAAGCTTTATCTTCTGACATGACAAAATGCAGCTGCTTGTAAATGAAGCCTTCAAGCATGGATGCATATGCTTTTTTTGGGTGTCTCCCTTTTCTGTGACATCTTGGAATGGGAGTGTGAGTTTTGGCAAGGTGCACAGTAGGAGCTTGAAACAATCTCTCAATTTTAAGTCTCCTTAAAATACAATCAGAGATATCATGAAAAATTTTAAACAATGTGATGCTATTTTCTGATATTTACTGAAGTGACACATGCCATAGGTTTGGGTGTGGCTGCTCATGTATCTGCATCATTTACTAGAATTTTCAGTTTACAGCCTCAATAGCTGCTTTTCAAAGTTTAAGGGACTTGTCCTGGCATATGTGAAGGACTCTTAAACACACATTTAAATGTCAAGTACTGACTGACATTGACATGGATTTGTTATCATTGCAGTCTCTGGGATGCTACATGTGAAGCAGCACATTGAATTACATTTCTTGGTGGCAGTCTCCTTCAGAAGCAGAGGTGTCTGCTTCATTTGTTTCCCTTTCAGCACATCCAGAGCATCATTGCATGTTAGGAGGAGGCCAGTCTTGGTCTACAGCACACATTTTTTTTGTAACAAAAGTCACCATCATCATAGCAAGCAGAAAACACTGGGCAAGCAAATAGTAAGGACATAATTTGACTCATTTGTTAGGGACTCGGTTGCCAGCAACACTATTAGGATGTCAGACAGTTTGATAAGATCAAGGTAGGTATTGAAAACACAAATTGTGTTCACAGTGTTGCTGCTCCCACGAACGGGGTCAGGCTGAATTGAACTGGGAAAGACTTTGTTGTTGTTGTTGGTTACAAACATATCCTAGCGCTGTATTTTCATGAGGTGGCACTATACACTGTCTTATAGCTCCGTGCCTCCCACGTTGTTTCAGGATCCTTCATCATGGGGTGATCTCAGCAGTTTTGAATTCTTTGAAGACACAGACACTCCGGCTAGCAGAGCTCCCTCAGGCAAAGTCGCGCAGCTTCAGCAAAGAGGGGCCAGTGCTTGTAGACCGCAAGGACAGCCCACCTCAAATTTGAGCAATGTCATGTCGAGTCAGGGTTCTCTTGGCTCACCAAAGACCTTATCTGCCTCACAGGGCAGTGCGGCTCCGTGGCTCCTTCTTCGCAAAAGGAGAGGGCACTGCGGCCCCTCAGCCAGTGGCCACGGTAGCACCTTGGTCCGAGCTGACGTCAGCAGCTCAACTCCTCCTAAGCGCTCCCCTGTCAAAAGCCTGCCCTTCTCTCCCTCGCAGGTAGATCAAGACTTCTGCACAGATGTTACTAATTCTCAAAAGTCACCCCAGTCTTAACAATTTAGAAACTAATCCTTTGGAACAAATGACTAATTGCCGTTGTGCTTGTTGATTTCACTCCGTGTTTGAATCTTCTCACTGCTGCTAGACTTCACTGCTGAGTTTAGTTAATCAGCAAGCTAACTGTTGGTTCTTGACTTTTAAATTCATCTGTGGGGCTTAGTTTTTTTGTGTTTTGGTTTTTTGCCTTTTTGGATCTTTTTTGTAGGGGAGTGTGACCCCTTGCTTTACTCTTGCTGCTAACTCCAGCTACTAGAGTTTAACATTTCTGATCATGTGTGATACTTTCCATCTCTGTCCACTTACAATATGATTCATTGACCTAGAAAACCCCAAACTGCATTTAAATAGCATTCAGGTTGTGAGACAAACTGACAACAACCAGAAAATTCAAATCACACTTGCCATCCTCTGCCCTGGCCATGAGAGTTGGAGCGGAATAGGAATGAGGAGGAAAATGGTCCGTTAAAATGGCCCGGTGTGCACTTTCCAATTCCTGATTATGGTTGCTTTGTTTCACAGCTGTAGCACTATTTAAAAGTGTTTTGGATTTTTTGTTTGTCTGTGTTGGTTTGCTTTAGTCTTTGATGTCAAAGAAACACTATTTCATGAAGGAAAAGATTTCATGTAATGATTTCTTGCTGTATTTCCCATTACCTATTAGCTATTTTAATCATGTCATTTTCCCAGTGAAAGCCAGATTTTCTTACATGCCGCATTTTTATAAAGTGACAGAATCTAGAAGGGAATACATTGAATTGTTGTCAGAATAAAGGATACCACTATGCTTACAGATTTGTAGACTAGAAATAGAAACAATATTTTAGCTTACTAGGTAGAACACATGCAAGAGCAATTTTCTCCAAACAAATAGTGCTGCCTCTTTTTCAGTCAGCTGTTTCTATTCCAAGGTATTCCAGGCACCTGTCACAGGTGGCAGCTTTCATTTTGTACTCTGAAAATGAAGTACTTTTTTTTGAGAGAGATGAATGGAAATTTATTTTCCTGTCATCAACATTTTCACTGCCCTAAAAGCCCCTAATGCCCCATATAAATATTTGTGGAATTTAACCCTGTTTCCTATGGGTTTGTTTTTGAAACACTCCTTGCTTGTTTTCACCCAGTTTCTTGGGCACACTGGTCTTAATTAAAATTTATTTGGAGAAAATCCAAATCAGGCTCTGATTTGAAAGTGGTGGAAAGCTTTCCTCATTGGAACAGAGTGTCATTTCCTTTAGAATTTCCCTCTCTAGGTTCCTGAGCCAAACCATGGAGTATTTTTTCACAATGTAGTCCCACATACCCCTACTCGCATCACACGCTCAGGAGAGTGACTCGTGTCAATCAGAAGAAAACAATTTATTTTTCTTTTGTTGAATAACAATAGCTTAAGAGGTCAGCCATGTAATCTGGATGTTCCTGTTAATTTTTTCTTTCTTTTAATTTTTTCTTTCCTGTTAAATTTTTCTTTCCACACGTGCAGTTCTTAAACACCTCATCCACTCACGAAAACTTGAACCTGGAGAACCCTGCACTTACCTCCACGCCGGTGTGTGGCCATAAGATGGCAGTTACCACCCCGTTCCACAGGGACCAGGCTTTCAAAGCTCAGAAGGAAAACCATGTGTAAGTCTCTTGTCTTGTTGAACTCACAAGGGTCCACGTCTTCACATTTGCATGCAACCAAAGTGCTGGGTCAGCATGTGCCTTAGGCTGTAAGAGGGTGGGTTTAGGTTAGATAAAGGGAAAGAATTCTTCACTGAGAAGGTGGTGAGGCACTGGAGCAGGCTGGCCAGAAAAGTGAATGGCCTATCCATGGATGAAGCCCTGGGCAGCTTGATCTCATGGAAGGTGTGCCTGCCTGTGGCAGGGTGTTTGGAACTAGATGATCTTTAAGGACTGTTCCAACCTAAACCATTCTCTGCCTCCTGCAGAGTTGTTTGCTCACACATTCAAATTTTTCTTAGTTGGGAGTAAAACTTACGCTTTATGACTTTTGAGGTAGGTTATAAAACCATGCATATAGGTTCACCAGTTTTTAAAATAAAGCCATTACACATTATCACAGTCAAAGAGATGTTCTGCTGTAAAAGCAAAATGGATTACAGGATGATAGGGAAATATTTTCTGAAGTCTTACAACAATACTGCCTGTGTATGCATGAATTTCTGTAAAGAGATAGTATTTCCAAGCATCTTCCTTTAAAGTTCCTCTCCTTCTTTTTAAAGTTTCAGGACTCCAGCAATCAAGAGGTCGATATTAGAAAGCTCTCCAAGAACACCCACTCCATTCAAAAACGCACTTGCAGCTCAGGAAATCAAATACGGTCCTTTGAAGATGCTGGTAAGAAGGAAACAATGATAAAAGTTGCTTTGATATTAGTGCAGAGGGATGTTCTGGGACTTGTATATAACGTTTCTTTCTTTCAGCCTCAAACTCCAACTCATCTTGTAGAAGATCTGCAGGATGTTATCAAGCAGGAGTCGGAGGAATCTGCAATAGTTGCTGGGCTACATGAAAGTGGACCCCCTTTGCTGAAGAAAATCAAACAAGAGGTAAATCTCAAACTTACCTGAGGCAATTTAATTCAGAACTCTTTGCTGAGAAACTTACAGCAATGCCTTTTCTATTAAATAGCTGTGTCTGTTTTTCTTTCATGTGAGCCCCAAGATCCTAGTGTCGGTTCCATATAGTACACTAGGCATGTCTAATTCATCTCCCATTGATTTCCATAGAAGTCTTTCTGCTGTTTTCAGCAGGGGTTTGCTTGGGCCGTTCTAATGCAGTTTTCGTTTGAAACTTAAAAAGAAAAGAAAAATTAGACATGAATTTGGATTGAATCTTTCAAATATTGGTGAAAAGTATAGAAGAACCCCATGGGGACCAAGCTCCATGGAGAGACTTAGAAACCTGAACATTTGAGGACATTGCATTATATTACTTTGTCACTAAAGTTCTAAAAATACATTTATTCTCAATCCTTTCTAGGGGATTAAACTCCTGAATACTGACAGAGCACTGAGTGCAAGTATTCAAAGTTTTATTAGATGGGGATTTTTTTGGAGAACCTTGAACTTTTTTCTTCTGCAAAGAGCAAGGCTGTTGTAGAAGATGTTACTGTAAACATGCATTGTGCACCTCTGTGAAGAATATTTGTTCAATTTGTTAAGCAACCGACAGAAATCTCCTGGTCAGTTATGTGGTGGTTGAATCATGCCTCTTCTGCTTTCAGGCGGAGTCCCCAACAGATAAAGCTGGAAATTTTTTTTGCTCAAATCATTGGGAAGGAGAAAACCTGAACACTCAGCTCTTTACACCTGGGTCTACTATGGAAGATGTGCCAGTAAGTATAAGTTTTCACACCATCGGACGAATTCTTTGTTTTACATCCCTGTTCGATTCTTAAATGCAAGAGAAAGAGAATATTTTTTTCTGATTTTCTTCACAAGTTTATTCCGTGTCATTTTCCTGTACTAAGCATAAAAAGCAAAATGTTACTCTTAATTGTCACTCTGATGCCTATAGAAGGTTTCAGAAGTTGCAGACATTTTGCAGCCCACAGACTTTGAAGAGCACGCACTTGGAGCGTGCCTGCACCTGTGTGCAGAAATTACTGGATCATGGAGTTAAAAACTGGTGAAAGAGAGAGAGACACTCTCTCTTGGTTTTTGCAAAGGAGACCTTGCATGAGCACAGTTCCCTTTGCATTGCCAGGGCTTATGGACTATTCAGTGTTACTCTTACTCTTGAAATTGGGATTTTCACTGGATGGAAGACCTTTGCACAGGGCAATGCTCCTGCAAAGCCAAGTCCCAGGGACACCAGGCTGAGGTCTGCTCCTCATCTATGGCTGTGCCCAGTGCAGCAACTTCTGCACTCAGCCTGAGTTTACTCACAATACATTCCAATTCAGTTGCTGAAAACCTTTTTCCTTTTTCTTTTTCTGTTCAGAATCTTCTTACCAGTTCCATTTTAAAGATGCCTGTGTCTGAAGATGATGACAGTTTTCACAAAACAGCTGCAGTACCTAGAAACAGGCCACTAGCTAGTCCTCTACAGGTAATCATTCTTTGATAAAAGTGTATAAAAATACATATATGAATCCATATATATATATAGCTTTCTCACAGGCCAATTTTAAGTTTTGATTATGGAAGAATTAAATGTTCAGATGAACGTGGCTGAGGATCTCACTTTGCCTGTGGAGCATGAGGGCACAGTGGCTACAGCAGAGCCAGGAAGCCAAACAGGGCCCAGCCCTGTGTGTGGGGTGTTGTAACTCAGCTGTGTGCACTGTGGAATTGGTAGGACTGAGAATTAACGTGCACCAGAGGGTTTTTTTTCCTATAGGCTTCTTATAGGTGGCACTGCTGTTTTGGAGATTTGAGCGGTGTGGTGGTGGCCAGCACTTGTGACTGGCCTTGGGGTGAGAGGAGAGACTCTAGCACTGCCTGGCTGGCACAGATGTGGCCAGTGGTGCCCATTCAGGCCAGCACCAGGATGGCCTCTCCCCAGTGAAGGCTGAATGTGTAATTGTTGTAATGCAAGTCACAGGTGAGATCAGGGTTTATGTGCCTGTGCTTTTGCCAAGTGTTAACAAACACAGACTTTGCTGTATTTTAAAGCAGAGCTGTTGCGCAGGGGCTGATCCGAAGCCCACCAAAGTCATTGGCAGCCAGTTTGTCAGCTCTTGTGTACTTTAGGTGAAACCCACAGCAAGTCATTCAGAAAACAAAACATAATTTCTGTATTTCCAAGGTAGATGACTAAGGGATTTTGTAGTCTTTCTCCACATGGGAGAAATAAAGGAAAGTGTCTCATTCCCCAGGGTGAGTCACTGTCAGGAAGGAAATTGTAACTCCATAGTTCCTGACTTTCAGACAGATAGTCCACATGGCTAATCCTTTCTTTCCTCCCTCTTTCCAGAATTTACATTAGGGTTTATTTACAGTAGGAAGGAATGAGTAAAGGCTGGTTTTGATTAGGCATTTCTAGCCAGGCATTAAAGAAGGTGATAGTAAAATTTTACACGTCCCCAATTGGCACAGTTTGCCATGGAGTAAGCTTGTATTTTGTGCTGCAGAATCATTTGATGAAAAACAGCTTTGGAGAGCAGGGACTAGGACTCCCCTTGGCATGGGGGCATCTGTAGGGGCCAAAGCCTCACACTCAATATTGTTTATCTGCTCTTCCCTCATGAGCTGTGTTTCGGCTGCACTGTGGTAGACGGCCAAGAGAAGGGTTTGCAGGTCCACTGCCCCTGATCTAGGGCAGTATCTAGGGGCTGAATTCAGACCTACCTCATGGCAAAGGAGCCGAGATCTCCAGGTTTGCTGGGGGCTGCTGGAGCTCCCTGGTGGGTGCATGGGAGGAGGCTGCTGGTCCCCAAGAGTTCAGCCCTGCTGTGTCCCCACAGCCAAACTCTGGGCTCCTTCATAGATTTAGGACAAGATTTTCAGGTAGCTAAGCAGCATGGGCTGTGTGTTGTCCTGTTAGTGGTAGCTGCCTGCACTCTGGCTGTAATAAAAAAGAAGGATCTGAGAGGTCTGTAAAATAGGATCTTTTGATCTTTGGTGTACCGGTGTTATGTTTCCTGCTATCTAAAAATATTTTCTTTACAAGCTGCTATAAACGAAAGGGCTTGTTTAACCTTCTGTCCTCACTCATGCTGATTTTGTTCAGGAAGTTTACATGAGTCAATTTGTGGATCATTCTGGATTCAATTCTTCAGTCCTTGCTCAGGAAAACCATGTTAAAAGTCAGGTGTGCTCATTGTTTGGATAAAGAGGACCTTTTCTTAAGTAGGAACTGAGTTAAAAAGGACTTCCTAACTCCTCTCAGTGTTTAAAGTGTGTTGAATTGAAAGAAAAAGTAGTTGTAAAAAGCCCCGAAATGAATAGTTAGTAGGCAGCTTCTTGGTGTACTAGTATGAAGGTAAAATTGTTCTCTCTGCTGGTGGAACATTGAGCTTTTCAGCTGAAATGTAATCTTAAATGAAGAATGAGGCTTGGGGTTTCTGTGATGGTGGCACAGACAGCTTTTTCAGAATGAAATGCAGACTTTTTCTAACAATGCAATATTGTCTGCCAATGGCTGCACTCTCTGGTTTGGGCTTGGTGTGGTGGTTAAAAGGAATGGTAAAGCTGCTTGGCTTCATGTCAGAGGGGAGCAGTGTGGCCTCGTGCAGCTCGAAAGGATGTGTAGTCTGGCTCTGTTTCACACCAGAAACTGCTGCTGCTCTGTCCCTGATGCTTCCCCTCCTCAACTCCAGTGTTAATGGACTCATGTGACTTGGGCATAGCATGTCTAAAGGGTGCAAAGCCATGGGAGATGTTAGCCTTTGTGCTTGTTGTTGTTTTTACTGTTTGCTTTCTGTACATGACCAGATTTTAGCACATTATTGTCCTATGCTTTCTGCCCTTCCTGGTTTAGAGTTTGGTGTCTCACCCTCCCACATGAACACATGCATGGACACAAACAAATACTGGACTAAATCCACTGATCCCATGAAAGCAGACATTAAGCATGAGGGAACTCATGTGGGTGAAATTTAATTGTGTCTGCATATGTTGACATTGCTGCAGTTAATATTTTGGACCTGATCCAGCTGTTCTTACTTAGGCAAATTCCCATTGACTTCAGTCCAAGAAAGAATTACAACAATCTCTGTGCCTTGGGATCTGTGCATGGAAAGGGAAGAGAGAAACAAAGACAGCACTAAACTTAGGGGCTTTTTTTAATATGCTCAGTTCCTAAAATTCCATTTTCTTTTAAATTTGAACTTAGAAAAGAGGGAGGCAGTATATTTACCAGCCCACACTTTTCCACTGCTTTAATAATTTGCACTACATTTACACAAAGATATTTGGCTAGGGATAAACTGATCAAAATCCTTGATTACTTATTGTTTTGCTGTTAAACTCCAAAGAAGGCAAGAGTAGCAAATGTTCAAACACATCTCTAATGATATTTTTTACTGCATTTTGGTACACAGCTGATCATATGCCATTTAGTAAATAGCAGCTGATGACCATATCAGATAGCACAATATGATTTACCATCACTTAGCTGGAGCAGCATGTTGCATCATTCGGCATGTGAGGTCAGGTAGCTCCATGTAACACCACTGGAGTCTGGTGCTGTCAGTGTTGTATAGAGCAAAGGGAGGAGAAGCCTCCATAGACCCAAGAAGAGTTTGGGCTTTATCCTCATTCAGTCCCCTGTTAAGTCTCCCCAAGACACATTGGATGTAAAGGCAGTTTTGTGTAAGATCTTTCTGGTAAGGTGTGGAGGTTCAGCCACCTCTTCTGTCCTGTGTGACAAATCTCATGGTTGTGCATTGGGTACTATCAGACTGGCAGGAGCAGGAATGGCTCACCAAACCCACATGTTGCCTTGGGGTAGACTTACTGTCCATTGCAGGGATCCCAAATATTTCTGCTTTGCATTCATGGGGTTAGTTAAAACCTGTGTTTTTGCACCCTATATTTTTGTCATTTAGTTGCATGTCAGGGAGATTTTGGTCTCACTAGCAACTTTTCCAAGGGTTAGGATTTTGTGATAACATACTCCAATACCAAGACAAAAAGATAATCTGTACTGAGCATGTGCTTGAATTTTGCCTTGTAAGAGGTTACATAAAACCCCCTCTGTTTCTGGCCCTTCCTATGTAAAAGTTAAATTTTATTTCACATTATGTTCCGTAGGAGTAGCAGTACATAATTCAAACTATCCTAACATAGACATTTTAACAGATAGAAAAGTAGGCTAAATCACAGACCTTCCACCTAACCCTGCAGGCTATCAAAAGACACCATGAAATGAAGCCTTTTAAGAAAATAGCACTGCTTTGATATCTTCTTCCCCCAGTAACAAAGGAAACAACACAAGGTAGAAGCCCTGCAAGCTAAAGAGAATGTTCTTCAACCCCTAGCTCCTGTCACTTTCCATTTTTTTAACCACAGACTGACACATTGCAGCTCAAATTTCCTGACTTTCAGCGGTTTATGTAGCCATTTTCTTCAAAGAGTAAGTTTAAAGGATTTTAAAACAGTTACTTGGTTAACCTTTTTTCAAGTGTTGGAACTGTCATGAAGCTTAATTTTCTCAGTTTAAAAACGTGAAATGTTGTTTTATTTGCAGCTGGTTGTAAGACAAAACGACCAGGAAGGCAGCATGGTCTCCTGCAGCAGCAGGCTTTCTCTGTTTTTCCTCCATGGCTTTTCGGGGGAAGAAGGTCCTGAAATCTCATACTTTTCTTTGTTTAATCAAGGGAGAGGGGGAAGCATGCTGTGTTTGAGATTTGCACAGCAGGGGAAGGTAGCCCCACAGGTTTCTCTCACTTGCACTGCCCCTTCTGTCCCCAGTGAGTGATGTGCACAGGAAGGAGATATGCTTGCCACAGCCGAGGGAGCCAGAGAAGGTTCAAAGTTACAGGCCAGTCATTGCATGTTTTCCTCCCAGGTCAGCAGAATTTGGGTTGCAAACAGATTGGAGACAGCTGCCCTTAGCTGGTCATGGTCTCTCAGGAAGAAAAGTGACAGCTTAACTATTAGTCACATTTGCAGCAATGTGTTCTGATCTGTGGGGAAAAAAAAAAAAAGAAGATTACTGGAGAGAGGAAGAATATGAGTTGCAGATGGTTAGCCCACTTCCATATCTTGTCCATTCATATCACTTGGAAAGCTCATACATCTTCAGCAGGAGTTCTACCTGAGCAAGACGTTCAGGGTTAAATGCCATCAAATAGCTCTTTCTAGCTCTGGTGTCATGCTTAAAACAAAAGCTGAAAAGCTGGACCATCTTATTCGTTCATATTTAGCAAGCTGTATTTCTGAGCAGCTCGGAAAGCCCCAGAGTTCAGGAGAAGTCTGTCCTGCACCCCAGAGGAAAGCCAGCAGCAGTGGTAGAAATAGTGGTCTGTCTTGTCAAATGAGATAAAAAAGTAATTTATGGTCACTTTAGTTTTTAATTAGTCTTTACTGTCCTGCCAGTTCTTCATCCTTACAGAATAGAAAGGCATGTTATTCATATGCTGTCTATTGTATTCTGCTAGGACATTGTTTTGTTTAGTGCATTGTTTTACTGTTTCAGGAGCGCTGCATTTTTGTTGCAAGCCTTCTTTTCAGTGGCACATTCTGCAGACAATCTATACCATATAATCTAAGGGAAAGCTGGCAAGAAATCCTGCTTTTTGCAGCAGGGAAACACAATAAGAGACCTTCTATTAGTCTGAGCATTTAAAATATTTTAAAGACGCTAGCTTTTTAAAAATTATTTTTAAATACTGCCAAAGCTTGGCTAAATTAGTGGTGGTGTTTGTAACACCACTAGCTTTGCTGGAGTTGCTGAAGCTACCTGCCAGCAGAGCAGAGATGTGAAATCTGTCTTCTAACACAGTTCTTTGCCCAAGGATTTCTACTAGACTTTCAACAGTTTGGGAGCTCGGCACTGCAGGACTGCAGCAGTGTTTGGTTTTGGCATTGGCTTCTAACACAAGAGGTGTTGTAACACAGGAACTTTAAGCTATAGAGACAGCACATGAAAAGGCAGTCTGGGCTACAAGAGCAGAAGGACTAGTTCTGTTAGAAAAGCACCTTTCCATGTTGTTTTCTTCCCTTACTCTGGTCTGTTTTCTCTAGATGGTCCAAGTTTTTATTTAAAGTGCTTTAACTGGATATCCCAGTTACAGCTTTGACAGTTTGTTTACAGTTCACATTTGCCTGAGGGCAGTTGAAGGCATATTACAGGATAAATAAGGTAGTTTTGCTGCCAGGAGAAGGATGTACTGGTAGGATTATTGAGGTTAAAAAAAAAAAAAAAAGGGAGAGAATAAAAAAGAAAAGGGACAGGGAGAATGACATAGCTGGAATTTTACCATGGATCTGTAATTTAATCCTATGGGAACTTGTAGTACTATACTTTCTTCTCCCCCTCCACTCCATGATTTAACTTAAGGATAGAGACTGCTGTGTTTGGAAGAGAAAAATACAGTGGAAGTACTGGCTGAAAAGGTTTAAACTCTTTTAATTGACAGCAAAATGAAGATTGGTCTCCTACCCTGTGAGGCAATGAAAAAATTGTGTATGTGAAAAGAATTTACTTTGGAAATCACTTTCACTCCCCACTGGCTAGGAATTTAGGTGCCAAAACAAACACCTCACTCTGAGATGACTGAATTTAGGCTGGATGAATCCACTGGATTAATGAAAACATGTCCATCAATTTTGGTGAAGTATGGGTCAGGCCTTCTGGCTTCTGGTTACAAAGATCTTGTTTCCATCCATTGCTTTGTGGAGTTAGACCTGTAAATGTGGTCAGGAGGATGCAATAAGCATTCTGCAACAGGAGTGTTCTGGCTAGGGTTTCTGTGCTGTGTTCCTGCATGCCTGTAGCCTTCTGCCTTGGATCTCTTCCTTCTGATACATTTGTTGGGCACTGCCACTGTCCTATAACAGAGCCCTGTCAGTACTTGCTGTGACACTGGGTGGAAGGGGGCATTGTGGGATCCCTTTTTACAAGGAGATCCCATAGCTGTGTGTGACCAGGTCTGGCAAGGCACTCTGCCTGGGTTGTAGGACCCAGCACTCCCTGCCAGGGAGGGAAGGAAAACTGCTCCCATCAGGATGACTTTCACACGTGCCTCTGGCACTGCACTGCAGGGCTGGCAAGGCACCGGCATTGTGCTTTGTTTTGTGTTGGCTGCCGAGAGTCAGGGCTTCAGACAGAAAATGTTTATTAAAAATACCCACTTAAATGTTATCTGAGCTCCCCCAGGGTAGAATGGAAAACTGTGTTAGTAAATATGCTGCATCAGAAAACATACTCCTTTGGCTCCAGTGCTTCCTTCTTCACTGGAGCAGAGCTCTCACCATCATCAATAAGAGGCAAAGTTAGCCTCTTTTTATAAGTTTGTCACAAGGGGGGGGGGGAAGTGTAAATAGTGTAATTTTATGGGAAAAAGAATACATGGATGAAAACTTTTCTGTCCCTACAGCAAAGCTGAAGTTGTTTCAAGCAGGCTTGAGTGAGGGGTGGAGCTGGTCCTCCTGTGCTTGCTGTGTCTGCTGCCCAGTGCTCCCCGGGGCAGCCAAGCCCAGTGGGAGGGCAGAGGGTTACTGCCTGCCTGAGCAGCTTCTGCCACACTGACATCAGGTTAAAGATGAAGACCAGGCTTTCCGTGGAATGAGTGACATGTAGCAGCCTGCTGAGATGTTGGTGATATCAGGATACAGATTTTTTTTTTTCCCACCAAGCACATGGCTGTTAATACAAAGAGCTCATGTAGATACTAACAATTAAGCCAAACTTATGAAATAGGGACACTCCTTACCTGAAGTTACTTACAGTTTTCAGAAATTTACATGCTGTGACAAATGGACTTTTCCTTACATATTTTCAGTTATTTAAGGGACTGCTGATCTCTTATTTCTAGACTGGTGCATTGAAGCTTTGGGGGATCACAGGGAAATACTGGTTAGACACATATTTCTGTCCTTGGAAATTATGGATATATGGGAGCTATCAGCTGCTTTTGATGTATACAGAACAAATCCAACTGCTAAGTAAAACCAATGGCTTTATACCAGGCATTAATTTGGTTTCTCATGCAAATACGTCTAAAACAGCAGGGGAAAATATGCACAGGTGCCTGAGTCCCACTGAGGATCAATAGGGAGTTGTAGGTTCCCAGCTTGTGTAGGTGCCTTTGAAAAAGTGATGCTGGAAGCTGTTTAACCAAAACATAAAAGGAGCTGTGGTGTGTTGCATGGGGGTCTGTGGCACACAGAAAGTGTGTCACACCTGCTTTCTGGCATGTGCTCTCATCTGAGCCACAGCACAAAGTACACAGCTCTAGAGAAGAGGTGTATGGCATGTCCGTTCACTTCACAGATGCAGCTTTCCCACAAAAACTGCAGAAACATAATGATTTGAGGCCTGACCTGGTTCTCCTTCAGAAAGGGAACTCCTACTGAAGTTTGGCAGTTTTGCTTGCAAAATGGCATCCGGGAGAAAAGGCAGCATTTGGAGCTTCCCTACAAAGAGAAGAGAAGAGAAGAGAAGAGAAGAGAAGAGAAGAGAAGAGAAGAGAAGAGAAGAGAAGAGAAGAGAAGAGA
>JAYDZK010000169.1:56993723-57009353 GCA_034509185.1 Euphonia xanthogaster | reverse complement strand
AAGTTTCTGCACTAACCATAGCGACCACCTCTGCATCTCCCGGTTCCTGCCAGCCCAGCTGCAAGCCCGCCGTGGCCCTCCCGATACAGAGAGCCCCCAGAGAGCCTTGAAAGGGTGCCTGCAGGTGTGCTTTCCTGCCTGCTGCCTCTCTCGTGTTTCAGTAACTCTCTCATCAGCGTACATCAGTGTACATCAGCACAGGACTTATCTGGAGGTGCGGGAGGCTATCACTTTTTCAGTGGTGGGTTTTTGATATCTGTGTTCCTACCAGCTCATGGCAGAGACCTCTGAGGTGCTGGCTTGGCCTTCTTGTGCAGATAAAGGTGCTGCTAGCCTGTGCTGCTGGCTGGGAAAGGGAAATCTGCAAGAGGTTAGAGCTCCTACCTGCTCAGCTAAGCCTTCTTGCACCAAAGAAATGTGGTTTGCTGTAGTCATAGGCCTAAAATACCTTTCAGTTAAATAATAAATAAAAGAGATTATACTTTGCTTTTCTTTTCTGCTCTGCTCATGCTGGCCATTCCCTCTGAACCACTGCCCACTTCATCTCTGCTTCACCAAGGCACATGCTCCTGATGGGGTTCAGGCCCAAACACTGCTCCAAAAGGATTGATAAAAGTCTCTGATCTCCACAACAGCAGAGAACCCAAGCCCATACTTGGCTAGGACTAAAGACATGGATCATTTCCCTGCCCATGGCTGATGTGCTCCTGCCACTCCCACTCATCAGATGCCCCCCACACTCACAATGGTTCTCTTGGTATCCCCAACTTCAGGATCATCTCCACTGAAAAGCGAGCTCTGATTGTATCTCAAGTAACATCTTCCAGTCAGGGAGATACACAAAAGCCTTTCACTGGAGGTGATATGCTCCTGCCTGGAAGGCCCACCAGGAATAAGGCTCACCAGGCCATGTTACACCCAGCTTTGTCACCCTCTCAGCAGCTTCCCACATGCCCAGGAAGGAGATGGGTTCTCCTGCTGCCCCATGAAGGTCCCGCTGAGGCAGTCCAGGAGCAGCAACTCACAGGCTCCCCTCCTGAGCTTTCACCAGCCCAGAAACACCCTTAACTTTCTTTAATCAAAGAGGTTGCAGTAATCCTTTTCTTGCCAGCCTCTGATTTGTGGCCACATCCTTTAACAGAAAACCCATAACAAATAGAAATGCAGTTTGTATGGTGATAAGAACCGACGTGACAGTCCGTCCTCCACCACTGCTCTGAAACCCAGGGCTCTCTAAACCTGCAAGCCTTCATTGCAGCCAGCTGGAGTAGCTGCTGTTGGGATTTCAGAGCCAGACCCAGCGTGGTCAGGGAGGACTGACCCTGACACACACCTACACCATGATTTTGCCACAGAAATCACAAAGCAGCAAGCATGATGATTAAAATACAATGTTGATTATTCCAGCAGTCCCCCCCTCCTTTTTGCCACTACCAAGTTTTGCTGTGCTGTCTGTCTGACATGCAAAAAATACTTATTACCATCCTCTCTGGCAGTTCATCAATGGAGCAACTTGGTTTTTATGTGACAGATTGAGTGCAGTGAATGTGTGAAAACCATCCAAACTATTTATTTATTTGATACCTTAGCTTGCCTTCCTGTTAGTGATACAAGCTCTTCTTCTTTCATCTTTAACATCCACAACTAACTTTTTCCAAAGGATTTTCAATAACAGAAATCCTCTTTTTTCTAGAGCACAGACACTTTTCCAGAAGGCTCACTGTCCCAAAGGCAACCCTGTAGTCTCTTGAAGACCATGCTGAGGGTGCTACAGCTTTACCCTTGCTCCACCAAAGCAGGTTTCCACACCCTAATCCAAACTTTCCAGTAAAACCAGGCACTGTGAAAGAAGAGCCCAGATGCTACATGTGTGGGTTTGGACTGACCAGATTTCTCTGGACTGAACACACAGGCTGGCCAAGGACACCGAAATTCTGGAGCAATGTTGAAGTGTTGCAGTGATGAGGATGTTTTGAGAAGTTGCACGTAGAATAACACCACCAAGCAACAGAGTGTGCCACTCTTGCAGTTTCCATGCCCTTGAGTCTGCTGAGGAAGTTTGTGTTCATAAGACAGCTGCTGCAAGTCAGCAATTACTTCCCTGGGAGGTGATGATTTTCCCTTACCTTTACTCATGTTAGGTAAGTGCATGCAAATCTCTGTCTCTATTGTACCTATTATATATATACTGTGTATTTTTTTAGAAATAAAGGAAGGATATTTTACTGAGCAGACCCAAATCCCAACCAGCAGTCTGAATCTATGTGTCATGTGCTTGCTTTATGGAGACTCTTGTTCACCAGAACAAAATCTCACAAAGGACAGAACTCAGACAAACACCAGACTCCACACTCAGAAAAAGAGAAAACCATCCAAACAAGAGATTGCTGTGAGAACATCTTCTGTGATGAGAACTGAAACTGCAAGTCACTGGTTTTCATTGAAAGCAATGCAACCAAGAGTCTGAAATCAGTCATGTCCCCCAACTGATGAGTCGTCTGAAATCCACCACCTTCCAGATCACACAGACCCTGAGATTTCTCAGCTTCCTTATTTGTGATCACGGATTTCTGTAAAAGGGTATTTCATTACTAAAATCAAATTAATTATAGTAATCATATAGACACTATGGAAAAAAATCATACACAGAAGTTGTCTGACATGTTTGGGGTCTTTTTCCCCCTGTGAATAATGTGCTGATTTTTCAATTTCTGCTGCAAGTAATTTAATACAAAACCTTTTATCTTAGAAGTAAGGTTGTCAGAGGTTGGTTCAGATGCATAGTGGTTTAGAGTGGACTGGACTTAATTTCACAACTGTATTTTAACCTAATTCTTCCATGCCTGCTGCAAGAGTTTCCACGCAAGTCAATGGGAGTAATCATGTGAATAACACACGCAGGTTTTGGCCTGAAAATCTCTACCACCCTCATTTGTGGGTCAAGGTTGGTCTGCGTGGGGAAAAGCACAATGCAGTGCCAACAGTGAATGGCCTTTACATGGTCCATTTCCAAGAGATACAATGATACCACCAAACCACCAGGACTGTATGCACATAATGAAAAGTGACAATGCACTCATTTGTGAAGGATATAAGACAGCCATGGTAGTTAGGGCAACATTTGCATAATCACATTAACTTTAAGGACCTACTTTAAAATTGACCTAACAATGGCTGCCATTGTTTAAAGCCACAGCTGTCCATGCTGATCGGACAACATGCTTGGTCAACTTGTGTCGCAGCCATCTTCTTCAGGAGGACTTAAAAAGTTTGAGTGAAAAAAATCAGAGGCTCCAGGACATCCTGTGAATGTCTGGCCTCCCACCGTGGTGGTTTGAGTATCAGAGAATCCACAGCTTTCAGGGCTGCACAACTGCTGCATTCTCATTGGGTCTAGTGTAATCTATGACACAGCTTTATTTTTCAGAATTGTTCATCAAGGTTGTGTGGAAAAAGACACACTGATTACTTATTGGCTGCTAAAAATATTGCAAAACATGAATAGCCTGAGCCCTGATTATTTTAGGCTTGAGCAGGTTACTGCTTAAGATTGTTAAAAAATCAGAACTTGTACTCCAGACATGACATTTCAGTCAGATGTTTCTTCTACACACAGGAAAGACTGAACCATTTGCATCTTCATACACCTTGCACAATCATCCTCCACCACAAAATTGCTGATATTCAGCCAAAAATGTACCTGGTGAATGTTCTTCAGTAGAAAAATATTTACATACATTTTCACCACATTTTGGGGTAATGGTCATGTACATGGTTCTGATGAAAACCCCTACTCTTCTGAGCTAAGATTTTTTTGCTCTGATTTTAGAAAGGCAGCCTTGTCCACTTTGAAAAACATGTTTATTTTTAACTATTTTCAGGATTCTCAGACAATGGAGGTGGCACTGGACTAGCTGGAGGGAACTCAGAGTTTCAGTTACAGTGCGTCTTCTTTGAATAACACTAACCACAGGTAGGAGAATGACTAGAGCACACACTCTAGAATGGAAAACAAATAAAGAGCATTGTCGAAGAAAAAAAAAAAAAAGTTGTAGCAAAAACAGTTCAGCCCTTTCTGAGAATGAGGTTGAGGAAAACTCGTTTTTCCTTGCCCTGGTAGGCCTAGTTAGCATAGCATGAGTCTGTGAACTTTAACTGACTTTTTGTTTTGCATTGCATATACTGTGATTAAAAACCCATTTAGGCTCCCCACTGTCATTTGGTCTCAAACCATAACACCCAGTTTAAATATTCTTATATTGGTTTCAATTAAGAAACTCTCCTGGCTTTACACTGTGGATCAAGGACTCAAAATTTTAGGCAGGAGTGTCATTTGTGACACTTATTCCTATGCGGATTCGTATAAACTTGAGCAAGTCTTGCCCTCTGAGCATTTCATTCAGCACAGGAGCACCAGGCGCTCACGTCCTTTTGGCAGTTCCCCTCCTGGGCAGGACACGCCACCTCTCTGAGGGTAAGGGGCTGCACTTGGTCATCACCACGCTGCTCTGTGCTGTAGGGCCAATGCAATGTCGCTGCCTCGGTCCCTCCTGCTGCTCCTCGCTCAGCCTGCTGCGGGACAGGGACGAGGCTGCCCAGCAGCAGCAGGGCAAGGTGGGTGTAAAGGCAAGCTGGGAGCAATGGGAATTACTGGCGGGGAGCCAGATGTAAATATGTGCATGAGTGTGTGCACACGCATAAATGTGACTGTGTAATTAAGATTAGTATTGTAATGAATATACAGAAAAGTGGGGAGTGAGGGGAGGGTGAATTAATTGCATGTCAAACCTCAGTTCTGACTCCCCTAACTTTGAAGTACTGCACTCCCAAGCCTTAATGATCTTTTAATTTATACTTTAAATGATAATTTTTACCTTTTGATTATTCAGTAGATGGGCAACATTTGACACCAATAGTTTACATTTAAGAAAAGTAATTGAAAAGATGCAAATGCCTTCACTGAACAGATATGCAGAATGCCCTTCTGTGTTAAGCACAGGTAAAGTGAACAAGCATATTAATATAGGCAAAGCTTCACTAACCACACTTATTTATATTTTAGGCAATTACTTCATCATGAAGATCAGCATTTATTCCTCTTATTCATATCTGATCATATGAAGGCTACTGGAATAGTTCAATAGCATTGCAAGAGAACTGCAGCTAGAGCATAGATAGGAATGAGAAACCTTCTGAAACCTCTTCAGAAACACCTATGCTGTTTCAGCACTTCTATACTGCTTCAGCACTTCAGAAACTTGAGTGCTTTGGGACCGAAAGAAAATACAGCTTCATATCACTTAGCCACACGTACCTTTGCCACAAGAAGGAAAGCCTCAGAGGCGAGTACTGTTAAAGAAAAAAGTAATGGTTGTGCACTACTGCCTTCTGACAGTCAAAACAAACCTTTGGCAGGGAAAGTGATATGACACCTTCATTTGATCTTATTTTAGGATTCAAAAAGCCATGGCAGTCCCTTTATGTTAAGTCAATGTCAAGATTCATTATGTAATTTCCACTTTCGAAAATCAGCACTGTCGCATTCATAAATTCCTATGGATTTGGTTATTACTGAACACAGTTTTGTTGCAGTATGGTAACTATGCATTTCATTACACAAAAAGTCTTGTGTAAGTTTCTGCAGGGATCAAAGACTGAATGATCAGTTTTCATTTCTCAGTGTGGCAAGGATGACATTAGTAGCTCAGGATTTCTGCCTAGAAAAAAATCTCAATATTTCATAGGAGAGACTAAAATGTGTAAAGCACAAAGGACTGAACTAGGGAATCCATTAATGTGCTCGGTAGGTGGAGTACCAAAACCCTCCTCATCATCAGACAAGTCCAGGACCACCTGCCTGCCAAGAACATATCTGCATTCACACTACAAAACACATGCCTTCGGATGCCATTCCCAGCCCCTCCCCACATGCAAGCCCAGTCAACATGGGCTCAACCCAAAATGTTGCCAGGGGAAAGGCTAAGAGCAAATGAACATAGCATCCAACTCAGACCTTCTCCACTGACTGGGATCATCCAAAGTTTGTGCATCCAAAAAGGAAGAAAAAAGTTCTCTTCAGGAAATCACACTTGCCTTTCAGGGTCATTTACATTCGAGGCAAAAACATGCTCATTTGTTCAAGCAATGAGTGTTCACTTTCCTGTTACCACTATTTGCTGACAGATTGGAGTATTTCAGTTTTCAGCTCCACCATTGGAGAACAATTTGAAATAACTTGAAAATTATGTCAAATGTGAACTCACAACAGCATAAAATTGCCTATTTACAAATAGCACTGCTGGTAAAAGATGCAGACTCTAAACATAACCTTAAAGTCATCCTCCGTAAGACAAAATTAACTATTACTAATGCAACTGGATGTAAAACGAGGAATATGAATAGGATCATAACTGCTTTATGTAACTGTCCCTATGAAAGAGAAACAGTGAATCATTTATCTTAATGATGCCAATATTCTGCCACACAAAAGATAAAACTTCACAGTGAGGATAGAAAGTTCGGAAACTCATTCAAGCACCAAGCAAATTCTCATCAGCTATCAGGAAAAGTAACTCATTTACTACAGAGTCAGACAAGGTTTACAAGGAGAGCAATATTTTTATTAGACTACCTGATACAGCGTCTTAGATCAATGGCTGAGCTCATGCAAAGATATTACAGGCTTTGATTTTCTCTGCAGCAGAAAGCATAACCTCACTTGCACCCCTGGGCAAGCACAGGTACAGGAGCATTCACTAATTGCATGACACACGTGGGACAAAGTGCTGTCCCATGACTGCCTATGGAAGTGGTGGCGCACAACCAGCGCTGGCAAGAGCTGCCACGCCAAGTCAGGGGTGGCACTGACACCACACGTCAGAAAGGCCAAACAGCACAGGGGCACAGGGGCACACTGTGCCGGTACCAAAGCAGGTAAGATCCTCCATCCAGCCACTATCCTCCTGTGCCTCACACACACCACAGGTGGTGGTGCCTGCTGCTGTAGGGACAGGCAAGGACTACCTGCAAACCAGGTCAGTATTTTCTGCGCTGGTGGAGAAGAGGCCAAGACGTTCTTTTTGGGATACTGCATGCCCTGACATGTGAGGTTTAGTTAATCTTTCTTAATAGCAAGTGTTATTTTGTAATCAGCTACCCATGTTATACACACAAATATACAGTGTTTAAAGACAGATTAGCATTAGAAGGTCATAGGCAGCTCAAAATAAAATTACACAAACCTGACCCAGCTACCTCCTCCGAAGTCCCCATACACTTCATTGCAATATGCATGTGGGTTAATTTCAGCTGCTGTAACTCACTGATCTCCATTTAGCAACTTCTGGGTTTTTTCCTTTTTTTTTTTTTTTATTTTTTTAATGGCACTTTGAATGCGTGGGCTTGTAGAGAAGTGATGTAAAACAACAACCCAGGAAAACAACCTAAATTACGCATCAGTTCATATCACTGAAAAAAGAGGGGAAAAATGAGATGTCTTTTCCTTCTGATAGTATTTTCAAAACCCACACAAACAGTGCATAACTCTTTAACTTTTCCAATGGATATTTGGGGGTTTCCTCCTGCGCAAAGCCCTTTCATGGAGACTGTTATCATGCAAGTCTTATATTCCACTCACATTTAAATATCTCAGATCTTACTATTGCTCTTTACCTGTTGTTCGTTTCTATCACAGCACCAGTCAGAAATGTCAAGGAGAGCCTGACTGTAAGACACTGCGTGGCACAACCCCAGAAAGTTCCTGTTGTGTCAAGCAAAATTTGCTGCTAGGAGAATTATTTAATAGTAAAATATTGTTGTAAGAATAGATCTCGGACCTTCCAAAAGTGCATGTGTTTTCTGTTGCTCTGCAGTGAAGGCACCTTCACAGGCAAATGGGACTACCCATTTTCATCATACAAGGGCATATTATGACATAAGCCTACATCGTTTCTGTGAGAACTTCTTTCATAGGCACACATCAAGACATACAGCCAGAGCTCCCAAGGAATCTTTTGCCTTTCTTTTGCTTATTGGAGGAGCTGCAATAGCTCCTCTCTCGAGGAACTGCAGTAGTGATATTGCAGGGTGTGTACTATACAGTGGTGGCTCGTTCCCCCAGTTATGGTCAATCAGTCTGGGATTCCTCCCATGCTTTCACTGTCTTCCAAATTTAAAAAAAAAAAAAAGAAAAAAAAAGAAAAAAAAAGGGTGAGAAAGAAAGGAGGGAGGCAAAAAGGGGAAAATTTCTCGGCCTGTTTCTTTCATATGGAGACCACGTGCAGCCTGCTTCCTGCTTTGCCATGTTCTGTGGCAATCACTTTGATCCCTGGGGAGGTGAGACGGAAGTTGGTCCTCACCATTTAATTTTTTTATAGATAGCAAAGTCCATCCTTCCACCTGCATCCAAAGTATTGAGGCAGCTGGCAGAACAAAGCAGGAGAGAAAAATAGTTGACCAGAATCTATCTGAAATTGCCAGCATACAGGTGCAGTCTTGTTTTTCATCTCAGTTGCAGCAGTCCCCAGTGACTGTCAATGTTTTACTGAGGCTAATTAACCCTTTTTTGCCTATAAAGGATCAGAGAAAGAAAACAACCAATCAAAAAACAAAACCCAAAAGCTATCTGAACTAGAACAAAATTACATGAGTAGAGAAATGCAAGAATCATATCTATTTCAGAACTATGCTACAAATAAAAAGGCTGCTATGCAAGTAAAAAAAACCCAGCAAATGTGTGGGGAAAATTTGCATCTTTGAATTGCTGAGACAGCTCCAAGGTTAGCATGTTACTTCTAACACCTGAACTTGGTGGTAAAGATAAACAGAGAAATCACTCAAGAAGCACCGTCAAGAGTAAAGGAGCAATTGTTAAGCAAGGAATAGTAAAACTGAACAATAAACTTGGATAAGCACTGTAGACAGGAAGTCAGCAAATCTAAACAACTGAAATAAAAGATAAGACTTTGAGGATAGATAAGAATTCCCAAAGCTGTAGTTTGGCTGAGCCGTCCACATTAAACATTCCTTCAGATCCTCAAGGAGAAGTGGCAAAGTGGAGCCTTGTGAGCAAATTCAAGTGCAAAAGGCAGGACTGTTCCCTGCAACGTGGTGCCTCGTGCTCCTTCTCTGGCTGGTTGTTCAGGTCCTAAACTACAGGCTTCCACTGCTACCCTGAGGTGATGATCCCATAATCTCAATGTTAAGATTTTTCCATTTACATGTAGCCCAAGTTTTGCTTCTCATTTTCATCTCATTCCTGCTATTTATACCTCCTTCCATTAAAAAGAAAATGTCCATCGTTACCATTTGAGTATTATACATATTGTCCTCCTTTTCACTCTCTAGCTAAGCAGCTCTCATTAACAAGGGTGTACTTGCTTGTCTGACAGCCTCTGGGGAATCCACCTGTCAGTGAAGGGTCTCTCCAGCCCTCCAGGACCAGGCTCACTGCAGTGGCTGCAGAGAGGGAAAGGTCCTTGTTTCTTGCTTCCATCACCTGATACCTTAAAATGCCCCTCTCAAAATGCACTGGGCTTTTCCTTTTTCCCTTCTCCAATCACATGCTGAGTGCATGTCTAACCTCACTAGCAGTGCAGTTTCTTGCTTTGCAGAAAGTTTATTTCGTCCTGGTTATTTTTTCCCCCCACCATCAGTTTTTCCATAGCAACTTGAATTAGAACTAACTGTCCCTCTGATTTGTCACAAATTCTGACAGCAGCCTACCCACCACTGAAAGCTGAGTGATGGCAGGACAAAGAAGTCAAACAGGCAACATCTGGGCTTGTTTTTACCTTCTGTCTTTGGTGCCTCAGCTTTCAGGGTGGAGAGTTGGTAAGGATGCTCTGCAGCTGCTCTTCAGCTGTGACAAAACCCAGACTTAGCTCTGCCAAAGCCTCTGTAGCTGTAAATGAGGCAGTTTTGGTAAACAGAGAATAATGCATAGGTCTGGGAGGAAAGAGGGGAAAATGGAGGACAAATGCTCAGTTGTGCTGGTGCAGCAGGAGTTTAGCGCCAGCTACTGAGCCCTTCCTGGTTCACCTCAAACAGGCCAGTTCAAAACACCTCACCAGGAGCTGGGGATTTGAGCTGCAGTCGCATTCCTGGCCCTCAGTGACACCGCCCACTCTACCCCGAGGAGCAGCGCCAGGGAAAGCGATGCCTGCAGACCCGAGAGCTCCAGGGCTGCCACGGGGCTGGAGCTGCTGGAAAGCCAGGCTGTGATGCAATCCTTCGGCAATCATCGGCTGCAATGCAGCAACACTTGCCTGGCTGTGCCTTCTATAGCCCTCGCTTTGGGGAACGAATGCCATGTGCGGACTCAGTGAAAGGGAAAACATTTCCTTTGCCAGGAGACTGCAGCAGCAGTCGTGCATATTCTGTTGGCCGTAAAAATAGAAAACTCTGTTTGGTGGAGATGCCCATTTCTTCAGATCTCTCAGTTCCTCACACAATGTTTTCTCAAAGTCTTACATGAATCTTCCTCGCTGCAGTTCAAGCCTATTCCTTCTTTTTCAGTCAGCAAGATCATGGAGAATAGCTTGATGTTTTCCTTTTTTGCAGCAATGTTAATAGTATCAACAGATAATTACCCTCTAATGAAATGGAATGGGATTTAGAAATATCAGCCACTAGGAGCCTTCAGCGGAAAGGGAGATGAAGTATGACAAAACATTAAGTGTTGTATTTCAGGATTTAACTGGATTCACACTGTTAAAAGGAAATTCCACAGCAAATGGAATTCTAGGCTTGCAAAACTACTTCCACCCATTTATAAATGGTATCACTTTGCATATATTTGAATGGTCAAACATCTACTTAGTCCCTGGAATTATTTGTTCTTTCATTAATGGAGACTAGATGAAAGCTGCAGATAACAGCTAATAGTGATTGAACATAAAGTAAAACCCCTTTTATTGTACAGGATCTGCAGCCCGAGCACCATGGCAATAATCTAATGATGCCAAAACTTGGATGCCCTTCAAATGCTCCAGAACAATAGGTGCTGCCAGCATGACCTGCGCGAGGCACCAGCGGCTGAGGAGCCGGACTCTGGAGTTGCACTTTAACTCTGCGGCCGTGGCAGCGCAAGGGCAGTGCCCCAGGGGCACCCTGGCAGGGCTGTGCCGGCACAGAGCTGGGCAAGGGGACAGCACTGCTCAGGCCCAGCTCTTGGGGCTCCTTCTGGTTTAGATCCTCTGAAGTCCAGCTGCCAGAACTCAGGAGGAGGTAAATCAAGTCCTCGTCAGGGTATTCCAGAGCAGGGAAGCCCAGCAGCTCCCATGGACTCCAGCAAGACTTGCCCTGCAGTGAAGCTCAAAAACATCTCTGTTTGCAGAACTTCCGCATTTTAAAGTTGACAGGGGCTCGGTCTGGGTAAGGGGTGTGAGATGAAAGTTGCCCCTCCAGCACTTTGGAACCTTCTCAGGGACAAGCATGCAGCACACTGTGGACAATTAAATGCACTGATTGTGTGCACTCAGCTGTGCATCAGCAACTCCTTTAGAAAAATTGTCCAGCTTCCGTCATTTGACACCAAACCCCAAATTATTTGAATGGCTGGTGGGATTATTCAACGCATGTGCCATAAAATCCACTCTATGTAGCATGAAACTAAAACACTGATGGAGAAAATACATTTTACTACCAAGCAAAAAGTGATTTCTCAGGCTCGGAGTAGAGCTGGTGCTTTCAGAGAGTTTGTGGGAATAGGAAAATGTAGGGAAAAAAACAAAATCAAGACATGGTAACACGGTGTAGTTGATTTCCTGACTATTATTTCCCTCCTGTCCACCAAATGATTGCATTTGCAGACTACCTGATTTCCTGAACAGAAATATTGTTAATTCTGTGTTGTGGAGAAAGAGACCCCAGAAAGAAAAAATGTGAGGACATTACAGACCATTCACCAACTGAGATCACAAAGAAGAGAAATGGACAGGGAAAAGGCCAAGCTCTTCAAGAGTGAGACATTTCCAGCTGTACCATGGTTTTTATTTTAGTTAAAACATATGGCTCAGTGAAATAATAAAATGAAGGTGCACAGGTCAGGACCCACCAGAAATACCTCTACCTGCTGTCATAATATAAGTCTGCATATTTTTCAAAAGCCTTAGTGGTCACACCTCTTATTAATCCCATTTCAAAGTAAAGCTACTTCCACCCCTTAATGAGAGAGTGCTTACAATTGAGATAAATACTGGATTTGCAGCATGACCCTCCTATCTATGGATTGGACATTATTATCTCATGTTCTGTAAAATAAGCAGGATCTCCTCAACTACTTTTTAATACATTTCTGTTTTGTTATCCAATCGAGACGGCATTATATGTGCTGGGCAGGCATTCCTGTTTGTGGAGGACAGAATCTTGGGTCCTTTCCTTGCCAGCTTATCCAGCATTTATCTTTTCTCTCTGTTTTGATGGTAATTATCACTTTTGAATGCAAGAAACCTGAGGGGAGAAGTAACCTCTCTTTCCTTGCCATGGAACATACTTCAAGGCTTTTTCTGGCCAGAGTCCCATCCCAGATTTTTGGAGCTCCACTGGAGCTTGCTCTACTATTATAGCTGCCAGCAGAGTGTATTGTAATACATTATAGTGTCCAACTACAGCTGAGTAATCCACCTTTACAAACAAAGGCCTTTTCCAGAGCTTTTTGCTCTCATGCCTGATAGTCCCAGCCCCAAAAATAAAATAATCAAAATTGTACTTCTAAGCCATAAGACTGAAAAACATGATTTTACAGAAGTACTTTAAAAATCCCCAAGCCCTCAAAATTTACTCCCACCATAAATACAGACTGCCTTTCAACTACTGAGTCATAGGTATGACTAGACTTTTTTAAGACTCTCTTTGAGGACTGGACATTGTCAAGACAGTCTTACACAGATTAGCTCTCAGGGTGTCCACAGGAGAAATATTAGTATCTTCAGCTAAAGACAGGGAAATTGAGGTGAAGGTTCAATTTACCCAAGGTCATGCCATAAATCACTGGAGAAGCACAATAAAAACTGAATAGCCATTGGCTTACGAGTTCTGGAGAAAGATTCAGGGTCAGGATTTTTGCTCCAGCTAGAGATTTATGACAGAGGAGATAATGAATAAAAAATTTTCACCACAATTTTCTTCTCAAAGAATGGTTGTTATGCACCAACACTGATCTAAGTGAGTCTTACAGGTGCTATTTTAGAGGAAGAAAAGACAACTAATAATAGTACACATAACAAAGAGAAAGAAAGGAAATATATGATCATATCATTTAAATGGACCCAGAAATACTTTTTTTTTTGCTCCATCACACTGCTGTGAGGTAAAACTAAACTTTTCCATGAGAGAGAAAAAAAAATAGATGAGCTTTGTAATGAAATCACATGGGCATAGAATGTACCAAACAGAGCTACCTCACTTCTTGCTTTCTGTAAAAACCTTAAGCATCCCTATTGTGTCTCCCAATCCTTACCTCTTCTACACTAAAAATTCCAATCCCTTGCACATTTTTTGTAGGTTTCTAAATCTCTTGTCATGCCCACTGCTGTTCCCTGAACCATATTCAGCTTGTCTGCCAGCTCCAGTATGCAGTGCCCAAAACTAAAGCAAAGTATTCCTGCTGAAGATTCACCAGCATAACTTGGGAAGAAGTAATAATCTGATTTTACACACTTCACTTCTGTTAATATCACTCAGGTGACCCTTTTTTCCAAATAGACTTAGTGTGTTGATGATTCACTTAGTTTGCCTTTGAACCTGTCACCTTTCACATGTTTCTGCAATGAAACTGGAAAACCACTTTGTATTTTTGTCTTTGGTTCCTTCTTCCTCTAGCACAAATCTTACTGGCTCCAATTTTACTGATTTGCACCATTTCTTCCACTTTCCAACATAATTTTTAATTCTGATCATGTCCTACAAACAGCCTGCAAACTCCTGGTGTCGCACACACATTTTATAAATACAACTACATCATCCAGCTCATTAATGGAAATGGTGAATAGAAGTGACAGAGAACTGACCTCAGGGACCTCACTTGCAATATCTCCCCGGTATGATAACTAAACTTGGACAACTCTTTTTTGAATGCAGCTTTTCTTTTTTAATTAGTTATGCATCGACTCCTTGTGATAGTTGACCATATATTCCCCCCATATATTTTTGATAATAAAAAATGTCATATAAGACATTATCAAAAATCTTACTGAAATCAAGTCATGTCACTTATCATGCACTCTTATTCACTTAGACCACTTTTACTGCCCAGTGAGTGAGTTGATTTGAATATCCAACATCAGTATTTTTCATGGAAAGATTTTTCCCCAAAATGGGCTTTAAACAAGCATAGAATTTTTTGGTGAAAAACTGTCAACATTTTCAACATTTCCTATGACAATGTAATCATATTCTTTTCAAAATTTGTAAAATCACTGCTGGTATTTTTTAGTAAATACTGATAAAATATAGCTAATGAATTAGGTCTTTGAGTACTTAGACACAAGTTTCAGATTAAAGTTAACTAATCTGATTTCAGTTGAAACTCACAAAACCAGCTGTAAATTAAACTCAGCAAGGTGGAAACAAATAATCATTTCAACATCTTTTGGTAGAGCGTTTTCTTCATTTTCAGACAGCACTAAGAACCCAGACCACAGATTTTAATTTGACTTTCCAAAGCATTTCCAAATGCTTTCCTTCCTAGAGCAGACACTTTAGCACCTTAGGACAGAAGAAGCAAAAACTACTTCCACTCACACCTTTAGTCAAAAAAGTTGTAACGATAGTGGCAAATCAGCAGCCAACCTGCCTACACAAAAAAGCCAACCTTCAAAAGGGCCGATGAAAAACAAGGCAGCTATATCAATATTTGCACAGATTTTTCCAGGAGTGAGTAAGTTCTTTGAGCCACAGGAGGCACAAGAAGTGAGTCACCCCAGGGATGGATGGCAGGGTGTCCGTCAGAGAGATAAGCGGCTCTGGATGCCTGGGCAGCTGGCACACTGCCACCCATCCCATTTCTCCATTTCAGCTGGAGTTTTGCACAGGAGCCAGGAGGCCAGCAGGGAACTGAGGGTGGCTGTGGAGGGAGAATGGGAGCAGCACCACAAATTGCATGTCCTTCCAGGAGTCCTTAATCCCATGTGACATGTGCCACCGCTTACAAATCTGCGGAGAGCCAGGCCTGTTTTCCACACTGCTGCACTGTGCAGAGAGACTGCCAGTGCCCTGCTCAAGCACTTCTCTGCTGGTATTGCACAGGTTCAAATGGCAGCAAATTCTCTTTTCCTCTCTCTGGCTGAGTTCTTATTCAATTTACAGGATTCAATCTGACCCTGTGAGATGTATTCATGACAAGAAACTCCAATTCACACCAGAACTCTGCAAGTGAGGTTAACCAGCATTCAGCTACTGTTGCAGGCACAAACACATGCATCTTCAACTTGCAAGCTGTGCTGGTCCATTGCTGGGTCCTTAGAAAGCAAGTATATAAATTTAGCTAATTCTAGCTCTAGGAAAATATGGCAATGCTCTGGAAAAACATACCAATGGTTCAAATGAACTAGGAATAGATTTCTTCAATTATACAAATTTCCAATGCCTTACCACACATTCAACAAAAAAAAAAAAAAAAAAAAAAAAAAA
>JAYDZK010000169.1:56978734-56993700 GCA_034509185.1 Euphonia xanthogaster | reverse complement strand
GAAGAAAAAAAGATAACCTAAAACATTCACAGATGTTACAGCACTGATCTTAGTGTGGGAAACTGGTGGAGTTCAAACGACTCAATGAAGAAACCTCAGCCTCCAAAAAGACCAAAAAGACCAAACCTTGACAGTGTTTGACCAATGTCAGCCCCAATGTGCTGAACTAGTCACTCTTTCCTCTCCTTGCAAAACACGTCCTTAGAACAAGCAACCTGAGCTAAATATTAGGTTTCTCACCTTTGGTGGCAGGCCTTGTATGTACATTTAGGCTGGAAGATATTTGAGTCTTACAGCTTTCTTCTTCTACTTATCATGGCTCAGGAGAAACCTTTGTTGATAGTGATGTTGGTAATGGCTGTCAGCATCACTTGTTCTATGTCACCTTCCATTTCACTGGCATGAAAAAACAATGAATGCTAAGCATTGTTAAAAAAATCAACTCTCCTGATGAAGCAAACTCAATCCAGCTGTTGCTAGAGGATAGCACAAACCATCAGGAAATTGTATCTTAGACCATGTCTACACAGGTCTCCTCCTCCAGCACAGAACCTGACCAATGAGCAGAACCTCAGAATTATCAGACAATTTTTTCCTTGTGAATTCAGGCTACTCAGGGATCTAACTGGAGGCAGCCAAGTCTCTAACTCTTGTCCCACAAACTGATATCAAAAACACTGCCTCAAGTAAGTCTCAGCAAGAGCCAGGTGCCCAGGTTCCCAAACATGACTTGAAAACCCATCCTACTGTGTTGACAAAGAGTACAAAGGGCAAAATGACAGAGACACTGAACTCAAAGAGCTGCCATTGAAGGCTTTTTCTGCTTTCAGAGAAAATCTAACCCTGACTGAAAGAACAGCAAGGAAAAACAATTGCAGCTACCATTTCAACCAAGTGTGAGGCAAAAATGTCGCCTAGAGCCTCCACCCTCCTTCCCAGTGCTGGCTTGGTGACTGGCGCTCATCCCTGGGGAGCAGGAAGCCCCAGCCCTGGCGCTGCTCAGTACCAGCTCCTGAGGAGGGTGCTTTGGGCACCCTTGCTGACCCCAAGGGCAGCCCACCTCCTTCTCATCCAAGCCTTTGGACATAGGCAGCAAATTAGAACCTTTGGGGTCTAAACTGGGAGTCCTGATTCCGGGATGTTTCCCATGGAGAACAGGGCCTGCAAGGTCCAATGAAGCTGTATCCTTGGGAAGCAAGCCAGGGCAGGGCCACGCGTTGCTCCACACCTTCTAGGTGCTTGCGCACACCCACAGTGCATCACCAAGGAAAGCCACCCTGGGATGCTCATGGCTCTGTAGCTCTGTCTCAGGTAAGAGAAGAGCCACTTTCAGTCACCCTCCAATGCAACCTGGACCTGCTCAGCTCTGCTCATGCTGTTGCCTAAGGAGGAGGGATGTCAGGAGCACTTGGCCACACAGCAGAGCACATTTACTGCCCCTTCTGCCCTTTCCCTGATGTCACTTTTTTATTATGACATTATACTAAACAACAATGGGGATTAACCAACCCCGTATAAGCTTATTATAGGCTTATACAGCCTGCTAAAGCTTGGCTTTGGATGGCATTTATTTTAATGAACCTCGGGCTGATGTCACTATTACATCTATCATTGTATATCCCCATCAAGCTCTCAAATGAATGCAGAACATAACATGAAGTTGCTTTATACAGTGTCTATACAAAGATGTCAAAATCCTGATGACATACACTGAAAGAAAGCAGGCTGATGATGCAATTGCAAAATAAAAACGTTGAGGTGAAACTAAAGGAATAATTATGGACAATAATAATTATATAATTATATAATTCCATAAAAAACCAGCACTGCCAAGTGAGTAACACTTGGTGATTATAACTACTTGTATGTACTCTGCACAGCTCACCTACAGCAATGGATATGCAAAGGCTTAACCCGTGCACTTTAAAACATGCAGTGCAAGCAAGGGAGCAAACCAGCCTATTCTACTTACCAAAAAATTGCGAGCAGAGAAAGAGGATTTTCTTCAAATTATACCGTTGCACAGTGCTGAATTAGCTATGTTTAGCTGTGCATTAATAGCAGGTTGTTCAACATTGAAGAGAACCTCCAGAAAAAGATGGAATTCAGTATTTATTTTACTTGAGAATTGAGGCAATGAACTTAGGATAAGAAGCTGAATGCAAGGACAACCTGTTCTAGTCACCTCTGTAGGAACTACAGACATTAAAACACTGATTTGCGAGAAATCTGTACTAATCCTCTTTGCAACTCAAAGACAATTTCATTGGAACTCTTTCACTATTGTTTAACGAAACCAAGAGTCTTAAACATGGGCAGTAAAACAAATATGGACTGACCAAGAAGAAAGTTAAACCACCACTGAGTGTCTCAGCTCCTCTTATTAACTTCATCACCAAAAGACATGGCTAGGCCTGCGCTGACTCAGAAAATGTGTGAAAAGAGGTCCCTCAGTCGAACATGTCCATGGAACTTCATTAACTCTCCTTCTGATCCCAGAACAGTAGGATCTAAGCCAATATATTCTGCAACAATTTCCTTCCCAGCTAGTGCAGGCAGAGGTACTGAGTCTGCCATGTGCACTCCAGGATGCTGGTGAATGTGAATCTGGTGAAAAATTCCTACATAACAGAAAAATAATTGTAACACTGGGCTACCTTTTCTTCTTTTTCCTTTAATACCTGAATTTTATGTGACTACAGAGTTTTCAAACAGCTATATCATAACAGTCTGTCGCAAGCGTATTGGGTATTTCAGTTTGCCAGACCTGTCATAATAAATTAATTACAGGATGTTGCAGAAGTGGCTGAGTTCCAGCAGCATCTTGCACAGTTTAATATAGACCTATTTCCCCATTTCGATGTATTTGTGGTTAGATAAATCCTCAGAAAATTTACAGCTGCTACACACTAGTTTATTATACTCCCTGCCTTTGCAGGCGATATAAATGCAACAAAAATTTGAAGTCTGCTCAGAGCATAGATTTTACTGATATTGCTTTACCGGTGTGGAAACATTTTTTCCGCTAAAAGTGGCATCTGCAGTTTCTGCTGATTGCTTGCATTTGAGCATTAAACAGGACTTGTAAACTTGCTTGTCACAGCCAAACGCACCGAAAATTCATTTGGCTTGACAAAGTCCTCACAAACAATCAGGTGGATGAAGTTTTGTATGAAATGCAGAGCTGATATCTTCATCTATGACTGCAAGAGAGAAAATGTTTTTGCAGCCTTTCAAGTTTTAGCATACACTAATTGCAGCCATGATGTTGTGGCTCAAACCCTGTTCCTTGCTGATTTTGCTGGAGCTTTGAGTATAGGGGTCCCTCTACTCTGAGCAGCTTGCAGGACTGGCACTCTACACAAACAGCCCAGTGCTGGTAAACAAACCCTTCTGAAGGGGAGGGCAGCAAGCAACCTGCACACAACAGATGAACAAAAGACAAAACTCCTGTCAAAACCACTATGAGGAGAACACATCTACATGTAAGAAAGGGATCCTATGACATTAAATGTTTGAAAGAGCAGCTTGATTCTTGAAGTTCCAATCTCTGCTGCAGCTGTTTTGCACCAGATGACGAGGCTGGAGAGGACTGAATCAAGGCAGAGGTGCCTATTGCAACAGAACAATAAAGGTGCCTCCTGAAAACCTGTACCACAAATCAGGGAATGAAAGCTTCATCTCTCCTAACAGCTCTATAAGTCAGACTACATGGAACTCCATAGGCTGTAGCTCAGAGTTAGAACACCAGAGAGCTAAGACTTACTGGGGGGACACAGAATGTTGTTCATGGGTTCTGAGAGTTCATCCCGAAAGTTTCTGTAAATGGCACAAAATAAATGTTTTAAAAAGTGAAGTGGTTAAATATCTGAATTTCTAAAGTCTAAAAAACACGACTGAAGCAACCAAAGCTTTGCTATAACACACCTACATGCTATCTTCTGTTCCTTCTTCTGAAGTTCCAATTTCTAATTGCCACATTTTTGCAAGTCTCCCCCAAGCAGCAGCTTTCTTCTCAAGTTGCTTATTTCCCCCTCTCAGACCTCCTCTTGTTTCTATTCCCTACATGCAGCAGTTTTGTTCCTAAAGCATGTATGCTAAACGCCAAGCAATAAACCCCCTTGACTGAACTAACACAGTATACTTTTACAAGTGCAGGTGTACTTAAAAAAAGTCAATTTGTTTGCAATATTCTGTGTGGGCACTGGACAAAATGCTAAGGGAAAAACCCTGGAGTACCAATCTTTACATGAATCTTCCTGACCTCTCTCCACTAGTCAGAAAACATTTCTATCCCCTCCCAATTTCCACATCCATAAAATAGGTTGCACTGCATACATACTAATTTCATACATGCTGGAAAAGGATCATTAAAAAACCCCGTCACTCTTTGTGTTTACCAAACAAGTGTTTTTGCTCTAGTCTGTTCCCGCCTTCAACAAAGTATTTCCTATTCACCTGAGTAATTAGAGCAGAAGGATGTAGTGAATGAAGTGCCTCATTATCAAGTTTGCATCCACGGTCTCTGCAGAATGACTACCATGCCGGCTATTTTTCATAGCTGTCTGCTTTTGCTTGCAATGGGCCATTGTTAACCCTAAATGATCCTGACATTCAATTCTCCGTCAGACAATTGCGTCCAGCCGGCAGATTTAGTTCACTAGTCAACAGAGACTTTCGGTTGTCATGTTCCTCTGTGTTCTCATTAGCCCTTGTTTGACTGTGATCCATCCCCTACTGCCTTCTGAATTAAGTGATGCTACAAATACACTTATTATGTTTTATGATGTCTGTTCCTCAAATTATTTTAAGGAAAAACCTAAATGCAATTTGATGGCTATTGGGAAACACAGGGAAAACATGGCCACACATTTTCTTCTGCATTGCTGATTTACACACAGTTCTCAGTATCTCTGCCATATCATAAAAACATAATAGTCACTCTATGGTGTAACCACACACTCACAAAACCTACAAACACCAGAACAATGAAAGACCCAATATTCACACTTTTTAAAGCAACATTTTATCAGGTTTGTTCCAGCAATGAACTCGTGTCACCATCTAAGGAAGTCTCACAGAGACTTTTATAACTCTTGCATTTTAATTCACACATCATGGCTCAGAAAGCAATTTTGCAGGACACCGTAATGCTTCATCTAATAAAAAAGGAAAATTTTCAGTAGGCAATCTGAATCCTTCTGGAATTCTTTTCTTCCGCTGAAATTTAAGTCCTCTAAATACTTAAGCAATATTTAGCAAATATACAAGCTATTCACTATAAAGTGATTTTAGAAAATATGTAGATTGCATTAACACAGAAACAAGAAGCATTATATAAAGTTTTTTAATTAAAAACTTCCTTTTAAACCATTAAAGCATTTAAAAGTTTTATCCTTTTTTTGTAAATTTAAAATCCCAACAGCAATGTTTGAAGAATAAAAACTCTATTAATACCAAAAAGCAGTTCTTCTAAAAATGAATGCATCAACCATATTTTTGAACAAAAGGTAAAAACTGTCTTTGCCACTGTGCCATGCTCATAGTTTGTTAAAGAGATTTTAGGGTGAAGGTTCTAATTTTAATACTGAAGGATCATAAACCTTTTTAAATTTCAGATAGTTTTGTTCCTTTTTTGTGAAATGAATGCAGAAAACTAGCACCACAGTGACACTGTGTATAAAGGAAAAGAAGTCTCTAACCAACCATGTGGTAGGGAAGAAAAAAAAATTATAGAAGCAAAACAAAAGCTATTGCAATTACAAGAAAACATTATGAAAAGTTTATTTTCAACTCCTGCGTTTTCATGTTTGGCTCTTATCTGATTCCTTCTGCTTAATTGTTATTTGGAACTGTGCCTTGGAAGACACTACTGCTGCCTCTCCTCTCAATTTGGAAAGTGTGGCAAAGCAGCTCTATTCAGCTTCAGAGCAGTGAACATAATTGGAGCCCTAGTTCGCAAGCATGAAAGGAGGTGCTGTGCCTTTGATTAGAACTACCATCTCTCCATGGTGTTTATCTGAAGTGTTATTTCTGTCTTCAGTGTCGACAATGGCAAATTAACATTTTACAATGCTTTCCAATGAGCTCCCAGATCTTGGCTGCTGCTCAGCTCTCCCTGATGTGGAGCCTGATGTCACGCTCTGCCCTTGTTTTAAATGTGACCCAGGACATTTTAAGAAATGTAAGATGTTGAGATTTTTCCCCAATATAAAATCTCTAAATGCCACATGTCACACAGGACGATGAGCTGGAACGCACTGCAGGGACATAAGAGGTGGGGAGCCTGGACAGAATCAGGCAGCTCCAGGACTGAGGTAATTTTACACCACCTCTGACTGGGGAAAGAGACATTACTAAGCTTCCAGTACACACATGCAAGCCCCATTTAGGGCAAGGCTCCATGCACACACTCCAGGCAGAGCAAAGTTAGGACTGCTGGCAAATAGCAGCCACCAGTGGGGTGAAAAGAGAGGATTAGCTGCTGTGCTTTACTCAAACGAAAAAAGTTTACAGATTTTTCTGGCTTCAAAACATGTGCAAGGAAGACATTACAATATACAGCAACTAGTCCTCTGCATCTGGGTGCATTTCACACATCAGTGCCCAGCATTGTTATTTTCACTTCTTTTTTTAATGGAATCAAGTGCCCTGTCTGCTAAATAAGGGCTTTCTAATTTTATGTTATTTATTGCTTCAGAGGGGGAGGAGAAAGAATTTCCTAGCAGAGTAAAAATAAACTGGACATCATCAGTCAGAAAAAATACCAACACTAACTGATAGAAAGTGTTTTGTTTAATATAAAACATAAATTATTTAACATCGTAGATAATTAGTGAAGTCATTAGTAATAGTTCACAAAATAATACTCAAGTAAAAAAATAGAGTAATGATGCTTACAAGTGAATAAGGACAAGTAAAACAAACAGCATAGTTGGATATGAAATATTTCATTCAGACAAAAGAAAGTATATTTGGCATTACTGCTGCCAAAGCAGCCAGAAACTCTGACAAAACTGCAATGAATCTTTACTATGTGCAGCACACTTCATTTGAAAAATACAACTGCCTGGAATTTGCAACATTAATTAATTTTGATAAGAACAAGTAGTCCTACTGAAGACAGTGTAGTTGCATAGGTAGTTCCATAACTCCCTTCAGAGCTGCAAAATGCAGTCCAAACATGTATTTGATGTCAGGAAAATATTTTTTGAAAGCTCGTGTTTTCAGGTACACCTTAATGTCAGCACTCCTTTGGTATTTTACCATTCAGAACACTCTTCTATTTAACTTACAGCACACTTTAAAATGCTACTTTAATAACTTACATAGTGTTTGGGCATACTTTGCTCTAGATCACACTTTTTCACTTGATTCTTTGCTTGCAATGGATTGATCTACAGCCTACACAAATGCCTAAGTGACAGTTTAATCAGATATCAAATTAGGAAACACTGTATTTGACAGTTCTTTTCCAGTCCAGTGAGGAGCTGAACCTTCAAGTTCTGTTGATTTCAAGGAAGCCAGAGCAAAAGTCATCCAAAACAGGTTTGCGCTATTGAGAAGTCACAACTGGTACCATTTTGCATATTTAAGTATTTTAATTTATTTGTTTGTTGTTAATCCTGGAAGAGAGATCATAATTGCAGCCTTCAACGCGCGTAATGAACATCGCCCCAGTATTCAGAAATAAATTACGCCTCTGCGTCATGGTGCTCGTGCTCAAAGGCAATATTTGTCCTTCCACTTGTGCTTAAGTTTGAGCCTCTCGCTGCCTTTTTCTTCTTCTTCTTCAATTCCACCCCACGGGATGCAGGTTCGTTTTCAACACCATTAGTTGTAACTGATGACAGAGGAGTATCGACGCTCATTAAGTTGTGCTGATTTTCTCTCTCGTTCCTTTGTATTCTTTTCTTCTTTTTCTTTGTACCTCTAGAGGAAGGTGGATATAAAAAGAGTAAAAGAAACACAAAGTTAGCCCAAATTTAGAGCTTTTTCCCCCTACAGCTGATGTGTTAGAGCAATTGTCTGCCTGTCCTCTTGAGCACAATGCTGAAACAACTACAAAAACTACTGTTCCACAGCAGAACAAAGACAGAAAAACCATGAAGACAAAATATGAGACCACTCCACTAGTCTACTTTTTATCATAGCACTGCTTTGAAAAGAACTGCTCATGATCTTAAAAATCAGCTCATCTTGATCAACAGACAACAGATGTAATTAAAAAATAGAAATTACCAGTCTCCTCCTCTCATAAAAGCAATTGCACTTGGTTTTTTTCCACTTTCCGAAGCTCAGATACCAAAATATTCATAATCAGGGAGATTCCTGGTTTATTTATGCAGCAAGAGTAAGACACGCAGTCCAAGTGCCTAAGATTAGTTTTTCCATTTGAATATACCTGAACAAGGACAGAGTCAGAAATTGCTGTGACGTCTATTTCTACTTATCAGCCTTCATACAGTGCCAAAAGGATCGGTCAAACTCCTGTGTTCCAGTTGATGCCTCTAACTGGTCTTGCACACGATGGCAGGGATTATGCAGATGTCACACCACTTTCACAATGAATTCCCACTCTTGGCAGAAGTTGTAACTTTAACTATAAATACGTAACTTTTAACTATAAATATGTAACAATATTTTGACTCTAACCTTTCAAAGGAAGGTACTGTCTTTGCTCAAAATTTGTATTGTGCCTAGCACAACAGGCCTTGGTTTATGACCTGAACTGTTTAATGCTGCTGAAACACATAAGCAAAGGGATGAATCAAGACTGAAGAATGTAATGTGTGTCTTTTCCACAAAAATGGTGTTACAAGTGCTGCATCGTTGGTGATACTGTCCTAATGTAATCAGTTTTTATAGATGAAAATGTTTACACATCAGCCTTGCTAATGAACTGATGAATATCTGCCTGTATTTGGAACTTTTTTTAAAGCTAAACTGTATACTCATGAATATGTGGATTGCTGCAGCTCTAGTACTGGAACATCCTGAGGAAAAGGTTTGAGAGTCTAAGAACCTCTGTGTTAGGATTCCTAGAACAATTTGAGGTGCACTGCTGCATGAGGAAACTAGGCTACAGAGTCATAATTATTCAGTGTTGTAAGTGCCAATGCACCAAACCCAGTGTTCAGCTGGGTCTTGTGTAAATTTATGCAGAGCACTACCTAGTGCACCTCAAGGAAACCATACAATGGGAACACACCTAAGGACATCCTGGCTGTGCTGACAAGCAGCAGCTCATCATTACTATTTGAAGGGTAAGGTTACTATGCTATTTCCAATATAAAGCTACTCTAATTTTGAGCAGCAGTTTTCATCTTTTTATTATCTGAACATCAGATGTGATGATGTATCAAAACTTAGATTAAAATCACTTAGCATAATTTCTCTATTTCTTCTAGAGTCTGCAGAAGACATGCGAACTGCTTGGCTAAGATAAAGGTCTACCACCATCTTGTATAAAATTTGTTTTACTATTGAAAAACCTTATTTTCCACCCAGAAATTCTCAAAAACCAGACATTTCATAAGGACTTGTCATTCATGTTCTTTTACAGCAGGTATTGTGTCTGTAGTGAACAATACTATTCTAATAAGCAAACCAGTAAACATTCATTTGGCTTAGCAAGTTGTGCAGGTATTAAAGTTTCACTCCTCCATACTGGAAGTGTGTACTTGACAACCACTTGATTCTTAGGAATTATGCAGTAAATAAATTTCATATCATATACATCAATGTGACATGAATATTAAGTGTATTTTCACAGAAAACAGGAAAATAACAGCATGTTATTTGCACGGTGGAGCAACTATTTAAGTACAGATTGGACTGGATCTCAAGTCATGTTGATATTGCCGTTAGATGCTGAAATATAGACCTTTTCCAGTTAGGATGGCAACACTTGCATGTATGCAAATTTATAAGGATATTTCAAGACACATTGACTGCAGTGACCAAGAAAACTAGAGTCCTGGCAGGTCATGTTTTTGGTAAAAGTAAAGTGAGAGTTTTCACGAAAAATAGGCAGCCCTGTTTCTGAGCTGTTTTATTATCTGATGTGTGCTGTGTAGGTACCTATAAACAGAAATATTGCCAGTTTTTCACACTAGTGGCATCAGCAGTGTCAGAGGATTCTTTTCTAGCTTCAAATTAAGGCAACAGCTTGTAGTCTTTTCTGAAAAAAACCTGGTCCATGTGGTCACTGCTGTGAAGTGCTATGTCATGGAGCATGCATGATTTCAGACTGGAATCTCCATGATGCTCCTGCTCCCTACGGTTCAGAATGAGGGAGCACATTCCAGTGATTGAAGCATGTAGGTGTCTTCTCTCACCTTTCTGAAATATAACTGAAGTAATTTTTGGGCTCCATTCCTTCAGTGTGACATCTTCTCAGGATAGCCCTAGTTTCAATCAAAATGAAAATTTGTATTTGGTATGACTCAAAATTCTTGAATCTTCTTAAATAATTTGTGATTCCACATTTTAAATCTGTGGTGCCACATTTTTCAGTGGATGCCCTGGAAAGGTCACTCAAAATAACTCTTTCCTGAAGTCCTACCAATGGAGTTGAGTTATCCCAAATTTTTGATACTGACTTCTAACAGACTGTGTCAACTGTCACAGTAAGTGTGCTTTTAAGGCATTTCCTTCCTTAATGAATATACTACTAGAATAGTTGTGTCCAAAATTCAACACTGAATTCTGTCAATGTGTAGTTGCACAGCTCACTCCTCATCGTGCTTGAGGGTTAAACTTTCCACTCACAATTTATGTTCAAATTGAGATACAGCTGGAGATACAAAATTCAGATTTTGTATCTACTAATAATCTACATAATTGAAATAATCTACATTATGCTATAAATGCAGATACATACCTGAAAAGGCAGTTCAAATGAGGTATCAGCATTTACAGCATAATGTAGATTATTTATATGAGGAGGGAACCGGTCTGGAAAATGATCAGTGAAAGAACTTTGCTTAGGTGACAGATACAATGGCAAAAATGGGAAGTATTTTCAGATATCAATTTTTGAAGCAAAAATGGTTGCAAAAGCTAAAGATATTGTGGAAACTCCTGTTCAAAATGCTGAGATCTTATCTGCTTACAGCTTTCACGCAACAGAGAGCTATGATTTTTAAGAAACGCAAGTGTCACATCAAAGGTGCTGCTGGCATCTTTTTAGAATGTGAGAACCTTTTGGAATTACATTAATTAGCTTTTAGAAGGTGTAAAAATAGCTTTCAGTCTGCAGCAATAAATCCTAATACACAGCTAAGGGATGCCAGTGAGAAACCACATATCCCTGAGTTTTGATTGCCATATACATTATAGTCCTTGCTCTTCTGGGGATGTGCATATGTATATGAACTGTTATTTCCTTTGCATTTTGGGTGTGAAGCACTCTCCCACTGATCACCCTAAAGATAACTTCTTTTTTGCTTGAAAAAAAATCAACCCTTCCAACATTTCTCACAGTTTTCAAACAACAGCTGTAGGAACAACACTGCAAATTGTTTTAAGCATTTCTTGCTTACTGTGTTGTGGGTGAGTCTCTATCTGTGTCATGTTTGGAGGTAAATTTCAGGTCCCCTGACTTACTGGTGACTGGTGACACCTGTAAAAGAGACAATAAAAGCAGGAAGGTAAAAAGACAACAGACAACGGGGCCAACACATGTGCATAGAAAACCCACCAGCTTCCTGAATAAGGAGAGAATATACCTCGTTTGAAAAAGAATGTCTATCAGCCATAAAATGTTAACTCCTATGTGGTTACAAACAAGGAAACAGTGCCCTGCTGTAAAAAAAAAAAAGGCTGCTTGCAAATAAAAGACAGTTTTCAGGTATATGTAGAAACTAGAGGTTAGGAATCTGCTTGAAGCCAGCTTAAAACACATATTGGTTTAAAAGAATTGTTATTTGTGCTTCTTTAAGTAAAAAAGCAGAATGCTATAAAGCCTTCTTATTGCATCGTTTTCACAAGAAAAACCCGTATTTTTTAATCCTGCAAGTTTTATTCAAAAGCAGTTCAAATCACTCCAGGTTACTCTGTAGTTCAGGGCTAAAAAGATCCCCCAAATCTGGAAAAGCAGATTCTCTCCCATCCAAAGTAATTAGAGGGTCTCTGTACAGCTTGCTCCCTCTACAAATAAACTTAATTCTAACAGGTCTCAAAGGTAATGGAAGAATTCCCTTAAGGAAATGTGAATGCCCTTCCTGAGACTTCAGGAACAGATTATTTTATTAGTTTAATATTCTTTTTCTGCTGACTTAGAATAAACAGGATCAAGCTCCCATTGACTTACTGAATTCATACATTTACACTGCACACAACAAACATGTTCAAACATTAGTCATTAGAATTAGTCTGCTGTAAAAACACAGATTGCTGCATTAGTTTAGATAAAAGTCAGCCAATTAGAATACAATAATGTAGCAATAGCAGGGCTAGGAAGAAAAATCATCTACTTCACACACAAAATCCTTGTTAATACAGTAATAAACTTGAGACTAAGTCAATGGTAAAAGTAAACACAAAAGAAGGAAATATAATACCACTGATATGAAAAATACAAGGGAGTGTTGTAAAGGGAATGACTCCAAGTAATTAATACTTCCTTCAGCATTTATAACCTTGTGGTTCCTTGCCATACATACAATCATTAATTCACTCTTCTCACAGTGAAAACAAAATATTTTTCAGAAAATCCTGTGTGAATGATGTTGAACCATTTTACCCACATTTCTGAGCTAATATTACAGAATCTTCTCACTAGACAATTACAATAATAAAAGATGAACCATTCCAAAGAACTGTAGATTTCCCTGAAGTGCTGCTACAGAAGACTGACCACTTATAAAAATACACTATGATTTTTAATAATTTCAGACACCTAAACACAGAAAATTACCCTTTTTTTTACAGTTAGAATTTTAAAGTATCCACTAAATTAAGCTGCTTAACTGAAAATTCTCATGATCTGTTTTAAAAAGAACTCATCACACAGCCTTTCATAAACTAAAGCACAGCTTTTTAGTATGAGTACCCAGGAAAGAAGAGCACACAACTGGAGACATTCAGATAGCTGTTCATCTCATGTGGCAACTCATGAGGATTCCTAGATCTGTGGAGACAGAGTCCCAACACTCCACAGTACCGTTTACGACCCTTTTTTTTTTCATTCCTATAAACTTTCAAGCATGTAACAAGGAGGAACGAGATTCTAGATCTTTATGAATCAGATAGCGCTGCCACTACCTCCTTTTGTCTGTCCCACACACCTTTGTGTCCCTCTCAGTCTACTCCTTGACCTTCTTTTCCCATCCTAGTGATGTAAGAAGTAGCAGTACTGAAGAAACAAGGGGATCAGTGGCAGATGCAAGGAGGCAGCGCAGGAGCTGGTGAAACAAGGGGATGAAGCTTCAGGAGGAAGAAGTGGAGGCTGGGAAAACATGCAGGTCTTTGGCAAAGGAGGTGTGGTAACACACACTGGGAACTCACTAAGGACATGTCAACGTCAGGAGCAAGCCAGAGAAGGCTGGAATATGGAGGAGTTGAGGAGGCTGTTGATCTCAGCTTTGTCCATTTCTAAACATCTCAACCATTTGTTATGCATGGGCAAATCTCCCAGGAAGCTCCAAACAGCTCTGCACTATCGTCACTGCCTCTGTACTAGGATCCAGTAAAGCTGGTGCTGGAACAGGCATGATGTGAGCCAGACACTCCTACAGATTGCAGAGCTTAAATATTAATATAGCATTATTAGGGAAATGATTGCTTTAAAGAAAAACACCTTAACATTTCAGACACTTCTGAATATTTTTCTGTTTACAAGAACAAATGCTGAACAGGGTACAAAAAATGAGCTTATTTGTACAGTGCCACTAATGGTGTTCAATTTTGTTGCCATGTCCTAATTCTCCCCCTGTTTATGAGATAGAACACACCTGAAGAAGAGAACATTAGTTCATGTCAATTGTAGAAGCTTGGCTTTTCCAAAGGTTTTTTTGCTTTATGATCATAGAAGTGAAAATTGTAATAAAGTACATATTTTCCTTTTCCAAAGGGCTTGCTTGCTTTACATCTCTTTCATTTCATACTTAATTATCTCTTGCTGCCACATAAGAAGCAACCAAAGCAATATAAATAAAGGCAAAATACACAAAAGCATATCAAGTTCCTGATCCCTGCTATAGAATCCACAGCAGTAAATCAAGCACTAAACCCTTCCTCTGCAATTTGTGGGAGCAATCAGGTATTTCAGAACACACTTCCTAAAAGAATCTGAAGCAGACAGCATCTAAAGGAAATCCTAAGGACACAGTCCCACCCCAAATCTATGTTTTTGGTGGTGCTTTCCTCTAGGCTGTGCAAGAGTTGTCCCTAAGACTGGTCTGGAGAGATTCTCTGGCAGACTAGGAGGTAGATGGACAGAATAGAGTGATGCAGGAAATCTATTCAGATGATTCAAGCCATGACAGTAAATGAGTTTGCTCTATAGCCTACAGAGGAACTCTCCCATAGAAGCTGTTTCTACAGAACTCCATCTAATTAAAAACTCATTGGATCACAGATGGCAAGAATGAACATGTCTCTGAGCCTTTTCATGCTGGTCTTTAGGACGCTACACTCAGTACTAACTCTGTATCTTGTTTTCTATTATGCAGTCCGTGGATAAAAGATTCACAGCCACGTATTTAACTACCCAAAACTATGCCAATGCCTGCTGTCAAAACTGTTCTAACAAGTCAAGTTCAGGAGAAATGTGACACCACACCTCACTCATCATTTTCTTCCCTGCTACTCTGCATCTGTCCACACATTTTCCCATTAAATGAACAACTGGCAAAGACCTTTGCTAGCAGAATTACATATATTTCTTTTGCCATGACCTTCCTATTTAAAATGCAATTAACTTACAATTGCTTCCCCCCCCCCCTCCCCCCCGCCTTTAG
>JAYDZK010000169.1:56901961-56978634 GCA_034509185.1 Euphonia xanthogaster | reverse complement strand
CACACTGCCGCCCCCCCCCCCCCCCCCCCCGCCTTGAGTGTTTTTAAAGAACAAGCCTGTGTAAATCAGACTGACCATATTCTGGCCCTTATACCTAACAGTATTAGCATAGATGTGAGAATCTAGAAGAACCATGGCTCAGTATACAAGATAGACATTGGCATGAATTTCTCTCTCGTGCACAAAAGGAAAAATCTGTTGGGTGAAAACTGTGGTCATGGCTTAACACCAGCAAATACTGCATCTCAGAAATCAAATCACTACATGAGTTTTTAAGGGATAACAAAAGGGCGAGGAGGAAGAGTGGAGACAAGATACTTCAGATTGAAGCAGTATGGTTTATAACACCTGTTTTCAGTCTTAACGATTTGGCCTCTGGGAATTTATATGGGATCAGAGCTTTGCATTAACATTTGCATTAAAAAGTTCAATTCTCCTCAGAAAGAGGCTAAGAAAAAGAAGAAAAATGGGGAAGGTAGAAGTCAGCTTGCTCCTGAGATAATATGGGTCACTTAACAGCATTTCTGGTTCCACTTGACCAACTCAGTGGCTCAGCCTGATTCTTCCTATCCTTAAACAGACTGGTCACCTACACTAAATGTCTATGCATGAAGTTTCCCCTTCTCTTCTTTCCCCCAACAGGTATTAATTTGCTTATAAACCAGATACCTTCTCTTTCAACGACTCAAGTAATACAGGTGTAAATATTTCTTGAGACAGAACACATAGCTACCAGCTTACAAATAAAGTAGCACCACACATGCTTAAGAAAGAGTAATTCAACTTGCATGTGCAGCTAACACATCGGAGGGAAGGGATGCCATCCAGAGGCACCTCAAGAAGCTTGAGAGCTGGGTCTATGCAAACCTCATGAAGTTCAACAAAGCAAAGTACAAAGCCCTATAACTGGGTTGTGGCAATCCTAGACACACCTACAGGCTGGGCAGAGAAGTGATCGAGTGCAGCCCTGTGGAGAAGGACTTGGGGGTGATGGCTGATGACAAACTCAACATGAGCCAGCCATGTGTGCTCACAGCCCAGAAGGCCAAACAAATCCTGGGCTGTATCCAAAGGAGTGTGGTCAGCAGGTCATAGGAGGTGATATGACTCCAGACTCCACCTGGAGTGCTGTGCCCAGTTCTGGACATGGAACTGGTGGAGCAAATCCAGAAGAGGGTCACAAAGTTGATTAGAGGACTGGAGCACCATCCCTATGAAGACAGGCTGAGAAAGTTTGGGCTGTTCAGCCTGGAGAAGAGAAGGTTGTGTGGAGAATGTGTGGAGACCTCATAACCTTCCAGTGTCTCAAGAAGCCCTACAGAGAAGCTGGAGAGGGGCTCTTTTTCTGTGTCCTGATTTCAGCTATAGCAGGTTTAAATTCTGTGCAATAGCTGGGAGAGGCACAGCCAGGACCCAAATGTGATAGGACCTCACATCATTGCTAGGGGTGGGGGAAAAAGGACTCTTGGAGAAGGGTGTTCCTTCCAGTCCAAAACTTGGTGGGGAGAAGCCATCTGGCACTAACTTATTGTAGCAGGCTCCACAGAGAGCATCTTTGGATGTGAATCACTCTCTCTTTTGTACACTTTTGTTATTAACATTGCTGATGTTACTGTTCATTTTCTTATCTCATTGCTGTTTACAGTAAATTGCTCTTATCGAAACCCACGATCTTCACCTTTTGTGCCTCCAATTCTCAACTTCATTCTGGTGCAGTGGAGAGGTGGGGGAGGAAGTGGGAGCAGGAGAGTGGTGTGTGGATTGGGAGAGCCTCAGTGGGGGCACTGAACTGGGGAGTACCATTCCCATAACAGCCTGTAATGACAGGAAAAGGAATAATGGGTACATTGAGAGAAGGGAAATTTAGGTTACATATTAGGAGGAAATTTTTTACTGTGAGGGTGGAGAAACACTGAAACAGGTTGCCAAAGAAAGTTGTGGATGCCCCAACCCTGTGAGTGTTCAAAGCCAGGTCAGATAAAGCCTTGAGCAACTTGGTCTAGTGGGAGGTGTCCCTGCCCATGACAGAGGGGCTTGGGACTGGATGATCCTTAAGGTCTATTCCAACCCCTTCACATTCTATGATTCTATCTCAAACAGTACAAACTGCATTTTAAAGGAAAAACAGAGTACCAAGAAATAGAAACTAAAGAACTCAAAAGCTAAAATATGTCAATACTGGGTAAAGATTAAGAAAAATGGCCCATTCCTCATAGATGGTGCCATAGTAACATTACCTTCAGATGAATGATTTCTTAAAGAATAACCAAAGTAATTACTACTCCAAAAGTAGGATTTATAAAGAAATATCTATTTTATAATGCTATTAAACAATATATGTGGAAGACTACGCTGTAGCTTTGCAGATTTGATTCTAGAAAAGTATAGTTTCTTGCAGCCCAGATGTCAATATATTCAGAGAGATCTGTAATCATATTAGCTAGGAATGAAGCCCAGAATTATGAACTTCACTACAATACATTCTAATTCAATTGAAAATCACTTTTTTCTGCTATCTCCCTGAACCTTGAAAATGAACAGACTTCATGATGTGTCAAAAGTCTTCAGCTCTATTCACTGCAAGAGTTTCATAATAGTAATTCCTTAGTATTTCCCTCATTAGCATAATCATATCTTCCTACTTCCCCCTCCTCTTCCTAAAAGATAATCAGTCTCTGAAGTATTCCTCAGTAACCTGAAGAAAGGTAACATTAATGGAGAAAATAGAAACAATACAAACTATAAAATAAAAGTGTTTGATGAAACAAATAGAAAAACTTCTAGCTATTATTTTGAAATATGGAACAAGCTTTCTATGATTTTTAAATTTTTAGATTTAATAAATGAATTTTAAGCCCAGAAAATCACCCACATGTAAACAGCTCAAGCCCAGGGGAAAAGCATCAATTGCTTGGCAGGTTAGTTTCGGACACACTGGGCAAAGTATTCACAAAGTCTGATAAGGACCTCCTCTAGGCAGAAGAGTGAGACCATGAATTATTTATATGAACAATGAAAATCCCTAACTTTGTTTAAATATACATGGAATTAAGTTTTGATGACCTTTGGGTAGATTATTCAAATTGTGCAATAATAACGTGGTTCTTGCCAGTAAGCCTTTTCTTTTTTTTCTATTTACATCTTGACATAATTTTCCAAAGATAAATATACCAGAAAAAATACTTTCTTACACTTTTAATGGAAGTTTTAAATTTACTATTTTGTCTATTAGTACTTCCTACTATTATCATGTAACATGGCATTGCATATTTAATATTCAGAATCCAGTTACATGTATTTCATGTAGTGAGTGGCAGGCCATTGAATTACAAAACATATTCACAAGATCTTATAGCCAGCAGAAAATTTCTGGGAAAAAAAAAAGACACTCTATCGACTTTGAAATGTTTCTGATTGGCCAAAATTTTGCAAAACCCACATTATGGTTTCTAATAGAACCCTATCTGAATTCCTGTCCTTTCCACCTTCATCTTAAGGAACCTGAAAACAACACATTAACTGGAGCAGCCAGTTGAAGAATTCCAAGAAACAGAGATGGACTTATCATCAGTGCAGTGAGAACTTCACTCCATGAAATTTCAATTGGCAGTTTACATGCATGTTGTAATTAAAGATGATTATGACCTAATTTTGTGGCTCAGGAGTTAAGTAACTCCTAAGGCAGGAAAACAAGGTTTGCATAAAATTATTGTTATGAATGCAAAACTGATGACAGAAAGTATTTTGAAAGAAAGTTCTTTGAACTAAAGCTTTTCTAGAAATTATTTGCAAAGCTTAATATTGGATCTTAAGTATTACACCTTCTTATAATGTTAAGAATTCCACTTCATTCACTCATAAAGCTCTGACAATTAGCTGGATATGCATGTGGAAAACTATCTGCAGTTAGAAAACTATTCTTAATTAGACTATCTGGTATTCTCAGTAATTAAAACCATAGTCATAGTCAATATTTTAAGTGCCTTATTTAGTCTTGAACAGTACCAAAATCTCACAAGTAATTGCTAGGATGATTTTCACAGTAACTGCTTTGCAGTCTTAACAGTGCTAAACATTTGAGTAATCCTCAAAAAATCCCAGAAAGAGCAATCGATATGGCAGACCTCGGTATAACTAAGTATTTGGGAAAACATACTTGTGTCCAAAAAACAAACAATTAAAATATTAATTTATATTTTACTGCTTGTGTCAACAACTTAAGCAACAACCTAATTACTCAATAAATATTTTTGGATTAAAAAAATAAAAGCTTTTCTGCCAAAGCAAAAAAACCAAACCAAACAAACAAAAAGCTAAACCAAACAAAACCCCAACAAAATGCAGGGTTTTACTAAGTTTTTCTTATCTCCCATATAAAGGAAATTGACATTTCCCTTCATCAGGTCTTATACTGAAAAAAAGTGAAAGGAATAGGAAGAAAAGTTGCTGTGTCACTGCTGCAAGACAGGAACTGCCATAACCGATGAGCCCCCTCAGTGGTCATCGTAGCAGTTTTGTCTCAGAAGTCTCTGGTATTGCCTAAAGCCAAAGCCCTGTAAAACTTTCATTCATTCTGGCAAACAGCTGAATGACAAGTTGTTTCTTCTAAGCAGAACTCTGCAGCTTTTGTAAACCTATTACACTTCAAGGCATCATAAGTCTTACAGAGATTTGATGCATCATTTGGTTAAGCTCACTATCCTCTTGATGGTTTATACGGTGCTGATGTGACTTGAAATTTAAAAAATTCCACCAAATCATCTTTTCCAGTCATTCCAATGCTTTTGAAATCTCAGCCATTACGTCAACCTAAAACGTGTTATTAAAGTAATTAATCCCTAAGCACACACATTTAAGAGTGTCTTGTAGTAGTTGAGTTCACCAGGGTAACTAAGCATGGCATAAACAAAAATTTCCCTCTACCAATAGTAGATGTGTTCTTCTACTAAGATTCCAGCTTAATGCTCCCTGATCTTGTTTAACAGCAGAAGGAAAGAAAAGTAAAAGAAAGAAGAGTGCATTGACTTCACATCAGGTACTACTTTGTACGCTCTCTCCAGTGCTCATTCTTTGCTAGTTTAATCTCGTATGTATATCTCCTTATATATGTTTTTCCAGGACCTGTTTCACAATTTCCCTCTAGACTCTGTATGATTTTGTACTACCCTTGGCTGCTGTGCAAGATGAAAAGCAATGTATATGCTTGGTTTTGGACTAATACTGTACATTTGATTCATTATGTCTTTCTTGTAGACGACTAAAAAATTCCAACTAATTGTTAAATATGTAGTTAATTTAACTCAAGGTATAAGCAGAATTCAATTTAAGAGCATTAATAATATTAAAACCCAGTGTTATTAAACCAAGCACTACCAGTAATAAAAAACTATTGTTAGAAAAATATGTCAGCCATAGACACTTGAGAAATTCTAAGCAATCGAAACTAATCAAATGTTGCTTCTCACAAAGCTGAATAACAAATATGGGTTGCAAATATTAGTAACAGTAGTTGGTGTACATAAAAGTATTGTGATACAGTAAATTGACTAAATTCCTACCAGAATAAACAGAAAAACATATGTGGATAACAATGACCAAGTCTAATAAAAATAGCTATAACAGCGCTTCTCTCTCTTCTAATCCAGGCATGAGTGAAACTGGGTGATTCCAAAAACATCCTCTGGGATACCCTCCTTGCCTCTAGCCATGCAGACAATAAATGAAAGAAATCAGTAGTAATGTGATTTTTTCCTATATTTATTCCAGTCTACCTTTACAGAAGTATCTGGAAGTAGAGTACCCTTGTATTTCCTGGACAATGGTTTGCCTAGCAATTTCTCAGCTACAGAGAGGTAAAGGATACTTCAGATTAATTACTACTACTCAGTGTAGTGATTTTTCAAGTATAGTTAGGAACAAAACACTCAGTAATTCAATTTATAGCAGTTGGCTTCAAGAAGACAGCCAGCTTCAACAAGATTGCCAAGCGAGTAATCTCAATAATTTCTTAAATGCTATCTCTATATTCACCTACTGAAAACAGAAGCTGCACAAAAAGGTCAACAGAAATAGTCTTGAGTGTTTTAACCTTGAACTGCAATGTCTTTTCCAGCCTAAATAATTCTATGATTGTATATACCATGGAGGAAAGATTAGATGAATCATTTGAGAAGTCCCCAAAAGTTTAACTGAGCAACACAGAACATGCTTGGAGTCTTGCAAATCAGACACAAAATATTAGATTCAATTTTAGGAAAGCACATGGTCAAATAATTTGAAAGAAATCTGAACAATACTTTTAAAGTAGTTGTGTTAGTACCATCTCAGCAAATGAAAATGAACAGTTGTGGAAAGTACACTTATTAAGGATACAAACATTTTTAAATAAAAATTTCTTAAATTCTAAAAGTTATTGAACAAGTTTTTAATTACTTTTTCTCTTAGAAGATATCCCATGTTTTAAGACAATCATTAGTTTTATTTCACAGAAGGGAAACATAAGCATGCAAAGTTTCTAATCCTCTGAAGAAGAGAGAGTTAATTGGCCTGCTTTGCTTATAGTGGAATCTCTAAAAATCAGGGGAAAAAAACCCTAGTCGATAAAAATCGAATGCCCATTTTTTTTCCTGGACTAAATATCAGGTCCTATTTCTTTTTCTTCTGTACATATTGTATATTCTGACTAACAAAAATCACAGAAACAGGAATGGTTATGCACACATAACCTCTGTAAACTTGGAGTCAATGGAAGATTTGCCACCCATTAGAATGGTGGAAGTAAGCAGGATATTTAATTGCCACATGATGGAACAGCTGATTCCACACAAGATAAATATTAAACTTCTACTGGAAGTATACCTACTTGCCTGGAATGAGATCTACACATAAGTATTTTTTACATAAAAGATCAAAAATTAATACAGTCCATGTGGCACACAAAAGACAACCTACCTCTACCTAGAGAATCCTTCCTTCTCAAATTATTACCTTATCTAGCGTCAGAAAACCTTCCTCTGCGTCTCTTGGTCCTTCTGGTAGGAGAGGAGCAGAATCTGGTATTAATCCTGAAGGTTGTTCTTCATATTCTTCTGAAAAGAGGAACCACAATTCACCATTATTAGAGCTATGAAAGAATTTGTGAACCACCATGACATTACAGTCTAGCCAAAACCAGGATATGAACGAAAACAGATGAAAAATGTTTGAAGGCAAATGTTGTACGAAAATTTAAGAAAATTTCTCCCATAAACCTTTATTTATACTAGCAAGTTTAGATTTAAATGTAATTTATATATTGGTTACTGTATAAAACCATTCAAACATTTGCTTAAGAACAAAGTCCATACTGTTAGGAAGCAGCGGACACTTACCAAACCTATCTTACATATTTCTTTTTATTCAATAATATCATCATCAACTGCAATAGCAAATTATTTGCTAGAGTTTTTTTTCACAATTGTACAACTGCCTCAAAAATTTTGTTTAGGTTTTGTCTTTCTTTGTTTTTCAGAACACTTTTATAAGGCCCTCACTGAAAATTCTCCCTTCAGACTTCTCTCTGGGTTATCTTACAAGGAGGAAAGACAGGACAAAGTGCACAGGATGTACAAGGAGAAGACAGTAGGGAAGGGCATAGTAAATCTAACTTTAATTGACTCCATCAAGTGAGCACAGTGTTATGTGCAAGTGTTTTTTAGGAAAGAGGCTTAAATGCTAGATTTCACTTTAAAGACATAGGGAGGAACTAAAAAATGGGGAAAACCATCTTGAGAAATGTTGGGTTAAAAGAGAAATGTTGGGTTAAAAGATTTCTAAATACCAGTATAACTGATAGTTTGATAGTTTAGGAAGGCAAATGAATTTCAGCATCTTTACAGCAGTGGACTAAGTAGGATGCTTCCTATATTATTTGTTTAAATCCATCTAGGTTTGTCTGTATCAGTTTAATCAAAACTGTTTTAATGAAAAGGACCTGGTAGCAACTTCACTGCTCAGATGTGAGATTTAACCATTACTGTTCTTTTAAAACTTCATACTGAAATTGGGAACTGAACATTCTCCATTAGAGCAGGGGGAAAATTAAGAGTTTGTACAAAAGCTAGATTTAATGGAAATTGCCTAAGAAAAAACCCCAAGATGTTTGTGAAACACTCTGATGTGTCCTAAAACATTGCCAAGCTGGGGCCTGAATTAGGTGGCTCTGTGTTAGAGGAGACAAGGGATCAATCCAGCTGACAGATAATTAAGTCAGTAACAAGCTGACTTATTCCATAAGCTGAAAGTGCAATGGTTAGCTAACTTAATACAATTTTTGCACCACAATAAGTCATCATTATGCCACGTGTGTACTACATAAATTTCTATCTTCAGAACAATAAGCAGAACAGCACGGTAAAATCATGGAGCATCAGTTAAACCCACACCGGTATACCAGGAAGACAGCAGTAAACTTACTTTCACCAGCCACATAATTAGCTGGAAAATAGCCTTGCTGTCCATTTGCTAGGCTGCCAAACCACCAGTTATCATTATCTTTGTATAACACTTGGATAATGTCACTGCGATGGATGGTTAGCTCATCTGATCGATGCGCTGTGTAGTCATAAAGAGCCACTACCTAAAAGAGAGATAAGAACACCACAGCTTTATCACAACCATGCCACAGAGAAAAAAGCGCAACATTCACTTCCTCTTGCAGAAAAGCAGCTGAAACCAAAGCTGCACTTTGGTAAAAGCTGAGGCTGCCTCAAGTTTTGCTAATGGGATCAGGGGTGGTGGGAAAGCAGCAGGAGAGGCAAGATAAAGGACTGTGGGATTGCAGAAATGGTTAAGAACATTCAATTCACTAAGATTAGCTTCAAAACAGCAGCTGTTAGTTTTATAAGCAATTTGCTTGTGAAGCAAAAGGGAAAAAAAAACTTCATACAGTCACTTTCTCAGAATTGTTACACCACCTTCAGATCCCATTCTCTGTGTGCTCATGAAGCATATGTGTTTGAATAAATACTTCAACAGTATGACAGCTTTATCCAAGGAAAAATTTAATACAAAAAGACATTGCAAAGTTTTGCTTTGATCACTCCATTTTTTCTTTTTTCTTTTCTATTTTTCGTTTGTTTTGTTTAGCAGTAAGCATTTGGATATGCAATTTTATAAATATCTGCAAAAAATACATTTATATTCCGTTTCACATAATAAATCTGTTTGACAGTGAAATTCAGTGCAGCTATATTTTTATGAAAAAAAATACTAACAGCGATCAGGACCATGGATACTACATATAATAAACTACTAGAAGCCTGCTTTCTACCCTGAATATGAAAATATTAAGTACAATTTCTTATTTTCCTATGCCCCATGAACAAAAATCTGTCCTAGTGAACTCTGAGCAGAGAAGCATGAAAGAAAAACAAATGAACTGAAAGAATAACGGAACTGCTCACTTCCCTCATCATAAGTGAAGAGCAAAATTATGACCTATTTTACACACACAGAATGCTGTGTGTAAAATTTCCTAGCTACAATCTTCACCTCATATTCCTCTACTAAACCGTAAGTAGAGGTCAGAAACAGGGATCATTAGGAGCAAAAGGTGAGGTAATGAGACTGAAGGAGACAGCAAAGTTATGATGATACAGATAGGAAAAACCCCTTTTTATTACTCATGCATGCATTTAAATTTTAAGACTGCTGAATTCCACAGTGCTTTTTATATTTGTATTTCTGCTTTGAGCAAGATCACCTGCGAGTTGTATGTGTAGAAATACAGCCAATGTCACTTGTATTGCCATAATTCCATGTCACCAATTAAACAGATTAAATCAGTTATGAATGGGAAAAGATGGAAGTGATTCTACCATTGTAAATTTATGTGGCAATTTGTGAGCTGGTCAGCACCAAAAAATTAGTATCAGCATAGTTTTCAGTAGACTGGAAATTTACCTAAATATGCATTCAGTAGTCCTGAATTTACATCAAGAAGCTAAACCATGAAATGTGTTTTATCATAACTCTCCTCCCTGCATGATGAAAGCTAACAGTAATTACAGGTGATGTTGGCAGTACAGAAATATAAAGTGTAGAACAGAACCAAACTAAACCACAGTAATGAGAACCATGACCATGTCCAGTAAGAGGTGCTCTAACAGTGCCCACTTCAGTTAAGTGACAATCTCATGAAAACCATGAGGTCACTTAAGGTAAAAAAACCCAAAACGGAATGTAGGAATGCAACACTAATTACTTGGCAGCGTGAAAAACAATGAAAGGCAGAGCAAGAACTACTTTTTTTTGCAGGATCTTTTGCAAGATACTTCTGGTGCAAATGTATTTTTTCTTTAAAAAATTTAAAAAATTCAGTCACGTGGAAACTGCCACAAACAGTTCAAACCAATCAAGTCTGTCTCTCAGAAATAAGAAATTAATATACCAATGTGTCCTGTAATACAACTGGTTTAGTAAGCCTGGAAATTTAAATAAAACGTGGAAATTGCCATTATATTCTCTGTCAAAATATGATCAGAAAAATGACCATAACAGGATGTAAGAAATGCACCTCAGAAACAAAGAAGAATATATAGCATATATACCACTCACGATTACACCTAAAGCAGTGGACTTTCTTCTGGTGTAAAATTTAAAGATTTGTCAAGTTCTATTCAGGTCAATGTCCAAGAAAAAATAAAAAAAATCTATATTCCACAAAATTTTACAATATTGTTTTTCAAGACTGATATAAACCCAGAAGTAATGTAGTTATACAGTTATGAACATCTTTGTAAGAATTAAAAAATCTACAGTAGAAAAAAAATGTCCTTGGGATCATGCTAAAAGAAAGACATGCTTTCAAAAGCAGATACAATATAACAGGTACAAAAAATATTGCAAAAAATTACATAATACTTACTGTCTCTTGCCTGGGTGGACAACTGTTTCCTCCTCCCACTCCCAGTGCAGTCAGGCTGTCATCATTCTAGAAGAATAAGTTGTTTTAAATTTTAATATGAAGCATTTTGCTAAACTATGATTGTATTTTCATTTTTCCTGTAAGACAGTAAGAATTATCTACAACAAAATGCTTTTTTCAAAAAAGAAAAAGCAGAAGTTATGTTAAGCAACACTGAGTAATATTGGCTATTGGCTGGTAGATGTTTAGAAAAAGATATTAAATTTTTCAACTATGTACACTGCACTAAAGACACAACTGGACTGAAGATTATGCAGTCCAAGCTTGTTTGCATTGCAAACACTAAATCACATATTTCACAAGTTGTTGCAGTGGAGTTTACCTCTGAACCAATATGCAAAAATGTCACTTCCATATCATGGAGAATTTTAGGTTGGACTTAATAACCAGTACTTTAATTCTAATTGTTCTATCCTCACCACTTGCTCTTCAGACTTTCAATGAATTCAAAAGAATAGTAGGTATATATTGCAATAATCAGGATAAGCCTGTACCTTAAAACAATTTGATTTCTGTAAAATAATCGAATGCTTAAGCTAAAAGAAGAGTTAGGATGGAAAAATTACGAAAATTAGCAGAGGAACAACAGACTAGGGGGAAAAAAAGGAAGAGGTGGAAATCATTTGCTGGTGTTACTTAATTTTTTTTCAATGGTATTCTAAACAAAGGGGAAACCAATTTCCCCTCGATTTTGTGGGCATCACAGGATACACGCTACCATACAGAACAGAAATATTACACAGCAATTAAAATATTTTTGAAGTGTTAAATGCGTGCTTTGTGAAGTAAACATTTCCACCTCTAACAGACATATTGCATTATAACCATTTAAATCTGAAAATTTTAATCCAACATACTTGATCTCTCTCATATTTTACAGACACTCATATATATCTTTTGCATGAACTTCTTTCTCTTCTTCTGCTTTTAAAAAAATCTATCTAAAATGTATTTTTCTTTTTATTTTCAGTGTTTGCCTTTTTTAAAATATATTTTTTCTTATGGTGGTCCAAGGAACATCATTACAAATTACAGAGAAAATCCTTGAAAATCCTCAGTAGAATAAATGCCATTCTTGAGAATGGATTCCTGCCCTCAGTGTAGTTTCCATAATTTAGCTGGGCTTATCTTTATGGGAAAGAAATCACAGACTATTCTATACTCAATCCACTCTCCAGATTGTTTTGGTACTGCCACCCTAGTTACAGACACACACAGCAGTTACAGATGAACTCAGTACAAAAGCAAACAGTTGCACTCAGCTCTTATCATCTACCAGAACATCTAAGCCTACCACCTAAAGAGTTCTGAATAATTATGTACATGCACAGAAGGAAAAAAAAAAAAAAAAGAAGCGTAACTGCCTGATTTGATAAACAAATTTTGAATAAAGACTGGTGGAGCTGCAGTTCAGAGTACACTGCTTTTTCAGTGGTCTCTTGGTAGTCAGCACTGTTGTACAGGTTTCAGCTAATTCTCATTTTCAAGGTTAAGAGAACTGTGAAGGCAATGTGCTTAGCCTGTGGGATGGGAGTGCCTCCTGTTGCTCAAAAATGATTCATCAGAATTATTAGCAGTATTACTTAGGTATCTAGCTCAGGTACTCATATTGCTCCATTATTGTGTCTCAATCTGTCTCTTTCTCATTTTTTAATAAAGTATTTATGTGGCTCTCAAACACTGGAGAACAGCTTGAAGAGAGCAAGCTGTGTGGAAATAACAAGCTAACATCTATGAGTCACCCCTAGACTATGCTGAATGTTCTCAGACACTGCCTTAAACTTTTAAGGCAACAACAACCCAAAGAGGTGCCTCTTGAAGAGGTGCTCTGAGTATGTCACTGGCTGCACACACCTCTACCTCCAGCTGTCAAGGGCAATTGCCATGGCTGCCTACCACACACACAGCAAGGCTGCCTCTGCTGTGCCCTGCCATCCCTCGAGTAGTGCCAAGCCATTCCTCAAGCAGTGCCAAGCACCAGTTACACCATAAGAAACATCAAACAAAAACTAGTGGCCTTTTAGCTTAGAAATATCATTTTTTACATGCTGTGTCACAAGATTAGGGCACATTTTCAGGACTTTGAAAAAAGCAACAGGCATATTGAATGGTGTGAATACATCATTCTTAATACAATATTAATGTCTCCTTTTTTTCCTGCAGGATGGAAACTGGCTAATCCTTTTCTTGCACTGGAACAGATGTGGGGCTATAGCTTTGTACTGTGGAGTTGGTCTTTTTGGGAGGCAGACCATCTGTGAGAAACAGAAACAAAATGCTTGCTAAAAAAGTGTGCCATGTCACACTGATTGTGGTTGAACAAAGCTATTAGGAGTTTCCAGCATTAAGGAAGATCCTCAGAGGAAGATAAACAGATCCATCAGTTGATGCAGAGTTCTACACCACGGAGCATCACACTGGTTATCCATGACTAACCCTCTTAGATACCCTTGACATTTCTAACTCAAAACCAAACAAAAATATTTCAAGATGCTGATATAAAAGAGACCATTGCATGTGAGAGTAACCTGATACATTGTCATACCAAGTTTTATAGATTCCTGATAATAGCCCTAATTAAAATGTTTATGGCTTCTTTTAAATATGTCAGTTTCAGTGATTGCTCAAATGGAGGTTTTCTTTTTTTGATGCAGATGTATAGTGGCATATATACAGAATTTGGGCATTAAATAGTGCTCATTCCCTTAGGAGAAGAAGCAATGAAGAAGAACAAGTGATATCTTATTGCTGCCTTTTCTGTAAAAACGTCAGGATTTAATTTCTACTACTGTACCAATATACTTCTATTACCACAATATCAAAATTTAAAGAAAAAAAATTATTCATATAGTTTCATATGCCTCTTCCTTATATGTAAATTTATTCTTCATTGTAACAGAATAAACATATAGACTAAATCCCACTTCTAATCAGCCATTAACTCTTAATAGCAGCCCACGGAAAATAAGCTTTTCTAAGACTAATTTTAGGCAGAGCCTACACATACCAGAGTGAAACCCAGTATGCACACATGGCCAAAGTCATGCTCTCCCCTTTTCCCATCAGTGACAGACTAAGGGACATGAAGAAGGACAAACATCTATTGCCTGGATGCTTCCCAGTAGCACTGCTTCCCTCCACTCCACCCCTCCATACCTGCTGACACAGTGTAAGAGAAACTGGGAATATTGCTCATGCAAACACTCCAGAAAAGACACAGGGAATGTGTGTTACAGCTTCTCTTGTGTGTCCAGTAAATCTGTGCCTCAGTGTGTAACAGCCAACATTCCGAGGCTGTTATCTTCAGCAAATTTCTTTTGTTGCTGCTTTTAGTTTTCGGTGGTTTCTTGATTAGTTTTTTTTAAATGAGAAAGAAAAAGAAATTAACTTCTAGAGCCTGATTGAAAACCCTTGGTTGGCTTAAAGTTAATATGCAAAACATTTGAAAATTCTACAGAATAAATCTGAGATTTTACTGCTGCTCCATAGTCTTTTTGCTTAATATCCTAAACGTTACAGATTTACTTAATTGTCTCCTCCCCTAAGAACACTATGCAATCTCTTTACTCTTTACTAAGTGAGGTTTTAAATTAAATGCTATGTAAGATGAGACTTCAAAGAAAACGGATGGATACTGTTAGCACTTTTGTATTTTGTTCTCATTCTCTGGTCCTAGCTCAGGACTACAACTAACTACAAATTTAATCTATAGGAAACAGAAATACAAATACTCGTATTAATAGCTAAATTAAAATTATGCCAGAAGTATGATTGGCAAGAATGATAAACTCTTCTTCAGTCACAATCAATGTGCCCATAGACACTGTAAAGTTACTTCCTTAGGCTTCAGATGACTACAATCCTGATTTGATTACAGCCCTTTAATATTTAATAAGCATGGGAATCTATAATTTGTCTAGAGGAAGAAAGGACCAAAACTGCAGCAGGCTGCACTTTATTGATACCTGCAATGTACAAACAGAAATCAGAAATGCAAACACAGCTGCTGCAGTAAACCTACAAGGATTAGAGAAAAAAAAAAAAAAAGAGAGAAAAGAAAAAACAGAAAAAGACCAATTCAAAAACATGTTAAATACTCCAACTCCTGAAATGATTCAAAACCTCTTCAATTATTTCACCATTTCTAAAAATGCCAGAAATGGTGAAATAATTGAAGAGGTTTTGAATAATTTGAATCATTTTTATATTAATTACTCGGTTAACCTGCATTTATATACATTAATGCATTTATAATAGAAGAAGTAAAAAATACATTCAAAATCTTAATTTAGCCCTCTCAAAAAAAAAAAAAATTAAATTAGCTGCTACCTAGCACTTCACAAAACGGTTGGTCCTGCAAATGTTTATCAAGCTTGCTCTGGTGAAGAACACTACAGTACTGGTTGAAAAATATATATTTGTCCCTAAAAAATTATATATGATGGCTAAATATTTGAAAACATGAAAACAGGAATCATTTAGCAACTAACACAACACCAACGTAAAACCACGCTTTCAAAATTTCTGGGTGAATCCTATGTATCTAAGCTTTCCACAACTATCTTAACAGATTCTCTTAAAATAGGTAGGTCCAAAAAATCCTAAAGCAATCCAAACCAAACCCCAAACTGAAATTGTAAAACAGATATAAATTACCCTGGGTAATTTATGTCAATTTATTATACTTCTCTCAAGAATTAAAATTAGTGCAATTACAACAGACTATTAAACCATGCCATTCTGTCCACAGAAGTAGGAGGATTACCATCTCCAGTACAACAGGCCCAGCTTCATGGAGACACAAATGCACTCAGTATTCAGAAGCACCACTGCTTCTTTCTTCACTAGTTTCTCCATACATTTTGTGTTTAATTCAGGTTCATCAAATGTACAGTTGCAATTAATGGCATTTACAAATTCTGTTGGATTTTTATTATGGTGATCAGGAAACCAGAAATAAATGAAATAACAAATACAATTAGGAGAAGCTTACAATCAATATTTAAGAGATAAGTAATTAAGTAAACAGAGGATAACTGTGATTTAACTTCTTACAAAAAGATGAAGTATGAGTAAACAATGAAAACATAGTGCTGCAATGAGAATTTAATTCCAAGCTATTGTCTTTGCTTTTCTCTCAGCTACTCATAAACGCCTGTTTTTTTAGTAAAAAACCAAAAACACATGAGTGTGATCTTATTTATTTATTTCTAAACAACAAAAATTAAGTCATGAAAAAGACTTAAAGCTTTTGATTTGCAGATATCTGATCTCGCTACCAGCTGGTCACAGCATAAGCTAATTTGGCCATGTAGACAATTGGTTTGAAGACACCTCTTTTTAAAATAAAGACAGGATAAAAAAACACCTCTCTACAAGAGAGAGAACTTCTGAATAGTGACATTTGATAGTTAAACATCAATTTTAAAAAAAAGCAAAGAGAGAATTCCTTACCTTCTGTAGTCTACCCAATAGTGTTCGACTAAGAGGATTTCCTACTGGGCTGAAGCACCCTGTGAAAAGAAAAGGCTGTGAATTTTCTGCTTATTATCCTTTTCCATCGAATAAACCATTTTATTTTAAAATCATTATGTTAGCAGGGTATGTTTGACAAAATTTTAATGAAAAGCAGCAGCATCTTTCAATCACAACTATGCATCCTTCAGTCAGGAACAGTTGGAGGGTTTATTTAACTAACAGACCTGACACAAGGTTAACTAATCCAATATTTCCATTCAAATGATTTGGAGAAGTAGCTCAAGCTATGTCCACATGCCACCTCGTGCTCAAAGCTGACACTATTATCTAGGCTGTATTGCTTTCCTCTTCATTGAAATTCCAAGTAATGCATACAAAGTTTTCCAACAGAAATGATCACAAAAACTCACAAAGGAATTACTTCCTTATTTTATCTGAAAGAATAACTATTCCTATTCAGTGGTTCCCTTTGATCATCTGAGTTCCTATCACAACACATCTTGCTGTTTATTTTATTCACTCTCTACATAGCACACTTGAACAAGTACTTGTAAATTCTTTTCTTTTCAGACTATTATGTTAACTACTAAGCTCAGGAAAATCCTTTCATCATCTGTGGATTTATCTTTTTATTATTGGTCTCCTCAGCTGTATACTTAAGAAAACATCTTAAAAAGAAAAAATACAAAAAAATTGGAAAATCGTTGAACATGACAGTGAAAAATGCTACCGCTTCACTGGAGAACAGTTTCTCAAGTACAGAAATGCCAGGCAACACAGAGTTAAGCTCACTGGATTTTCTCTGTGAGACACTAGCTTTGAAACAAATTTTGTTTTTAAAGAAAAATAAGTTCTGAAAACTCATTTTCATTTGCCACACCAAACCCCTGCTTTTGAGGATTCTAGTATCTGAATAAAGGGGACTTTTCAGATTCAGATTCCCATGTACTGGCACAGCTCCACAAGGAAACTTGCACAACTCCACCTACAGTATATTTTCTTAAGCCTAGTGGTTTTGACTTTCACAGGAGATTTACTCATAAATGTTTAATCATTAAGATATTTAGATATTTCTAACAAGAATAAAAGCTGCAAGCTCAAATAATGATAGTTAATCCATGCTCCTGCAAATCTGCATGTGACTAATCTACTTGTGAGAAATCCTAAACAAATGCAATAATGGATTATTCAGCTTCATGTATGAATTAAAAACATTTTGATCTTAATAATTTAGAAAAATATTGTATAATTTCTAAAATTCTTTATTTTGAAAGGCTTACTTTGCTTTTATTACTTTTTCCCATATCTTTTAAGAAGAAGAAAGAGATGAGAATGTAAACCATTTTCTGAATTCAACCCATACTTTAAGACAGTGGTCCTGAAGACGATATTTTTTCAAACAAGCTATTTGCTAAAACATTTGTTCAGCACTAAGCAAAACTCAGTGGGGATATTACTCCTATTAATATTGTTATCTACACACTCATGAAGTCAGAAAACCAGATGCTACAGAGATGATACTACATATGGATATGCTACCACACACACGTTGTATCTTTGAAGAAAAAACAAACAAACTGAAAACCAATAAAATATCTGCATGATAAATTTTTTTTTTTAGACAGCCAATTTGAGCATGGGAGTGTTGTGCCAACTCACACAAACCCATACTAAGATAAAAGATACATAAAATATTTGATAAAAACAATTGTTTGTCTGGGACAATATTCAAGTTTTAATTAAAACCAGCATTAATCTGCATTTTTATCTGTAACATCATTGACCTTCATATATTTCTAAGGAAAACATGCATTACTTCCAAGTGCTCCTGGACTGTATGTTTATGCATGTCAGTATTCCTGTGTAGCCTCTATAATCAGCTGTTTATCAGGTGAAAACTGTATGGTTAGACTGATACTCCCAATTCAGCCCCAATAAAGAGCAGCACAGAACTGCTATGCTGCAAGTGTAGGACAGACAGATGTGTTACTCAAAGATATATGGAGTGCTGTACGGAATTCTAGAAGCTGGCACTGGTTCAGACTCAGTGCTTTCCATGACTAGAGACAAAACAAATAGAAAATTCTTATTACTTTGCTCGAGGTATAAACAGACCAGAGCACACCTGGGCACAAATATTCTATGATCATGCCTATTGCTTACCCCAAAGTAGACTTCAGGGCTATCTGCTACTTGTTTTTAATTATCAAGCATCCATTTTTGTAGCCTCTACATTCAAAACGGTCATATTAAAAACTGCCAAGCAAACAAAACAAACCCAAACCAACAAAAAAACCTGTTCACATCTCACTCATTCACAAAACAAGCTCCATTCAGCAAGCAAGGGAATATCCATCCCTTCTTCCCCAAATGAAGCAGTAGAATTTTAAAGCAATGTTCCACAGCTCTGGGCTTGATACGGTTCCATGCTTGATGAAGCATGTAAATGACATCAAGCAGGTGTGACTAACAGCCTCAGAGCGCTTGCTTTGGTTCTCTCCCATCCAGGCTGTACAGGCTTTTTAACTACTATACTGACACTGAGGTCCGCATTTCAGAAGGACATTTCCTCTCGATCTAAAAATTAAGTTTACAGGACACCGTGACCTGCTGGGACTCTCACTTAGTCTGAGCTCATAGAAAGGTCATTAAATCCTTTATAAGGTCAAGCCCAAAACAGCCCCAAGACACAGGGTAATCTGGACTGTCCTTACTTAAGGTTGCCTCAGAATCACTAATGCAGAAGCATTTTTATTGATGCAGATGCTTTACTTGTGCTCTCCAACAATCTTCTTTCTTATCTGCTGTCTTCACATTCAAAATCATATATATCTTGAGAAGCTAATCTTCCCAATGAAAGTATCAATATTTGGATAACTGCATTTCCTATTACTCTGCATTAATTCTTCAGTGGTTTCCTTTACATGGAATTTTACGTGAGAAGATCATACTACTTCCAGAAGAACTTACTGCTAATGTCTAGCTGCAAATCAGACATCTCAAAACAATAGATGCTAATCCTTTACCTCAAATGATCAGAATTTTCACATCAACACAATTTAACAGCAGGACAGCTCCTCTTTAGGGTCCATATAACCCTACTGTTACAATTACGTCGTGAGCCTATCAAAGAACTGGTGAAAAACAGTGTATTTGTCTGCCTTGAGAAGAGTCTGAAACCGTGGTAGTTTCCTATACAATTTGAACAGAGAAATAAAAGTGTACCCTCAGTTCCCCTCGGTGACTTCTGGCAATTTATGCATTGCCAGTATGACTGCAGCCTAAGAGGAAAGAAGACAGAAGCCAGGCAGCTGTCCTGTCCAAAACGTGTCTGTAATACCAAGTCCCAGTCTTATTGCAGGCTTTCACTGAGAAGCTACCCTCTGCTCTAGATCACCTCACATCAGTGCGAGGTGATCAAATTCTAAGTAGTTGGACTGAAATGCACAAAGTAGATGAGTTCACTATCAAATAGACTTGACTTATACAGAAATTGATATGACAGCAGCCCCTGAATAGAACTTTTAATAATTAAGAACACTTCCTTTAAAATAACAGCATCTTCAGTGATTTTGTTTTAAACGAATAGCATGAGAAACAGAAGAGGGAAAGAAGTCTTTCTAAGAAATCACATAATTCCACTATTATCCTATAGGACTGTCTATAATCACCCAATGTGAAATGTTTTTGTGAAAAAATGCTGTTTAAAAAAAGGCCAGGAGAACATTTGTTACAGAAGAACTCCTGTTTTAATGAACTTTTCAAAAGAAGGCTTTTTCTCACTTTCTGAAATGCTCTTGATAAATTAATTTTATAATTACTAAAGGTATTTGAGCATAATAAATCTCTAAGTCTTCCAGTCACATAGAATCTATAGCTAATGAAATAATCCAAAAGTTCATCCTGGAAAATTCCCAGAATATCACAGAGCAAAGGACAAATATATATGTAAGAAAACTGAAATATGTTAATATTCAGACATTTCTGTGACGAACACCTCTAAAGCATGCAGAGAGAGAAAAAAAATCTTACCTACTCTAGTCACACACTATTCTGTTTTTAACTGAGTTTATTTAGGTCTATACTAATTGCTAAAGTCTCAAAACCCACAAAAAAATCCTGGAAGACATGAAAATAAACAATGCCTCTAGGAAATGGTATTTCTTATTGCAGACATTCTTATGAATTTTATCACGGTCTCTTGCAACACAGTGTAGTTAAAATACATCCAATTAAATAACAAACACTGGAAAAAAAGTCAAGTCATATATGAGATGAATATGTGGAGATCAGCTCAATCCTCTTCCTACTCATCTTCTGCAGCTTTAAAACTGTTTCCAGTAACAAGAATCATGTTTTCAGCACAGTCATCTAGTGTAGTATGACCAAAAGTATGACCTTTGTGATGAAAGGATCTTTTAGTATACAATACTACTCTACTTTAGGTTCCAAAGGTTTCAGAGGAAAGTTTTGAGGTTTTTAAAGTAAAAGCTTTCAGCTATTTCTGAAATTTCATTTTTCAAACTATGTATAATGCAAGGGAATGAAGATAATTTTGTAATGATCTAAATATATATTAATCTTCCCTCAAAGACTTTATACTCAAACCAATTACACTCTAACAGATCAAAGAGAATTCATGATATAAAAAGATTGTTTATATATTGGGTAAGAACCTGTTTTCCTTTATTTAAACACATGATCACAAATACATTAAAAAACCCACCACAAACATTTTCAGATGCAGTTCACACAAAATGAGTGGATGCACCTACTTAACACAAGCATACCTTTTCATTCTACCAGCAAAGCAGATGTTTCACCAATATCCATTGCTTTAGGTGAAAACCCACTTCCAACTCTGTTCTACATAACTTAGTATAGCACCTATGATTTTGAAGATATTCAGACTGAACAGCAGAATTGATTGGACCAAAGTGTATTGAAAACTGTTTTAGTGAAGTTTAATCTGTATCATAGTGACAGGACAAGAAGAAATGGTCTCAAACTGCATTAGGGGAGGCTCAGGTTAGACATCAGGAAGAATTTCTTCATGGAAGGGGTTGTTAAGCATCGGAATGGGCTGTCCAGGGGGTAATGGAGTCACCATCCCTGAAGTGTTCAAGAAACGACTGGATGTGACACTTAGTGACATGGTCTTGTTGACAAGGTGACTTGGCAAAACGTGAGCTCAGTGGTCTTGTAGGCCTTTTCCAACCTAAACAATGCTTTGATTCTGTGATCTTGCAAACCACTTAAAATGCTTGTGCTAAAAACAGGCAGCTCTCATGTGCTGTATATACAAAGGTGCTGCGACAGCAACATTACTGAATGCAAAGGTCTTCTGTGAACACCCATAAGATTCTTGAAGAGTATTCTGCACTGACAGAAGTCTACTCAGTGTCAGTCCATGCCACTACTAGCACTCTCCCTGTCTCTTCCACACCTTTGTCCTCTATCAAAGCATCTGGAAAAAGTTGAACTATCTCCCCAATGTCATTCTCATTTTCTAAGTGGGGTTCTAATTTATTAAACTAAAGCTTTTCATTTAAAACCAAAACCCAAAATCTATAGGACAAATAGAATACCTCTCTGTTTACTGTCTCACTTTTTATAAGTTATATAGAGAAACATCTGTTTATTTATTTTGCCCATTGGATATGAGAGCTGTTTACATGCTATGTACACCTCAGTAAAATGAGAGACAAAAAAGCTCTGGCAGCTCTACTGCTGCCAGACGTCACTCCTCCAGTTAGTGGAGGTTGATCTAGATGGCAGGCATAAAAAAAACCCAAATCCATCCCACATTACCATCTCCATGTTCAGCTGAAACAGCTGTGCTGATAGGTGGAAAAGCACGACTTATTTTTGTTTCCCTTCCCCATCCCTATTAATACAATGAAAACTTGCAAACAAACAAAATAATCTTGGGAAACTATGTCAATAGATCAGGCATTGTTTGCCATTCACAATCTACACTATATAGAAAAGTCTGTACAGAAGCATACGCTTTCAATGAAAAAGTAATGTTTACCTTTTCAACCAATTGCTTATGAAACACTGGTATGAAAAAGAGTTATCTAGAAAAAAACCTCTAGGGAGTTACACAACTCAGGATCATGCAGCTCCATACATCGTGCTGCAGCTTCTTTAACGCAGCATATGATTTCCCAGTGGATGACTCAGCTGCAGCTACTAGGAGAACCCCGGCTTCCCAAACCATGAGCAAGTCACACTTTTCCTCAAGTGAGACACAACTGCTCTAGTGTGCTTTAACACAGTAACTTCCTTATCTAAGGAATGAGGCAGTTATCTAGCTAATCTCTAGCTAATGCATCTGGTTGTTTGATTCCACAGCTCAAGTGACCAGGTAGTTTGTCCTTGCAGCTGAGTTAAGTAAACGCTGGAACAGTGGAACAGAGAAAGGCTTAAATTCACACCTGTAGATCCACAGAGAGATACCTTTGCCGTAACATCAACCAATTCCAATCCTCATATGAGACCTCAGAATCAGACAGCACTAACATGAAAACACTGTGCTTCTGGCAGTGCCAGATCCCACAACATAATTGTATCTCCCATCAGCCAAAAGAATGCATAAAGATATTCATTCAAGGTTAGCCATCATTTTCATTCCTGGTTCAAGGTATACAAAGGCACATACATGTGTTTGCTCTGAGAATAATCCTCCACAAGGAGGACTATAGAGATAATCTGTCTGTCACTGGCTTTGGGTTTCATTTGAAAACATTTATTCTGTACTTCGGCACAATGCAAAGGCAGAATTTGGCCCCTATTTACAAAAAGCATAATAAAGTAAAAACTATTGCATCACAAAAACAATTTAAAAATCCATCTTTTTAATTAGAGATTAAAATCAAATACATTTAGCAGCCTACACACCCACCTAATTATTTCTGAGTAATCTTATCAAACCATCATCTTACATTTTTCTTGCAAATGTTAAGTTTCTACAGTACCATATATAAACAATGCAAGTAGTAGCACGTGTCCCAAGCATTCTTTTGAAGTAAAGAACATTTATTGAATTCAGGCTAATCAGGAACGTGCTAATTTACAACAACTTCTAACATTACATCACAATGGCAGTAGATATCACTGAAAATGAGCACAAGTTATAGTATCCAGTTGCTTCTTTCTACAACTTGGAGAACAGAAGGTGATTCTACAGCAAACATCAATAAGCCTGCAGAGATAACATCAACTTTCTGAAATCAGATTGGCAGCATTATTTACAAGCTTTAGATAGCAGATAAAAAAGATGTAAGGAAAATGCAGACTGTGACGCATTCTTTGTATTAATAAGAGTTATTTTTCTTCTAGTGCTGCAGATATCCTGAGAAAGTAATTATTAGTTTTGCTAAGCTCACCTGGACTATTTAAAAGTAAACAAACTAAAATAAAATAGAAAAGAAACATATTGAATTCTATTACATGTAGTTTGTGGTGCTCCCTGTCAAAAAACACTTCACAAAATATAAAAACTGCGGTCCCTTGGAGCTGTAGATTCCCAACACTGAAATAGCAACCTTCACTTTTGGCTTTAATAATATTTTTGCCTCTACTTTAACTTACCCTCCCTGAATCAGAGGAAATTGAGCTCTTAAGCAGGCTTTATTATTATCTGCTTTCTAAAAATATGTAGAACAGTTAAATTTTATTTATTAATACAGGTAATTCCTATGTAATACAGTTAAATAGAATTTAACTCTATCTGCAACTCTCAAAGTCAAGAGTCTTATGACCTCATAACTCTACTTGTGTCTTTAAAAAAACATACTTAACTACAGAAAAAAGACAAAGAAAGAAAATTATGCAAGGAAGGAAAACAGAGTATTTTTTTCGCATGGCTCTTCCCACAACAGGAATTCAGCAATGGCTAGTTACTCACAGTTACTTAAATCAAATTAGCTTGCCATTCTACAAGTGGAAAGCTGTAAGAAAATATGCTTAGGATACCACAAATATCTTTCAAAATCAGCCATTAACCCATTTTTGCAATGCAAAGTCTTACCAGCTAAGTAAAAACAACCAGTTACTGCATAAACTACCGAATTTCTATATTACCCAGAAAGCCTCACAATGTCAAATCACATCTTGACTGGAAAAAAATCTAAAAAAAATTTCAGATCTTGTAAATGCTTATGTAGCATTTTCCTAACATTCACATTCAAGGTAAAACAGTACCACCATCATGTGCAATATGCTGGAAAAAATAAGTCAGCTTGATATTTTAGGTCTTTATCATGACCAGAATAGCCACTACTTTCTCTATGACATTAGCACTTTCAGCCAGTACTGAGTACTAATTCTGACAAAGTATTACCAGAAAATTCTATGAAATAGCCAAACAATTATTACATTATCAAACCTTAAAAATGCAGGATCACTGGCAGACACTCTATCAGGAAACCACTACATAAGATTTTTAATTTTGCCTCAAATCAAGAGTAAGGAAAAAAGTTCACAGCAAACATACTTCTATGTTCAGAAATAGATCATCTCTTTAAAATACACCCCCAAGCTTACTTTCCATTTTGTAGTTCAGAAATAAGACGGGTCAGATATTTCATGGAAATATGTGTGTGGTGAAACCAAGCTACTCCATGAGAATTTTCCTACATGCACACTTTTTGAGTTTTCAGAAATTTTATGAATAAACTACTTTTAGAAGGTTTTTCTACATATCAGTGAATAGAACATGTATGAATAAGTAAGCCCTTTCTAATTAGTATCCAATTGTACAGGAAAATAAAATAATGGCCTGCAACCACTTTGGTAACAAAAATCTGAATATACTTCCATGTAAACAACATATTAAAAAAGCACTTGAGACTAATATTGGTATCATCTGTTACAGAGGAAAACATACTGAAATGTTATGTCCAACAGATTATATTGATTTTTCAGTTACCTTTACCTACAAGGTTTGCAAAGTTTTTTAGCATGCAACAGCAACCTGTTACTGCTTTTACAGCAGTGAATTTTTAGAATGCTTGGGTCTTAGATCAAGACAGGCAGATTCATAAAGAGTGGCTATGTCCAGCTTTAGGCTAAGACCACATTTCTAAAACTCTGGATTATCCTCAAGGGAACAGAATTCTCTAAAAGGTTCAATCAGGAGCACAAAATGCTACAGCTGGGATTACAAGACAGTAAAACCCTTCACTATCTCAGTGGCAAGCGAGAAAGTAGAAGTAACAGTCCTATCCAGTGAATTAGTACCTTGTTTGTATAGGAATTTTGCAAGCAAGACTATTTGCCCAGCAAATCTAAAGATGTAAAGATGTAAACACAAATAATAATGAAAATTAAATTCTGGATGAAGAAATGGCATTTGACTAAATATTTTTTACAGTATCATGAAATGCAATATAAGTGCTTAATACAATACCATACTAGCTTTTTTCACATCATCACATAAGTAGTGCCAAACTGTTAAAAACTACAGTACTTTCACACGTAAGCCTAATTATATGACCCATCCTCTCTGGTTTGACTACCAGTTGCAGCTAAAATCCCTACTGACTGTGCTCATACAGCATCTCCAGTAAGCCAAAACCCACACAAAAGCAGCAAGTGCTAAGTTTTCATAATCATCAGTAAGAGGGAGGTGATTAAGGTCTGAATATTCAAGGACAGGAAATTCTTCTCCATAGCCTTTTCTAAAAGGAACCACCCATTTTTATCCTTTATGAATGATATCTGAGTTTCTTTAAAATTGACTTCATTGCCAACTGCGACAAACATTTGCTTCCTCAAAAGGACCAAACAACTGAAAACCACAGAAAATTGTCTAGTAACACTCTCAAGTTTGGAAATCTCAAAGTATATGTTTTAATAGCCTTATTCAATAAACCTTCCTAGATGGTTTTTTCACACATTTACGTGCCAATTATTAACTTAAGAATGGCGATACAGACAACCCTGGACACGCCTTGTTCTCTTTGAGTGATTACTGGAACTTACTCTGAAAATTGTTTTGGTAAGAAAAGCTGATTTGCAGGAAGAGTCTTAATTGAAACCACATTTTCAACTGCTGAAGATCCTTTACATGTGTGAGTAGCAAACAAAGATGGAAGTTTCCTTTATGTTCTGTACCAGAAGGAAAACAAATTTCCAATCAAGTACTGTGGTATGTTATAGATGTGCATTAGGTGGGCACTACACCCCAAATCTTGCAAGAACAGTAGAACAACTACATTTCTTCTCCTCTTGTTGCTGTTTTTTATGCAGAAGCAGGCAAATCAGAAGCAAATACAATTTGGCAGAACATACATAATACTAGATTGAACTGCTGGACACAAAAGCTGAAAAGTTGCCAACAATTAATCAATATATATATTCAGAACTTGTGTTTTAAATTATTTCAAAAATGAAAAATTCCAAGAGTATGCTTGGAATCCTTACAGGAAAGAAACACCTGCTTGGTTTTAGCTAGGGCCCAGCTCACAACAGAAGTTCTTCAACTAGCAGCATGCATAACTCTGTTACATTCTCCTGAAAAAGTAGAAGAGGTGACACACCTCATGGATAACTTCTCTCTATAGAGACAGTCACAACCCCCCCGCCACTTCCCCCCCCACTTTAAGGACAGGCTCATCCTTTTTCACTACAGAGGTGAACTCTGCTTAAATGTGATTATCCATTAATGAAAACTCAAAGATGCAAGGAGTAGGAAAATGAAACCTGTTCAAGGTCTTCACCTGAAAATACAACACCTCACAAAGTGAATCTTACTATGCTCTGTAGGTGAATAGTGACAACCAGAAGTTGGTGAATGAATTCTCACGACATTTCAAATTGCCACTAGGCAATTTGTCACACCAAAAGATGCTCAACACATATTTTGAAAGAAGCTCCAATTTTCTGTATGTTATTATTTGGCATATTATTTGCAGCAGTCTGCTTCCTTTGACCAGTCAGGCTCTGAAAGGATTGCAGAAATACCTGTATCAACATATGCCACTGCAACACTTCAGCTAATCTTTAAAAAACCCCAATCAATGAGGCACCAGAAGCTAGCATAGATAGACAGCTGAAGTAGAGACTGACAGGACAGGAAAAGGGGATGTGCAATCTTGAATCATATGGGGATGCAGTATGCTGGAGTCAATCTTTAGATGAGATAGAGTATCAAATATTATCTGTTACAGGGTCGAGTAAGAGCCCCCTGCAAAGGGACTGTCCAGCAAGCCAGAACAGAGCCCTGGGTCAAGTGAGCAGGGGAGACACTAAAGGAGTTTTTTTGAATTTGGCTGTTTGTCACTTGAATCTTTTTTCTTTGCCTAAGGAAGTAAAAACTGGAGAAACTGAGCCTTAATTGTGAGAGGAAAACATGAGAAAGGAATCTCTGCAATCCTTCACTGCATGCCATAAGATGGCAAAAAACACCCATATACAAGTTTTCAGAAGCAGAGTTTTAAGAGAATTCTAGCGCTTCATTTGAGGCCAACAAGGAACGAGTCACTGTTCCTTAGAGCCTCCAGCGAGCAAGAAAACAAGCTAACAATAAGCATGCAGGCTCCAGTGAAGCTCTCACTGCATCTGGACCAAGGCAGCACATTGAGGCCAGCTCTGTATATAACAGCAAACTACTGTGTGACAACAGCAATGTCTGAGTTACACACCTACAGAAGCTCTGACTTCTCTGCACCTGCCTTCTGCCATCTTAATGCTTTTCCAAGCCACCATCCTCTATCATTACTTTCTATAGGATCAACATGATCCCTATCAAGCTACAACGACCAAACTGCATCAGGAACACAACCTACTGCAGAGCATACTACAGACCACATATACCCAAAGTTAACTTAAAAGGTGTTATATTAATAGAATTAATCATATCAGGGAGATTTGCTCTCACTGAAACTGGTGCTTCAACAACAAGAGTAACAAGGTGCATATGAATCCATGGAAGTTTAATTGCTTCACACATAAAAATCTGTCAAAAAAATTAGCAAAGGCTTTTTAAAGCAGTTGAAAGAGTATGCATGTGTACTAAAATGGAACGGATAATGTATGGTTAAAACATAGATTTTTCAATTTTTTGATGCACTTAGGATTTGCTAACTTGTCAAAACCAGGAGTTAAGTCAAAGTAGTTTGGTCTCCTCTTGGGAGATGGAGATGTCTCCCTCCATGTGCACCAGGGCTGCTACTGGGGTTTTTGCATTGTCCTCCCAGCTCCTCTGGAAATGACAGGAACAGAAGGATTGGAGCAATACAAGCAGGGATCAATTTCCCTATTTTATTCACTCGTTTACTGCTGTACAGACAGCATCCTTGCTGATGTGAGCTTTCTGCTGGACAAGAGGACTGATACTTCACTGCATGCTCCTTGGCAGGACTGTTTCCCTCTCTGTGACCAATTGAAATTTCATTCAAAGCATGTTGTCTCGTGGCTCAACAATGCAAAATTACAGACAAGCTCAGAGTGAAAACAGTTAACAGGACCTCTCTACTTAGGAATTAATTAGATTCAGTCATTTTAGGATCCACATAACTGAGAAAGTAAGGGCACACTTAGGCCAAATCTCTTTTGGCAGAGACTTACCACAGTACTACGTCACACCCTGATTTTGCAATCTATATCCATTGCTGCCAAGCAGAGAGTAATGCTTCATTTAATCCACACCCTTGTATGATTTGGCTGAGAATACTTCCTTTAGCCTGAAGGCTCAGCAGTAATTACCCTAACATACACCAATTTCAAGTAAATATAAATGGTGTTCTTTAGATAAAGTTTTTGGAATCTTCAAAGATTGCTGTTATTGTGCTCTGTATTTAATGTAATTTTCAGAGAAATATTTTAATTAACTTACCTAGAAGAAATATGAGAAAGAACATATAAAAAAGGAACATGTGTATCTTTGATCTCAGTATAAACAATTCTAGCAAGTTTAACTAGAAAATACAAACTCTTCTGACATTTATAACATCTTATCAATCAGATAGAAGAAACTGGATAAGCAACCTTTTACAATAGAAGAACTAGATTGTCATTAATGTTAATGGTTATGTCTCTGTGTCTTTACTATTCTATTGGAACATTTTTGTGGTTAGATGAATCTATTTATACAACTTATGTTTTCAAATTAAAAAATAATTTTTACTATTCATTTTTTAAATGCAAACACCCAACTCTTCTGTCGTAAGACAAGGTCCTGTATTTGTGCCTTGACTCTGACACTGTCCAATGATGTGGGCAGCACAGCACACCTCCCACAGAGCTCTGAGGGAGCTCCTTCTCCTGCAGAATGGCCTGAGCTGCCTGTAAGCCAGGATGAAGGCACAAGTGTGTCCTGATCATCTTGATTTTTATTTACTGCCAAAGTCAGCTGTAAGCTGGAACATCACGAGCCTTTGTAATCTATTTGCACTGAAGAAACTGAGTCACAGCTACTTCAAAATGTAAATGGGATGGCCAAATAGGTTATAAAAGAAGGAGGTATAAAAAAATAACAATAACATCTTGTGATATATATTCCTATTGTTTTAAAAGAGAACTAACTTTGAGAAAAATATCTGTAAGCTGTATTTTTCAGTTCTTCCATAGTGTTATAAGCAAATAATAATGAAAAAATGTTTTATTTTCTTTCTTTCTCCCTTCTGTTACACATTTCCCTTAAGTCAAAGTGAGAGATATGAATATCTTAAAATGAATGATCATTTTCCCCAGGGGAGTTACCATTCAAATTAACAGACATATATAAAAAAGCACTTTAGACTTAATGCTCTTCTGCTTATGGTAAAAATACTTTAAGCAAACATCAGTGTAATTACATCAGTTGACACTTGCTGAGAGCTGATCAGTGGTGCTGAGCGGGTGATTTCTCTCTACTGAGCTCTCCTACCATCTTTTAAAAAATAAAGAGAAAATCTGTTAACTGGATCTAAAACTTAATTCATTGTAATAAATACTCAGTGACTATGCAGTAATCTTTAGTTAAAACAAAGGCTTGTAATGACTGTAAAAGTATGTTTGGTTAATAGGAGGAAAAAATCCCACAACAGAATAATATACTCAAAAACCAATGGACTAAACTAAGTCAAGTTTACTCACTTAGAAAGTGCTAGTATCCTGCATTATTGCTATCATTATTGCTATCTATTATTACAGACCAAGTGGTGGTAGGGATGCTTAAGTAATTCAGTTTCCAAAAGAAAGAAAGCATACATACTTGATCCAGTCACAGAGTTAACATCAATTACATCCTACAAATTACAGAAAACATGAGAATTCTCCGAAGCAACAATAATATATTTCTTGCAATAACAGAAAGCAACTCACATTTCTACATTTAGGAACATGGAAGAAAATACTAGGTAAAATTCTTAGTTTTTTTGTATCAGTGTCCCACTAGAATAATTAAATGAAAAGGATCACATTTTTAAAAAATCCAACCCCATAAAAATATAAGAATAGTTCTCTTGAGAATTTTTTAAAGTTTAAATTTCTGAAAAGTGTGTCAGGCAGAATTAATTCTTCAGATATGTGACAGAGCAAGAAGACAGCAAACTGCATAAGACCATAGAAAAACAACTGTAAAGTGAGAGACAAGTACTAGGCACTTATATCTTTCATCCTGATGCACATTCCCCTTTTTCAAACACATGACATATCTACTAGCAGCAGATTGCAGCTTGCAGGAAGCTAACCACTCCGCAAGCATTTATTCTCATGCATCACTTCCTATGTTGGCAGCACCTCTATAGCACATACTGCATTTCTGTGTTCTGCATTTCAGTCCAGTCCCAGACTCCATGGGTAGCAGACTGCTATCAAAACATATTTCACCCACTGGACTGCCTGATCACATCAAGGCCATTAGGAGTATCCCTTAGTGAAGGGCGAACTTGCATTTTTCCCTCTGTAGAAGAAGGAGGGAATAACAGTAGTAAGAATAAACAGAAAAGATAAACAGATAAGGCAAACAATGAAAAGACTACTAAACTATTTTGCACAGGCCTCATAACATCACTTCATTATTTTCTCAATCAATAACACAAAAAAACGGCCAGCAGATTCACCAATGCTAATGAAATTGAGAAACTTTGTGAAATTATTATACATTACCTTCTTCCCTTTTGTAAGTTTTTTCATTAATAAAATAAAGTAAAATTAGTTTCCTATCGTTACCTATAGCAAGCTGTACTACACTCAAACCACTTTCAACTAATAGTGTGGGTTCTGAACCACTTTTAGGTGTGTATTTGGTTCTCTTCCCCATAACATTTTTCTGCCTCAATTTTAAGAAGATGTGGGGATAAAAAGAAAAATGTCAGTGGAACTTAGACATTATGGCAAATTGCTACAGCATTTCCATAGCTCTAATCTGTGCAGCCCTTCTGGCTTAATTGCTTTCACCATCACAGCAAATCTAAATGAAGCTGCTGGGTGAGCTAATGAGGCAGCATACATTACAATTCAACAGGGAACAGGTATACCCAATATTCTTTCAAAACAAAATTGAGTTCTTTTCTTATGTTTATATTCTTGGCAAGAAGTATTTTACACATACTCAAGATATTTCTCTTAAAAAGTGGATAGGAAGATATTTCACTCCTGTATTAAAACATGATTTGTTAAAATACGATTTGTTAAAATACAATATTAACACTAATATGCTGGGAATAAAAAAAGTATGTATTCAGTGATCCATGTGCCATTCAATTTGCCTGCATGTACTGGATCCCAGTAACAGATTTCTCCAATGGCACTTCCTCTAAACAAAAATATTCCTCCACCCAAGGTCAAAATTGCATCTTTTCAGCACAGTAGTGCAGGGAAGATGGCAATGCTGCCACCTGTACCACATGGCTTCTTTTAGTCATCTTCTGTCTTTCCATCACCTCTTTCACAAGATACTACAAATACTGTATTTCATCTTATACTTGGGACTATATAGTTCACATACATGCACTCTTCTATCAATATACACTGTTGTTTTTTATTATCTCTTTGGAATATTTTGTTGATGATTATTCTCAAATTAGAAAAAAATAAGTTATTAGAATAATGAGATTGAATTAAATTGTTCATTTGATACATGTTCAATTACAGCTTGTGTAAGTCTTCTTTCCCCTAAGAGTTCCTCAGGGATGAAAAGAATAAGGCCACACTGAACAAGCTTTCTGCAGACATTTTTCCTTGAGTGGCACAAAATTATGTGAAAGGCATATATCCACCAAAAAACCCAAACAAGTCCATCCAATTCCTTCAGGGCTGTTGCAGTACTGAAGGATAGATGGGGACAGAGTTGGGGAGAAAGTATTAAATATTGGGGGGGGAAATCAATGATTTAACATACATATGAGACTGCAACTTTTGACATGTATTTCTGCAGCATCTCTGCACAATGTGAATTTTGCTACTTGGTGTAGCAAAATTGTACCTCCTTTTTCTGATTCTAAAAAAAAAACCCCAAGAATAAAAAATGTATTTTAAGAACATTTACCTGATGCATTAATATTTCTGATATCTTTGATGTAGAAATCTATTTCACCATTTGCTTGGGACTGAAAGAAGCAGTTTTAAATAGTCTATAAAATGTAATAGAAGACTTAAATATGAAGTCAGTTTTGTTAATTTTTTTAAAGAGCAATAAAGAGTGCTTTGAAGCTTTCCCTTTATATAGGTGGAAAACACCTTTGACTGTCAGTTGTGTTAATGGAGAGAAAATTTCTAATTGTTCTCAACCCTGCCAAAATGTTGTGTTTTTTGTTTTTGAGATTTTCTTTAAAGATACAAGAACCATCACGTTTCTAGCACATACGTAATTAATTTTTAAGAGCAAGTTTAATTAACTGGTTTTATTGAAGTCCAAATTTCAGTGAACAGATCTGTGTAGTATTTATAGTCAAGCTTCAATCTCCCACATAATTAACAATTAGGGTCACCGTTAATTACAATGACTTGAAACCTAAAACTTATTTTAGAAAGCATGTCCTGAACATAATGGTAGTTACTAAGGAATCACTGTTGAATAAAGCCCAAAGATGCCGGATATTTCTTTCATGGCACGCCTCAGACCTCCAAAACAGTGTCTCATAGGAAGGTGATTTCACTGTCCAAAGATGCTCACAGTCTTAAGGAGGAAAGGCAAACAAAACCAGAGGGGATTTTAATGTCTGTCAGCTAGAATGAGCAATTGAAAATCTGGAGTTTTTGCTACTTCCCTATTTGTAAAAAAAATAACTAGGAAATGGGTCATGCTGGAAGAAGTTATGAAAGAGGAGCATATGAGAAAAAAGAGACAGGAATGCTTAAGACAAAGTTCTGGATAATGCTACAGTGCAGTGCTGCAGAACAGCACTACAGGCCAGGTATGATAAAACTAGCACGAAGCATGAGCGAAGCCAGGGCTATACAGCACAGGCAAGGTAAAACCTCAATTCTGACTGTCAAAGACAGATCTTAATCAAACTGCATTACCAAGGAAGGAAAAAGAAAAAAAAAAGGAAAGCAAAGGAAGAAGAAAAGAAGTTCAGCAACCTTAAATATTACATACCTCTAGGGAGAGATTCCTTATAGTACTAAACACCCATAAGACTTCATGAATCTAAACTACAAATGTAAAACTCAAAGTGGATGACTTTCTCCACAGACAAACATTTAGCAAACTTTTAAAATTACTGACATTGTTATGAGCATGGCTACAACTATTCTGAGGCAGACACAAAAATTACCCTGATGTGGTAAAATGAGTCACAATCCTGATGAAAAATTTCAGCAAACAGGCTATCATGACAGACAGCAAGAAAACCTCAGTTCCATGCCTCTCCCTCAAATTTAAAACAATCTTTGTGAGAGTAAGGCACACAACATATATTTTCTTTAATTAATTCTGTTAAATCTGATTAAATGTCTCTAATGAAGTGCTTTATACATAACACATAAAAATAAGTGGATCCATGTATTGTACCTGCTTTGTGGCACATATTTGCTAATTACTATTTGACAAAATTCGTTATGTTTTTCTTACATAATTCTAACCATGCTCTTGACCAAACTATCTCTTGCACAGAGCTGCATAGAATCAATGGGAAAGGAGTGGAAGTTGTTAACTTTGAATTTGGCAAGACTTTCAACACTGTCCCCCATAACATTCCCACAGACGAACAGCTCAAGTGTGCACTGTGTAAAACAGACAGTGCAGCAGACTGGAAGCTGGCTGTGCTGGAGAGCTTAGAGGCTTGTAACCATCCCATGAAATCTAACTGGAGATTTTAGACCAGTGGTGAACTCCACAGGTACACTTGAACTTCTCCATTAATGACCTGGATGACAGGACTGATTGCACCCTCAATGAATTTGCAGATGATAAAAATTTAGGAGAACGAGCTGATACAGCAGAGGAATGTGCTGCCATTCCAAGGCGCCTCGACAACGCACACAAATGGGCCAACAAGAACTTCTTGAAGTTCAACAATGGGAAATGCCAAGTCCTGAACTAGGGGAGAAAAAAATCCCATGCACCAAAGCAGACTGAAATACACAAAATATAATTTAAAGACAATTAAAAATCCTTCCCTGTGAGAACAGTCAAATATTGTAATAGGTTGTCCAGAGATGTTTTGGAGTGTCCATCCTAAGAGATACTCAAAACCCAAATGGATACAGTCCTGAGCTTTAGGTGCATTTACTTTAAGGAGGAGGGTTGGGCTCCATGGTCAATAATATCATGATCTTGTCTTTACTCATCTCACATAAAGAATATTCTGTCACTGAGAGAGATACTGAAGCTCTCTATCAGATAATTAACCAATTAATTACTTTATTTAGAGCAAACTGGTTGGAAACAAAGGCAGTCCTGCCTTGGCATCCATGAGCTAATTATTCTTGAGGGAAGTGAGGAAATAGCAGAATAAATAACAGAATAAGACTGGGGCTTTGTTAAAGCCTATAAATCTGTGAAATTATGCACTTGAAGAAAAGCCAAAACACACGATATGTCAGGGTATACAGAACCCATTTGTCAAAATGAACACACATATTTAAAAGTGATAGCAGTGAATATTACTTTTATTTGAAGTATTATATTACAAAGTCACAATCTGCTAATTCTGCAAATGTATCTGGATATGAAAAGATTTAAACATCAGGAAAGATCTGCTGTATTACTGCTACTGCCCATATAGCACATAGATGGAAACACTGTTTTTCCACTGTTTCCTACCTCAGGCAAGACTGAGACAATTAAACTGTCTTTTAAAAAGAAAGGGCTGCATATATTCAGGCTACTACACTGCCCCTACTACAAGATATCAGCTACCACCTTACCAAACCATTAGAGCATACACATACACCAGTCACGTGGTTAAATATACTGCTAACAGAGCTTTACACATGTAAATGGGAATTCTGCATTTTGCTTTAAGAAGCATTAAATGCACAGTAAAGGTGACAAAACTGAACTGTCAACATAACCTTCAGGAATATGTAACCATCTGCTGGATCTCTAGTACGGGCAATTGTTAACAATGCAACATACCAATTAAAATAAGCACAAAATGAAAATATATATAAAACCAACACAGAAAATAAAGGTTCTGTCCTCACAGCACAATCAATAAATCAATAGAAACATTTAAGTACAGATTTTTTGTTATTCAAAAGCAGAATTTATCTGGCAGTTAGGCACTACGAACACCAGCACTTATCTTCACAGTTATAACCAATGGGGAATGATGACATAGATAAGTAAATCTTTTTCATGTTTCACTGAAAACAAGTCTACCACAATAGAACAACCTGGAGGCCCCCAAAAGGACACAGAAGTAATTCATAATTTTAAAACATTTTCTTACAGAAAAATCTATTTCAATTGTGGCCCATTAGTATTTTTATGGTTGCCTTCCCTTAAAAATCTTCCTGTTCTCATGGCTTCTTCTTTACTAGATTTCCTATTTTACTGTGCTTCCCTGCTATAAATACTTTCCTGTACCTGTGGATCATCTTGGAAGTATCGGTCAGCTTTGGAAACAAAAACACTGAGAGTGTTCATACACAGCTGTAACATACACCTACATTCGCTCATGCTATTTAGGAAGTCTCCATCAACACTTATCTGTGCTTCTGCATAAAGTAAAATTCAAGAAAATAAAATTCCCTGGTTTGAGCAATACTAGGAATAGCCATGTAGAACAACTTGAAAGCATATGTTAATGTTCTTTAAAGGGTTAGTTCACCTACTTTAAGTATTCACAATAAGTAAGCATACGTGTGTTCTACTCCCTCTGTGAGATTTACACATTGTGGGAAAAACACACATCTGTTGAGCAACACATGAATATATTATTATGGCTCAAAGCTCTTTTGTTTAGGTGGAAAATAAAAATGCTGAAGTTAATTGGTGTATGGCCATTTGCGTTGTGAATTAGTGACTAAGAGTGACTCTGAGACCAGTGGTCTATCTTTTAGACCATGCTAAGGACCATTTCCCCAGCTGCTCAGAAAAAGTAATCATAACTTCATTTGCGAAAAAAATTGTCTGCCTTTAGGAGATAATTCTATATAATTATAGAGATTATTCCTATCTTTACTATCTACATTTTAAATCTCTATTACGTGTTTTTATTTCATTATATATTCCACCCTCCCTCTGGAATTCTTTTTACTCTTCTCAAGGATACAAAACAAAAACACTTTGAAATCAAGGTGCCAATTTTCTGTCTTATTTTACAGGTGCCCAGAAAAAATGGCATGAAATGATAAATTTTATTATTAAATACTGTGGTTATCAATGAAACAGATGTTATTAGCAAAGTAAGCATCACAAATGTACATAATTGCATTGCTTACCTTTTTCTCTAACTCTTTCAATACAAAATATCTTTAGGGGAAAAAAACTAAAAATAGATTACAAACAACTGCAAAAAGACTATCAAGCACTAGGGTTTCAAAGTAGTATATATGTTTTTAAATTCTATTCTTTTTGAGTGCCCATGTTTAAGATACTTCAGTACACATTAAAATATATAGCAAAATATTAAATTAAGAAAAGCTGACAATCTCATCCTCTTCTATGAACTTACAGCACTAATAAATAGGCGTACAGCTTAAAGAAAGAAAAATTTTACAAAGAAACATGCATCAGCATTGGACTGTATCACACTGGACCTAAAAAACAGTATAACATATAACAAAGCTGGGTTAGTCCCTGAAAGAGCTGCACAGCAAAATTTTAAAAGGCAGAAAATAAAAACATCCTCATAAAAGTTATCACCCCTTCTGTACAAAGAGTGAAGAAATAAAGAAACTTACCGCTTTCAGCAGTCAAAGAATACAGAGGATTCAGTGGAATACTCAGAGCACCCGGCAGCTTTAGCTTGGAGTGTGGTGACAGAGATGATGGTGCAGGAAGCAAGAGATTTGAGTTTGCCTGTAATAGGAAGACAAATCAGAAAGTGAAGTGTAATTTCCTGGGTCACTTACTGATGCAATAGCTAGAAGAGAAATATTTGTTTACTGTAAATAACTATTAAATTCCAGGAAAAAAAATTAAAGCTCAAGTCGATGAAGACTAACAACTTCAATATTTATTTTTTCTTAGTATTTGGAGATACAGACTTGGAAAAATTACTGGCATGGCAACAAACTGAACTGTGTGTTTATATATGGACACTAACTCTCAAGCAGTGCAAACAATGGAACAGAACTGTTTGAACCAGCATTTTGTTGCATCTTCATGTATAAAAATAACAAGATGTACATATGCTCATAAACTTAGAAATGTAAAATAATTTCTCATTTTTGAGTACTCAAACTACACTATATCCATGAAGAGATACTCACTACCATTGGAAAAAAAAAATCTTAAACCAATCCTAGCACAGAACTGATTACTGTAAAGCAATAAACACCAAAATTCCAGGGACTTCCTACATGTAAATTACACATAGTATCATTCCAGTCCTAATCTCCATAGCAGCAAAGATAATGTACTTAAAATCTGTTTTTCTATGGACTTTATATACATACATATATATATAAACACACAACTACTACAAAACAAAAGCCCTTCCCAAACTTTAGTCTGTCATATTATCCAATACACTCAATGAAAAAAAAATTTATAATCTCAAATTTTTGGTTGATCCAATTGAGAATTTTACTGTTTGCTAAATATATTTTCACTGCCTTAATACACCAAAGCCAAGGCAGAAGAAAAACAGGCCTTGAATAAAATATTTGTAACTTTCCTCAAGCAAGATATTCATATGCTAAAATTCATGAGAATTATTTACATAAGATAACATACTTCTTGACCCTTTCAAAAGTCAAGCCTATTTCATCATATAGAATAAAAGCATATGGTCACCCAAGCCAACTAAAATCTCCCTATCAGTAGAGCACTACCTTTGGCCTCAGTAAACCCTAGATCAGAACATTAAACTTCAATGGTGGGCCAGTGATATTTTGCAAATTTTCAAACTGGCTTGTAAATTCTGTTTAAACAAAGGAGACAATCACAGATTCGCTTTGGTTTAACTATCTCAAAAATTACATATTTTATGTAACTATTATTTCTGTAATTCAAGAAATATTATTCAATTCAATAATGCATAGTATTTGGGTATTGGCATGTGTACTGAAGTGCAGGTAATATAGCAGTAAAAATGTGTGTTCAAATACTTGACTGGGCCAGAGGGTTTCTGCCACCAACTGCTCTGCACCACTACACCTGACCTTCATCTTAATGTGCCTGGTTTTTGTGCAGGAATATGGGTTTAATTCTAATGTGGAAAGTTTATAGCAAAAATTATCTTTGACCAGCAAGGAATCTTGCAGCAAAAGTGAAAAATTGTAACGACTATACTCCAAAGCTGACAAAAAGAAAAGTAAGACAGAAAATCAGATTAATTATTGAACCTCATTTTTAAAAAGGATTTAACCTGCTAGGTTTCACTACAGTGTACAAATTTAAATGAATGCTATTAACAGTAGCTGGGAAATGTTATCAGAATGGAGGCCTGTTTTTCTGAACAACTGCAACAACAAAAACAATCTGCTTTTCTTACATTTACATATGCAAGCAAGTAAGCTTCACTAATATAAAGTTTTCTCTGATACAAAAGAGTGGTGGAAAGCCATTAGCTTACGTATTTACTCAAACACAGAAAAAAATAATCTGTGCTGCAAATGTTATGATCTCAGCTTCCCAGTGTTTCATCTTATTTAATCCACTGTAAACTCTAGGGAGAGCCTTTTTCCCTAGATAAGTGAGATGATGTCCCCTTTGCATGAATTTCTTGCTAAGTGCACACTACACCACAAGATAAACAGAGGCTTTCCAGTCAAATACTTTGATGGAAGTCACTTTCAAATTTGCTATCAAAAATTAAATTTCAGGTAATACCAGGAAATGAAGACAGCTTGAATATACTGGCCTTTGGAAGTCAAGCCAAACAGGACAGAGGAAACTATTGAAAACTAACACTTAATAGATGCCTCCCCAGCTCATCCTGGAAGGAAGAATTATGAAGCTAAGCTTGTCTTGATTCTGGTCCTTGAACAAATTATATAAGAGATTTGGAACTCTATGTAAATTAGTCCTGTACAATACTTAATTCATTTCCCTTTATATTCCTGCTGTATTTTGCAAACACTCTCACAATACATGCCAAATAGCATGCTTTGAAATCAAATGCAACAAGACACACAGAAGAGAGGGCTGAATGTGCAGTCCTGAGGATTTAAGAAAATCACCTGTTCTAAAATGCAACCTAAGTTCCATTAGAATACTTCCTTCCTGTCCAAGGCCTTAAAAACAAGATGAAAACCTTTTTAATAAAAGAGATACTAAAAATTAAGTTTCAATCAGTTTTACAGGAAGTGATTTATTCCTCCCTTTCATGGCAGCACAGCTGAATTCAGGTGAGCAATAAAAGACTGCCCATCCAAAGCAGAGACAAAACCAGATTTTAATGACTTTTCTGCCGCTAGTTCTTAAGTATTATTTAAATCTCTAAGAAGCCTGAGGAGGAAAAAAAGTCACAACACTGTAACAGAAATGGGAAGCATTCAGCTAATAAGTAAGGAATCGTGATTCAAGCACAACTGCTTCCAGGTGAAGTACACTATTCTATGAAAAATAATTAATTGTCCTACAACAGGCAGACTTAAGACTATTCACAGAACATGTATGCTGTGGGAAATCATTGCTAAATACCTTTACAACAATGAGCAAATTTGGCTAAGATAGCCAACCATGAATTTACTTATTTTTCACAACAGGCTCTGCTTTCTTCATGCATAAACCAGAGCTTCATCAAAGACACAGTTTACTACTACTGTGAATCGAGTAAAACTAAGAGTTAAAACATTCTTATTGTTTCCATCACAATAAAGACACCTACATAATTTTTGCCAGGCTTAAAGAAAGATGATTTGCATTTTCTTTTCTGTGTTAGGGCAGCTCTATGCAAATTATGCAAATACACACTTTCAGTGAAACTAGTTTTCACATTAAAAGTGAATTGCATGAGGCAAAAAACAGAAAGCTCTAAGACTTGACAATGTGGCAAAAGCATATAAGGAGAGATAAAGCAGCCAACATGTAATTGATTCCAAGATTAGTACTACAGAGTATTTACAGATGCTATTTCTAAGTGCTACAAAGGTGTCAGCCATCTAAAAGCCGAATTTCAGAGCTAAAATACTACACCTTCAAAGAAAGCTCTTCTCTCCATACCTACACAACATATATCATCCCCCTGTTATGGACAGTTACAAACTGGTTTTTTACTGCTAGATGGAAGGGAAACTGAAAAAACATACATGGTAACATTGAATGAAAAACTCTTTTGAGCACTTCCAAGAGCCAGAGATGAGTTAAATATTTTCCTATCAAAAACCTCCATTAACAGAATCATGCATTAGTATTAGTTCATTGAGGTAGAGCAAATAACTGCTGCAAATATTCACTACTCTGTAATTTCTCTATGTGGTAATGAAGCTAATTCTGCATAGTAGTTTCATACAGAAATTAATTTTTACCTTTTCTATCAAAAGGTCTTAGCTTTTGTGAATGGCTAAAGATCAATAATCACCTCTTGGTTCTAATTTCTGGGCTAAGAATGGCAATGCTGCAGAAGAGAAGAAACTTAATCTATCACTTGTTAAGGTTCATGTTTAGGTAAAAAGAAGAAAAACAGAAAAATAAAAAAACTACTGGTTCTAACAGGACCTGGAAAAGGGGCACGGGCCATAAGACAAAGAACCCAAGCTTATACAGGATCAGAGTATTCTCTATCTAGCTTAACCCAAACTTAATGTATTGACAGTACATTTTCCAAGCTGTATCTACGTCACAGAACTCTAAACTCTACACTTTAAATTTAGTTTTAAATCCAGTAGCTGTTAAGTTTTAAAGTTTTAAATTTTTAAGTTTTAAATCCAGTATGCTGTTGACACATGTGAAAACCAGAGACCCCCACGTTGGCAGATTTGCTGTTTGTCTGTTCCAGCACATTTGTCTCATAAAACATGACTCCAGGTGTGACCTTAGGCCAGGTCTACTGGTGTGCTGCCACCATGCTTGTCCCAACATGGTATTTCCTACATGTCTGTGACAAGGGCATGCAAACATGACCCAAAGACCAGGATTACTCTGCACTGGGGCAGCCTCACCTTGAATGTCTTGTGCAGTTTCGGGTGCCACAACGTAAGAAAGACATTAAACTATCAGAGAGTGTCCAAAGGACAGAAACAAAGATGGTGAAGGACCGGGGAGGGAAGCTGTACTAGGAGTGGCTGAGGTCACTTGGTCTGTTCAGCCTGAGAAGGGGAGACGGAGGGGAGACCTCATTGCAGTTACAGCCTCCTCATGAGGGGAACAGAAGTTGCAGACACTGATCTCTTCTCCGTGGTGACCAGTGACAGGGTTCAAGGGAATGGCCTGAGTTGTGTCAGGGAAAGTTTGGGTTGAATATGAGGAAAAGTATTTTCACTCCGAGGGTGGTTGGGCACTGGAACAGGCTCCCCAGAGAAGTTGTCACATCACCAGCCTGACAGAGCTCAAGAAGTGTTTGAACAATGTTCTCAGGCACACGGTATGACTCTTGGGGTTGGTGCTGTGCAGTGCCAGGAGTTGGACTTGATCTCTAGGGGTTCCTTTCAATTCAACATATTCTATGATTCTGTGAAATACATACAAGGTAACACCTGTGTTCTCATCTGGATTTTTAATGTTCCAACTCGACCACAGTGCAGCAAGCCGCCCTATGTGTGGTTTCCTAAAGTCATCTTTCTCCATTTTTGCTTGTCTGTTCCCAGAAATATTAGCACATTCTCACACATGTGGCTGAGTGGCAACTTTTCAGAGCTCTACTTTGACAAACACTTTAGCAAACCATTCATGTGTGTGTGCATCCTAATAAGCCTTCCAGCAAAGTCAGCACTTACATACACACATCATTTTTCATATGAGAAAGGGAATTGCACACACATTAAAAACTAACTCCCAATTACAAATTGTAAGTTTTAATGTTGTATATTTTACTCTGGGGCTGTCCAAAACGTGATAAACCAGGCAGGCAATACTGCAGCCACATGAAAAAAATTATCCCAACCCTGGTTGAAAAGTATCTACCACTGTCACCTGAGTCTCCTGCTGGATCACTGAAAAGATGAGCGTCAAGACTCCTTTCAAAGAAATCTCCTCCCCCATATCTCAGTGGTTCATAAAGTCCTGCAAGGAAGCTCTCTCAGTGTTCATAACCGCTACTGCTATGTGACAGGTATCAAACTGGATGTGCATTCTTTCAACCACCATCCTGTACTGTTTGGAAACTCACACAGGGAGAAGATGCAGATGAACTTTTGGACATCTCCCACATGGGTAGAAGGCTTGGCGGATGCTGTCAAAACCACTGATCATTACTCTGCTCACAGTGGACTTACTCATCCCAAACTAGTCAATTTGGGTTACAAAACTGGGTTACAATTTTGGGTTGTAGGGTTACAAAAACTCCAGTGGCTGAAAGCTATTCTTTCACAGTTGTAGGCTTATCTATTTCATCTAGTCCCACAGTAACATGGAACTTGCAGATGCTTCTGCTAAACCAGATTTGTCTTCCACAGTCCAGAACCACTGGTTAATCTGGGACTAAACAGTTGCAATGATAAAGGCTCTCATAAATTCTCTAACCCAATTATTTTCTTCATAAGGCCAGACATCCAGAACAGTAAACATTTATCCTGGAGTATCTTCCTGGAGTACTTGTCCCAGACACAAGGCTGCATGCTCCATTCTCTCCATGTTGTGCCTTTCTCTGATAAACAACTTGACAGCACAGTGCTAACTTTGTAGGTGAGCAGAACAGAATGAGCAGAAAGTAGAAACAAGGTGTGCTTCCTTGTGTCAGGCCACGTGTAATTGAAAGGTAGAAGCCACATACTACTGTTATCCATGAGAGCTACTGTGTGCCGTTTCATGAAGGGGTTCAGTGGGAGTTCACAGTTCTGAAATCTGTGGTCTGTGTGAAGGTCTGTGGGATAGCTTTCTTCCAGACAGTTTCAAAGTTCAGGCCTAACGGGGATGCCAAAGCCAAGGAACCAGAATAAATCTAATCCAAAATAAAACCCCTAAAGCATGATGACAGTAGTTACAGCAACCCCAGCAACAACAGCTTTCATCTACTCGTCTGCTTCTTTTGTGATTCACTACTTATTAATGCAGACAAAACCTAAAACTACATTAAAAAAAAAAATCTACATGCACTCCAAAGTACTTCAAAATGAAAAAGAGTAAATGCAAACTCAAATGCGGTTCATGTAATTGGGAAAAGTAATTATAACTTCATAGTGCTATTCAGGAACATTCTGCATTCAGGAACATTCAGGAACATTCCTGTTGCATGCAGAATTGTCTCAAGTTGGGGAATTTAACTTAATTAAATTTATTGCCAATTAAAAAAGCTTTAATTACTGATCTGAGTATTGAGAAACAAGATAAATAGTAAAACACCCAACCAAAGAAAACACCTTTCCTCCCTTTTTGTCTGTCTCCACTTCAGGCACCTCTTTTTTCTCCTTTCTAATCCCCAATCTCCTTGATTTTGACATTACATTACACTCAGTCCCCTTGGAAAGGCAGTGGAAGGGTGGGGCAGCAGAGTGCAACTACTGCATAGCGACTTGCTCTTTTTGACTCTTCTTTTTTCTTGCTCTTTTCAACTGCTGTAGTATGGACCCTCCACCAGACAACGTCCTTGGGGATTGCACCTGTCCAGCATGGATTCTTCCATTGTTTGCAACATGGTCGGAAATGTACCATCATCTGTGTTTTCTTTTGCACGTCCTCATGTATCTGTCTTTTCCCTTCAAGCCCACTCTGTTATTTCCCTAGTATTTCAATTTCTGCACTGTTTTATGTCTCTTGCATCACCTTCTTGCCTCCTTCTGTGTCTTCTTTCACATCTCCTCACTTCACATGACTCCTCGCATCCCTTCTCCTGTATCTTCACTTGTGCCCCCTGACACATTTTCCTTTGCATTTCTCCTCTGCTGTGGTGTTTCCTGTCTCTAGTAGGTTCTGATCTTTCTTAAGTCTGTTTTCTCAGAGGTGCCATATTCTGTCTGGTTCCAGTTTCAGTTGTGCAGTGGCTCCATATTGCCCTTCAATGAGCTGGCTTCAAACAGCTGTGCCCAGCACAGAGCATGCTCTCCTCCCTGCCCTGCAGCTCCCTAAAACCCCTAGAATTTTTGCCACATACAGTTTTGAAGGTGGATAGGAATCTTGACCATAATGATCTATGGATCCCTGATTTCATATAAATGGACAAACAGCATTGGGCACTAGCACAAAAAAAAATCCCTCGTCATCAGTACTTGAAAAACAGAATTAAGTTATTTATGATAGCTCTTTTCTTAAAAGCTACTTACACCTGCATAAGTATAAGCGAGAGATGTATTCATTATTTCTGAAGACCAGATGCCATACCAACACACGTGTTTTTTTAAGTATACCAGTTCCAGAATATGGGAAGGTTATATACTTCTGAAATTAATTAAATTTGACTTACCATAACAGAATCAAGTTTTTGTTTCACCTTCTGCATTCTCACTGATGCTCTTGCAACACTGGCAAACTGATCTGCTGGAGACATCACTGAGTTTTTTTGTACAGGAATTTCAGAAAAACTGCCAATGAAGTGTGGCCCTCTTGGTGCAGCTGTGGTAAGTGATGAACCAAGATCTCTTACAAGTTCAGCTTCCTGTTGAGCAACTGTAGAAATAACCAATATTAATGTCTCAGGTGAAGCCTTACGTTGCCATGGGAAAAAAAATTGAAGGATTACAGTCATTTTGCCAGCCATGTCTTCAGTCAAATACCATCAAAAACTGTACCAACAGTGCTATAGGGAAAACCTGAAAGTAACATGAAATTTTCCCCTTACTACCCCATTTTCCCCCCAACTCTTCTAATCACAATATCACACTTTCAGATATTTGTGTTTAGTAATCTCTCATACAGAACTGGTATTTTTGTATTGCTTATAAACAATAGTGTTCCTCACACAGAAATATGGCATTGGGTGAGGGGAAAGAGTGGGAAGAGAAAGGAATTTTTCAAAGGCAATAAAGTTGTAAAGCCTGCACTGAGTTCAAGCTGGTGACATTTCACATTTTTTCCAGCCTAGTTCAAGTGAGTTTATGATGCCTGAGCAATATTTTAAAAGTCGACAGACATATTATACAGGCACAGGACACACTGACTGACAGGTTGACTTTGGCAATTTTTTGTACTATGGTCTCAAGCCAACAAAGGTTAAAAGAATTCTTTATGCATGTTCTGCCCAGGACATTAATAAAACTGTTGGTGTACCTAAAGCACACACTGTCAGAGCCTTAAAAATTGTGTGAGTGACTAAAATTAGTATTAGTATATGTTTAACTCTTCCAACACTGTGGCAGTATGACTATTTTCTGAAAGCAAAAAGAGTGCTTTTAACCAAAAAAGGAACATAAAGATAGTAACCAACAATACAAAAAAAAAGACTACAACTTTTGCAAAGCTTTACTGACAGCAGTTAAGCAATCAGAAGACACAAATAACTACAACTGTGCTGTGTGGTCTCTAAATGTGTATGCACACATATACATGTATTTCAGACTACTACATTAAGTTTTTTAGAATTTTTTGCTCATCAAAAAATTCTGAAGAAACCCTTCACCCCAAAAAATTTCATTGTTTTTTAAAATACCAATATCCTTCTTAATTGAGTATAGCACTGAATATTGACTGCAAAGTCATTCCACTTAATGTTCCTGTAAAAGTCAACGAATTCAACAAATAACCTACACTGAGATTTTGTATGAGTAATCCTATTACTACATGTTACTTAAAAACCCAGTACCTAAAGACAGGATTAATTTTACAGACCAATGTCCCCTGCAAAAATATTTAATACAAAAAAATTACTGCATAATTCATATTAACACATTAACTCCCTAGATGAAAATGTCCTTAATTGAACACAACTCTCAAAAAAGCCTGTGAAGGACAATCTGAATTTTATTTTGTATACCAAAAATTCTAAGTTAGCATTAATTACTATCTTTTCTTCAATATAACATGGGGAATAAACATATCGCTGACATAATGACATCACAGCTATAAGAACTATTTATCAGAAGTCTATACACTCTCATTCATTTTTATACAGCTCCTCAACATTATTTAGTAACATAGCTGGCACAAACTACTCAGATTCCAATTAAGCTACTAATTAGTTTTCCAAATAATTGTATTTTCTGGATTCATAATCTACCTTGCTATTGCAGAAAGGGCTTTTGCATAATGTTGCCTATATATGATAAAGTGCTGCAAAAATCACACAGTATGAAACACAAAAAAATTGAGGGACCTCTGGTGATTTTGGCTAGGCCAAAACCCTTGCTTAAAGCAGCACCACATAGAACAGGTAGTGCAGCATCAAGTTCAATTCAGTTTTGGTATCTCCCAGAAAAAAGATACGCATTATCATCAAATGGCTGCTTTCTTCTCAAAAGAAGTACAAATACTAACAAATTGCTTCTAAGAATAAAATACTTACAGGTAAGTATTGAGAAAATTTGTACTGTACCTTTATAATCATAAATGTACACAAGTATTGGATGGTTTTGACCAAAGGCACAGAAAGACACCATGTGTTCGTGTGGATGAAAGGCAACATCACGAAGTGGAGATGTGAAGGAGAGATCAGAATATATGGCCACCTGATCTCCTGCAGAAGTGAAGTAAGTTTATTAATACCATGGAAAAATATTTGAAACATTCAATACAGCAGAATAACAGCTGGTTAAATCTTGTATTACTGAAATGTTTGCCACTGTAAATAAACATTCTTCAATTTCCTGATTGAAAAGTTGTATTTTGGCATAACATGAAGGAAATATTGCATGCTTTTAAGTTATTCAGTAAGTCAGAAAAGTTAGTGCTGTTGCAATAGCTGCAGGAAATGCCAGAGGAGGATGCACCAGGTTAGATGAGTTCTCTCGTTCTGATAAGCACATTCTGGAAAGGTGGCGTTCCACAGTATTTGTTTGTGCTTGCATTGCACAAAGATAGCCATCTTACTTGTGGATTTCAGCTATATAATACTGATAACAGGAGTGAAAGTTGAGGAGAGAATTATTAAAAAATATAAATAAAATTAGCTCTTCAGCTGATGGCACTATAAATGCAAATACAGCGTGTAAACAAAAGTCAAAATCCAATAAAAACATACTAATAACAAAGTTCCTCCTTCCATTTATTTTTGTAATTTTTAAAAAGTTTTCAGGCAAATTATGTAGCGACAGAGATGCAAGTTAACATAGTTGGAAACATGGAAAGAAATTCAAAACAGAACTGTTAGTTATCTGCCAGTTTCAAAATATTTACCTTTTATATTTTAAAATACTATATAAATTACAATGACAGACAGAATATAACATCATCAAATCCAAAATGGTATTCTGCTACTTTCTGCTCTTGTTTTCATCTCTTTTACCTCCTGTACAAGAAACCCTAAATTTTCATCACATTTTTTCAGAAAGATTTTGGTAGCTATTTTGAAACTCCTTGGCTTGGAGACTAATTCACAGTGAAATCTTATATACCACACACTAAAAATATTCAGTCTCTGACCACCCACCACATAGATGAAGTGGTTCTGCACAAGAGCCTCATTCTCAAATCTAAACAACACAACAGAAAAACTTACCTGACCTAAAACATTTTTTGTGCATTCCATCTTTAGAGCCTCACCACATGTAAAGAGCTGCAGTATAAAAAAAGCTGAGCCTTAGGTGCTCCAGTCATGCTGGATATTACAAATGTTACCTCTACTAATTTCCTCTTGAAAATTAAATCTCAGAGATTAATAACAGCTATTTAGAAGGTGGAGTTAAAGCTTCAGGATTTAAGAACGTCTTACTGAAGTTTTATTGCATATCAAAAGTGTTTCAATAAACCTTAAAAAATCCTTTCCCCCTGAGCTTTGACAACTTGCCTTAAGCCCATATAATAATTAGTTACCTGTTTCTGGATTCCAAACATAAGCCTTTCCATCTTCACTTCCTGAAAACAGGAACGTACCACATGGTGTTAAAGTGCTGTGAATCTTTTCTCTGTAATTGGTGGCACCTACATATTTCTTCGTCGCCAAACTAAAGAAAGTTTGCAAATATAGAAGATATATTCAGAATAGACAATGTAACTTTTTAAGTCTCAGTTCCCCCTCTATTTCTCAGAAAAATCAGAACACTTTGCATCCCAAGTAGATATGCAAGCACATACTTTTTGCAGAGTGAAGTATTTATTTACCCTTTATTTTCCCTAACCTTCATAATGCACCTGACAGTATAGATAAAAATGTACACCCTTGTCTTTCAGCAGAAAAAGGAAACCCTCAGATCTAGACAACAGATAGAGATGCAGTAATTTGCACTATCTTGATCCTGGGCTTTGCAAAAAAACAGGGAAATTAGCACTATTACACCAAGCTCTATTTGAAAAGTTTTCATTATGCTTCTTGAGCTTGAATTATTAAACCTACAGAGCAGCTCCCTTCAGCTATTCAGACTAATGTCTCCTTGGTCAGAAAACCAGCAGTACAATCAACAAATATCAGACATAAATGCTGATTTACTATTAATATGTCTGATATTATTTTTCAACTTAGGTATTCCAATCTTTTTTCAGTGAAACACATTGGTCAGCACAGTAATATTGATCTCCTGTCAAAGTCTGTCAGCATCAAGTAGGAGAGAATCCACAAAAGGATGGAAAGAGGACAAATCAACTTGTAAGAGGCACAGCCTGGAAAAAGATATCAAAGCTCAACATGGAGACTAACCCAGCAGCAGTACTACAATGCAGAATCTAAGTCAAGAAGAACAGCAACCATAGGCCACCATAGCCCTCAAGGACTGAAGACAGCATTATTTCACATTTGTTACTGCAAAAACAATGAAGGTATGCTGAGAGAAGCGCAGTGCTGTTAATATTACAGGAAAATTATTTTAAACAATATTCCAAATAAATATACCCTAGATGATCCCACAGCAAGTCCATATTAGCCCCAATAAGAGTTTTAGCTGTATGAATAAGAAAGATAGTATCTCTGAGATGTCATGAGAAGAGCCCTGCAAGATGTAAAACTAACCTTCATATGAAACCCTAAGGAGAGGGCTGAACTAAAACCAAATCCCTGATCACATACCTAAGTGACTAGACAGCAGCATTATCCAAAAAGATCAAAAAAGCAAGTTGAAAAAGGAAAGTTAAGAGCAACCAGCTGTCAATCAAAGTGAATTGTGTTCATCTGTGACCTCCACCCCCTCTTTTCTCATGCAGGGAATGAACAGTTAATGCTGACGTGTAAAATTATCACTGCTGTGTATCTGACCCTGTGGTTTATTGACAGACTTAAAAGTCAGTGTAACTGTGGGCTGTGGTCAAAGTAGCAGTCCTGGTGGTGTCCTCTCCACCCTTATTTTCCCAGGCTCTCCCTCATTTCTTCTCTAGTGTTTGGGCAGCTATCAGATAAATTTGATCAGAGAGTTGATTGAAATGAAAATTAATCATTTGTATTTGTAGGCTAATTTTTAGTCGGATCAGCTCGCTGATCTGACTTACCCTGCATCAAAAGATCTCTAGAAATGATAAAAAAGAAATGTTAGGAATACACGGCCAAAGGTGTGGGAGATTGCAGGAGATGGTACGTCCTATGGATAAATTTGCTTAAAATAATTGTGAAATTGCACCCCACATTAAACCCTTTCCTAAAGATTAACATGCACACCAATGTTTCCCTCTCAAAATAAAACTCTCTGCATGTTTTAGAAAGAAGAGCAACAGAAGAACACTGCCTAAAAAACTACAGGTTCCCTCTCTTAATCCAGCAATTTCATGCTTTGATTGAGTGGATAGTTCAGCTTCTGGCATGATCATTATATTTTATCAGTTACAGAAAAAGAGAAACATGCACCATAATACAGTAGAGTCCTCAGCTAGCTCAAACATTCAATCCAGTACAATTACAGAATTGCTTAGTTTCAAAACTATCATTAAGTCCAACTGCTAACATCGCACTGTCCCACCCACTACTAAACCTTACACCTAAGGGCCACATCTACACATCTTTTAAATACCTCCAGGGATTTTCTGTGTGCTGAGGGGCAGAAAGAAACCTATGAAATTAAGGATGAAACATTTTAGAAAAGTTGTTCGTATCTTTAATTTGACTTTCCAGAACAGAATGTTTAAGTGCGTCTTATCAACATATGTGAGTGATTGGTGAGAGACTCTGCTCACTCCCACCCAATGAAAGTACAAGAGGGAATGGACATAAATTGAAATACAGCTAATTCTGTTTAAAAATAAGAAAAAAGTATTTCATTTTGAGGGTGAATGAACACTAGAACATGTTGCTCACAAAAGTTGCAAAATCTTCATCCATCAAGATATTAAAAATCCAATTGCATAAAGCTCTGAGTAGCATGCTGTTGTGATTTGATTGTTGGGTTGAACTGGTCATTCTCCAACATCAAACTCAAGGGAGTTTATAATCTTCTTGCTTTTTATTTTTATCATTAAAAAATCATGTTTATACCAATTAAGAATGAGAAAATCATCAAAAACTGCAAAACTATCTCACAGCCTGCTTAATAAACCATAATATGTACATCACTGCACTTTTTTAGCATTTATGATGACAATCATCTTCCATTTCATCATCAAAATATCCTTCCCAGAGTCTTAAAAATGCAAAGCCAACACACAAATATTACCACTTCCAAACTCTTTTCATGCCCAGATTGCATTTTTAAAGGGATTTCAATCTTTAGAAGACTAACATTGTATTCTTCACGCCACTTTAGGCTCCCAAGTAATCTAGGAAATTTTAGATAATCTGTTCTAAAAGACTTACTCAATATCACCCAAAGACTTACTCAATATCACCCAAAATGTAACACAACAGTGTTTTGAAATAATTTCCTAACCCTAACATTTCTATCCTTGATTATTAGGACATCTTTTTTCTCCCCAGCTACACAACTAATATCTTTACACTATTTTATTTCCCCATGTAAATTTTAAAACATAAAGGAAATACACATTAGTGACGAAGAATACCAACATTCTGAGATCCATAATTCTCAGGGTACTGTCTTTGGCATGGATTAATAAACGCCTTCCATTTGGATGCACTTCCAGATGATTAACTGGTGTCCCTTTAATATCATTTTCTTTTATTTCCTACAGAAGGATGGAAAATAAAGAAAATTATATAACTTTGTGGGTTTACACATTATTGTATCATGTTTTTACACATTATTGCCCATTTTTCCCTTGCATTACTATTTTTCTGCTCAATTAATTTTATTTGGTTAAGGAAAAATTTTGTTCCTATATTAAGGCATTACATCCTAGACATCAACTTTTTACAACTGCTGTGAATGAATTTTCAAATTTCCGAATTTCTAAAAAAATTAAGCTGATGACAGAAATGCTGACTGAACATCAGGGCTCTAATATATGAACAAATGTGTTTTTTAAAGCCTGTGGTCTATTTTATTTTTGTCTCTAGAGAACAAAGCATTTACCTGTTAAAACAGTGTTATCAAACCTCAAGTATTTTCATGTTTTACATATATTAAAAATAAACCAGAATCACAGAATCCTAGAATATGCTTAGTTGCAAGGGCCCCACTATGAACATCAAAGATGAACTCCTGGCCCTACACAGGGCCACCCCAAGAATCACACCATGTACCTTGAGAGTACTTGTGAATTTTCTCAGGCTTGGTGGTGTGATCACTTGCCTGGGGAGCCTGCTCCAGTGCCCAACACAATTAAGTTGCAAAACAATTTTAAAAAATTAAGTCAGTGAATCACTGAACAGTGTATCAGTTCTTCTATAGCATTTTTTAAAGAAAATACACCTCTGCAGTTAAACAAAAGGTAATGTATCAAAAAAATTTCATTCAAATCAAATTACTAGATTTGGAACAGTTCACATAAAAATTACAATGCTAGTTAAGAAACCTGTTTACCTTATTGACTTTCCAGTGCTGAAAAAGGTGTGGAGAACTTCCTTTGACAGGTGTATCCCAAACTATTATTAGTCCTGAACTATCTCCTGAGAACATGTGGTGTCCTGAGAAATAATGTCTTATGAGTAAAATACCACCCACAAAACAATAATACAGAAAATAAGCAAACTTTTATTCTCTCATTTTTGTGAATAGGCAAATACCAATTCTTCCATCTCTTTTGCTATAATATACTCATTGCAAATGCATTTTGCTCATATTGCATGACATAACCTCATACCATAAATCTGGATGTAGCATATACATTAAATAACTGAGGTGCAGAACATATTTTTAATTTTTTTTCATTTTTATTCATATTCTAAAAACAGCAGAAAGTGAGCATTTACAGCTCAACAAGCTACACATGATAGCTCAATGCTTACTTATACATTCATTAAGAGAACTTGGAACTAGAACAAATAGTGTTTCCCAACACTTGTTCTTTAAACACAAATATTTATTCTTTATAAAAATACAGCTTTCCTCTTTGTAGTACCTACTCCTGTGACTAAAATGAACCACCTAATTACTAATGATGTCACTAATACTAGAAAAAGTCGAGCTTTAACTTTCACCCATCATCAGCTCTTCCTCCACTAGTACACCTCAGTACAACATTCACTTTCAGCTGTCAACCTACCAGCTAACATGATTCACAATGGTCAAACCTCTGCTCTTTTATCTCCGTGTTTCCTATTCTCTGTCAATACTGAAAAGTTCATCACATTCCCACTTCTTCAGTCTAGTGCTAAAATTCTCACAATCTAATTACTACCACCTTGTTTTCTCTAATGATTGATTTGGGTTGAAAGGGACCTTAAAAATTATCTAGTTCTGACCTCCCTGAAATAGGGAGGGACACCTTCCACTAGAACAAAGCCCAGACCAACATGGCCTTGAACACCTTCAGGAACAGGGCATCCACAATTTCTCTGGGCAACGTGCCCCATGTCTCAGCATTCTCCCAGTAAATAATTTCTTCCTAAGAAGAATACACTGCCTCCATGAAGTAAAGAAAACTAGTAGCCCTCAAGATGGTCTTCAATTTTAAAGACAACTATTTGTAAAAGCAATATTAACTACATACCTTCTGCATCAAAGCAAAGCGTGTTGATGAAACTTTTATGGCCATCAAGCTCCTGTAGCAGTTGCCCATGGATTTCTTTCACATTTGCATTCCAGATTCTAATCACTGAGTCGTAACATCCTGTCACAACCAACGAGTCAGCAACTGGGTGGTACTTGGCAGTGTAGACAAATGAAGGATGAGGGAAAACTCTCACTGCAGATGCTGCCTTCATTTCTATTTTCCACATTCTAAAAGGAAACAAAGTTAGAATTTCTGCTGTACAAAGCAGTCACACACAGAGATATAACTGATGCCCATATTTTGGGCTACTGGTTCTAGAGGTAAATGCTTGCAAACACTTAACAATACCTGTTATCCCACCAATTTGTTCCACTTCTTTTTAATCCTTTATTATGGTACTTTCTCAGAAGAATTAAGAAAAATTTACTACTTTACACAGTATTTGGTCTTCAAAGCAAATTAATGACTACTTAATCATTTAATGGATACTTTTCTCATTTTAAAATACCCATAAAGAATTCCATGAAATTAATTGGTTTCTTTCTTTCAGGAGTTATAAAAAAATTAAGCACCTCTGGGGTGTAATTAATTCAAAACAATATTAGAACAAGAAAAGCTGCAAAGGAACATATAGGGCCACTAAATATACATACAATCCCAAAAGATCTTAGAATAATAACAGTGATCATATAATAATAATTACCAGCCACAGTGATCATGATCTCAAGGATGCTTACATCACATAAACTCACTTCTTACTATTCATCTACTTCCTATCCTTTGCCAACCATAGATGGAAAATCAGATTTTTGTTAGTGTTTTCTATTTGATGGCATGCATTTTCTTAGTGGGCCTCCCCCAAAGAAGAGTCCACAAAGAATAAAACAGTACCCAGATCACTAAATACAGCTGAGCAGCAAATTACACACAGTATTCAGTTACAAAATGTTATTGAATGGTTTTCGTGGCACCTACTTCTGGTGAGGCAACCACATCTGGAGGCTGCTGAAGAATTCTAAGCTTACTCAGAGGTGACTTAATTACAAAATTGCAACCCTTTAGAGTTCAGCAATTAATCTGAAATTTGATGCAGAAAGGTCACAAAGAGTTTACCTATCTTTTAAAATGGTTTTAATCTAAGAAAATAAAAATTAACTTATCGCTCACAAATAATGTGGGACTAAATCTTGGGAAGGCTTGAGGATAACACAGAACACTGTAGAAAGAAGATTTCACAGAAGTTCATGGATTTACCTTAATTTTACCTTAAAACTCAGTATGAGATACTCCAAATAATAAACTGATCATGACTTTAAAGCAGTGGGGTGCTGATACTTTTTAAGGAGCTGAAGGCAACTCACAACAAATACAGGAACTAATAACTCATACAGTGACTGCACAAAGTATACAGAAAAGGAGGCAGACCACTGCAATTTCAACTTATTACTACAAATTCAGGAAGTGAGGAACAGCTCAGCCTTCTTATAGCCAACATAATGACTGAAATTGATATTTTCTTCAATATAAAAAAAAAATCTTATAGCCAACATAATGACTGAAATTGATACTTACCTCAATATAAAAAATTCTAACTTAATCCACTCCCAAATTTAAAAAAAAAGTGCTGAACTCTCAACACACTCTTTTTATGCCCACATACAAGCAGAAAAAAAAGCCAAGCTGAAACAGTTCCACACATACAACATACCATTTAACAATTCTTCTGGCAATTCATTTGTGCAACTGCCTGTATCATTACTGAGCTGCATAACAGAAATAATAGATAGCGTCTGAAGGGCTTAAAAAACCTAAAAAGCTCTATGAAAACCAATGAAGTTGCTCACAATAAAATTGTACAGTGTCCCAGTGATATTTCCATGTGTATCTACAGCTTTGAGGGTTTGGGTATTTAAATCTGAGCAGATCAATATTTTAACATTAACATTGTAGGGAAGTACACCGTAATTACAGAGGATTTGATTTCAGAGACAACAGTATCAAAATTAATTTACAGCAATTTAAGCTGAATTACTTTGCTAAGTGTAAAAAACCAAAAGAACACCACCAACATACATATATGCAGTGTGGTAAATTCACACACATAACTTGAATCTTAAACTTTCAATTTCCTGCCTAGTGTTCAAATTTGCAAACTTAATATTGCATTCACAGTATGGCAATTTCTCCGGGAACTGAATATTACAACTGTCTCAGTGTCTTTTCGAAATAAAAGCTCTTTTGTTTTTTTACTGCACTGTAGATTTAGACACTAGGGTTTTTGGAAAAGCTTTGGTTTCAAATACAAATACATTACAAATAGTAAATACAAATCAAATAGTAAATACAAATAGCGTAAGTGATTAACCCAATCACTATTTTTTACATTATTTTAGTCACACAGTAACCAAATCTTTAATTAAAACATTATAGTACAGTTTTTAGTAAAACACTGAATTGGACCATTTTTTTTCAACTTCTGATGGTATCTGCCAGAACATCTCATCATACTGACCTGACAGTGCCATCAGAGGAAGCAGTAAGAAGGTATTGATTGTCTTTTGACCAACAAAGATCATACACTATGTTAAGATGACCATAAAATTCTCTCAGGAATTGTCCAGAAGGAATTTCATACACTAGGGAAGTAGAAATAGAAAAATAAAAGTTTTGTAAGTATTTGCAGTCAAACAGATGTACATACTAGAGCCAAAGTTTAGTCTAATCTTAGGCTGATTTTCTGCTAGCATAAATCAACTCACTTTCTTTATCTCCTCATTTTGAGGCAACAGAATGAAATAATTGCTAGATATGAACAGACAGCAAGCATCTACTTCCATCTAGTGGTTCACAGATGTCACAAATGTCTTACCCCTTAAGAAACACCTTATTTGCATTAAATTATTAGAACCACATTTCGATTATGTCGTGTTTCTTTTAATTTTGACAACTAATTGACCAATCTTAGAAATGTTTTAACACTGAGATAATTTTATGGGGCTGTGTAATAAAGGAATCTAGATTTACTGTTCCTTGCATTTAAACACTTATTTATGTACGCTTAAAATACTGCTCTCTCTAAATCTCAAAACTTTTATGCAAGGTTTAAGAACTATGCAGTTGAAGCTATTGTGATGAAGCCATCAAAAATTTGAGTTACAAGGAATGTTTGTACTTCAACTGAACTGGAGCACGGAAGAGAGCAGCTTCCAGTAGTCTGTCTGGAAATGGTAACATTCCAGTATCTAACCTTCCAGACAGGTTAGAAGAAAAACTTACACTAAAAGTGTGTGAGGTGGAGGCTTAAAATGTTATTTCCCTTAAAAAACATTATCATCAGAAACTATGTTCTTTCTGCAAACTGATTGAGTAGTTCCATTAGGCCTCTGGGCAGAAATGGTGCCATTTCATACCATTAAACTGTGTATATGTATTCATGTAGGAAAAGCCAATTCCAGCCCTATGAACACAGAAAGAGCATTTTCACCAATGCTCTTTAATGTACAGAACAATCGTCTAATCACAACTACAGATCAGAAACTCTAAAAAACCACAATTTAAAAATAAACTTCCCTTAATCTTTTATTTCCAAATACACGGATTATAAGCAAAAAGCCAAAATATATTTAAACTTACGAGCAATGGGATAGCCATTCCTTCCTGCACACGCTGCTGCCAGTGTTCTCCCGTCATGAGAGAAGCGGATACAGAAGCAGCCCAGATCTCCACCTCGCAGGGAAAACAGGGGCTTGTTGGGTATGCGGCAAGCCTGGCTTTTCAGGGAACAATTGGTAGGAATATTAACTACCCAATGCAGGGAACACACCCTTAGCTCTGACATGCAGAAGCTCTAAAAGGCTAGTAACATCTTAATGGCATGGCAAAGGAAAATTCAATGTATTATAAACAGAGACAGTTTTGCAGCACAACCTAGGCCCCGTGAATGTGTATCTCTTTCTGGCCCATTATTGAAAACAACTAACATGTTTAAAAAAACGAAAAAAATAAAAATTGAAATAAATTCTTTAGTCTTAAGAAATGCTTAAAAATGTCTACCATCAGTGATGTAAGCTGTGGAGTTAGACTCTAAGTCAAGGTTGCTTAAGGAGCCTAACCACATCTTTTAGTAACTAATGACTGCAGTGTGAACTCAGAAACCCAACCACAGGCACTCAAACCTTCGGTCTTCTACGAAATAGTTTTAACATTCCTCATCCGTATTTAAATATTTGACTTTTAAAGACGGAACCAGAGATGAAACACCTCAAAAACTGAACTGGTATTTTACACCCCTTTTCTTTCTTCCAAAACATTACCTCTTTTTGACCCAATGCCTTTTACTCCAAAACTAAATTCAAAGTTTAAGGTGAAGTGGTTCTTCAATGTAAGATCTCTCTTTTTTCATAGTTTAGAAATGTCTTCAACAAACCAAAAGAAAAGTCAAGAAAATATATTTCTAATCAAGCTGAAGTCTGAGAACTGGCTTCCTGTCTTACTTCTTAGTCTTTCAAATTCTTGGCAAGTTCTGAAGATAGAAATACCTGACTGTTCTGGTGAAAAAATTACATAAATGTTATTTAACCAAATATGGTTAAATCAATCATATTTGCCACGGTTAAGCCTCCTCTATTATCTATGAGAGTATTTTATGTTTTGTTTAATATCTTTATTAACTACTGAATTAATTACTTGCTTCATAATACTTATAAAAATAACGTAAATATTTAAATTATTTTCATTTAAATTTCAAAGAAAAAACGCTTCACCTGTCCAGGCAATCTTGACCATTTAAATGGCTCCTTTTTCTCCTCTAAAGAAGGTTCACATCCTTCTCTCTGGAGCTCAGGCAGTGCTGTATTACTTTGTTCCTGTTGAACAGCTGCCATAGAGTGAAAAGAAGGACCAACCTTAAGGCAAACAAAACTAAGCATCAGGAAAAAAACATTTTTGAAGTGAACAATGTAATTTCTAAAAAGGTTAAAAGGTATTTTTAATTTAAATGTCTTGCATTTTAATATCTGGAATACAGAGATTGGAAAAGCTTAATACATGAAAACTGTATTGCAAAATGTCATTTAAAGTAACCAGGAGTCAGAAAGCAATCCAAGCTTCCAAAGTTGTCAATCCAATGGTATCACAAGTTTTTCAAATACTCAGTTATCTCCTATTTTTAGTAACTATGACAGTCAGTGGAAATTAGAATTACTCCACTACTGTATTGTACTGTACTACTGAGAATGTGCACATATCACCAGGCTTCCACAGACCACCCTTCATAGTACAATAGTGAGCAGAAGAAGGTACTATTACAGCTCTAAATACAAATGGGAAATTATATAATAGAACAATATTGTACTTGCATCAGAGAAAAGAAAACACCATATTTATCTTGAATGCTCATCTCAGCACATACCACTGTAAGCCTATTTTTAAAGTACCTTTCATATGTGCAAAAAAATACAGCTCATTACAGCTAGAGGGTGCAGGGAAGCAAAGATAAGCAACTTGCATCTTTTCTCAAAGAACGTTTACACCTGCGTGCGTTCACTGACTTAAAAATGGCATTTCTGCTAAGAAGAAGAAACGTTAATCTTCAAGAAAGTACTCCAAAAGTTTTCAGAATGCCAGTGGCAAAATACTCAAAGTTGTAGGCAGAAAAGTATGCCTATTTTTCAAAGATACCTACGTAGGGCTGAGTTTGAAACACCTATACTGAGATGTAACATTCTTATTATATATTTTATATATACTGCATGTAAGCACAGCTTTTATATACATGCCTACAAACACAGACCCACACGCTCTACCTAGGTACTAGTTCCTACAGAAAAGTCTGCATATTTGCAAATACATTTATATATTATATATTTAACTTACATGATCTGGCAGTTTCAGGCCTTTTACAGTTATGTATAAAGTTGATGGGTAACGATTTCTAGGACATTTTGCCCACCAGTCATAAACCTCAACAACATTTGAACGTGACTTGGTCCTTGAAGGTGGGTAATATAATTGCAGACGAAGTTTTCCACCAACGTTTAGAACTCCATTTGCACCTACAAGCTGGAAGGGTGATTAAAAAGAGGCAGAAAGATGAACACAAAAGTAATTGATAATTTCTAATAGCTAACCTAACAGTATAAACTCTTGAAATCACTTCCCACTGCAGAAATATACTATCTCTAAAAGAGATAATGAACTAAGCATGTATTTAATCCTCCCAGGATCAAATACTGAGGAATAAATCTTAGATGGCAGCCTAGTTTCAAAAGATGCTTCACAGCAGTAATAACTTGAAAGTGGGAAGACCTCTGCAGTACTTATTTTCTTTTTTTTTTTAAACTACTACTTGCTAAAATCAACCAAATCTCAAAGAACTGCCAATCCACAAACAGCTTCTTCCAAACCTGTCCTCTTTGAATGCTGCAATGAAGGGCATTGGGAAAGGCTTTGGTTCAGAGCAGAAGATACAGCAGCGTAGTAACCTCTCCAACTTCAGACAGAGAGACAGAGAGACAGAGTCATCTCTACTGAACTGAAGAATAACAGAACACTGCCATTAACACTGGTCAGTCTTGAATTGAGACATTTCTGCTCTGGCTGATACAGATAAAAGGATAATACAGGCAGATGCAGTAATTTCATATTTATAAGCTGAAAATTTGCTCTTCCCTCTGTTCAGGAGTAGGCTGTACTGAATGCCTGGATGCACAGTTCTTACCAGCTCCGCTAACAGACTCCTGGCTCTGGTAGGTTTGTCTTAGGCAGAGCTCAGAAGAATCTCCATGCTGAATTGCTATGGAGGCCCCCATCCCTTCACCTACACTTGCAGTCCATTATCTTCTCCTGTATTTCTCACATTTCCTCTATGTTGCAGAATGCTCAATGACTGTCAATGGCTATCACACACAGGGGTAGGTGTAAATAAACAATGCTCAGGGAAACTGAAGCTTGTCAGCTCTCAAATAACTAATTGACACATTCAAGTTTCTCTTAAAAGGGTAGAAAGGTACATATGTGCTGGCTAAATTACCCATATCTCACATTTGGCACATTTGTATCTCAATTGCCACAGCATTTCAAACTCTGCAACTGAAAATGAAAAGCATTCTATAATTAAGTTAAGGAGTCTTTTCAAAGACTGGACAACTGAAAATGCCACTAGAGTACAGAACAGCTGAGGTACAGAAATTAGTGAATTTGTCATTTTCTTCACATTAACATAAATGCAGAAAAAAACCCTAAAAGAAAACAACCTTCTGTACTTTATGAACAAACAAAAAAAATCTTACACATTCTACACTTTCTTGGAAAAGACATATACTTTAATGTCAAGCCTGTTACTGTGTTGATTTCATGGAGTGGAAGAAAAGGGGAGAACAGCCAACAAAACAAGGATATTTTTCTTCCATCTCTGTTGCTGAAAATATTTTAAAATGCTTTCCTCCTTAGTACAGTTAGAGATTTTCAGATAAAATCTGAAAAATTTTTTTCTTCATTTAAATATTTACAGTACCTTTAGAAATGCCCAACAAATTTTTCGGTAACGACCTTCCTGAATTTTTACATCAGAGCTGGCTCTCACTTCATGCATACTTGGAGAATCAAGGACCTAGAAGTATCAGCAGGAATATAAGTGTATTTCTAATGAATGTATACTTCATGATAAATAATAATAAACTGCTCAAAATATGCTTGGTCAATTCATTAAATTAAACAATTTAAATTTTAAGCAATTACAAAATCAGTGTTTCTTCCACACAAGTATGAAATAAGAAATAACAGGTCCTTATGCATTTACCTGATGACTATTTATAACCTCCATTAAAAAAGAAGTCTAGTCTTAAAAAAGACTTATTCTTGCTCCCCTTACATCTCAATAAAAGAGAAAAAGCAATAATGTGCAATTTTCTTAATAATTCAGAAATCATTTAGATCACAAATTTGATGGCTAAAACCATCTGCATATTAATCTAGATAGGAAATGGCAGTAAAAAGTTAGTTTTTCTTTCTTAGCTTTATCAGTTTTGTCATTGAATCAGTCATAGAACAATTTGGGCTGGGAGGAGCCTTCAAAGATCCCAGCGTTCTGAGCCACGGGCTTGGACACCTTTCACAAGATGAGACTGCTCAAGCCACACTCAACCTGGCCTTAAACACTTACAGGGATGCCACCTATGAATCTTCATTTTTCTGTCAGGGACATGAATTTTCCCATATTTCACTACTCCTGGAAGTTTACATGGCATACAAAAAACCCTTAGAATAATACTTTTTCCAAACTTGTATTTCATAAACCACACTGAACTCAAACAGCCTTTTTTCAGTGGAATCATACTTTTTGTTCCAATATTATTTCCATGAAGAATCTTTACATACAAAAATAATTAGTTTTGTGTTAGCAATTAAGGATTCGTAATTCTATAAATATGTTCATTTACAAGCATCAAAAGCATTAAGAAACATATGGCAATAAATCATATTCAATCTATTTGAAATAGGAAAAAAACCTCGAAGGAATGAAAAATATTTACAGTATTAGGTTTCCATTTTTATGTTAATTCTACAGAATCTCTCTGTAAAAATATTGAAATGCCTAAGCTAAAAATAATGTTGAATATATGAACCTAAAATTTTTCCTTTCAACATAATTGTATTGGAGGACAAATTAATAATTACTTTATGAAGACTGGGACAGGAGAGGTGGATGTATAAAATGTTAATGGAAACAATGCAATAGTTTACTCATTGGTGCAATGAGGTGCTGCTACACACAGACAAATTCTACCCTTGAGTTTCTTGTACTTAAACCTCTTTTCAAATCTCAACAATGTGACAAGAGTGATATCCACCATATCTTGCCAGCTTTCCCCAGAAGTTTGAGAGCTGATTTTGTAAGAAAGCTTTGTACTCCTTGTTACTATTAAAACAGACTCCTTCCCTATAAAAAAACCCACTTTTGGTATCTCCACTTGAATTTGTACCTTAAAGCTACGCTATTGACCCAATTTAACTGAAATAAAACACCCGATTCTGTCAAATAGATACTGCTGAAGAAACAAACCAAAAAGCAGAATGTGCATAAATCAGATGCAAAATATTTCATCTTACCTCAAAAAACAGGATAACCTGAGGGTTTTCCTCAGTGTTTTGAATAAAATAAGTAAAACGCTCATTAAATATTACTTGCTCTTCCCACTCTGGAATTGTTGATTTAGACTTTCTAAAGTCACATGGTTGTGTCATTATAGGAAGAATGTGCTCTATTTCTCCTTGTTCATAAGATGAATCCTCCTTCTTGCTGTTTGAAGATTTCCAAAGAATTACAATTGTTAGAGCATTTAAAAAACAACCTTGAACAAAACAATATTTTCAATTACCGAAAGCTAAGAAACATATAAGATACTATCTGTCTGATTCTAGAAAAAATTTTCTAAACCCACAGAAAATTTAAGACAATTTGCAACGCATACAGAAAAATTACAGGCAGAAGATGAAAACCCTAACATTTAAGTTACTGTTAGCAAATTAATGCATGATGATCATGGTGGGGGTCTACTGCTTAAGCGCCATTAAAACTTGGTTTCAGGAAAATTATGGATGATGACAATGGAAACAAGCAACTGAAGTAATTAAGAATATAAAGAACTCATCTTCATTTAAGGATTTTAAAAGTTCTTAATATAAAAGGCAGACGTTATTTATACTACAAGAATTTTGCTTACATGTTCTTGGCTTTTACATATTTCTGACACTTGAGAAATTCTTCCTCTGGGAAGAATACAGGATGAGCTATGTTGGAAATATCACAGATTCACAGAATATGTTGAGTTGGAAAGGACCCACAATGATCATCAAGTCCAACTTCTTGCCCTGCACAGCAGCATCCCCAAGAGTCACACCACATGCCTGACAGCATTGTCCAAACACTTCTTGAACTGTCAGGCTTGGTGCTATGACCACTGCCCTGAGGAGCCTCAAGAGCAATACAGCACTAAAGGGCACTTAGAAGTGCCAAAAGGAAAAGAAAAATATCGCCCTCATTTATGGTACGTTTGTATACACATTATCATAGATGTAGAAAATAATAAACAACTACACAAGCTTAAAACACCCCCCTGTTTTCATCTTAATATTTAATTTTGTAGGGAAGTGTATACGTATTTATTGTAATAGTGATAATAGAAACAGTTTATTAAATGTCACCTATAATCCTTCTTCACATATAAGCCACTTCTCTGATCAACAATATGGATTTTGACCACAGGATGAGATACCAAGTGATCAATTTTAAGTTGATCCGATCGATGGATATAAACTCCCAAAACAAGATCATCACCAAAACCAAATTTAGATTGAGTTGAAATTTCTGAATTCTTCATTTCCTCATCATTTTCTGCAGCAGCTTCTGTGGTTTCTTCTAGAAATTGGAGCAAAGTAAACAAACTGTCACTAGTGGAACATAGTAACTTCTGTCTCACCTCAAAACTACCTATAGTAAATAAATTTTCAAGATTTTAGATTGATTTATCAAATAAACATCCTCACAAATGAGCCTCAGAATTGGAAGAACAGAGGTACAATTGAGTAACTTAAATATATTAACTCAAACAGCTCAATCACTTCTGTGCTACTATTATGGAGAAGTATTTCTGTAGCAGCACCAAAAAAAGCACAGCTAAGTAGGTACAGTATTATAACATTTTGTTGGAAGACCTTTTCTGCTTTTCTTCTTAACCTTCTTGGCTTTAGGTTTCTGCTTTTCCACACTTCCCTCCAGTTTCTGTCCTTCTGATGTAAATAATCTTTCAGGTGACTGACTTCCATTGCCACCTGCTTCTGGATGATGATGCTGCAGCTCAGAAAGGGACATTGCACTGCAAGGTAATGGATCACTGTCAGCAACTGCAGTCCACTGCATATATTGATATAACTCTCTTTGCCATTATTAATCCATTTGAAATTCTCCAACTCATCATCTGTGTATCTTGAAAACGTAACAACCCCCAGCCCCATTAGGGTCTTGCCTTTTTCAGTGCTCTCCCCTCTTCCTTTCCCCCTAATTTCCAGGCAATTGCAGAACCATTTATGTGAAGAGTTAAACAAATACCTTTTTGCTGGATCACAGCCATCACTCATCACTAAAAAAAAAAATCATGCACAAAACTATCTTATATTAGTTAAGAGTGAATTCCACAGTAAACAAACATCAAATAGCAATGAAGAATATTTAAAAAATAAGTTAAAAAGAATCCATGAGCTAAATATTAATCATGACAGCCTTTTGAGAAAGGATTTAGTACTATTTTTTCATAACAGAATCATCCAGTTAATCACTCAGAAAATATGAACAAGTTATCAGAAAGCTGCTGCCTATCTTAAAATGAACCCTTTTGTGTAAGATTCACAGACACACCATGTACAGCTTGTCATGTTACCTTGTTTCAGCTTCACTTAAAACTGCTCGCTCTTTCTTCTTTTTCTTCTTTTTGCCCACTTCATTATTCAATGCAACTTCATGCCTTTGAACAGCGGAGGTAGATTCAGACATCTGTTCTTTAAGTTTCTTTCTCATTTTAGTTTTAATTGCATTTGCCTCTTCCTCAGCCACATGCAGCTGATAGGCTTGAATTAGCTGCTCTTCCTCTTCTAATTCAGTTAAATTTCTCACTTCAGTCAAGGCATTTTTGATCTTTCTATCACCTTCTTGATCAGGTACATCTGTTTGTGATTTACTTTTTGTTTTCTTCTTTGGAAAATCATTAGTCTTTTCTTCAAAACTCCCCAATTTAGCTTCATATAAATCTTCCTCCTCATTAAATTCTTCTTGTAACAGTGATTTCTTTTTCTTTCTGTTTGACTTTGGCTGATTGTTCTCTTCTCCACTAACAACATCATTGTTTATTTTCTTTGCAATTGACGCTTTCTCTCTTAATTTATTTTTTGTAAATCTTGGGCTCTCTTCTTCAGGATTATATGTGTTGTTTATAATTGCTTCATCATTCACACTTTCCTTAGACAGATCAATATTATTTCTAAAAGTATCAAGCTATAAATGAAAAGAACATATAACATATTTTTACTAAAAATCATGTTCCAAGAATAAACACTGCACTTCATGTTATTCCTTCAGCAACATTACTCAAAGTAAAATTAAATCACAGATCTAGTTATTTTGTTGTTTCAATATGACAAGCAACAGATTGAAAGTCAACATAAAATTCACACTGAAAAAAAATTTGGTATTTGGGCACCTCATCCTCAATGTTACACTATGTTTTCATATGACTTTTACACATATCCAGCAAAAAACCGAAATCAACAAGTCTACTCCACAAACAGATGGCCAGTGTTTTAGACTGTGGAGGATGAGAAGACTTCATGCACCACAAAAACAAATACATTCATCCACTGAAAATCCAAGTTAGAGACAGATTTCAGGCTCAGTTGTTTGCAGTCTCTTATACTGAAAGCCACTTGTCAGAACGAAATTTCAGCTGATGCATTTGGTTAAGCAGTTCTTGATGGCTTTATAAAAAGCACACTGTAAACTTTCTTCTTCAAGTTTCTATTTCAGCCTACTAAATGTTATAGTGCCACTTCCCCGCCTCCTTGGATATGTTCAAGGTCAGGCTGGAAGGGGCTCTGAGCTCCCTGATCATGGCAGGGCACTTGGGTTACATCACCTTTAAAGTTCCTTTCAATCCAAGCTATGATTCTGTGATAACCCCAAAGATCATAGCAAGTAACTGAGATCTAATTCTGTCAGGTCAACACAGAGATCTCTGTTCTCTGATGTATGTAACTCCTATAAAGTCACTGAGGTTCATTTACGCTGTTATCTTACAGAAAACTCTCTTAGAGCTTCAACATGAAACATTAGAAAGGCTTTAAAACACAACAAAAGCAAATTTAAAAGTTTGGAGAAAATATACCTATCTGCATACAAAGTTTTATTTGCCAAGACCTTCTTCCTCAATAAACACCGACATTGTTCCCTTCTAGTCAGGGCACAACTCCCAGGCATAGGATCATGTTTGTCTCAAACATTTGTAAAAAGGGACAATATGTGTAGTAAGTATGAAAAAATATGTGTAAGTAAGTATTGTCCTTTCATTTTCATTCTTATAGGCACTTAAAGAAACCACTAACATCATCTTTATTTGTAAGTCAATGATTCAAGAGGATGTGGAAAATTTCATACAAATAATTTGAAATACAGAACAGAGTAAGGAAAAGAAAAGACTTAAAGAGCAAGCTTTGTAAAAACTAAGAAAAACCCCAGAATGGAATAATGCTCCTAATAGATTGTTCACTTCCTTATCTTTATTTCTGTGAATAACTCTAAGTGTAGAGTATGAGAAATGAAGATTAAAACACACTGACAATTAAAACCCAACAGTGGCCAATAACTACGGTCTTGCTGATTTTGTATTTGATAAAACATCAATCCACTAAATGCAAGTAGTATAATTATTTGAGAAATCCTAAACAAAAAGCCCTCATCTATGACCTGGTCAAGAATTTCTAAAATAACTCAGATACTCAGGAATAATATCCTTAAAGCAATCTACTTGATGCAAAGGGTGGCTTGAAACACTTATTAGAACTTGTTACTTATTATTGCCCACAAACAAAAAATCATAGATTCATAGAATCACTTTGGTTGGAAAAGACTTCTAAAATCATCAAGTCCAACCATTAACCCAGCACCACTAAACCATATCCCCACATGCCACATCTACACACCTTTTGAACAGCTCTAGGGGTGGTACCCCCACCATTTCCTTGGGCAGCCAATGTCTGACTATCCTTTCAATGGAAAAAAATTTTCCCTATATCTAAACCTCTTCAGGTACAACTTAAGGCCATTTCCCTATACTGAAAACAAACTACAGCAAATTTCAGGAACATTAATAGATACTGCAGGCAGCACAAAGCTGCCTCAGCAGTTCAAACATAAATTCCTCAGATAAATAGCCTGTACGATCTCAATTCAGGCCACCTTTCCCACATGCTGTAATTACATGACGTAATTAAACAGAGAGGAAAGATGCAAAGAAGTTACAAAACAATGAAGTAAAAGCCAAGAGGTTCATAAAAACCTTCAGATTAAGATTCTGGCAGAGGTGGGAGTACTGGTATAGATTCTCTGAAACATAGGACTGAGAGATATCAACTAAGAGCATTCATCAATACATACAGACTGAACTGAATTAGAGAAAGGAGTTAGGCTGGAAAAGCAGCTCAGTAAGACAGGCCTGTTTCTGGAGTAACTCCAGAGGGTTGCTGACCCGAACCTGGCTTTCTCAGCTTAAAATTTGGAACAAATAAGACACAACACCTCTGTGGCCACATTACACCAGGGCAGAGGAAGCACTCTCCCCTGAAAACAGCCTTGCTTGTACTATGGCTTGAGATGAGCAGGGGATGGATGCCAGCCAAGGGGCACACACATGGGCCGACACTCAAGGCTCACACCGCAATTAGTCAATCACAGGTCACATCACTGCCATTCGTGCCCCAGAGCTGTCAGCAGGGACAACGCCTTTTCAAAGGACTTACATCTTTTCCCAAGGACTTCTCAAACATGCATGAGTAGAAGCTGGCATCGTAGAGTGAGTTTGTCATGGGTGTTTGAAACTTGTGTAACCTGATTTACAGAGGCACCTGAATTTCTGCCCATAATAACACAGGCACACCTTGAGAAATCGGGGATGGACATTGCCAGCCCACTGAAGCACTGATATGTACTGGCTGTAAAAGACCATTAACCTACAGTTCAATTGTTACTGAATGTACTTGTGATGATGGCTTGTTGGGTGGGATGTTTAAGAAAATCTTAATGTACTAGGAAACAATTTTACTGCCATTGCTTGTGTAAGGCTATAAAATATAGACACTCAAAACTAGAAGAACTTTAATTTACAGATAAAATGATGGGCTTGGAATTTTTCCACCAAATTCTAACAGTAAACATTGAGAAAATGTGTGGATCAATTCTATAGTCAACTATTATCAATTCTTTTATTTTATGCACAAGAAACAAAGGGGTAAAATCCAGTGGAAATCTCAACAATTATTCAGTGCCTTTCAGCCTACAAGCCAGACAAATCTGCTGCAGCCCTGCCTTGAACACAAAACCCAAGTTACCAATGCCTCTCCATCCCAATAACGTAATCTGATCAGATTAAAGTCTAAGAAATAAATTTTTGCCTCCATACAGTGATCTAACATTTTCATCTGGTAGAAAGTTTTTAAACATCCTCTCTTCAACCACATAATTTAGATTGAACAAAATAAATTCATTCATTTTCATGATGACTTTCATGTTTAATGTACCTGGACAATGCCTGATCTGTGGCTTGCCTCATTCTAACAAGCTGTAACAGGAGCCACAATTGGTAAAAAATAAATATGGTGGCTGCCCTAGAAAGGACATTAGCAAATTCACTTTCTGTGTCTCAATTGCTTGTTTTTTCCACAATGCCTTTAGGTTTCACACCCACTGCCCCAGTAGCTATTTACTGAACAGCAAAGCAGAGCTTCCACTGGCCTCAGCTGATGTGTATTTCTATCTCCATTACAAGCTCTTCATTCCAATCAGTTGTGGCTTCAAACTCATCCTGCCCTACAGACATCAACCCTTCCTCTTCCAAGCAGACTGCTTCCCTGCTGTCCAGGCAGGCTCTCCAGGCAATAGGCACACAAAGCAGAGCAGGCCAGCAGGCAGGCACTCTCCTTATCCTCACTTCTGTCATTTAAAACCAGCCCAACCCTCTGCAGCTCCAGAACTCAGGTTTCAAAGAAACAGTGGACTATAAGGGAAAAAGTCTCATTAATCTTTAAAAAAGGCTAGAGCAAAGACAAAGGAAACAGACTGGAACACTTCAAGTGGAAATAGGCTCTGAACCATGACCTGGTTTTGATCAAAGCTGGGAGACCATTTATGGCAAGTGCATGACATGAAGCCAACCATCACTGACAAATTTCACATTATTTCAAGATATGTGAAACTCTGTACTGTTAAATCATATGAACTTGAGAAAACGGGAACAAAACCAGCCAACCCCCTCCGTCTACCTACTCTTCCACTCCCACACACATTTATTTTTTACAGAGAAATTACTGTTTATTTGCTGAAGCTTTTACAGAAATTTCTACTTGAATGCAACCAGCATGGAAAATACCAACCTGAGATCCTGCAACTTTGTCACACTTTAAGGCAATACTCCAAATGCTCAGTAATATGTTTCAATACAAGCTCTCCTCAAATCCTTAATATTTAAGTGGTTTAACTTGTAATATTTATAGCTTCAACAAAGCCAGAAATTGGAGCTTCCACCCTGATCCTAAAAATGCTTCTTAATTTGCTTGCATACCACTGAGTTTTGATTCTGGTCACTGTGACTTTAAGTGTTTCTACACAACTCCAAAACACTAGTGTTTCACATCAGATACTTCTGGAATGGAAACCAATTCTAAAACCAAAGCAAGCTTAAAATATTTACAAGTAATATGTAGTTGCATATGAACATATAATTATATGTTCAAAAATATTTATATATTACAGAATTAAAAATTCACATTTCATAAAAAAGTAAACTGAGAAAGAATGTAGTATTTTATCTACATATATGCCAGTAAATAAGGAAAAAACCCCACCTTCTAACTCTCTGTACTATTTTTAGACACCAAGCTGATTCTTTGTATAGACTATTGACTAAATAGCATAAACATCACGGAATATAAATTTTTTAGAAGTCCATACGAAATCCAACTTTAATTTGTCAACCTAAGACCAAATATTTAACAATAATAAGTTTAATCTATTCTGAATATACTTAATATATATAACTACATCTAACATTTATGATTGTACATGAAATACCACCCATTTGTCTTAAATAAGTATTAATAAAGGAACATTCATTTCCAGAATCTGATATGGACACAATTGTAAGAAAAAAAGACTTAAAATATAAAACCTATCAGGAGAAAAATAAAAAACCAGAACATTTGTCTTCTAAACAATCTACATTCTTTCCAAATTCCAAATCTTCTAAGCCAATAATCAGGTATATATAGAAGTTCATATTCAACTTTTATTCTCCTCTTCAGGAAAAAGACTACAATATAAACCATAACTCAGAGGGATTTCTGAGGCTCCTTTAGTGACACCACAAACAAAAATGTCATCTAACTATAAAGATGGAGTGGTAGAATCCTTCCTAGGCTGCAAGTCACAAGCTAATGTCAAAATCTTCAAAAAAAAGTTAACATGTGAACAAGGAACCACTCAAGACACAAAGCTCAGCACATGTAGAAATTCACTGATTACTGAGATTAAAAAAAGTCGAAAATGGAATAATTAATCATTATCTCTAATATTATTGTTTTCTCATCAGTTCTCAATTCACAGCTGTATTAGAAAGATATGCCTGTATTACACCGATATAGTACTCTCAAAATTAAATACTTTCACAGATGTAATTCTACTAGCCCTCAAACATCTAATTAACTCCTAGTAAAGTCACTACTGAATTGGAAAAATTTTATGAAAAATTTATGAAAAATTGTATGAAAAATGTGAAAAATTTTATGAAAAATGGGTATGGCAAAGCAAGTACTGGCGGACGTTAAACAAGTGCATACCTGCATGTGACACTTTCTTTTCACCACTCCTATAGTCTACATCATTTTGCCATACCTCCAAGCTACAAGGATGCTTTGCTGGTACACAAAGAAGAAAATAAAAGCCACACCAAAAACAAGGGGTATGTGCAGAAACATACTTTACACTTCATTTTGTTTTTAAATGCTTACATCTCCTTTCTGTAATATATTTTCCTGATCTTTTTTCTGTTAAGGTAGGCAACCAAAGCCTGCATGTGTTGTAACTCACCACAATACTCTCTTGAGAGTCAAACTTCTTTTTCTTTGGTTTCTTTGTGTCTGCAAGGGCAGCATGACGTCTGAAGATTTCCTCAAAGCGGACCTTGGTTTTTGCCTTCGCCTCACTTTCAACTGCAAAAAGAAATCAAGAGTATGATTTGCCATCTCATTAATCTCCACTGCTAAAAAAGACGAATAGTCCTGCTCTAAAATTGCAAAGGATGAGAATTATTTCTCCTGGAAAGTTTACTAAGAAATTCACTTTGTTCAGAATTTCCACTGGCAACATGACCCATGCAAGGATAACTCACACACACACACACACACACACACACACACACACACACACACACCAGTCTTTCACTTGTTGCTGAAATCAGCACCATCTACCCTGTCTCCTGAAGAAAGCACATTTTGAAGAGCACACACAGGATCAGCACAAAACTTGGGCTAGCCAAAGCAGAGGACAGATTACTGCCCTCCCTGTTTATGAGCAGAGGTGACACACTATCTTCCAGGAGAAGCAGCAGCTCAGTTCTAACTGGGTCTGGAAACCAGAGCAGCACCATCCTGAGACAGACCTGTAAGAGCCAGGAGCTGGCACTCTTGCCTTTCTATGAATCATGATACTGCCATCAGCAGCATTTCAACCCCTGAAGCAGGTGTTCTAGTTCCCCCTAGGTAATGCTTAATTTGTAACTAAGAATTCAAAATGCAACCCGGAACACCACTGAAAAAGGCTGTTGAATCTTCAGCTACAGCACATTTACCACTGTCATTACAACTTTTTGTAAAAGCCACTGAATTTAAAATAAAAAAATAACACCACTTTGAAAACCAGCTATAATCATGAACTCTAAAAGGTGACAATGGGGCATTAAGTATTTATACAGGACAGAAATAACTTCTATCACTTGCACCTAGTTCTAACTATAAAATATACACAGGAAATCAAACACAAAGTATCCTTACCTGCTCGCATTTTCAGTCCTCAGTTAGAAGTGGCTCAACACAACAGCTGCTTCTTCCTCAGAATTCACCATTCTATTTAAAGTATTTAACAACTGTCATTAGCATAAGTGGTCCATAGACTTCAAGTTAGTAATTAAATCTGTGCTAATTAGTATTAAGGATGACTATATTTTATTTAGAAATAAGTATTTCCCTATTTGTCTAAATTATTAGAAATTTTCTGCTATCAAATCCCAGCTCTGATACTTATTATTTGAGGGGAAAAAAAAACCCCAGCATTACAGTAATTTAATTAGCTATTTGGCTATTTATGGGTGGTAGCCAAGTAATTCAGGACTGTAGTCCTCCAGCCTTCTAAAAAATCCAACAGTTTATTTAAATAATAATGACCTATTAAACCACTTATGTTGAAGCCATTCTAATCAGATTCCTCTCCTGACAGTATCATTGAGGAAGCTGGCTGATAGTTTTCAATACAAAGGATAGTATCTGCCAGCAAATCAAACTTTATTACAAATCTCTAAATATTTATGTTTATATAAAGCATTTGTATTTTTATAAAGCAGACAAGCAACTACATGAAAATCATTTCTCTAAAGAAAAAAAATTGTTAGGCCCTCTTGGTTGTGGAAAAAAGCCTGCAAATGCAATTCAAACAAAGCTTGAAGGGAAATAAAAATATCACACAGGTTTATCTTTTCATCAAGAAAATCCAGACTGCTCTACAAAAAAGTTTAATACAAAGAGCTGTTTTGTAAACAGCAGAACTAATGAAGTGTATGTTCCTAGGAAGGTGTGATGTTCCCCTCAGCCTTCCATGCAAGAACTCTGGTACCTATGTCCCCCACAGCCCACCAGGTAACAGCTCCGAGTTCTCCCTAGGTAACACCTCCTGTTAGACATCAGTAACTCAACATTCACTGCACACCCAGACTGCACTGATCCTAACAAATTAAGGCACAGCATTAAACACTGCCAGAATGCGTGGTTGCATTATTCTCTACTTGGTCCAAGCCACCTAACACTCATCCAAACTATACCTGAAATGACACTGATGACATTGCAATATTTTCACTGTCTAAAATATGTTCTGACTCCTACAGCAAAGCTTTACTGTCACTACTAAACCAGTAACTACTAAAAATAACACTTCTTACAATAAATTAAAAGAGAAAACACCATTGAAAAATAAAACTGCTTTTGCAATTTATACTTGGTTGAACCTAATGGGCATTTTAAAAGTACTACAGTTACTAAGTCCTGCTCTCCAAGTAGTCAATTCACAACTGGCTAGAAAACACATAATTTAGAAGAGTAGAAAACTAAATAAATTCAAACAATACAGCAGATTCTATCACTTTAATCACTGACTGAGAATCACAGAAACATGGAAATATAATTAGTTGAATGATTTCAACAAGCCCTCAAAAACTAATTAGAAACAAGAAATTAAATACTGAAGGGCTCTTAAAATTAAAGCAAAAAATATGAGAGACAATATAGTACACAAAAGCAAAATTAAGTAAGTGCATACCTATTCTAAGTACAGAAATAAGTTTCTGGTCAAAGGTTAAATAAATCAGTCCACCAAAAAACCCAACCAACCTATAGGTTGTTTAAGTATTAATTTTACAGATAATTTTTTATTATAATGGAAGAAACATCTTACCAAAGGCCAGGGTTGCCTTGCATCTACAAGCACCCTCTGTAAAATGAAAAATTAGTAAAATTCACCAATGACTGCATCACTGTTTGTTTATTCAGTGTCTACCCTGTTGTGGCAATAAAACTAAGAGATAAAGTCCTCTAATGACAGTGCTATTGTTTAACAGGCATTTCCAATTTAGAGCTTCATGGTCTTTGACAGGCTGCATTAAAGCAACTAACAGGCTTGTGTAAATATAGATCATTAATCAACAAGGATAAGAACAAGGCTGTTTACTTAGTGTAATCTCACCTTAGAATAGGAGAGATTTAATTGTGCATCAAAGTTCAGCAACCACCATGCCCCAGTCTGAGTAAGCTCAGTTACCATTAATTTTGTAAAAGGCATTTTTGGCTGATCAGATTGGATCTCTTCCATGCTAGTAAATATAAGACAATCCAACACCGACAAAAACACATACCTGGAAGGTGACATAGTCCAGCCACCAGGAATAAACAGCAATACCAATTTATAAAGCCTAGACTTCCAACTACTATACTTTCCTGAAAATAACCTAGTTTGCTCTTCTCCAATATTCTATTTGTACTTATAAAGTGATTCTACATTAAACTCTTTTTTTTTCACAGTATTTTACAATATCCATTGCTTTGCTATATTCTGTATCTGTAATACAGGGATTTTATGCTAAACCTGCCACAAGGGTCACTACAAACAAAACCTACTTTTACTGACCACTAATAAAAGATATAAATCAAAACCATACTACAGTGAGCAGAACATACAGAATTTGCACTATGCAATGGGAAGCGAAAAATTTCCTAATTATAACCATTTAGGAAACTGAGCTGAAAAAATATAATTGCACACTTAGGATTTTCCTGAACTACACTCCTCATTTTTCTTTTGTTGCAATAAGTGAGCATAAACTTCAATGGCTGAAAACAAGTAGAACATCAGGCCTTGTTTATTTCTCATCCTTTAGATCATAGAGGGAAAACTTGGGTTTTACTAGTAGGCTTCTAATTTAGACACATGTAGGGATCATTACTCTGAGATGTGAAAGAGCTTCAGCTCAGAATTATGCAGCAAAATTACATGGAGATTAATCTGTTCATCTTCACTATTGACAAATCTGACATCAAAAAACAATCTCGTTTTATTAATGAAAATTCAGTATTTAGCTCCACAAAACTGACAGATGAGGTAAACATCTATGTAAAAACTAATAAAAGTGCAGCAGTTTTCTACCAGTTTAGATGTGCCTGTAAAAACTTCACATTCATACTAATAAAAGTTTTAAAAAGTGTTTTTAAAAGCTGGTGCTACCCTCGGTTTTCTAGTAGTAATTTATCAGAAGGTTTTTGCTTCATAGGAACTGTCAGGTTGGGGTTTTTACCCCAGAAATTTGGCACCTTTAGTCAAGAGAAAGTTGCAAACAGACTCTGATGGCAAAATCACTGACTTCAGTTCTATGTAAGGAAATATAGAAGACTTTTATTGTTTTTTAAGCTTTAAGTTTCTGCTTTATCTTAGATGCTAATTATGAAAAAGTGTTCTCAGCAAGAGACCACCCTAAGTATTTTAATTTCCAATGTGACATTCTGCTGTGCCCAGAAGAACAGTGGTAGATTTAAAAGATATAAAGGGACATTCCCACAACACACGACAACTGGACGAACCGAGGGAATTATTCAACGAGGATGTGATATGCATCCAGACAGGCATTCCGCGTGCAGAGAGGCATCCCCGCTTTGGAGCCCAAGGTGCCAGGCATGGAGAAGCACTGCGCGTTCACTGCAATGCCCACGCATGTCACCCCAGTGAACTACACAGCTCGTGTAAAGCGGAGGAGGAGGGGGGGGTGAAACAACACCGATCCGGGGGGGGGATTAGGGCTTCCCGCGGCACTGCCCCGTGCCGCCGCGCCGGCACCAGACAGCGACAGCGCGCGGGTCGCCCTAGGCCGCCGCTGCCGCCTGCCCGGCACGGCGCCG